>CM024524.1:11199077-12399077 GCA_014182375.1 Eucalyptus virginea | reverse complement strand
TAGAGAGGAACCTTGCTGTGGAGGAAAGGGGCAGAAATTAGGGTGTCCGAACTTTCATAAGGGGGTTTAGGGTTAGACGTCACAACACAAGAAGAGCAACAAGGAAAAGAGACGAAGAATCGAAGCAAGCAGAGGCTCCGAGATTCAAGAAGAGAAATGCAACAAGAACTACCCAGCTGGTAGAGGGGGACCACACAATCGATAGAGGGGAAACTCCATGGCGGAGGAAGAGCAAAAGCAATCAGGTCCAAATATTTGAGTTGTGGCTTACAGATATGAATGATCATGCTCAAAATCTTTTTGTCGTAAGTGTTCACGCTTTACTACGAAAAAATAAATAAATAGTGGACATAGGAGGAAAAAGGAAAGAAAAAAGAGAAAAAAGGAAGGATAATAATTGGAAAACTAAGAAAATTAAGCAAAACGGTATCGTTTCGGGTAAAGTTATTCGCATTAGATCCTATCACATTACTAATTTCAAGTGAGAAATAAACGGGAGGACTCTATTAGCATTTCACCTAAGAGTTTTTGATTATATTTGATCAATTGAAATGTTTAGAACTAGATGAAAATCTATATAATAAATTTAAGATTGAAATAGCAATATTTTTTTCACAAAGTATGCTTTTTTTCTATTATAATTTAGCTACTAACCAATACCAACCAAAGACTAATTTCGTTTTATTTTATTGGACGATTTGGTGTTGAAAGCAGTCTTCATTGCTAGGGTCTAAGAGATTGAAATCTTATATATTCTATTGAGTTCTATATATAGTAATTTTTTTCACAAATGCATAGCGTGTGTACGATTCAAAATGGGTTTGGATGTGTTGTGAAATAATTGTTGAAGCTAATGGATTTTGCAATTCAAATTTATCAAGGAGATTAATGAGAAATGACAAAGAAGACTAGAAATCTATGTTGTTCAATCCGAATGTCGATACCTATTCCTTAGATACAGTTAACAGCAGAGAAATCCATTATGAATGGACATAGTTACAATATCTCAGGTATTTCCCTATCTTACATCATACTCAAAGTAAATCTATAAGTGTGATAAGTCACTCACCAAACTCACAAAAATGTGTGAGATATAAAGATGACTTTACTATTGCGTTTGTTAGAAAGAGAACTTGTTCCATGATGGTAAATTTCAAGAACCAGCAATGTAACTGGTAAGTAAAATTGCTTGGCAACTTTATTGCCCGGTCAACTATCAGTAACTTATTAGTAAAATAATAAAATTATTATTCTCACATCTAGTGTCCAATTATGGCTTCTTTTTTTGGGTCAATAGTATCCAATAGTTGATATTTGTCAGTTTGGCTTGTCAATTAGTTAGTAAATTACCAACAATATAAAGGTTAGTATCACAAAAAACCCCAAATTGGTACACGTTGGACAAATTTACCACAAACTATTTTTTTAATCAAGAAAAACCTCAAACCGGTGAACTTGTGATAAATTTACCTCATATAACTACAAAAAATCTTAAACTGGTATATTTGTAATAAATTTATTCAAAACTAATTTTGTTACGTTAAAAAACCCTGAACTGGTATATTTGTGATAAATATGTCATTCGTTTAATTATATTAAGCGTTAATACCGGAAAAACCCCAAATTGGTACACTTGTGACAAATTTACCCAAAACTATTTTCTTGACCACCAAAAACCCCAAACTGGTATACCTTTGACAAATTTACCCCAAACTAGTACACTTGTGACAAATTTACCCTATGTTAGTTTTCGTTAAATTTTATTATCAAATTATTAAGTTAAATGACACGTGACAGTTAACCGGTCTACCAATTTAGGATTTTACGCTTCGTTTATCACAGTTTACAATTTTTATGATTTTTGTGGTATTAATCCATTTAGCAGATGGTATATTTGTCACAAATTTACCAGTTTATGATTTTTTGCAGCCGAATAAATTAGTTTGGGGTAAATTTGTCATAAATGTACCAGTTTAGGGTTTTTTTATAGTCAGTCGGGGTAAATTTGTCACAAGTTTATCAGTTTGAGGTTTTTCATGGTCAAAAAAATAGTTTGGCTTAAATTTGTCACAAGTGTACCAGTTTGAGGTTTTTCAGGGTATTAACCCTTATATTAATACTACAAATAATCACAAAACTAATACAACTGTGATGACTAAAGAGTAAAATTTCAAACTGGTACACCAATCAAGCGTTATCCAACTTAGCAATTTAACGGTAAAATTTAACAGAATATAACAAAGGTAAATTTATCACAATTATACCAATTTGGGTTTTTTTATAGTTAAAAAATTAATTTGAGATAAATTTGTTACAAATGTACAAGTTTGGGATTTTTTGTGGTATTAACCCACAATATAAAGTTTTTTACCATCCTTAAGTGGACCCCATCATTTAATTTGTAATGTATTGATCAAATAACAATTTTACCATCCTAAAATTTAGTATCCAGTAGTATCGTACTTTGTGCTATAAAATGTTATAATTAAGCCTATCAAGTAGTTTGATTTTATCACCACACGTCGAGTAGGACTAGGCCTCGTTGATTAGTTAGTAATTTAATAATAAAAATCCATGTTACCATTCTCAAATCTAGTATTCGAAAGCACATCATCGAGTGCTTTACTATTTTACCGGTAGGCGAAGTAAGTTTTTTGTAACTTATCGATGAAATAATTGATTTCACTACTCCCATATCTAGTAGTAGATTACCAAGCGACTTGAAAATTTTACAAGCGGGTCTTTCAAATTAATTAGTAGAATATACCACTAAGGTTGAGAATACAAATTTGGAAATAATTCAAGTGTGTTCATAATTCATTGGTGTTAGTTTGCCTCTCTACAAGAACTAGTTTTTGATGGCATATGTTGATTGGAGCATATGCTTTGCAAGCTAGTCTTTGCGATCCTTGCTCGATGACTCTTTCTATCCATTAACTACTTATTTAGCTAGCAAATCATAGTACCATTACCAATACCAACATGGAAAAAGGGAAAAAAAGACCGACTTCATATTAGCAGCTGCCACCGCCCCCAACCCCCGCCGCAACCTCCATTGCCACCCCCACTTCCACCACAAACTCAACCGACGCTGCCGTCGCCACCTCTGCCTCCATGGTGACCTTCATGGTGGGCTGCGTGGTGGTGGACGTGGTGGTGGCCTCCCTAATGGCCTCCATAGTGACCTCCATGATGGCCACCGCTGCCATCATTATCTATGTCTCCGCCTTTGCCTTTGGCACCTCTATATTTTTCTTTTTGAGGGGAAAAGTACCAAAAAATTCCTAAACCTTTTTGTATTTATATCAATTTAGTTCTAAATTTTTCAATTGGGCTAATTTAATCCTAAACTTTTTGCATTTGGTACCGATTTAGTTCATCTAGTCATTCTTTACCGGAAAAGGCTGATGTGGACTCCAAGTCAATGCAGGCCATAGCTACCGGGGTTGACATGGACGCCGAAGTGTGAAACTACGTCGTTTTGCTTTTAATAATAATAAAAAAAAAGACTTTTTTGCTCCTAAAATGCCTCGTTTCGTTTGCCCCAAATCAATCGTCCCTCCCTCCCTCAACAATGGTCACTCCTTCACCTCACCTCCCTTTGCCTTTGTGCCTTCGTCTCTAAACTAGAACAAAGGTTTAATTTTTTCTCTATGGCCACACTCTCTAATTGAAGAATACCTGAGAGTTTTACTCAATGGTTTGTGGTTTCTCTTGCTTGTGTGCTTTTGCAATTCTAAATTGCCAACCCTACCACTGGTTGCCAAAAGAAGCTTGAGGTTGACAATGGCTAGAAACTGTTAGTTCTCTCTATCTGTGCTCTTTCTTATGCTCGTTTGGTTTAACCAACTCGTCTAAAATGTAGGTTATATCTCAATTTCGTTTGATGTTTTGCAGACAACATTATGTAATGCCCAGATTTTTTGTCTTTTTTTTTTGGCTACTAGTTATGCTTGTTTTGCTGGTAAAGATACGTTGGTGTTGATGTTGGGGAGTATGTTCAGTGCATTGAGTTTTTGCTTGTTTGGTTTAACCAACTCGTCTATATGTGGGTTAGTTTTCAATTTCTTTTGATGTTTTGTGGACAACATCGGGTGGTGTCCAGAATCTTCTTCTTCTTTTTTTTTTTTTTTTTTTTTTTTTTAACTACTACTTAAGCTTGTTTTGATTTTTAAGATATGTTGTTGTTGATGTTGGGGGAGTGTGTTCAATGCATTGAGTTTTTTCTCGTTTGGTTTAACGAACTCATCTAAATGTGAGTTAGTTTTTGATTTCGTTTGATGTTTTGTGGACAACATCTTGTGGTGCTCGAATTTTTTTTTTTGGCTACTGCTTGTGCTCTTTTTGCTTGTTAAGATATTCTACTGTTGATGTTGGGGAGGGCGTGCAATGCATTAAATTTTTTTGACTATCATATAGTCTTCCCGTGGTGTTCATCAGTAGCATATGGGATAATTGGTTTATCTTGAGATAGAGAAAGCCTGTTATTTGCGTTAGATAGTTGGAGGGGATAATTGGTGACTATCACGCCTGTGACATCCTGAAATTCGACTATGTTTTCGATAAAGTGAAATGGGCATTTCGTCGACGTGCTAATGGTTCTTTTTCTCTGAACTGATCACTCACGAGTTAACTAACCTATTGGATGAAGCCGTTAAGGGATGTATCCGCGGTAAAAATCCCTAAAAGCTACCTAATTAGTTAGATTGGGCTAAAATCACGTGTGATCGATTCTAACCATGAAATTTAAATTGGTCTCGGGAATCGAATATTCTAGCATGTCACAATTCATTTTTAGGACTGTCTCATCGTCTGTCAAATTATTGACGAGTCTAAAATTTCAATAAAGAAATTATCGGAGGAAAAAATTGAAGGCCAAAATAAATTAAAAAGGGAATGAGAAAAGGAAAATAATAGAAGTAATAAGAAAATTGTGTTTTCGTATTTAAAATATTATTTTCTTTTCCCTTTTCATTTCTCTCTTTTTCTCTCTCCTCTCCCCTCCCTCTTTGCGCGGACAGCTCCCCCACCGACTCACTTTTCTCTTCTCTCTCTTCTTTTTTTTTGACTGGTCAATCCTTATCTCTCGGGTTCAAATCCCCACCTTCTCAGAGGGTGATGGGGTGGGGACGCGTAAGTTTCAAGAGTGGGTTTCGACTCTCATGCTCTGCAAGAGGCAGGGCAAAAGTCCGAGAGTGAGTGTAAAGTAGGAATAGAGTAGGACTGACCAAAAAAGTCTTTGCGTGCGAACTAGCAAACCAAAGCAGAGACAGCAGCTCACCGAGGATCATTGCTGCCCGCTCATCGCCCGTCCCGCCGCTCGTGCCCGCGACGCCCACCCGCGCACGCCGTTCGCTCCGCTTCGCGTCCGTCCCCTCGCGCCCAGTCCTCCCCCGTGCGATTCCAGCTACTATCTAGCTCGGCCCGATGCCTCTGGCCACCTCCCAACTCTGTCCGGCCACCGTTCAGACCCGCCGGAGCTCCCCTCGCCCTCTCCCGGCCTTGCTTCGCCGCCCTAACCGCCGGAGCAGCTCCGGCCAGCCTTGAACAGCAACCCACGAAGTGGGTTTCCAGCACATTTGAGCCCGCTTTTGGGCCGTTTCCGGGCCCCGAACCCGAGCCATGCTTTGGGAAGTTTTGTTCTCGCGTCGCCCCCGTCAGATTGATCCGATTTGCACGCGATTCCGGTGAGTAATCTCACTAATCCCTGCTTAGTTTACTAATTATTCTTAGGGGTTGGTTATGTTTAATTAAATGCAATTAGGTGGTTAGATTAGAATAGATTAGTGATTATTAGAAAATTGTGATGCAAATTAGACAAGTTGAATGTGTATTTAGCAAGTAGACATGGTCTACTAATTATTGAGGGTAGCTTGGGATTTTTCCAACCCTTTATCGGGCTTCAATTTGACAATTCGGTCCTAAGTGGAATTTTTGGTATTTAAATATTATTTTTCGGAATTAACTTAATTAATTATTTATTTTCTGAAAATTCAACTTGGATGGCCAAAGGCCGGAATATTATGCTGATGACCGTGGTGAAGTCCATTTATTTAGTCGGGCCTTATTTGGAGCTAAATGGAATTTTTAATATTTATTAATTAATTTTCCAAATTAATTAATTAATTAATTATTTTTTGGAAATTAAGATTTAGATGGCCGATGACCGAAATCTCGCGCTGATCGTCGTGGCGCAGTCCGTTTATTTAATTGAGCTGCAATTTCTATGGAATTGATTTACTTATGACTTTTTAGGAGTTATTCATATTGAGTTGATTGTTAATTATTTGATTGAGAAATCGTTGGGTATTGGTTATAACCTGAAAGGAAATACGTGGGCTCGGTGAATTGGATATCACCTAGAGAATGCACATGAGTTCAGTGGTTGAGTATGTCAATCTTAGCGAAGAGGTCGCCTAAGAGAATGCACGTGACTCAGAGACTCGGTATGTCATCCTGGAGGATGCATATGGCTCGGTGACAGAGTTTGGCATCTAAAAGAGCACGTGGCTCGGTGAATTGATGCATCACTTTGGTGAGATAGCACATAAGAGAAGGCACGTGGGCCCGGGCATCGTAAAAAGGACACGTGGCTCGGTGATCTGATGTGTCACCTTGGCGAATTAGTGCCTTAGAGAATGCACATGGGTCCAGTATTCGGAAATAGCATCTAAAAGAGCACGTGGCTCGGTGACTTGATGTACCACATTGGCGAAGAGGTCGCCTTAGAGAATGCACGTGGGCCCAAGGTTTCGAGGCACGTGGCTCGGAGACTTGGAATGTCGTCCTTGAGAATGCACGTGGCCTAGCTTTTAGATACTCCTCTGTGGAGAATGATTTGCATGACATGTAATCGACTGGTTCAATTTGTTTGGAGTAAATGTGTGCCTATTGTGAATTGTACTGACTTGTAGGTGGGATCTGAGGCCAAGGTAAGTCCTCTGCCCTGTGCGTGTTTAGACAGCCTATAGTATAATGGTTTACTAATCGGGTCTTATTGGGGTAGAACTCGTTGAGACGTAGTCTCATCCCAGTTTGGGAAAAACATTTCAGGACCCTGATGAGGAGCTGAGGAGGAGGGATCTGAGAAGGAAAACTCTAGGGTGAAACTTGAGGAGAAGAATTTTGGAAGAAGAAGATAATCCAAAGAGGGGTCTTGAGTACGACCTAGATGGACTGAGATTCTATCTTCTTTTGAGATCTCCATTTTGATGTGAATAGTTATGAAGTACTTTGGTTTGTATTTTGTATAAAATTTTGGTTATAAGTTTCAATATGAAAAATATGGCATTACTTTTCTATCCCATCGTATTTATTGTCTGGGGATTATAACTGCTTCCGCATGTGCTTAATAAATGAAAAGGGTTAGCGATACATAGTCCTAGGATATCGCATTATCAAATCGACCAAGTGAGAAGTATGTGTGCGTGCCTGAGGATTGGGGCGTGACAACGTCAATAATTTCATGTGAGAAATAGTTGGAACGATTATATTAGAATTTCACACAAGGGTTTAGGACTATATCGAATTAATTGCAATGTTTAAAATTGAATTAAATTTGCATAATAAGTTTAAGACTCAAGTAGCAATTTTCTTCACAAAGTATGTTTTTTTCTATTTATAATTATTTATCTAATGACAAATGCCAATAACGAATGCCAATCAAAGACTAATTCATTTTATTTTATTGGATGATTTGATGTTGAAAGCATTCTTCATCACTAGGGTCTGAGAGATTGAAATCTTATATATCCTATTGAGTTATATATAGATATTAACAAACGCATAGCGTGTGTGAGATGCAAAATGGAATTGGATGCATTGTAAGCTAACGGATTCCTCAAGTCAAATCTAATATGAGAAAAAAATTCTCAAGAAAATCAACGAGAACCAACACAAGACACTAGAAATGTATGTCATTCAACCCAAGTGTCAGTACCAATTCTTTGGAAAGAGTCGGTAGCAAAGAAATCCATTATGAATCGAGATTACATTGTTACAATCACTCAGATATTTTCCTACCCAAGGTCACACAGTGTTATCTTACGATTTCTAACCAACAAAAAAAAAGAAGAAGTCTACTCCAGAAATTCACAAAAATGTGTGTTATCAAAATAGGGTAGACATTGGTAAAAAAAAAAAAAAAGGTTAAACAAAACCGGACAGCCAAGAGGTTTATGTGGGCCTCTAGTCAGGTGCCCACCCTGAGCGTAGTAGCAACAAGCTATTGGGAAGCCCCCGATTGGAAGCCTCGGCCATTGGTCCAAAATTATCCTGGACCTATCAATCTCTAGACTTGATCCCAACTCCAAATTTGACTAGAATTTGAGCCGCAAATTTAACAAATTTTTAGCTTGGCACAATGTTCAAAGCCAAGTCTTGGCGCTCGTCATCCATGCAAGCTCTTTCAATATCTCGAGAGGTGCTTAACCATTGCAGATGTTCATCAAAACTAAGTTGGGCTTGAACTACTCCAAAGGATTGAACTCAATTCACTTGTCCACAAAAATCTATATGGCAAGGTGCTTTTTCGAGGTCTAATACTTTCCCGACATGAACACCAAAATAACTCCATGTCCAAATTCAATCACCAATCAAGGCATAGCCATAGTCATTGATGAAATCAGCATGTCTTTATGACGTTTTCTAACTCATAGTCTGTATAACGGAAGCCAAGGCAAAACTACTCAGATTTCAACTATCCTTTAAGTTTCCTATGTCTAAGTTGGCGAAGCCAGTAATTGCCACACTACCAATATTGCTTCCTCTTAAACATACCCTAACATTGTTGTCCCCAACAAAATTGCACCATGACAATCAAGACAATTTATGATATACATAAAGTGGGGTATTTATAGAATTTTTGTGCTGTTGAGGTGCCTTGGGCTTTCTAGATGTAACTCCTTTTCTCCAAACTCACAACCTTCCATCAATCTTCATTTTGCATATCTCCAAAGTCGAAACTACCGTTTGCAGCCAGAGCATTTAACTCAATATCGGCAACTACTCCTTAGGTCATCTACTTCAACCACCTTAAAACTTCATCAATACTCATCTTTGAATAACTATCGGTTGCTATGGATTCAAGCGACTCTATAGGTACTATTATATTTACTGTACTTTGAACAAATTTAGACTCTCCTATAAGCACCACCTAATTTTGAATACTGTCTGGATCCCTTTGCAACCGATACATTACTCCTTTTTTAAAAAAAAAAAAAAAAAACTCATCAAAAGTAACCTAGCTGGACTCAAAATCGGATGAATAATCCTTGGTGAACATTCCAATAAATGAAGAAGACCATTTAAAAGAATGATTTTCATTATGGGCGTTGCTCCCATGATTTCATCTTCATCAATTTATATTGTCCACACACTATATCATGAGGAACTTTATTTCGAGGTCGTATGTCTTCTTTCAGTGGGATGATCAAATTTATAGGTGATGAGTTTTGAATCAGCTTTACATAAAACTTTGTTGGAAAAAATATTAGAATACATAAAATAATAATAATAATTGGAAATACATTACAAAATATTAGAAAATAAAATGAAATGTCTGAGGCGTGCAAACGCTATCCTTAAGGATAATTCCGCCCCTTGGAGTACGAAACTCAGTGCGTAAGGCTTCGGCGGCTATCCTCCCAAGATACAACATACCTTCTTCTATACCCCGCACTGAATATTAGAAGGAAACAGAACAACTTTTGTATATAACCCAGCTAAAAGAAAAGGAAAGATATGAGAACATGTTGTGTATTCTTGGATTGTGATTTGAAGTTTAATTTATATTTAAACAAGAAAAGATAGAGCCGTTAGGAGATCGTCATAAATCAATTGGTAATTAAAAAGATGACCGTTATAAAATTATGAAGAGTTTATGAAGTAATAAATCAAAAGTTATAAAGCCGTTAGACGACCGTTATACAACCATTAGAAAGCCATTATATGACCGTTGAAAAAGCCGTTACAAAAATGATAACTTTTATGACGATCATAATTTCTAATAAATATTTCAAAACTATTGAAATATCCAACAATCCCCCACATATTTCAGAAAGTTTTGACAAGAAAATAGAATAATGCTGGGTTATCGGAGAGTAATGCATCGGAATTGGTGCTTATTAGGCTATGAACCAACCCTAGAAAGAATGAAATATAATTCACGAAATTATTGGTGAAGTTTGAAACTTCTATGAACCAAGAATTTCTTTTTGTGAAGTATAATTTTCACCAATCACATTACACTCCCACAAACTTTGTTGTTCAACGCGGTTTTGCGCTAATAGGCTATGCGCGTGCTTGGTTTATTCATAAGTGCTTTAGAGATTTTCGCCAAAAATTCTCATAGGAGCGGCCCCACTCCACACTTATATAGGTGATTCCATCAAGTGTATATTGCAGATTAATACACCACCAATAGTGGCTATGGAATTTCATTAAGAGCTTAGCTCAACCTTTTTTTTCCTTGCAATTTTGCACTACTTTCACCTTAGGTGGGACAATAATTTTTTTTTCAGCGCACTAGATCAACAAATGACTTGTTATTACCCATATGAACCTAATTCATGGGATTACCAATCACATAGGTTGGGTTACTATCATTATTGATTTTCTCCAGTTGGCTTGTCCCATTCCCCTCGATGTATAGTCAGAGGATTGGCCAAAATCCATTTCTAACTTCATATAATTAATGGACATAATTCTATCATTAAGCAGCTGCTTTACCACATCATCCCTCAATCGGATGTGTCAATTTTTACCATATCTATGCATGGCTATTGCTCTTGGCAATCATGATGTATAAACACAAAATGTGTCATTTTCCCAAAGGAATATTTGCTAAAAGTCTCTCCACTACTCAGCCTCATGAGTTTGACAAAAAGTTTCTCTTTGTCTCAAGAACTTGATAGTTCACAATTTACCAAAGAATAGTAAATATTTTCTTCTCCTTCACCCATTGGAGCTTAGGAGGATAAGGCATTTTGTTTATACATATATGCCCGGTAGCACTTGAGTCTACCACCCATAATTTTGATTAGCCGCAATATTGGCATGGGAATGACTCCATCAATTACTTCATCAAATCATCTACTTCAACCAAGTCGACTTTTGGTTTAGTAGGATTGCCATTTCCCTCACAATTTCATTCGATTGCTTTTATGTCAAGCACTTCCACTGGGTGAACACATATTTGTCAGTGGATTTTATCTCATATGAATCCAAGATCTAGTTAATATCACCGTATCCTTATAATACAGTGGAAAATCCACTATAATAAACTTGACAATAGTTGCCCTTTAACAAAATATTTCACAAAAGACATCAATCTTATTTAATATAATAGATCTATGATAGCTATGGATGCAAAGAAATAAAAAAAAAAAAAAAAATTTCATCTCCACAACAATCACTAAAGGAGATTCTCTTTTCCAATGCAATGGCCAATCAAGTCTCTAATGATCATCATGCATGAATGGACATTCAACATAAATTGGCAAAGTAAATATTCTTACAAAGAACATTTTTTTTTTTAATATCATTATTGCTGTCAATAGTACATGTTGCTCAAAAAATATTAACCAAAACTCATAGGTTAGCAGAAATCCAAAATGAATTAATAATTTCACAAAATAATTGTAAGACTTCCTTTGAGTGTTATATATGAATCACAAAAAATGTCTCAACAATGCATACTTAATACAAAACATGTAATCAATTTAATTATAGAATAAAATACTATTTAATAATTCTATCAAAAGTTATGTGTGGAGAGAGAGAATTAGCATATCTTCATGTATTTATCAAACATATACATTGTCATGCAGCAAATGCCAACACATTTATGAGCATATACATAGATAGAGGCCCACGCTGCACTCCCAAGCAAGCATGAATAATACCAACACAAACTTGTGTCTACACTTACTTGAGCATATTGGCATGGACATCACCGACCGACTAATGATTGTATGCACTCTAGCATATTCCCAAGAATGATGGGACAACACTGTGAGGAATACTGAAGAATTTTGTTCTAAAGTCAAATGACACATATTTTCAAAATCTATAAGCACAATAATATAAGGTAAAAAGAGCATAATTTTAGTGGTAAAACACAGAAATCCCACATGACAGTATCCATTGTTTCGCTAAAAACAATTATATATAACCTGGTCCAACATGGGCAGGCTCGATAAGACTCTGTAGAGATGGAGTCAAAGACAAATTAAATAGCAGATAAAAACAGTTATAAACTTGCTTCATGAATGTACATTAAACAAATTTTAGCAGGAGAATAGGAAGAATTAGGGACAAATGGAAACTGAGTAATAGAGAAGCGCCCTAATTTCCAATCTTAAATGGATGATTATTAAAATCACGAATTTGATAGAGAAAACACCTACACACGTCCAACTTTCTATTGGAAAAACAAGTATAGGTATTGAAGCCCCAAAATAAAATAAATATATAATAAAAGAAATATTAGCCCGATTTCTTTCCATTTCTTTTATGGTTTTCCTTTTCTATTTCTTTTTAGTAGCCACACAGTAATCACTATGCCATTTTTAAAGATTTTCTACATAGGTAATTTTGAAAATCTATAAGCATCTTCCGTAAATATATAAGAGCACACATTCATGGAATATGTCTAACAAGATCAAATCAAATCAAATCTAAAGAGAACACACAAGCTCATGACGCCAAATTTCAAATACTAGAATGAAAGTATCTCGTTTTGTGTGATGATGATTCCTCATAATGTGGAAACAGCGCGCCAAAATGGCAATTACACCATTCAAGCATTATTTTAGAGTTTCCAAAAAATGACTTTACTTGAAACTCAATAATCTTACCAAAACGACCGAAAGCTATTTTGTGTTAATGCTTGATACTGTCCCATGACAAACCACCCAAGAATATGTGATACTTGTCCTTCACCGTCGCCAAATCCTTGTTCAATTCCAAGGTCAGTGGAAGCACCAGCAATTCCAATTTTGAAAGCTATAAAGCAATGATCCTTAAGATTGTTGGAAAAAGTATTAGAATACATAAAATAATAATAATAATTGAAAATACATTACAAAATATTAGAAAATAAAATGAAATGTCTGAGGCGTGCAAACGCTGTCCTTAAGGATAATTCCGCCCCTCGGAGTACGAAACTCGGTGCGTAAGGCTTCGGCGGCTATCCTCCCAAGATACAACAGACCTTCTTCTATACTCCGCACTGAATATTAGAAGGAAACAGAACAACTTTTGTGTATAACCCAGCTAAAAGAAAAGGAAAGATATGAGAACATGTTGTGTATTCTTGGATTGTGATTTGAAGTTTAATTTATATTTAAACAAGAAAAAGATAGAGCCGTTAGGAGATCGTCATAAATCAATTGGTAATTAAAAAGATGACCGTTATAAAATTATGAAGAGTTTATGAAGTAATAAATCAAAAGTTATAAAGCCGTTAGACGACTGTTATACAACCATTAGAAAGCCGTTATATGACCGTTGAGAAAGCCATTACAAAAATGATAACTTTTATGACGATCATAATTTCTAATAAATATTTCAAAACTATTGAAATATCCAACAAACTTCATCTAGATTAGTGGGTAATTTGACTAATGCGAGCATGTCACCGATAGACTCTTCATGCAGTAATCCCACAAGAGGAAAATCTCACGTCATTAAAAGCAGGAAAAATTGTGGCATGTCAATGTTCGATGGATGACTTTACTACTGCTTTTGCTAAAAAGAGAACTGGCTCCATGAAGGTAAATTCCAAGTACCTGTAATGTATTCATAAGTAAAATTGATTGGCAACTTCTTCTTTTTTCCCGGTCAACTATCAGTAACTTATTAACAAAATAATAACATTATTATTCTGCAATGTAGTGTCCAGTTATCGATTTTTTTTCAGCCAATAGTATCCAATTGTCGATCAACAAGTGCTTTAAGATTTGCCAATTGGGCTTGTCAATTAGTTAGAAAATTAACAACAATATAATGGCTTTTACCATCTCTTTCACAAGTAGGTTACCACGCGTTTTAAAATATTACAATGGACCCCATCAATTAATTAGTAATTTATCAATCAAATAACAATTTTACCATCCTTAAATATAGTATCAAGTAGTATACATGCCCTGTGCTATGAAATTTTATAATTAAGCCCATCGAGTAGTTTGATTCTATCCCCATATATCAAGGAGTGGGTCTCGTTGATTAATGAGTAATTTATCAATAAAAATTCCATGTTACCATTCTCAAATCTAGTATTCGAAAGCAGATTATTGAGTACTTTACTATTTTACCAGTAGGCGTAGCAAGTTTTTGTGACTTAACCAATGAAATATTCGATTTCACTACTCTTACATCCAGTAATAGATTATCAAGTGCCTCGAAAATTTTACAAGCAGGTCTTTCAAATTAATTAGTAGATTATACCACTAAAGTTGAGAGTACAAATATGGAAATAATTTCAAGTGTGTTCATAATTCACCGGTGCTAGTTTGCCTCTCTACAAGAACTGGTTTTTAATGCCATGTGTTGATTGAAGCATATGTTTTGCAAGCTAGTCTCTGCAAACCTTGCTCTACAACTCTTCTATCCATCAGCTACTTATTTAGCTAGCAAATCATAGTACCTTTACCAACACCAACATAGAAAAAATAAATAATAGAAGACTGACTTCGAATTAGCAGCCGCCGCCCCCACCCCCACCACAACCGCCCCCGCCCCCACCCCCGCCGCACCTCCACCGCCGCCCGCATCGGTCCCTCCGCCTCCGTGGTGACCTGCGTGGTGGGCTGCATGATGGTGGACATGGGGGTGGCCTCCATGGTGACCTCTGTGGCGGTGGCCTCCCTAATGACCTCCGCGGTGACCTCCATGATGGCCGCCTCCGCCGCCGCTGCCGCCGCTGTCATCGCCTCTGTCTCCGCCACTGTCATTGCCTCCGTCTCCACCTCTGCCTTTGGCATCTCTCTTTTTCTTTTTATGGCTAGAGCGGGACGAGTGGTCGCCTTTGTCGGCACAGGAAAACACTACGACAGACGCGAGAATCAAGCACACCACGAAGATCACTCCGGCCTTAAGCAGTAGAAGACCCGATCCATCATCACCACGAGTGCTGGCGCTTGCAAAATCGATCCAATTTCTCGCCATGAATTTCCTCATCTTATGGAGGGATAAGCAAGAACTCAAACTATTCCTGAGGCTAGGAACATTCAATTTAAGCACTGGCGATGACGAGGATGGACCACAAAAGTTGAGGGGACGACTCTGGAGATAATGCCCTTTGGTTGACGTATCGGGAGTGGTGGTGAAGGTTCTACGAAGTTTCTTCTGATCAAACTTAGACAGTCTTAAAATGGCAAAGTGGTGACGTCGAGCTGGTGATCGTAATCTCAGAGAAGGGTCGTGCACATGCCCCTGATTGGACCAAAACGGTGAACAAGGGAAGTTGCGGGTCAATCAAGACGGTCGGTGAGATGATTCGACTCTCCATGCTTGACTCATTCTGTTTTTGGTTGAAAGGTACAGCTCTCTTAATCTTAAGTCAGCTGGTTTATGACTTAAGAGAGCCGTAGTATCTCTGGGAATTTTTTAGGCAATCGTGGGCAGCTACGAAGATATTGTCATTCCCATCGTAGATTTATTGCATATTTTGCAGTTGATTCAGTGTTGTCCAAAACCTTTGAGTGCAACTCCAATCAAGTCCTCCTGATGAAAGTCCGTCTGAAATTGTTAATGTGGTGGTCTAGCCACCACATACCATCTTAAGTGGCATGTTCGACAAATTTATTCAAAACGATGCCTTTCTGCAGAACTTGTATTTTATTCTCTCTTTTTTGTTTTTTTCCACCTCCTCCTTTAGCCAGGTCTGGCACGTCCTTCTACCTTGATTTCACGATTGAATTCTGCAGACGCCTTTGTTGCTAAACTCTACAAGGTGTCGCCATGGCTCGTCGAGCTCGACAGCCATGGGCCGAGCCTCGACATGTTGGCGAGCTTGCAGCAACTCAAGTTCAGCTGCTTCGAGCGGTGGCCATTGAAGGCCAGGGAGATTGAAGCCGCTTCTACTGCTTCTTAATTTGTAGGCGATTATTCATTCATGCTTTAGCATATATCAGATTATTGCGAAGCTGATCGAATTTTTTGGGGTCTCAATCATTTCCGTCTCATATGGGAGGGAATTCAGATGGTAGAGGCCGAAAAGAATTCAAATGAGCCCACTCTGTAGCCTCATAGGGTGTTAGAAATTCGTCAACTGAGATAGTCGAGGAGTTGTTTGGCGTGATTTGAGTTGTGGCTTACGATATGGATGATCATGCTCAAAATATTGTTGTCATAAGCGTTCACGCTCTACCAGGTCAAAAAAAAAAATAATAATAAACAGTGGACAGAAAGGAAGAAAGAAAGAATAAAGAAAAGGATAAAAATCAGGAAACTAAGAAATTAAGCAAAACAGTATCGTTTCGAGTAAAGTTGTTTGCATTTGACAGACGGTATGACTGGATCGTCACGTCAATAATTTCAAGTGAGAAATAATCAGGAGGACTATATTAGAATGTCATGTAAAGGTTTAGACCTATAGTGAATTAACTAAAATGTTTAAAATTGAATTAACTATGTATAATAAATTTAAGATTCAAATAACAATTTTCTCTGCAAAGTATGCTTTTGTCTATTTATTATTATTTGCTAATAATGAATACCGATCAAAGACTAATTTATTTTATTTTATTGGATCATTTGATGCTGAAACTGAAAGCATTGTTCATCAATAAGGTCTGAGAGATTAAAATCGGTACGACCCAATCAAAATTCCAGCAAGACCTTCGGCAGAGTTCGTGTTTCTCATTTCAGCCTTCAACATTGGCGCCGTCTGTGGAAATGAATGAATTGTTTTGTTGTTCTTGTAGGGGAGTGTTAAGTTTGACCTTGGTGGGGTTCTAAGGAAGCAAGCAATCCTCTTCCTTTTGGATCGCTGGAGAGGCTGCCCGGTAGAAGCAAACTAGAAGCCTTCTTCATCACGAGTAAAACAGAAGCGACCCGAGAGTGTCCCTGGCGGGCGGCACCTCTAACTGGCTAGGGGCAGCAAGTAAAAATTACCTTTGTTAATGGCCGACTGGCACACTAAAAATCCTTTGTCACCGCCAGCAATCTCGTGGCCTCTTCATCTATTTCCATAGCTCTCGATGGTTCACTGCAAGAAGAGAAATATTGAAATAAATGATATAAATGAAGTTTCCGCTACTAAAAGGGGACATGTCCAAGGAGGGTTACGCTCGGGACGTACCCCTGCCATTACGAGGTGGGAAAGGAGTAAGACTAGCTTCGAAGAGACTCTGTCGGTGATTAAGCCCTTGTTCATCATCTTCGACGTTCACTATTCATCTTCTTCATTGAAGGTGGTTGGTGGGATTGCGCAGGGTTGCAAGGGGCCGGCGACTGGCGAGAGGGAGGCTGGTGACCGTCACGGCGACCCAGGCAACAGTCACGGTGACCACCACGCCATCTAGGTTGCGGCGGCCTCCACAGGGGGCCGCGCGATTTGCATCTCAACAATCTCGCCAGGGCCGTGCGACCTCAGGCGAGGGTCGCGTGGCCCTCGCCGAGGTCCCTCGACCTCAGGCAAGGGTTGCATAGCCTGGGCAACGGCTGATTGGGGTCGAGCGACCGCCGGCGAGGTGGCGCAACCCAGGCACGGCCCTCGCCGAATTCCCCCGACCTCAGGCGAGGGTCTCATTGGGGGTCGCGCAACCCCCGTCGGCGGTCGCCCGACCTCGGGCGGCCCTCACCAATGGTTTGATGTTGTCGGCGGCTGTTGCCGGCGGTCCCATGTCGCCGGCGGCCACTATCCTTACCGGCCAAATATTTTTTTTTCTTTTTTTAATAATAAAGGTGCTTTGTAAATATAAGTTTTCCAAACGCTATTTTGTTCAAATATACTTCATAATGGACTTTCAGATTATAATTTCCCAAACGCAATTTGCATTTTGACAAACCCCTTTCATTTAAAGGTCTTTGCATTTTCCCAAAGACTTTCCCCAAAAGTCTTACCAACGCACCCAATGTCCCTATCGATCCCCTCAACCACGATCTCTAAGACTAGCTTTGAAGGGACTCCATCGGTGGTAAGGTGTTAAACAATATTTTATTCTATTTTTTTTATTTCTCGAAACAAAAAAAAATCTGTTTAGTAACTTTTTTATTCCTTGTCGAATATCAAAAAAATTTATATTTCCGGGACTAAATTTAGAACAGAATCAAGAAGTACAAAAAATTTGCTTCTTTATTCTTGGAAATAACTCCATAATCAAGCATTTTATTTTATTTTATTTTCTCTTTTCTCTTCATCTTCTTCTTCCTCTAGTTGATCGCCGATCATGGCGATAGCTAGCGACCAACCAAATGAGGTTCAGCAACCTCGTTGAAGCCTCGTCAGGGGGCAATGAGGCTCTCCCAAGGCCATCGACCGGCAAGAGGAAGAAGAAAAGTAGGAAAAGGAAAAAAGAAAAGGAAAATGAAAAATGTAATAAAATTACTTAAAAAATTAAAAGAAATTTTGAGTCACAAAAAATTTAAGATTCATACCAAACACATTTTTTTTTCCAGAAACAACAATTTGGATAATTACCACATGTCTTCAAATGCTTAGAATTATTATGGAACACATCCTTAAATGATTTTTGTGGAGAGCGGCTCGCCTTGTCGGGAGCCTCCACTGTCTCGGTAGGTGAGTCCAAGTACAACTATTTTTTCTTCCAATCCTTGTTGGAGGAAGGATAATCATTTAAAAAAAAATTAAAAAGGAGAAGCGTTGGGGTGCTTGGAAGATAAATGCGACCGACCCTTCTCCTCGGCCACCTGCATTGGCCTGGAAAGATTTAAGGAAGCATCCGGGAAATAAACCTTTCTAGCCCGGTGGAGAATTAGAAGAGAGCCTGTATTAAGCTGGCGCAACGGGAGACCTAGGATTTAGCGGAATTGGAACTCTAGGGCCAGCAACTAAGGACGCGCATGACAACCATTATGTTCTAGAAATAGTTTCTGGAACATAAATAGATTTTTCTATTATTATTTCTAGAAGAGTTTCTAAGCGAAAATAACCGTTTGATAACGTCAGCAAATTTTTACTCTAAAAATAGAAATTCGTTTGATAACGACATAAAATTTCTTTCTTTCCGACGGCCGCTGGCCGGCGGTTGGTGATCGACGACCGGCGGTGGCGGCGACCGGCGGCGACAGCGGCGAATAGCGGCGATGGCGGTCGGTGGCAAGCGGCCAGCGGTGGCAGCAACGGCTGACGGCGACGGGTGGTGGGTGGCGGCACCAGCGGTGATAGCAGGGGCCGACGGCGGCGGCGGTGGCGGGGGCTGGCAGCCGGTGGCGAGTGGTGGTGGGCGGCGATCGGCGGAGGAGGAGGAGGAGGAGCAAGACATCGTAGAGGAGATGAGAGTTACCAAGATTAGGGTTTGTGGGAGAAATTATTTATGAAATCTGTTTCAGAAATAGAGAAGTAGATTTTTTCTACTTCTAATTTCTCTTCCAAACCTATTTCTGGAATAGAAATCTATTCCAGAAATAGAAAAACGGAATAGGTTTATTAAACGGATTTCTCTTCCAGAAATAGGTCTGGAACATAAAAAACGATTTCTGGAACAAAAATTTTGGGTTAACATGCACCCCCTAAGCGTTCATGGCAAATGCTTATGCAGCGGGTTTAGGCATACAAGCCCAGTCCACAAACTAGGACAATAAATGGTGAAATTTCCTGGAAATTGACGTCTCTTCTAATATCAGCTAGATCTTATGAGGTAACGGAATTAGAGAATTAGCTGGTAGGAAAGCCGAGATCCGCGTTACAGACCAAGGTCGAGAGGAAGAGGATAGGTCGGAGGACCCCACACCGGGGGCGCGATATTGGGTTGAGAACCCAAGTTGACCAACTGAACATCTCGAGGGCAACATAAAACAGAAAGGAGATCAACCTGGAATTAAAGAAGTGATGCTTGAAAACTAGGGAGGGAAATCGACTATTCGAGATTAACTCAAAATAATCCCGCTTAATGGGACAGTTACCATTCACTAGAAATCAAGTGTCGGGGTTGCTGTCGGTTAAATTACTATAATACAGGGTAGATTGTGCAAGCCGATTGAACAGTCTAGAGCTAACATCGGTGTAACTCTCTTGCCTAGTGTAAACCTTGGAGTAGGATAGATGCTGACATGATGGTGAAGTTACATCAATATCCAGCGGCCAGGCTATGACCACTAGATGTAACGGCTGAAAATATAAGGCTTCCTAGCTCCCTCTCCACCTCTACAATTGATGCTAAGAACAAAAGGGAAGGATACTTGGAATCCATTTTAATCTTGGTAAGTCAGATAGACCAAATGAGGCCGAGGGTGGAAAACAGTAATGAATATGTTTTAATTAACCAATCAGCTCATGACACGTGCTCAATAATGCCTGCGAGTTTTTGGTTATCATTATAGGATAATAACATCGATAACTCACTGAGGTGGACTTGACAAGACACCACTTTAATATGATCATCTATAAACAATATACAACCTGACATGTGGTGGCATTTGGCGTCCATTTGTAATGACTGTTTAGGATATGGTGTGACATCCCGATTTTCTAATTCTGTTTTCAATAAATCGATACGGACATTTCGTTGACACGCATATAGTTCTTTTCATTGAGTCGGCCACTCATGTTAAAACTAGTCTATCAGGTGAAGCCGTTAAGAAATTCTAATGCATCAGACTCGAGAATTTGACTAGGAAGCGATCTTTCGACCGAGCTAATCTGCAAGGGTCATTACGGTACAATTAAAAATCGATTAGAGATTGGAGATAGGTCGACTCGATAGAGGCATGTGATCAGGTGTGGGTGATTTCACCAGATCGCACAATTCTTGTTGATCGACACTGGACCGACTTTTCAGTCAATTGGGTATCCTGTGTTCGTATTTGAAATCTTGAGATTACCCCGACAACCGAAAGTTGCCAATGTTTCAAAGATGTACATTGTGGCTTGAGATGATCAACCACAGGTCAAATGCATGAAAATTTCTAAAGGCTATCTGGTAGATTGGACTGCGCTAGTATTGTGCCAAAGTGAAATTAACCGTGGAATTGAGATCGAATTCAGAAATTAGAAGTCTGGGTGTGTCACAAATCATTTTAGGAATATTGACTCATCTTCAGAAGATTTTTCGTGCAAGCCGAGTTTTCAGCAATTAAATCAGATAATGGTTAATTTGGCTCGAGAAATTAATAGGCTCGCTTTTGGTCGTGCTTTTGGGACTCAAGTTGGTTTTATGGTCAAGTGATTACGTAAATTGAAATGTTGTGATATTGGATTAATTTTATAGACTTCAATTTAATTCAATTGGAAGGAAATTGAATGAATTGTGTTGTACAAGATTATGGAGAATTCATGCCACGGCGGAGGATGGAATTGGACCCATTGGAATAAGGTTGTGGGAGGTTGGAGATAGTGGAGTATGACACCATGTGATGTCATGGTGGTGGGCCATTTTTGTTGGATTAAAGAAAGAGAAAAAGAAAAGAAATTGTCCCATCTTTCTTCTCTCTCCTCCCTCTCTCTCTCTCTCTCTCCCCACCGACCCTCTCTCTCCTCCATCTCTTCTTGCTGGTCGTGGGAATCAGCAACCGAAGAAACTAAAGACCAGCAAGCCGCCGGACCTCACGCCATCACACGCCTCCGCCCGTCGCCATTCGCCGTTCGCCGTCGCAGCCCGCGCCTCACCGCTCGCTCCTCTGCCGCTCTCTCTCTCTCTTCCCTTGCGTCGTTGAAGCCCTCCTTCCTCCATCTCCAGTTGCTGCTCGACATCCCCAGCAAATCTGAGAATGTCGAAGCTGGCTGCAGCCCAGCCGGACCACCGTCTGCCCGCTTGTGCGCCGTCCGCCGCCTCGCACAGCCGCTCTCCTCACTCGCCCGCACGTAGCCGACGCCTAGCCATCCCCTTCTGTCTCAATCCGTGAGTTCCAGGAGCTGCCGGAGCTCGTCCCCGCCGCCGTTGACCTCCCCACCGGCCCGTCCAAGCCTCGCCGGTCCTTCTCCGCCGTTCCTCCGCTTGGACCAGCACCGGAGCAGCCCTCCGTCGGCCTCAACCAGCAGCAAGCAGGGAGTTAGAAAATGGGTATGACAGCCCGGTTTTGGCCCATTTTGGCTGCCTTCCCAAGCCCGGATGCTCGGCCCGCCTTGACGAAAGTCGATCCTCGCGTCGTCCTTGTCGTTTTGGTCTGCTCGGCTTGTTAATCCAGTGAGTTTAGCTCACTAAATCTTGATTAGACGGTTAATGATGCCCTAAGTGTGCTTAGTCTAAGTTAAGTAAGTTTATGTGGTTAGATTAGTTTATTTGGTTGATGATTAGATTATGGTGTTTAATTAAGTTAAAGTGTGTTTAGTTTAAAGTTAAGTATATTTATATTAATATAAGCTTTGATGTGACTTAAAGGAATTTGTTTTTGATTTATTTAAGTATTCCGAAATTATTAAATAATTTAATAATATATATTTATTCGAAATAATTAAAATATTATTATTTAATTAATTTCGGAATAAATTTAATTATTTATTAAATTTCAAAAATTTCGTCGGGACCTTATTCTCTCAGAATTTCGTGTTGATTGCCACTGTGCATATAGAATTTAAATTTGATGAATGGATGTGGCAAATTGAATGTTGATTGTGGTAAATAGGGATTTTATTCATAAAAACCCAAGTGTCGGGTTTTGATGCAAGAATTGGATTTTAATGATTATATTAAATAGTGAGGTTTGAAAAAGTGAGATATTGGCCTTTTGATTCGAAATTAGCGTGTCCCCACACACGTGAATAATTTCTGGAATATTTTTAATATGAAAAAAATGGCCGGGATCACTATTTTAAGTGGAAGCATTGAGTGAAATGCAAAGTGTCTTAGAGCCAAGTATGATTTGGCTGTGTGATAATTAAGAGGAATCGTCCTGGGTTGTTGAGCCGGACTTGCCCCTATATGGGATGCCCACGTGGTGGATGCCGGTCACAGTAGAGGCTGGGCCGACTGGATCGATGCTACTTCGGGAATGCCGTCGACGTAGTGATGAAGCCGTGCTCCAAGGGGGGAGACGATGCTCCTTCGGGAATGCCGTCGACGTAATGACGAAGCCGCGCTCCATGGGGGGAGGCGATGCCTGGCATTAATGTCAGTAGATAGCCGAACTGCGAGTAGGCTATGCCCTTGTGTGACAGTGAATAATAATTGGAATGCGTGCTAAGTGCAATTGTGATTTATATGAAAGTGATGGCGTTCCAATTGTTTGAATTATTATTACTACCTGAGATTGTGTGATGCAAATTGTGCTAACCCGCAGGAAGGAATTGAGGCGAGGTAAGTTTTCTGTGTGACGTGGCTAGGCCACTCTTGGGCGCATTTTCTTTCTAATAGGGGTTTAGGGGGTTGAACTTGCTGAGACATTGTCTCATTTCGGTTTGGGGATTACAATTTTAGGTCCCTGGTGGACGGAGCGGCTAGATAGCTTTGGTTGACCTTGAGAAGTTGCAAAGGTGAAGTCATGAGGATTGGAGAACGTGTCCGACTTGTCGGTCGTAGGACAATTCATTTCTAAGAGCCGGTCTTTTGTAGACTTTTGGCTATATGCCTTCGTTTGTAACTCCGTTGGTTTATGTAAGTGATTGGTTGTGAATTTGCTTCCTGCTTTTCTACCATGTATTTCATTGTCAAGGGTTTTATAATACGTTCCGCTTGCGCAATAATAAATAAATGGGGTCGGCGACATTACCTGGGAATGTTGCATTTGCATGACCATGATGGGATGTTAGCGCACTCGAGGTTCGGGATGTGACATATGGGCCACGAGTCTATTGGTGGTCTCTGTTTTCCGGATTGAGCAACGGAAGGATGCTGAGCTGTGAAAGGTGAGGACTTGGTGGAGAATGGTGGCTGGTGTGGCTGGCCGTGGAACAAACTCAATGGGAGTTTCCTCAAACAACAAATAACTCTGATGTCAAGTTAAGATTTGTAATGAAAGAGAGAGGATTATAATATCCCGTACATTATCAAATGAGGAACACAAGTATAGGGTGAGAGTACAGTTATACTTAAATACAACATATGTAAATTACAATATACTTAACCCTAAATAGAAATCCTAATATGAAACACAGACCACACTATCGCATTACAATTTATTGAAATGAAACTGCTTTTTTTTTATTTATTTGCAAATCAGGCCTAAAAGGTATATAGCTATAAGTTCAATTCAACACCCTCCACTGCCCCCGCCGCAACCACCGCAACCGCCGCCACCTCTGCCTCCGCGTCTTTTTTTGTGCTGAGAGTCGCCACAGGAAAAACAACCGGCGCAAGGATCAAGCACAGCACGAAGATCACTCCGGACTTGAGTAGCAGAAGATCCGCTCCATCATCACCATGAACACCGGGGCTTGCCAAATCGATCCAATTGCTCGCCGTTGATTTCCTCATTATGTCGTGAAGAGAAGCAAGAACTCAAACCATTCGCAGTATCAATAGTAGTAGAAAGGAGACAATATACATGAGATGAGGGACCTTCATTTATATAGGGATGAGAAAAGTACGTCACTGTCAATCTCAAAAACTGAAGGATGGATGCAAGTTTTCAACCACCCAATTATTCCACACTAACGACTTTTTAATCCGATTGTGAAGAAAATTGGGTGTTCATCTTTTCGTGTTGGAATTGTGATTAGCTTCATCAATCTCTCTACTTCGCAATCTTAGCGGATGATACTTTCATACTCAAATTATATATTATTGATGCGAGAGGCTTACGATGCTTTCCATATAAATTATTTGCGCTATAGGCCATAAAGATGATGGACCACAAAAGTTGAGGGGACGACTCTGGAGATAATTCCCTTTGGTTGACGTATCGGGAGTCGTGGTGAAGGTTCTGCGAAGTTTCTTCTGATCAAACTTAGACAGTGATGGATTTATTAGATGGGCTTAAGGCCCGTCCGCCCCTGCTGGGCCCAAAAAGCCCGGCCCATGGGAATAGGGCCCGTGGATGGGGAAGGTATAAAAGGGATGAGAGAGAGAGAGGCACCTGTTGGAAACAGAAAATCAACGTACGTTCTTTTTCCCTCTCTTTTTCTCTCAAACGCTCAAGGCGACGCCGTTTCCCTATTCAAGTCGAATTGGCATCATCGGATCAGAATTTCTTCCTCGATCTTCGGCATTGGTGTTTAATCTGTGGCTAACAAGGTACGCTCGAATCCGTGGTGTGCTTTACGATCGGTGATACGTGATTTTCCGGGCTACGCTTCCGCATTGATTTAGGGGTTCGATTTAGTGTCGAATCCGAGTTTTCGGGGATTAGTTATTCCCAACATTGGTATCAGAGCCCTAGTTCACGTTTTCCCGATCAATTTGATGTTTTTGATTGATTTTTCGCAAAAAATTTTCGGCTGTACGGATCGGGCGACAAATCCCGACACCCGAGCGCTATTCGGCCTTTTTTTCTGAGTTTTCGTAAGTCGAAATCAAATTCTGAAGACACTGGGAGAAAGGGCTCGTCGAGACGAGTCCGAAGAGTGGTCGTGTGCCGCCGGGAGACGCTGCACGCGCCCACACGCGTGGCCGGGAGGCGCTGCGCGTGGGCGTGACGCGCCCGGCAGCGCTGGCTTGCCGGCGCGTGTGCCACACGCGCCGGTGGCGAACCGGCGCGCGCGCTCGCCGCCGGCGGCGCCGGCACGCGCCGGTCCGCGGACCGACGCGTGCGACGTCACGAGATGACGTCATCGTGGCGTCATCCAACGGTCGGTAACCGCTCGGATGACGTCACCGATGACGTCATCGCCGGCGACGGTTGGCCGGCGGTCACCGGCCGGCGACCCGACCCGACGGCGACCCCGACCCGATCTCGGACCCGACCCGCGACGCCCGGCACGTGCGCGCACGTGCCGGCGACGCTCGCGTGACGTCGCCCCACGCACACGCGTGGCACGTGCGGGCGGTTCGCTCGAACCGGCCCGAACCGGCCCGACCGGCGCGACCGGTCCGACCGGTCCGACGACCGACCGTTGACCGTTGACCGACCGTTGACCGTTGACGGTTGACCGAAAAAAAAAAAAAAAAAAAAAAAAAGGAATTTGTTTCTTTTTTCATGTATGCCTATGTGGTATATGTAATCCATTTTTTTTATTATGCATTTGTTGCATGAATTTTGGAAAATTATGTATTTTCCCTTATGTAAATTATGGATTATGGGTAATCTATTTTTAGTTCTGCATTTGTTGCAGAAACTATGATGCGTTATGCACGGATACCTGCAATCCCGACAACGGACGAGGGAAATGCAAGACTAAAAAGGCTGATGTCAGATTTAGCTAATTTTCGGTGACATAACGGTGATTTAGTATCACATGTGGTCAGGGTCAATGAGATGATACAGGAAATCATCTGGAATGGTTATCTTATGCCGGATTTTCAAAAGGTGCTGGCTTTGATGAACACTCTTCCACCTGAATGGCAAGTAGTGTTAGATCGGTTATGGGAGGTCAACGTGGTCTCGGGTTAAGCGCCACAGGGCGCAGAGTAAATGTGCCTTGGTGGCGACATGACTGCTCTCCAAAAGTTTTTCCATGGTTGGCAAATGTGCCTTCAGTTTTCTCAGATGTTATGACTGATAGATTAGAATGGACATTCCCTGATTATTTCTTAGATTAATTATGAGATGTTTTATGGATGTAAATATATCTTTCCATGTTGATATTTTTCTCTGTGTATATTGCTTAGTGTAATATGTTAGTTGTATTATGTGAAAGCACCGTTATTCTATTGGATGTTAGTTAGCTATTTGCTTTCTATTACTGGCGATTCTTTGTGGGTAGTTAGTTAGTGGGTAGCTAATAGAAGTTTTTGTAACTTCATAGAATGTATTTGCATAAGACAATTATATTAATAATAATTTTGAGTTAGGACTTTGGAGGATGATTGGAAACGTAGTGACCTTTTGATTCTGAAGCCTTACTTGAAATTATTCATTAATATGATGGGTCTGTGCAAATAGGGATGCATAAATGATAGGCATTAATTATTCGTGCACGTATGTCTGATGTGTTCAGACTGATGGTTTCAGCAACTAAGAATGTGATTGCTAATATGAACGGCAACAATTGTGAAATATTGAATATGAAGATTCAATGTGTGCTGGAAAAGCAAGAAGCACTAAAAGCTCTTGACCATATTATGGAAGATCTTGAGGGTGCCGTGCGCCACCTTGAGCTAGCTGAGGACCGCATAACGGCATTTAAGCCAAAAATAGATATTTGCCATGCTGGTTCTAGCTCAGAAAGAGCTTCGAGCTCTAAGCGCAAGCGTATTGATTCGTTCAATATGTGGGCATGCAAAGGATCAAGTCCTTATTGCAAGAAATTAAGAGTTAACCAACACAAGAGAGGAAAACGTCCTCAAGTGAAGAAAATGTCAAGGGAAATGTGTTACAATTGTGACAAGAGAGATCACTATGCTCGCGACTGTCGTGAGCCAAAGAATGTATACACCTCTTGTACATTTGAGAACTTTGCTAATGTGCCAAGTTCTGTATTATTGGCTGAATCCAATCCTTTGTGGACTATAGATTCAGATGCGACAGACCATATAGCGAAGGATAGAAGATCCTTTATGGAATTCCGACGAGTACCAACTGGAACTAAGTGGATCTATGTAGGAAATAACTCCAAAGATGAAGTTAAATGGATTGGCACTTGCCAATTGAACATGCGTGGTGGACGCAACTTGTTCCTGCATGATGATCTATATGCTCCGGAGATTCGTCGAAATTTAAGTGTCTGTTTTGATGTTGGTTAAGCTTGGTTTTAGTATGAACTTCCATAATAAAGGTGTAGATTTGTATTTGGATACAAACTACTATAATTGTGGTCACTTTCTAAATGGTTTTATTGTACTAAATGTTGACTGTGGTGATGTCAATATGTTATTCCCTTATTTCACGTCTTCTATTTTATATGATAATGATGTGAATATGGTGGCATGCTAGACTTGGTCATATGGGCCAGCAACATATGAAAAGACTGGCCAAAGAGGGCTTGTTAGGCAACATTGAAAAAGTCGATTTGTCCGTATGTGAGCATTGCTTAGAAGGGAAAACGACAAGGAAACCATTTGGAAAAGGTAAAAGAGCTGAATTTCCTCTGCATTTAATCCATTCTGACGTCTGTGATTCAATGAATGTGAGAGGAAGGCATGGGGCTGTTTATTTCATCACTTTTAATAGATGATTATACTCGATTCGGATGTGTCTATTTGATTTCTCATAAATCTGAAGCGATAAGTTGTTTCAAAAGGTTCATGAACCTGGTAGAGAATCAATTAGACAAGAAAATAAAAGCATTGAGATCCGATCGAGGTCGAGAATATCTATCTGATGAGTTCAGAAAATTAAGTGATGAAAAAGGAATAGAAAGACAGTTGTCTATTCCATGTACTCCTCAACTAAATGGTGTTGCGGAGAGAAGAAACAGAACCCTACTAGAAATGGTTAGGTCCATGATGGCGCATGCTAACTTACCTATTACTTCTTAGAGTGATGCATTGTTAACTGCTGCCTATGTACTTAACCGGGTGCCTTCCAAAATCAGTTATTTCCACTCCATATGAGTTATGGAAAGGTAGAAAACCGGACTTAAGTTTTCTTAAGCCATGGGGTTGTGCTGCCTATATTCATGAGTCCTCTCACAAGTTTGGGAAATTGGGTCCCAAAGGAAATAAGAGTATTTTCATGAGATACTCCGAACACTCAAAAGGGTATGTGTTCATAGGTGAGCAGGAAAGTGGGAGTATAACTGAATCGAATCACGGGATGTCACATCCTTAGTGGATGAATTTCTTAAGAGGGGCGAAATAGGGGAAGATTACTTCCTATTTGAAATCTTGGATTAAGATAATGATATTATGGAGTTCGTCCAAGTGGGAGTGATATGAGAAGTGATGAATTGAATTCAACTCATTCTCAATTGCAACCATCTGATGTGACGACATCGTCATTATCTAAGCCAAGTGGGAGCATAATTGGGAATGATGTGCTAAGTGTACAATCTCTCATACGGTGAACAAGTCGCAAAAGTATTTCCCGTCGATGTTTTGACATTGAAGGGGAAACTTTTATGATTACTCCACAAGATGAGGATGAGCCAAGAAATATTAATGAGGCTCTGAATTGCCCTAATAAGGAAAAATGGATTCATGCAATGAAAGAGGAAATGGAGTCAATGAAATCAAACCAAGTCTGGGAACTGGTTGATCTTCCAAAAGGACGCAGAGCTATTGGGAACAAGTAAGTTCTCAAAGTAAAGCGAAAGGCTGATGGCTCGATAGAAAAGCATAAGGCTCGCCTTGTAGCGAATGGGTATAATCAATAGGCAGGAATTGATTATGAGGATACATTTTCTCCTGCAGTGAGATTTACCTCAATTCGCATTATTCTGGCAATAGTGGTTAGTCTGGATCTTGAGTTACATCAGATGGATGTAAATACTGCTTTCCTCAATAGAGAATTAGAGGAAGAAATATATGGAACAACCTACTGGTTTCATAGTGAAAGGCCAAGAAGAAAATGTATGTCGACTTTTGAGATCGATATACGGCCTTAAGCAGTCATCAAGATAATGGTATATACGTTTTCATAATGCCATAATGGCATATGATTTTACAATGATTGATGAGGATTATTGTGTATATATCAAAAGATCCAAGGATCAATTTGTGATCATATCATTATATGTTGATGATATACTAATTGCCGGAAGCAATATGGAGTTTGTTAAAACTGTCAAAAGTTGGTTGTCTTCCAACTTTGAGATGAATGACATGGGTGATGTTGCATACATTCTTGGAGTTAAGATTTCGAGATTGCAAACCCATAGACACTCCTATTGCAAATGATGAAGGATTGAGCCATAGACTGTGTCCAAGGACTCCACAAGAGAAGGACCAAATGAAACATGTTCATTAAGCTAGTGCTGTTGGAATGCTTGATGTACGCCATGATGTGTACAAGACCCGACATATGTTTTGCAGTTGGAATGGTGAGTAGATACCAATCCAATCCAGGTTCAGCACAATGGAAAGCCGTTAAGAAAATACTGTGGTATCTAAAGGGGACTGCTGATTATGCGCTGAGTCATTAAGGCTAGGATCTGCGACTCAGAGGCTATACTGATGATGATTGGAGAGGAGATTTAGATGAAAGGAAATCTACCTCTGGATTTGTTTTCTTACCGAATAATGGCACCATATGTTGGAGCAGTAAGAAATAACAGTGTATAGCCTTGTCCACGATGAAAACTGAATCCGTGGCATTATCAGCAGCAGTATATGAGGATGTTTGGCTTAAGAGATTATTAGATCATTTAGGTGTTATTGGAAGTGCTGCAGATTCGTTATTGGTTAACGATGATAGCCAAGCAGCAAAAACGTACACCAAAAATCCAAAATATCAAGGCAAGACCAAACATGTAGATACCAAGTATAACTTTGTTAAAAATATGGTTGCACGAAATGATGTGAACTAAGAGTACATACTACGCATAAGATTGGTAGCAGATCCTATGACAAAGCCAATACCTAGAGATGTGTTTTGTGGTCATGTGAAATCTCTAGGATTGCGTAAAGGCTGATGTACTGAATATTGTAATTTCCCTAAGTGTTCACATTGATGAATTTGCGTTTTCATCATTAATGCCTATGAATCTTTATGTGATCTTTATGCATCTTAATGCTGAGTGCATTACTTTAAGTTGAGAAAGTATGTCGGACAGATATAAGATTAGCCAACTCACACGGGTAATCGCCTCTATTTACTGTGTGATGAATAGAGATGAGACTGTTTTTAAGCTTATTATCTAGGTGATAATTGAGAGCTCAAGCTTAAAACACGTATGTCGCATTAACTAAGTGTTAAGATGAGGACATAATACTTATTATGTCCGAAAGTAAAATACCCCACATATTTTACTTTATCTGTCTATGATGCCGGATGTGAGTTCTGATGAATTTTGTGAATGAGTAGATACGTGAACTCAAGTTAGACATTGGGTATGTCTGAACTATCATCTGTATGGTATTGAAGGTGTAGACATACGCTCCATGGGAAAGGAGTTAATACCGTAATACGTATTTCATACTACATATGCATGAGACGACCAATAAGAGTGACAAAAGTTTGATCTCAACTTTTATGTCGTGTGAGACTCTTGAGGAAAAGAGTTCCTCAATTTTTAGTCCCATCATGACTCTTACTTATTCTCAAGATTTCTATTTGGTGTTTGCTATCTTAGGATGTTGCCAATGGTCATGAGTTTGATTCGATCTAATGGGGCATTTCTAGAAAAGCAAGCTGGACTGAAATTGAGAGTTTAAAGGAAAGAGGAAGATCGATTTTGGAGAATCACATTGTAGTTTTGTATTCACCGGTTAACCAATTATGACTGTCTTTGTGATAATCATAATTGTGAATACAATAAATATATCATTGTTTAAAAGAGATCAAGAGAGATACAAATGTGATCGATCGATCTAGGGTACTGCATACTAAATCTACTTGGAGTGTGATGCCCATTATGAGCTGCTATATATTCCTAACAGATGTATAGCAATGAGCTCTCAAAGTATGCTGGTCGCACGGATTATTCACCGGTATGAATGTTGAAGAGAGGAAAAGAGGATTCTGTTCGGCCCATCATGTTAAGTGAGAGTCTATGATGGATTTTTCTCTGATGGGGATGAGTTGGGCTTGTCCGCCCATGTTGGTTTTGTACCACCATGTGCGAGTGGGAGATGATGGATTTATTAGATGGGCTTAAGGCCCGTCCGCCCCTGCTGGGCCCAAAAAGCCCGGCCCACGGGAATAGGGCCCGTGGATGGGGGAAGGTATAAAAGGGATGAGAGAGAGAGAGGACGCACCTGTTGGAAACAGAAAATCAACGTACGTTCTTTTTTCCCTCTCTTTTTCTCTCAAACGCTCAAGGCGACGCCGTTTCCCTATTCAAGTCGAATTGGCATCATCGGATCAGAATTTCTTCCTCGATCTTCGGCATTGGTGTTTAATCTGTGGCTAACAAGGTACGCTCGAATCCGTGGTGTGCTTTACGATCGGTGATACGTGATTTTCCCGGGCTACGCTTCCGCATTGATTTAGGGGTTCGATTTAGTGTCGAATCCGAGTTTTCGGGGATTAGTTATTCCCAACAGACAGTCTTAAAATGGCAAAGTGGTGACGTCGAGCTGGTGATCGTAATCTCAGATAAGGGTCGTGCACATGCCCCTGATTGGACCAAAACGGTGAACAAGGGAAGTTGCGGGTCAATCAAGACGGTCGGTGAGATGATTCGACTCATTCTGTTTTTGGTTGAAAGGTGCAGCTCTCTTAATCTTAAGTCAGCTGGTTTATGACTTAAGAGAGCCGTAGTATTTCTGGGAAGTTTTTAGGCAATCGTGGGCAGCTACGAAGATATTGTCATTCCCATCGTAGATTTATTGCATATCTTGCAGTTGATTCAGTGTTGTCCAAAACCTTAGTGAAACTCCAATCAAGTCCCCCTTATGGAAGCCCATCTGAAATGGTTGATGTGGTGGTCTAGCAATCACATACCATCTTAAGTGGCACGTTCGACAAATTTACTCAAATTGATGCCTTTATGCAGAACTTATATTTTATTTTCTCTCTCTCTCTTTTTTTTCACCTCCTCCTTTAGCCAGGTCTGGCACGTCCTTCTACCTTGATTTCACGATTGAATTCTGCATACGCCTTTGTTGCTCAACTCAACAAGGTGTCGCCATGGCTCGTCGAGCTCGACAGCCATGGGCCGAGCCTCTACATGTTGGCGAGCTTGCAGCAACTCAAGTTCAGCTGCTTCGAGCTCGGTGGCCATTGAAGGCCAGGGAGATTGAAGCCGCTTCTACTGCTTCTTAATTTGTAGGCGATTATTCATTCATGCTTTAGCATATATCAGATTATTGCGAAGCTGATCGAGTTTTTTGGGGTTTAACCATTTCCGTCTCATATGGGAGGGAATTCAGATGGTAGAAGTCGAAAAGAATTCAAATGAGCCCACTTTCTGTAGGCTCATAGAGTGTTAGAAATTCGTCAACTGAGATAGTTGAGGAGTTGTTTGGCGTGATTTGAGTTGTGGCTTACGGATATGGATGATCATGCTCAAAATATTGTTGTCATAAGCATTCACGCTTTACCAGGCCAAAAAAATAAACAGTGGACAGAAAAGGAAAAAAGAAAGAATAAAGAAAAGGATAAAAATCAGGAAACTAAGAAATTTAAGCAAAACAGTATCGTTTCGAGTAAAGTTGTTTGTGTTTGATAGACGGGATGACTGGATCACCACGTCAATAATTTGAGGCGAGAAATAATTAAGAGGACTATATTAGAATGTCATGTAAGGGTTTAGACCTATAGTGAATCAACTAAAATGTTTAAAATTGAATTAAATATATATAATAAATTTAAGATTCAAATAACAATTTTTTCTGCAAAGTATGCTTTTTTTCTATTTATTATTATTTGCTAACAACGAATACCGATCAAAGACTCATTTATTTTATTTTATTAGATGATTTGATGCCGAAAGCATTGTTCATTAATAGGGTCTGAGAGATTGAAATCTTATATATCCTATCTATATAAACTAGATTCTTTTTTTTTTTTTTTTTTTACAAACACATAGCATGTGTGTGATGCAAAATGGATTTGGATGCGTTGTGAAATAACTATTCAAGCTAACGAATTCTACAATTCAAATCTAATATTAAAAGAAAAAATCATCGGGAAAATCAACGAATTATGAGAAAGAGCGCTAGAAATTTATGTCTTTTAACCTGAATGTTGGTACCTACTCCTTGAAAAGAGTCGATAGAAGTGAAATCCATTATGAATAGAGACTACATAATTACAATCACTCACATGTTTCCCTACCCAAATTCACTCTCAGAATAAATCTATCAATGTTATCTTACAATCCCTATAAAATAAGTCATTCCAGAAACTCACAAAAGTGTGTGTTATTAAAATAGGCTAAACAAAAGCGGACAGCCAACAGGTTTATGTCGGCCTCTGGTCAGGTGCCCGCCCTGAGCGCAGTAGCAACAGATTATAGGGAAGCTCCTGGTTCGAAGCCTCGGCCATTGGTCCAAAAAAATCCCGGACCTATCGATCTCTAGACTTGACCCGAACTCCAAATTTGACTAGTATTTTGAGCCCCAAGTTTAACAATTTTTCGCTTGGCTCAATGTTCATGGGCAGGTCATGGTGCTCGTCATCCATGCAGGCCCTCCCAATACTCAATAGATGCTTAACTACTTTAGATGTCCTTCAAAACTGCGTTGGGCTCAAACTACTCCAAACGATTGAACTCAGTTCGCATGCTGCAAAAATCTTTGCGGCAAGAAACTTTTTCGATGTCAAATCCTCTCTTGACATGAACACCAAAACAACTGGATTTCCAAGCCATCATCACCACCAATCAAATCATTAGACCACGCTACCTCTTCAACTCCTTTTGTTGTCATAGCCATTGTTGTCGTTGAAATCAGTTGTCTCTCCACGGCATTTTCTAACTCGTAGCACATATAATGAAAGCCAAATCAACTGATTTCTTTGAAACATACCCTAACATTTGTTGTCCCCAACAAGATTGCACCATTACAGTTTAGATAATTCGTTATATGTAGAAAGTGGGCACTTAAAAAAAATTTGAACTACATGTGGAGGAACTTGGAGCTTTCTAGATGTTACTCCTTATCTTAAAACTCACAACCGTCCATCAGTCTTCAGTCTTCACTCTTCATATCTCCAAACTCAGAACTGCCATGCTGCACCCATAGCATTTAACTCAACATTTGCAACTACTCTCTAGGTCATCTACTTCAACCACCTTAAAACATCATGAATAACCACCTTTGAATAAGTGTCGGTTGCTATGGATTCGAGTGACTCTATGCTATACTTTGATTAAATTTAGAGTTTCCTAGAAGCGGAGAAAATTATCAAAAAAGTCATAAACCTATTATAATTGTGCCGATTCAGTTTTAAACTTATATTTTGGCTAATTGATTCCTAAAACTTTTGCAATTGCGTAAATTTAATCCATCGGTTAGATTTCTCGAAACATTGAGAAATTTATCACATCGGACAAAGGATCTTCCACCTAACTTTGAACATTACAAGCAAGTTGCCTCAACTTTCCATCTCAAAGAAATATGTTATCATTTGAAAGTTTGTAATGTTAGAACCTATAATATCATTAGTAAGTAAAATTGGTTGGCAACTTACTTGTCCAGTCAACTATTTGTAACTTACCAGCAAAATAGTGATTTTATTTTTCTCAAATCTAGTATCCAATTATAGAATTTTCTCGGCCAATAGTATCCAATAGTAGATTAACAAGTGCTTTTAAATTTGGCTTTACTAACATAACAGTTTTTAGTTTACTTTGAAAATAACTTATTGTGTGAGCCACAAATTTTTGAAAGAGTGAACTCCACCATAATATATAATAATTTATTATTTGGTTTTTTGTGGTTGAAGAAAGAATGTTTTTCTGACAGTAAATTAAAAACCGTTACCCAATTATTCTTTTTACAATTTGATAATTGGGCTCGTCAATTAGTTAAAAATGGTTTTACCATCTCTTTCACAAGTAGATTAGTACGCGTTTTATTGCAAGTGGGCTCTAGCAATTAATTAGTAACTTGTCGATAAAATAACAACTTTATCATCCTTCATATTCAGTCATATGATACCAAGTGCTATAAAATTTTATAATTGGGCCATCAAGTAGTTTGCGACTTACAAATGAAATAATGATTTTATCATCATAGATTGAGTATGCATACCAAATGCCCGAAAATTTTATAAGTGGGCCCCTTCGATTAAATAGTAACTTATCAATAAAAATTCCAAGGTACGTTTTCGAATATAATATTCAGAAGCAGATCACAAAGTGCTTTATTATATTGGCAATGAGTGCAGCTAGTTATTGTTGCCTTGCCGAAATAATGATTTCACTACTCCACGTCCGGTAGTAGATCACGGAGTGCTTTGAAATTACACAAGTGGGTCCTTCGAATTAATTACCAGATTATCCATTCGGTTATAATAACATCTAAACTTAGGTTCAAAACATTTATTTAATTCGTTAAAACCATCCATCCAAACAATATAGTTGGATAGTTTGTTAACTTCCAGCACTAGTCAACCAGATGGGTTTGGGACTCCATTTACATATCCCTCCAACGTTTATAACAATCTTGGATCTTAACTTCAAGTGTCAAATTCAAAATTACGACGAGTTTTTCACCGTAGTCCCTTCAGCTTCCATCCCTACTCAAGCAAAGCTTCTCTCTCATCGAGTGTCTAAGACTCGCCAAACTAAAGGTTGAGCTGAAAATCGCATAGCAGAGGATGTGATATAAGCATTGGCCACCAAAAATAGAGAGTTATGGAAAATGCTACTTCATGGTCAAGAAACCAGTGAAGGCTTTAGTAGCAAAACACGACACATCCAACAAGAGTGGCCGAAGGCCCATGACCCCCTCCTCATGGTGACTTCCGTAATGGCCTCCATCGATGGTGGCCGTCATCACCTCCGACTACGTAGTAACCACCACATTGGACATTTCTCTTTTTTCGAGAAAATTATCCAAAAAATCCTAAACCTATTATATTTTAGTCACTTATATCATAAATCATTTAATTATGCCAATTGATTTTTAAACCTTTTCATATTTTGCCAATTGAGTCCATTTGACTAAATTTAACCAAAAAATCATTTGACATAGATGCCGTCTTATGTGGCATGAGTGGCATTGACATGGATAACATTCTAATAGTTTCTCGATTATTTATTTCCTTTGTTTTTTCCTCCAATTTTGGCGAGCAAGGTCATCGGCCGACCATTATCGGCCACAAGTGAGGGCCAATGATCCTCAATTGGCCTGGTCAGCAAGGGCCACGACACTCTCACCCAAACTAGGTGAGGGTCACTAGCCCTCGATTATCGCTAGATTTAGGAAAAAAACAAAGGAAAGAAAGAAAAGAAAAAAAGAAAGAAGAAAACAAATTGAAATATTATTAAAAATTTATCCATGTTATCGCTAGTCATGCTATGTGGGAAGGCTGGTGTTCACGTTAGTGATTTGCAACAAAGATTTGCCAAATGATCTCAATTGATAAAACGTAAAAATGATTTAGGATTGAATTGACACAATTAAAAGATTTAAAACTGAATTGGTTAAAGTATAATAAGTTTATGAATTTTTTTGACAATTTTCCCCTCCTTTTCTATTTGCGGCAAGAGCCAGACGAGTTGATGCCATCGTTGCCTTAGGAAAACATAATGACCAACGTGAGGATCAAGCATAGCACGAAGATAACTCCGGACTTGAACAGTAGAAGATCTGTTCCATCATCACCATCAACTCCGGCGCTTGCAAAAGTGACCAAATTTCTCGCCTCTAATTTCCTCATGATCCCATGGAGAATGAACCATATTTTCATTCTCTAGATGTGAGTTTGATTGACGATAAGGTCACTTTTACCCATGGAGCCCAATGCCAGCCTGGACCTTCTTAATGGCACCATATTGCGATATTTTACTCTCCATCAATAGTTGGTTAATAATTTAGTATATCTCATCATTACCCGTCCTAATATAACCTTCTTGGCTCATGTCCAAGAGGTAGCTTTTTCCGTTCTACTCACTATGGTGATGCGGTCCGTTCATTTTCGGGGGCCACGGAGCAAGGAGAGGTGGAGTGGCAACATCGGGATCTCACGGGTTGCGGGTGTCGCGGGAGGAAGGCAACGGTGGGCGAGCGGAAGCAGGTTAGCGCTCGGATGGAACCAAGGAGAGGCGGAGTGGCGACGTCGGGATCTCACGAGCTGCGGGTGTCGCAGGAGGAAGGCGATGGTGGGCGAGCGGAATCAGGTCAGCACTCGGATGGAACCAGGATCAACGGAGGTTGCGAGCTCGAGGAAGTTTGCGGGTGTGAGAGCCTAAGAGTAAAGATAGAAACAAATTAGGGTTTTGGGCTGCCCTTAAAACCGGTTCCCGAATTGGTCCAATTGATCCTGTTCCCGGGTGGGTAATCCCTCGGAATCGGTTCCCGAACTGGTTCAAACAGGATCTGATTTTTGGGAACCGGTTCCTGAACTCGTTTCAACCGAAATCGGTTCTTGATCCTGTTTTCTGAGTGGGCCGATCCGGAAACCGGGTTGATCTGGTTCGGTTGCATACCCCTAATCTAGCGGCCAGGCTATGACCACTAGACACAACGGCCGAAAATATAAGGCTTTCTAGCTCTCTTTCCACCTCTACAATTGACGCTAAGAACAAAAGGGAAGGATACTTGGAATCCATTTTAATCGTGGGCAGCTACGAAGATATTGTCATTCCCATCGTAGATTTATTGCATATCTTGCAGTTGATTCAGTGTTGTCCAAAACCATAGTGAAACTCCAATCAAGTCCCCTTGATGAAAGCCCGCCTGAAATTGTTAATGTGGTGGTCTAGCCATCACATACCATGGCGAGCTTGCAGCAACTCAAGTTCAGCTGCTTCGAGCTCGGTGGCCATTGAAGGCCAGGGAGATTGAAGCCGCTTCTACTGCTTCTTAATTTGTAGGCGATTATTCATTCATGCTTTAGCATATATCAGATTATTGCGAAGCTGATCGAGTTTTTTGGGGTTTCAATCATTTCCGTCTCATATGGGAGGGAATTCATATGGTAGAAGTCGAAAAGAATTCAAATGAGCCCACTTTCTGTAGGCTCATAGAGTGTTAGAAATTCGTCAACCGAGATAGTTGAGGAGTTGTTTGGCGTGATTTGAGTTGTGGCTTACGGATATGGATGATCATACTCAAAATATTGTTGTCATAAGCGTTCACCCTTTACCAGGCCAAAAAAAAAAAAAAAACAGTGGACAGAAAAGGAAAAAGAAAGAATAAAGAAAAGGATAAAAATGAGGAAACTAAGAAAATTAAGCAAAATAGTATCGTTTCAAGTAAAGTTGTTTTCGTTTGATAGATAGGATGACTGGATCGCCACGACAATAATTTCTGGCGAGAATAAATGAGGACTATATTAGAATGTCATGTAAGGTTTTAGACCTATAGTGAATCAACTAAAATATTTAAAATTGAATTAAATATGTATAATAAATTTAAGATTCAAATAACAATTTTCTTTGCAAAGTATTTTTTTCTATTTATTATTATTTGCTAATAATGAATACTGATCAAAGACTAATTTATTTTATTTTTTAGATGATTTGATGCTGAAAGCATTGTTCATCAATAGGGTCTGAGAGATTGAAATTATATATATATATAAACTAGATTTTTTTTTTTTTTATAAACACAGCATGTGTGTGATGCCAAATGGATGTGGATGCATTGTGAAATAACTATTCAAGCTAATGGATTCTACGATTCAAATCTAACATAGGAAGAGTAAATTATCGGGAAAATCAACGAATTATGAGAAAGAGCGCTAGAAATTTATGCCATTCAACCCGAATGTTGGTACCTACTCCTTGAAAGAGTCGATAGAAGAGAAATCCATTATGAATAGAGACTACATAATTACAATCACTCACATGTTTCCCTACCCAAAATCACTCTCAAAATAAATCTATCAATGTTATCTTACAATCCCTAAAAAATAAGTCATTCCAGAAACTCACAAAAGTGTGTGCTATTAAAATAGGCTAAACAAAACCGGACAGCCAAGAGGTTTATGTCGGCCTATAGTCAGGTGCCCGCCCTGAGCGTTTTAGCAACAGATTATAGGGAAGCTCCTGGTTTGAAGCCTCGGCCATTGGTCCAAAAAAATCCCGGACCTATCGATCTCTAGACTTGACCCCAACTCCAACTCCAAATTTGACTAGAATTTTGAGCCCCAAGTTTAACAATTTTTCGCTTGGCTCAATGTTCATGGGCAGGTCACGGTGCTCGTCATCTATGTAGGCCCTCCCAATACCTCCAATGGATGCTTAACTACTTTAGATGTCCATCAAAACTGCGTTGGGCTCAAACTACTCGAAACGATTGAACTCAGTTCGCATGTCTGTAAAAATCTTTGCAACAATAAACTTTTTCGATGTCAAATCCTCTCTTGACATGAACACCAAAACACCCCGATTTCCAAGCCATCATCACCACCAATCAAGTCATTAGACCATGCTACCACTTCAGCTCCTTCTGTTGTCATAGCCATAGTTGTTGAAATCAGTTGTCTTTCCATGGCATTTTCTAACTCTGTAGCACATATAATGAAAGCCAAATCAACTGATTCCTTTGAAACATACCCTAACATTTTTTGTCCCCAACAAGATTGCACCATTACAGTCTAGATATTTCTGTTATATGTAGAAAGTGGGCACTTAAAAAAAATTTGAACTACATGTGGAGGAACCGTAGAGCTTTCTAGATGTTACTCCTTATCTCCAAACTCACAACCGTCCATCAGTCTTCACTCTTCATATCTCCAAACTCGAAACCCCCATGCTACACCCATAGCATTCAACTCAATATTTGCAACTACTATCTAGGTCATCTACTTCAACCACCTTAAAACATCATGAATAATCACCTCTAAATAACTGTTAGTTGCTATGGATTTGAGTGACTCTATAGGTACCATTATATCTGCTATACTTTGAATAAGTTTGACTTTCCTAGAAGCGGAGAAAATTATAAAAAAAGTCATAAACTTATTGTAATTATACCGATTCAGTTTTAAACTTATATTTTGGCTAATTGATTCCTAAAACTTTTGCAATTGCGTAAATTTAATCCATCGGTCAAATTTAATCCATTGGTTAGATTTATCGAAACATTGAGAAATATATCACATTGGACAAAGGATCTTCCACCTAACTTTGAACATTACAAGCAAGTTGCCTCAATTTTCCATCTCAAAGAAATATGTTATCATCTGAAAGTTGTTAATGTTAGAACCTATAATATTATTAGTAAGTAAAATTGGTTGGCAACTTACTTGTCCAGTCAACTATTTGTAACTTACCAGCAAAATAGTGATTTTATTTTCTCAAATCTAGTATCCAATTATAGATTTTTCTCGGCCAATAGTATCCAATAGTAGATTAACAAGTGCTTTTAAATCTGGCTTTACTAACATAACAGTTTTTGGTTTACTGTGAAAACAACAACTTATTGTGTGAGTCACAAATTTTTGAAAGAGTAAACTTCGCAATAATTTATAATAATTTATTATTTAATTTTTTTATTTAGGAAAGAATGTTAGTATCATAGTAAATTAAAAGCTGTTACCAATTGTTCTTTATAATTGGGCTCGTCAATTAGTTAGTAATGGTTTTACCATCTCTTTCGTGCACGTTTTATTGCAAGTGGGCTCTAGCAATTAATTAGTAATTTATCGATAAAATAACAATTCTATCGTCCTTCATATTCAGTCATATGATACCAAGTGCTATAAAATTTTATAATTGGGCCGTCAAGTAGTTTGCGACTTACAAATGAAATAATTATTTTATCATGATAGATTGAGTATGCATACCAAATGCCTGAAAATTTTATGAGTGGGCCCCTTCGATTAAATAGTAACTTATCAATAAAATTTCCATGGTACGTTTTCGAATCTAATATTCAGAAGCAGATCACAGACTGCTTTACTAATTGGCAATGAGTGCAGCTAGTTATTGGTAACTTGCCGATGAAATAATGATTTCACTACTCCACGTCCGATAGTAGATGACGGAGTGCTTTGAAATTACAAAAAGTGGGCCCTTCGAATTAATTACCAGATTATCCATTCGGTTATAATAACATCTAAACTTAGGTTCAAAACATTTATTTAATTCGTTAAAACCATCCATCCAAACAATATAGTTGGATAGTTTGTTAACTTCCAGCACTAGTCAACCGGATGGGTTTGGACCTCCATTTACATATCCCTCCAACGTTTATAACAATCTCGGATCTTAACTTCAAGTGTCAATTTCAAAATTCCGACGAGTTTTTCACCGTAGTCCCTCCAGCTTCCATCCCTAGTCAAGCAAAGCTTCTCTCTCATCGAGTGTCTAAGACTCGCCAAACTAAAGGTTGAGCTGAAAATCGCATAGCAGAGGATGTGATATAAGCATTGGCCACCAAAAATAGAGAGTTATGGAAAATGCTACTTCATGGTCAAGAAACCAGTGAAGGCTTTAGTAGCAAAACACGACATATCCAACGAGAGTGGCCGAAGGCCCATGACCACCTCCTCCATGGTGACTTCCGTGGTGGCCTCCATCGTGGTGGTGGCCATCATCACCTCCGACTACGTAGTAACCACCACATTGGATATCTCTTCTTCTTCTTTTGGAAAAATTATCCAAAAAGTCCTAAACCTATTATACTTTAGTTACTTATGCCATAAACCGTTTAATTATACCAATTGAGTCATAAACCTTTTCATATTTTGCCAGTCGGGTCAATTCAGCTATACTTTGGCAAGAAAATCATTTGACGTAGATGCTATCCTATGTGACATGGGTGGCATTGACATGGATTATTTTTAATAACATTCTAAAAGTTTCTCGATTATTTATTTATTTATCTTCTTTCCTTTGTTTTTTCCCCAATTTTGGCCAGTAAGGTCATCGGTTGACCATTATCGGCCATAGGTGAAGGCCAACGTCCTCAATTGGCTTGGTCGGCAAGGGCTGTGATGCCCTCACCCAAAGTAGGCGAGGGTCAGTAGCCCTCGACTATGGCCGGAGTTGGGAAAAAAACAAAGGAAAGAAAAAAAAAAGAAAAAAAAAATTGAAATATTATTAAAAATGTATCCATGTTATCGCCAATCATGCTACGCGGGAAGGCTAGTGTTCACGTTAGCAATTTTTAATTAGGATTTGCTTGATGGTCTCAATTGGCAAAATGTGAAACTATTTGAGACTTAGTTGACATAATTAAAAACTTTAAAAACTGAATTGGTAAAAGTGTAATAAGATTAGGAATTTTTTTGACAATTTTCCACTCCTTCTCTTTTTGCGGCAAGAGCCAGACGATTTGATGCCATCGTTGCCTCAAGAATAAATAATGACCAACGTGAGGATCAAGCACAGCACGAGGATCACTCCGGACTTGAGCAGTAGAAGATCCGTTCCATCATCACCATGAACTCCGGCGCTTGCAAAAGCGACCAAATTTCTCACCTCTAATTTCCTCATGATCCCATGGAGAGATGAAAATACCACCATATTTTCATTCTCTAGATGTGGGTTTGATTGACGATAAGGTCACTTTTACCCATGGAGCCCAATGCCAACCTAGACCTTCTTAATGGAACCCTATTGCGAGATTTTACACTCTATCAATAGTTGGTTGATAATTTAGTATATCTCATCATTACGCATCCTAATACAACCTTCTTGGCCCATGTCCAAGAGGTACTTTTTTCCGTTCTACTCACTATGGTGATGTGGTCCGTTCATTTTCTAATCACTTGTATAATGGTTTGTATCTTACTAAGCCAAGTAATTACGGAACCGCCGAAAAAGAAGCAAAACCCTATTGTAGAAATGCAATCATTAACATCCCCGGTATAGTCCACACTTAAGTAGACATGTCGCTTCAGTATAGTGTAGGAAGGATAGTAAAGATCTTATCATAAGATCCCTCTCAGAAGAAATCTCTCTCCTCATTCCTAAAGCTCCGCATCATTTCCTTTTTAGATTTCCCACATTCCAGTCTGAACCTAAGCATCAGAGGACCAATCCAAGCACAAAATCCGTACGCCCAATCAAATTCTAGCAAGACCTTCGGTAGAGTTCGTGTTTCTCATTTCAGCCTTCAATATTGGCGCCGTATGTGGAAATGAATGAATAGCTTTGTTGTTCTTCCTCGAAATTTCTGGAAATGGCCTCACTGAAATCGAACAACGCCCCTCAACAATTTGAAGAAAGGAAGGCATTTTTCCATCGGCATCGTGTATTGTCCACAAGATCTTGTAGGGGAGTGATAAGTTTGAGCTTGTTGGGGTTCTGAGGAAGCAAGCAATCTTCTTCCTTTTGGACCGCTGGAGAGGCTGCTCGGTAGAAGCAAACTAGAAGACTAGAAGTCTCCTTCATCACGAGTCAAAAAGATGCGACTTGAGAGTGTCCCTGTCAGGCGGCACCTCTAACTATCTAGGTGCAGCAAGTAAAAACTACCTTTGTTAATGGCTGACTGGGACAATGGAAATACTTTGTCACCACCAGCCATCTCGCGGCTTCTTCATCCATTTCTATAGCTCTCAAGGGTTTACAGCAAGAAGAGAAATGTTGAAATAGATGATATATAAATGAACTTTCCGCCATTAAAAGGGGACATATTCAAGAAGTGTTACCCCCTTGATGTACCCCTACCATTATAAGGTGGGAAAGGAGTAAGAATAGCTTCGAAGAGACTCTGTCGATGACCAGGCCCTTGATGTCCCTGTTGATCCCCTCAACCACGATCTCCGTCGGTGGTAATGTGCCAAACAGTGTCTAATTTTATTCTTTTAATTCCTAGAAAAGAAAAAACAGAAATTAGTTTAGTAACTTTTTTATTCCTGGTTGAATACAAAAGACTTTTATTCTTGGGAGTGGATTTAGAATAGAATCAAGATGTACAAAAAGCTTGCTTCTTTGTTCCCATAAATAACTCTAGAATCAAGCATTTTATTTTATTTTATTTTATTTTTTCTTTTCTTCTTTTTCTCTTCCTCTTCTTCTTCCTCTACCCGATTGTTGGCCACGGCAATAGCCGACGACCGACTAGATGGGATCCGGCAACCTTGCTGGAGCCTCGGCAGGGGTCAATGAGGCTCTCCCAACGCTGGCGACTAGCAAGAGGAAGGAGAAGAGAAGGAAAAAGGAAAAAGAAAGAAAAAAAAAAAGAAATAAGTAATAAATTTACTTAAAAAATTAAAAGAAATTCTAAAGGTGTGTTTGTTTCACTGAAAGTATTTTATCGGAAATTGTTTTCCGGATTTTCAGCCGTTTGGTTCTCTAAAAAGAATTTGGTCAACGGAAATGACCAGGGGTGCTATCGGTTAAGGGGCTGCATGGGAACATTTCAGTTCCTTGATTTTTCTGTTTTTTTGTTTCCCAAGTAAAAAAAGAGTAGAAATCTATTTGATAACACAAATTAATTTTTCTATTCCCTGAAATAAAAAAATGACCTAGGAATAAATTTGGAATAGAAACAAGAAGTAAAGAAAAGTAACTTATTGTTCCCAGAAATAATTTCTAGAAATAAGCTATTTTTTCTTTTCTATTTTTCTTTTGTTTTTCTTCCTTTTCATGGCCTCTATCCTTGGATCCGCTGCCGCCTGTGGCCATTGCCAGTTGCTTGCCAACCGCCGACCATCTCCAATCGCCGCCGCCATTGGCCGACCGTTGCCGCTCGCCGGTTGATCGCTAACACTTGTTGCCCGCTACCACTAACGCTCATCGCCCAACCACCAACACTCGTCGACACGGCCTCGTCGCAGGCCGCTAGTTGCCGCCACTCGACCGCCACTACCGCCCGACTGCTGTCGCCGCCACCATCGCCAACTGTTGTCCGTTGCTGCTACTTGTCGCCTTCTGCCCATCGTCGTACGATCGCCACCTGTAGCCCACCAGCCACCAGAGGCAGACGGTAGGCGGCGAGCGGCGAGTGACGGTTGGCGGTCGGCGATCGGCATTTGGTAATCGGTGAACAAGAAGAAGAACGAATAAATGCAAAAATTTATGGATTGTACTAAATATATTCATATTCTTTTTCTATTTCGAGAATAAAAACTTTGTATAGTTTCTAAACATGTTATTTTACTCAGAAATTGTTTCAAGCAATAGAAATAGAAAAGAACTATTTCTAAAAATAAATTATTCCCCTGAACAAAAATGTTACCATTCGCATCATAAATTACTATTAAACGGGTTAGATTGTGCAAGCCAATTGAACGGTCTGAAGCTAACACCGTTATAACTTTCTTCCTTGGTGTAAAACTTGGAGTAGGATAGATGCTGATATGATGGTGAAATTACATCAATATCCAGCGGCCAAGCTATGACCACTAGATGGAACGGCCGAAAATATAAGGCTTCCTAGCTCCCTCTCTGCCTCTCCAATTAACGCCAAGAACAAACGGGAAGGATACTTGGAGTCCATTTTAATCTTGGTAAGTCAGATACACCAAATGAGGCCGAGGGTGGAAACAAGTGATGAATATGTTTTAATTAACCAATCAGCTCCTGACAAGTGCCCAATAATGCCCGCAAGTTTTTGGTTACCATTATTGGATAATAACATCGACAATTCATTGAGCTGTACTTGACAAGACACCACTTTAATATAATCATCCATAAAAATTACACAATCCTACATGCGGTGGCATTTGGCGTGCATTTGTGGCGAGTTTTTAGGATATGGGCCGTTTGAGGACTACGAGCCTGTTAGTGGTCTCTGTTTTTTTGGATTGAGCAATGGAAGGATGTTGAACCGCAACTGAAAGGTGAGGACTTGATGGAGAACGGTGGCCGGTGTGGCTGGCCGTGAACAAACTCAATGAATTTTTCCTCAAACAACAAATAACTCTGACATCAAGTCGAGAATTGTAAACAGAGAGGATTATAATATCCGTAAATTATCAAATGAAGAACACAAGTATAGGGGGAGAGTACAATTATACTTCAATACAACATATGTAAATTACAAGATACTTAACCCTAAATAGCAATCCTAATATGAAACACAGACCACACTATCGCATTGCAATTTATTAAAATGAAAATGCTTTTTTTTTTTAACTCATGCCTTAAAGGTATATAAATATAAGGTCAATTCAACACCCCCGCCGCCCCGCCGCAACCGCCGCCCCCACCTCCTCCACCGCAACCGCCACCTCCACCGCAACCGCCGCCTCCATCGCCTCCACCGCAACCACCGCCTCCGCCGCCTCTACGGCGGCGGCTGTTCTCATTCTGAGAGTCGCCACAGGAAAATATAACAACTGACGCAAGGATCAAGCACAGCACGAAGATCACTCCGGACTTGAGTAGTAGAAGATCCGCTCCATCATCACCATGAACACCGGGGCTCGCTAAATCGATCCAATTGCTCGCCGTTGATCTCCTCATTAGGTCGTGAAGAGAAGCAATAACTCAACCATTCGCGGTATCAATAGTTGTCGGAAGGAGACAATATACATGCGATGAGGGACCTTCAATTATATAGGGATGAGAAAAGTACGTCACTGTCAATCTCAAAAACTGAAGGATGGATGCAAGTTTTCAGCTACCCAATTATTCCACACTGACGGCTTTTTAATCCGGCTGTGAAGAAAATTCATCTTTTGACTTTTGATGAATCTAGATGGATGATCTTTATTCAAATTATCATATAAATTCACTAATATGATATAACTTAAATATAAATTTCTTCACCAAATCAAAGATACCCACAGAACATAATATGTACTTCATACACCATCAATATACTTTTCACATTGGAAATAAGGAGTGTACTCGTTGAGAGATCATGTGCATCGTCCATTGTTTCTTTATAAGTTTCTATTGTTGAATTCATTAAGGCAAGCAAAATTTACAGAATTTACATTTAGATTCCTCTATAAGTCCGATCGGTTGGTATGGAGCTGTGAGAGGAATTTGTGGTCAATAGGTCTCCATGACCACTGATATAGCAGCACTCAATAAATAATGGCCACGTCAAAAAAGGCTAAACTTGACCGTTCAGTTGCCCCTTTCTTTGAATTTGGAATGTTCTTCTTAGAATAACGGTGGCTGTTAGCCTAGCAGCACTCTTACGTAATTGGCTTAATTAAGGCACGACTCCAAAAATGTCCTCCAAGTGAATTTTTCTTTTTGTGGCCAGAGCAGAGCGAGCCGTTGCCTTCATTGGCGCAGGAAAACACGATGATTGACGCGAGCATCAAGCACACCACGAATATCACTCCGGCCTTAAGCAGCAGAAGACCCGACCCATCATCACCACCACGAACGCCGGCGCTCTCGAAATCGACCTAATATCTCGCCATGAATTTCCTCATCATCTCATGGAGAGAAGCAAGAATTCAACTCTACTCCTGAGGCAAGGAACATTCAATTTAAGAACTGGCCATAACGGTGATAGACCACAAAAGTCGAGGGGACAACTTCGGAGACAATTCCCTTCGGATGACTTGTTGGGAGTCGTGACGAAGGTTCTACGAAATTGCTTCTGATCGAACTTCGATATTCTTAAATTGGCGAAGTGGTGACGTCGAGCTCGTGATCGTAATCTCAAAAAGAGTCGTGCACATGCCCCTAGTTGGTCCAAAACGGTGAACAAGGGAAGTTGCGGGTCAATCAAGACACTCCATGTTCGACGTGGGACGTTTTGTATTTTGGCCGATTTACCGGTCAATTTTGTTTTTGGTCGAAAGGTACGGCTTTCTTAATCTTAAGTCAGCTGGTCTATGACTTAAGAGAGCCGTTGTATCTTCGGGAACTTTCTGGGCAATATAGTAGCTACCAAGAAATTGTTATTCTACCACCGCCCGCGGTGGCCGCGATGGTTAAGACTTGGTACCCCCACTTGCCAAGGGGGGAAGAGTTCGAGACTCCACGTCCGCGTTGCTTCAATGCAAAACACGCGATTTACCTGTGGGCCGGGTCAGCGGTGGTGGGCCGGGTCCACCCCAGGGTTTACTCTGCCGCGAAGCGGCGCACGGAGGTTCCCTGGGTCACAAAAAAAAAAAAAAAATTGTTATTCTTGTCAGAGATTTATGGCACACCTTGTAATTGCTTCAACGTTGTTCAAAACTTTTGAGTGAAACTCCAACCAAGTCCTCCTAGCAAAAACTCGCTTGGAATTGATGATGTGGCAATCCAGTCATCACATGCTATTTTAAGTGGTGCGTCCGCAATTTGATGTAGAAAAATTTTCTTGAAACTGACACATCCCAAAACTACAAGGAATGGGGATGACATGGCCAACCTTCCAAAACTGTCCGCAATTTGATGTACGCTATGATGTGTACATGACCCGGCATATGTTTTGCAATTGGAATGGTGAGTAGATACCAATCTAATCCAGGTCCAGCACAATGGAAAGCCGTTAAGAGAATACTGAGGTATCTAAAAGGGACTGCTGATTATACGCTGAGTTATTAAGGAAAGGATCTACGACTCTAAGGCTATTCTGATACTGATTGGGGAGGAGATTTAGATGAAAGAAAATCTACCTCTGGGCTTGTTTTCTTACCGAATAATGGCACCATATGTTGGAGCAGTAAGAAACAAAAATGTATAGCCTTGTCCACGATATAAACTGAGTTCGTGGCATTATCAGCAGCAGTATATGAAGATGTTTGGCTTAAGAGATTATTGGATCATTTAGGTGTTATTGGAAGTGCTGCAGATTTGTTATTGGTTAACTGTGATAGCCAAGCAACGAAAGCATACACCAAAGATCCAAAATATCATGGCAAGACCAAACATATAGATACCAAGTATAATTTTGTCAAAGATATGATTGCACGAAAAGATGTGAACTTACAGTACATATCTACACATAAAATGGTAGCAGATCCTATGACAAAGCCAGTACCTAGAGATGAGTTTTGTGGCCATATGAAATCTCTACGATTGCGTAGAGTCTGATGTACTGGATTGTAATTTCCCTAAGTGTTCACATTTGATGAATTTGTGTTTTCATCATTAATGCCTATGAATCTTTGTTTGATCTTTATGCATCTTAATGCTCAGTGCATTATTTTAAGTTGAGAAAGTATGTCGAACAGATATAAAGATTAGCCCACTCACACAGGTAATCGCCTCTATTTACTGTGTGATAAATAAGGATGAGACTGTTTTTAAGCTTATTATCTAGGTGATAATCGAGAGCTCAAGCTCAAAATACGTATGTCGCCTTAACTAAGTGTTAAGATGAGGACATAATACTTACTGTGTCCGAAAGTAAAATACCCCACATATTTTACTTTATCTGTCTAAGATGTCAGATGTGAGTTCTGATGAATTTTGTGAATGAGTAGATACGTGAACTCAAGTTAGACATTGGGTATGTCTGAACTATCATCTATACGGTATTGAAGGTGTAGACATACGCTCCATGAGAAAGGAGTTAATACCGTAATACGTATTTCATACTACGTATGCATGAGACGACCAATAAAAGAGGCAAAAGTTTGATCTCAACTTTTATGTCGTGTGAGACTCTTGAGGAAAAGAGTTCCTCAATTTTTAGTCCCCTCATGACTCTTACTTATCCTCAAGATTTCTATTTAGTGTTTGCTATCTTAGGATGTTGCCAATGGTCATGAGTTGATTTGATCTAATGGGACATTTCTAGAAAAGCAAGTTGAACTGAAATTGAGAGTTTGAAGGAAAGAGGAAGATCGAATTTGAAGAATCACATTGTAGTTTTGTATTCACCGGTTAACCAATTATGACTATCTTTGGGATAATCATAATTGTAAATACAATATATATATATATATATATATATATATATATATATATATATATATCATTGTTGAATGAGATCAAGAGAGATATAAATATGATCGATCGATCTAGGGTACTGCATACTAAATCTACTCAGAGTGTGATGCCCATTATGAGCTGCTATATATTCCTAACAGATGTATGGCAACAAGCTCTCAAAGTATGCTGGTCACACGGATTGTTCACCGGTATGAATGTTGAAGAGAGGTAAAGAAAATCATGTTCGGCCCACCATGTGCAAGTGGGAGATAATGGTTTTATATGATGGGCTTAAGGCCCGTCCACCCATGTTGGGCCTCAAAGCCCGGCCCACGAGATTAGGGCCCGTGGATGGAGGGATACAATGAAGGGGTACGATTCTATTTTTGAGGGAATGTATATAAGGGAGGAAAGAGAGTGACGAAGACACCTTTTGGCATATTGAACGTACGTTCGTCACTCCTCTCTCTCTCTAAAAGAAAACAAACACTTAAGGCGACGCCGTCTTCCCTTCAAGGCCAATCGACATCATCGGATCGAATAGGATCGGTTTCCTCTTCCTCTTATCGGCATTGGTGTTTAATCTGTGGCGAACAAGGTACGCTCGATTCCGTAGTGTACTTTAGGATTGGTGATACATGATTTTCCCAGGCTTGTCTTCCGCATTCGTTTTAGGGGTTCGATTTAGTGTCGAATCCGATTTTTGGGAATCCGTTAATCCCAACAGATAGGAATAAAGACTAAGGAGACGACACTGCAGAGGAGGATCAAACAATATCAGCTTCCGAAAAAGAGAAGACATCCAACCGCAACTCTGAAGGCCACAAGCACCTCCATCTTCAAAAAGTCCAAGCTTCCATCTTCAAAGAGTGTGCTTCTAGTAACTAGTAACTAGTTAGCAATGACCCAGCACAAAGGAGGATCAGTCGGCAACAGCTTTCAAAGAGACAAATCCATCCCCAACCGAATCTCTGTTGACCGCGAGCAGCTTCATCTTCGATGAGACCAAGTCTACAACACCTAATAGACCCTCCAAGGGAAAGAACGAGATGGCTAGCCCTCTCATGTAAACATAGAAAGCACCCCCAGTGAAAAGGTAGCCACGACCCAGCTAGATGAGATAGAGAGCAGCATGATCATTCAAAAATAGAAGGATGCAATCCCCAGCTTAGTTGGAGTATTCTGTTTCTAGGGGTGTCCGGTATCCCTTTGAAAGTTAAACCCTTGTCCTTAACCGCTTTATTGAGGTGTAGCTTTGAATTCGGTAGGGAGAACCTTTGATTGTAAAAGATAAAGTTGTCCATCGCTTTCCATATAAGGTAGCATAAGGCACTAAAAGCAAAATGAGCTAAAGATTAGTGAAAACTTTTTATCGGATAAGTGCTTCGCAGCCCACTCCAAATTTTCCCCTCAGGAATGATCTTGCCAAGCGAGGTTGCATTTACCCTCCCAATAAAGCACAAGACTACCCGTTCTTGGGCAACCAAACAAAAGGTGGTTGATTGAGTCTAGCCTAGCATAACAGAAGGCACATAAAGCATGCTGAATTCTCTTATTAGCAAGTAGAAATACTTGGATCAGTAGCCTAATACGGGTAATAAGCCATAAGTAGAATTGATAGTGCGGTGGCAAGGTGGAATTCCATATGAGGGAGGACCAGGGAACTACCCGTCCTCTAGGCTGCCACAAATTCCAAGCAGAGATTGTAGAGAAAACACCTGAAGACTGACCAAGCCATAAGAGGCGGTCATTGTCAAGATTGAGGATCAAGAGGGGGTCATCCTAGTCTGCAATCGTGGTTGCGACATGGGAAAGGAGTGTCAAGGCAGAAAGCCCATTCGCTACCGAGGCAAGTCGCGGGATTCTAGAACAAAAAATTTCCTAATCAAAGGATAAATTGTTGAGCGGTCCACGCAGGTGCCAGGGATTAAACTAGAAGGAGACCGAAGTTCCGTTTCCAATACGCCAATGGAGTTGCTGTTGGAAAAAAGGGCTGAAGATCAAGCAATTTCTTCCAAGCCCAAGAGCAAAACCTAGGCCGTGGGACAATCCAGAAGTTCTTTCACTTTAAGAAGGTGGAATGTATCAATTTGCACTATAATGACTCTTTGTCGGTAAAAAGGAGCCATAAGTGCTTGAGCATAGTAGCCTTATTACTTTCGCAAATGGTCCAAATTCCCAATCCACCTTCGTCTTTAGGCAAGCAAACTTCTCCCCAAGCAACCTTGGCACCTCTAGCACCCAAATGAGGACCTTTCTAGAGGAATTGCCAGAAAATCTGCTCTATATGATCAAGCACCAAAGATGGAAGGATAAAAACACTTGCCTAGTAAACCTGGATAGAGTGAAGTACTGACTTGATAAGCTGCAATCATCCCACTAAGGAGAGAAAATGATTGGTCTAGAATTGTACTCTAGCTGTGGTAGTATTTACTAGGGATATGCAATTTGCTTTACCTAGCCTAGTGGAAATGATGGGCACACTGAGGTACCTAAATGGTAAGAAGCCTAGCTGAAAACCGAGAGAGCTGACCACTAAGTCCTACACTCATAAGGGGCCTCTCGAGAGGAATATTTCACTTTTATTTAAGTTAGGAGCAAGGCCAGACCAGCTAGAAAACATAAGAATCCCCTCCTTTAAAAGTCACATAGAATCCATACTTCTCTCGAAGAAGAGGAGCACATCGTCTGCAAAGAAGAAGTGGGAGAGCCTAGAGGGCTTGTATCTCCAAAAGAACTTAAATTCCAGCCTCTTGGTTTGGGTATTGAGAATCCCCATGAAGACTTCCATAACAAGCGTAAAGATGTAGGGAGACAAAGGGTCCCATTGTCGAATGCCCCAACCACTAGGGAAAAAACCATATAGCTCACCATTTATAGAGATAGAAAATTTGGGAGATCGAATGCAATCTATAATACGGCTAATCAAGTCATAAGGGAACCCAAAGGCTTGTAAGGTTAGATGAATGAAGTTTCAATCTATCAAATTATAAGCTTTACAAAAGTCAATCTTAATGATGCATTTTGGCCGATATGGTTCATGATGAAAATCATAGAACAATTCTTGAGCTAGCAAAATGTTATCACTAATGTGTCTACCTTTGACAAAGACACTCTGAGGCACACTGATAATAGAAGGAAGCACAGCAGCTAGCATGTTGGCCATAAGTTTTGTAATGTATTTATAAATTGTGTTGCAATAAGCTATCGGTCTAAAATCATTGACAGTCGAAGCATTGACGATCTTAGGGACGAGGGTAAGAATAGTAAAGTTGATCTCCCGAAGCAGCTTACCAGAAACAAAGAAGTCTCTAACAGCTAGGATCACCAAGGAACCAACAATCTCCTGCGAATGTTTGAAGAACTCCACGTTGAAGCCATCAGGTCCCGGCGTTTTACCCATTGCAAGAGAAAACAGGGTGTTGCGAATTTCTTCATTCAAAATAGGCCGAGAAAGAAGGCGTATCTACTCAACATCAAGGGTACAATCCAAGACCGACCGAATCTCCTCAATTGAAGGCATAACGGAAGGGGGGGAGGTCGCCAAAAGATTTTGGAAATGAGATACAAAAACCCGATGCACTTCAGTAGGATCCGTAATAAAGTTTTCACCATCAGAGATCGAAAGAATTTTGTTCCGAATATGGCTTCTCTTAACAGAATGATGAAAAAACTTGGTGTTAAGATCACATTCTTTTAGCCAACGCACCATTGATTTTTGTCTAAAGAATGATTCTTCTTGTAGGCGAAGAATCAAGAAGACACGAAAGCATTCTTTTTCAACATCGACCAATAGCTGGTTGGGAGGATCTCGCTAAAAAGCATCTTGAACATCTACCAGCGCTCACCTTACTTCAGCTGTCCTCAAAGAAATATCCGAAAAGGACTCTTTGTTGAGCTATTTAAGTCTGCACTTGAGTGCCCGAAGCTTGCAACAAAGGATGTACATTGGTGTACCGAAGAAGGAAGATTCCCACACTTGGGATACCAAGTCAAGGAAAGCCGGATGGGTCATCAAAAAATTGAAAAACTTAAAGAGTTTACGGGTGTTAGGGGTCGGCACAGTCTTAACAACCATTGGCGAATGATCATAGATGCCCGAGGCAAAGAAGGTAGCCTTAGAATAAGAGAAAACCAAGTTCCACCAAGAGTTTACCAATACCCTATTGATTTTCCTTTGCTTGCGGTTAGCACCTGAGGATGTCACCCAAGTAAACCTGTGGCCAACATACCCAAGGTCATCTAACTCGGCCTAGATAAGACAATCCCCAAACTCATCAAAAGTCGATATCCAAGAGTTGGAAGATCCCATTCTGTCTGAAGAAAACCATATAGCGTTAAAATCTCCCGCAACAATCCAGGGAGTATTCGAAGCTAGGAGGCTAGATCGAAGGAGGTCTTCCCATAAAGGCTGTCTCAGAACAAAGGAATGTTCAACATAGACCACACTAAGGTTGAAAACTTTACCATTGCGGAGGCATTCCAACCGACCATGGATGGCTTGAGCAAAAGACCTGGATACACCAAAAGAAACAGTCCAGGGGTCCCACCCCACCCATATTTTGCCCCTATACGAGTGGGTATAGTTCAAACACCAAGTCCAACCAGGAATAAGGGCAGCCAAGACCGATTGGTAATGAGAAAGAAGGATCTTAGTCTCTAAAATACCAACACAACTACGGTGGTTGGTTTTAACAAAACTTCTTATTTCTGCCTGCTTATGAGGGGCACCAAGACCCCTAATGTTCCAGACACCAAAAAACATGAGCAAAAAGAAGGAGATTAGTTACCGCTTCCTAACACTTCACTTTCTCGTCAAGGTTAGATTAGACTTTGGGCTCGAAGGAAGGTTACTAGCAACCTAGGCAGCATGAGTTTCTTTTTGACGTGCAGGATCAGCCAAGATAGGATCAGGAGGTAGCTGTGGCGGAGCAGCTTCCTCTGAGATAGAAGAGGGCACCACAGTAGGAGAATCATAATCGTTGCCCCCTGAGCAGATCTTGTCCAGCAAGTCTTCATCCGAGGATGATGATAGGTCCGGTACTGAGCAAACTAGAGACTGGGCTTGGCTAGCTTGGGAAGGAACCACTAAAAGACCGAGAACACGTGTAAGTGCAAGAGAGGGACCTACTTTTAGAGCAGCGGTTTGAGGTTGAGTCCCAACAGACAATGGGGCATTCGAGCGAACAAGGGGAGCAGGGTTATCAACAAAATGTTGTTTTAGATTTTTCTTCCCACAAACTTCGTGCCACTCACCACTAGGTCGAGTAGTAGACGTTTTGGGGATCGTAGGAGGAGCCTTCGAAGGGCCAGTAGTAGTGGATTTTACAGTACAACTGTGGCCAAAAGTATTGCAGGAATGGCAAGAAGTCGGCCTCCACTCATATTGGATCGCAACAGAAAGAGCTTCTCCATTTAGCATAAAATAAATAGAATCAGGAAACAATTGGGTTGCATCAACTTTGACACATACACGAGCGAAGGAAATCTTGTTCATTTACTCAGTTTGGCTGTCCACATATAAAGGCTTCTCAATGGCACTCGCAATTGCTCCTATACCCACCGTAGAACAAAGAGAGAAAGGTACATTTCTGAGCCGAACCTAGATAGGGACTAATTTGTGGCTATCTTTCTTTAAATCTATAATAGGATGCCATTGTTGGAGGATGAGAGGGACTTTAGCTACAATGAGCGAGCCTTCATCAAGAACTTTCCTCCTAAAATCAGCATTAGGAATGCGAAAAAAAATAGAAGCCAAGGTCATCTGCCAAAACTTCAGCCAAGTGGTGACCCCAAGCATTTTTTAAAGCAGATTCCGTCAACTTAAAAGGAAATCTCTTCCCTATATAATAACCAACAAGGTATTCATTCCATTTAAGATGGGCAGCTTGCAATATTTCCTCAGAAATTTGCACAACAACTTTGTTATCCACCAATGTGGGATAGAGGGAAGATTGTATCCCTTGGTGGCCAACCTAGCAACCACAACCCAAGAATGAGGAGGGGGCTGAGGAGCATCTCAGGAGGCATCCTTTTGGGGTACCGCAGTCTTGAGAGCATCGGGACTTAGCCCATTTCGCTCCAAACCACTCTGAACAGGGGAGGAATGAGCTGGAGCAACCAAAGTTCCTGCAATAGCAACCCCTTTATCTTTAAAGGCATCAAGGTACCTGGGTTGGGGAAGGCCCTCTTCAATAGGTTGAAAGAGGGGATTTGCAATTAAGGGCAGACGAGCCCTCCTAACCCTACTTCAGCCCCTGCTTCGAGAACGCCCTCTCGAGGCTTGAACAACCGGAACCGCCGAGGAAGACCATGCGGGAGGGGGACGAGTTGACGGGGGAAGTCGAGCAACTTCCTTGGACGCCTCTTGATGGGCCTTGCCCAAGAGGCCATTAGGCTTCATGGAAATGGGGGCCATGTGAAAATTCGCAACAACCAAAGAACCTAAAAGATACAAATCATCATTCCCGACTAAGGAAGATGTACCAGGAAAAATCCTTTGGTGGAAGCGTAGATAGGATGAAGAGGTAGCTCGACACCAAAAAACGGCTTCAACAGAGGCCTAGAACGCCCTGAGACAGCTACAACCCAAACCGGTGAATAGTACCCATGAAACAAGCTTAGAGAGAATAGCATGAACAGTATACCGAGAAGGTGAGAATGGCAAAATCTAACCTAACATTTCTTGTCCCAACAAAATTGCACAATTACAGTTTAGACAATTTATTTTACATAGAAAGTGGGGTATTTATAGAATTTTTTAACTACATGTTGAGGCACCTTCAGGCTTTCTTGATGTAACTCCTGATCTCCTAACTCGCAACCTTCCATTAGTATTCACTCTTCATATCTTCAGCAAAAGATCTCTTCAAGTGCCATAACTTGGCATAAAGGAACATTTAAGTGCTATAACTTATGAAATGTACACTTAAGTGTCAAATTTTTAGAAAAGTGAGAAACCAGAGTGTCACCTCCAGCGAAGCCGGCCAAAAATCATACATGGCAATTAAATATTAATATTTCTCGCCGAAGTGGCTCGCCGGAGAGTTGAGTCAGCTCTAATTCACCCAAAATGATGTCATTTCGGGTATTAGCCAAAATAGAGCCCTTAAATCAGCCAAAAAGACGTCGTTTTGGTATAATTTGAATTTTAATATAATATAAAAATTAATTAAATTAAATTTGAAACAAAATAATAATATAACTTAAATTTATTTATTTAAAAAAAAAAAAAAAAGAGGGGGAGAAAGGCGTTCGGCGACGAGGGCCGAGCCCTCGTCGCCGCTACCTCCCCACCGTTGCTGGAAGGTGGGGGAGGGTCAGCCGGGGCTGCCGAGCCTTGGCCAAGGGCCGGTGGCCCCAGCCTTCGCCGCTAGCTACCTCCCTCCTCCTCCTTCCCCCACCCTCCTTTTCTTCCTCCTCCTCGGCCGCCGGCCGCCGCCCCCTCCTCCTCCTTCCCTCCCCCTTTTTCTTTCCTCCTCCTCAACTGTTGACCGCTTCCCCTCCTCCTCCTTCCCCCCGGGCCGGATCTAGGCGAAGGCTGCAACCCTCACCGACGCCGCGGCTAGGGTCGTCGGCCCCGGCTAGGGCCCAGCAACCTCGACCGACCCTCCCTCCTCCGTCGTCGACCCTTGTCGGTGGCGAGCAAGGAGATGGCGCCCTCGCCGCCCCCTTTAAAATAAAATAAAAAAAATTGAAATATTTTTAATATTTGTATTTTTTATAAATGGTTTAAATAAATTGAATTTTAAATTTAATTTAATTAATTTTTATATTAATTTTTTACCACGTCAACACCAAAAGCGATACCGTTTTATACATGCTTCGCCGAAAATTGACACGTCAGTGTTTTGGCCGGATTGGCACTCAAGTGATCCATTTTGCTCCGATTTTGGTACTTAAGTGTACATTTCGTAAGTTATGACACTTAAGTGTCCATTTCTTCTAAATTATGACACTCCGAGTCCGCGTCTCCCATATCTCCAAATTCAAAACTGTACAACTGCACGCAAAGCATTTAACTCCATATCCACAACTACTCTCTAGGTAATCTCCTTCGACCACCTTAAAACTTCATCATGTATCACCTTTGAAATAACAATCGATTGCTGTGGATTCATGTAACTCTGTAGACAATATTATATCTACTATATTTTGAATAAATTTAGACTCTCCTAGAAGCGCCATCTAATTTTGGATTCCATCCAGATCCCTTTACAATTGATCCATTACTCCTCCTTTAAAATGAAACAAACTCATCAAAAGTAACCTTCCTGCACGCAAAATCGGATGAATAATCCTCAGTGAACATTCCAATAAATGATGAAGACCATTTGAAAGAAGGATTTTAGTTATGGGTTTCGCTTTCATGAGTTCATCTTTATCAATTTATATTGTCCACACATGATATCATGAGGAACTTCATTTCGAAGACGTATGTCTTCTTTCAATTGGATGATCAAGTCTGTAGGTGATGAGGCTTGAAGCAACTTTACATAAAACTTCATCTAACTTAGTGGATAATTAGACTAATGCCAGCATTTCATCGATAGACTCTCCATGAAGAAATCCCACAAGAGAAAAATCTCACGTCATAAAAAGCAGGAAAAATTGTGGTATACCAATATTCGATGGATGACTTTACTATTGCGTTTGCTAAAAGGGTTAATACCCTGAAAAATCCCAAACTGGTACACCTATGACAAATTTACCTCAAACTATTTTTTTAACTACCAAAAACCTCAAACTGGTATACCTTTGACAAATTTACCCCAAACTGGTACACATATGACAAATTTACCCTATGTTAGTTTTCGTTAAATTTTATTATCAAATTATTAAGTTAAATGACACGTGACAATTAACCAGTATACATATTTAGGATTTTACGCTCCGTTTGTCATAGTTTACAATTTTTGTGATTTTTTGTGGTATTAATCCAATTTAACAGAGAGTATATTTGTCACAAATTTACCAGTTTATGGTTTTTTGCTGTTGAATAAATTAGTTTGGGGTAAATCTGTCGTAAATGTACCAGTTTAGGGTTTTTTATAGTCAGTCGGGGTAAATTTGTCACAGGTTTACCAGTTTGGGATTTTTCATGGTCAAAAAAATAGTTTGGGGTAAATTTGTTACAAGTGTACCAGTTTGGGGTTTTTTAGGGTATTAACCCTTGCTAAAATGAGAACTGGTTCCGACCGATGGTAAATTTCAAGAACCGGTAATATCATTGGTAAGCAAAATTGCTTGGCAACTTTTTTGTCTGGTCAACTATCAGGAACTTGTTAACAAAATAATAAAATTATTATTCTCAACTCTAGTGTCCAATTATAGATTTTTTTGGCCAATAGTATCCAATAGTCGATCAACAATTTCTTTTAGATTTGCCCATTGGCTTAGTCAATTACTTAGTAAATTATCAACAATATAATGGTTTTTACCATCTCTTTCACAAGTAGATTACCACGGGTTTTACAACATTGCAAGAGGACCCCATCAATTAATTAGTAATTTATTGATCAAATAACAATTTTACCATCCTTAAATATAGTATCCAGTAGTATACTATCAAGTGCTATAAAATTTAATAATTAAACCCATTAAGTAGTTTGATTTTATCATCACACATCAAGTAGTAAACCACCAAATACACCAAAATTACATAAGTATCCCTCGTTGATTAATTAGTAACTTATCAATGAAAAATCCATGTTACCATTCTCAAATCTAGTATTCAAAAGCAAATTATGGAGTGATTTACTATTTTATTGGTAGGCGCAGCAAGTTTTTCATAACTTATTGGTGCAATAATGATGTCACTACTCCTACATCCAGTAGTAGATTATACCACTGAGGTTGAGAGTACAAATTTGGAAATAATTTCAAGTGTTCATAATTGATTGGTGCTAGTTTGCCTTTCTACAAGAACTGGTTTTTGATGCCATGTGTTGATTGAAGCATATGCTTTGCAAGATAGCCTTTGCGAACCTGTTCTACAACTGCAAAGCTTAATTAATGTTTAAACTCCGTGAAGCCAAAGGAAAAGACAGCGAGATTAGTGGTATCAACATGGTTAATTCTGAATACCCTCTTGAAATTTCGGATGGACTGGACCCATATGGATGAACTAATAGATAGAGATAGACAAATTCTATGTAGTAATTAATGTCACCAAACTCCTCTATCCATCAACTTCTGATTTAGCTAGCGAATCATAGTACCTTTGCCACCAACATAGAAAAGAGATTTAAAAATAATAATAAAGAAGACTGACTTCAAATTAGCAGCTGCTCCTGCCCCGCCCCCGCACCCGCTGCAACCTCCATCGCCGCCCCCACTTCCACTACAGCCGCAGCTGATGCTGCTTTCGCCGCCTCCGCCACAACTACCAGCCCCACTAAAACTGCCACTGTCCACGTAGAATCCACCGGCTCCAGCAAGATTGTGCCCTCCAACGCCGCCGCCGCCGCCACTGCTAAGATCCTTCTTTTCTTGAGGTTTCTGCTTGCTTTTGCCGCATGCAAATATGATGACGGAGATGAACGCCATGGAGAACGCAACCACGCAGAGCAGCCATGTCAGCTCCAGTTGGCTTCGATGGCCACTGTGGCATTAACATGAGCAAACGCTTCTCTAGCCATTTTCTTCTCTATCTCTCGCCACCCACACTCGCAGAATGCGTGCTTTTATGTGCACAAGTCTATCCATCTGATCTTGTCGAATCAAAGCATCAGTTAAGCCCATCACTCCCCGCTAAAGATGGAGAAAAAGTGGGAAGCGCAGTGCTTCCTCATATTATATTATCTAGGGAAGAAACTACCAAAAATCCCAAATTTTACTCAAAGTGATAAATTATTCTAAACTTTTTTGTGACACTAAAAACTCCAAACTTTATTAATTGTGACACATTTACGCAAAAAAAAAAAAATTGTGACTCAAAAAAACCCTAACCTTGTTTCTACATGACACATTTATCCCAAATTATAGGGTATTTTCATCTTTTACTTTTTTAAAATTTTTTCTCTTTTTTTTCTTTCTTTTCTCGCCTGGGCTGGCAAGGACCACCCTCACCGATGTCGGGCGAGAGCGGTCCTTGCTAGAGTTGAGCAAGGGCATTCCTCGCCAGATCCGACCTACGCAAGGGCCACCCTCACCTGGTGTCAGGTGAGGGTTTCCCTCGCCGGATCTGGTGGGGGTTGTTCTCGCTTGACCCTGGGGAGGGCAACACCTAGGTCGGGTGAGGGCGGCCCTCGCTTGAGTCTGACTTCCCTCTGCCAGCCATGGTGGAGGGAAGAGAGAAGAAGAAAAAAGGAAAATAATAAAACGAAAATGACATTGGCCATAGAATTTGAGGTAAATGTGTTATGGTTAGTAAAGTTTGGGATTTTTTGTATTACAAAAAAAAGTGTGGGGTAATTTTGTCACTTTGGGCAAAGTTTGTCACAAAAAAAAAAAGTGTGGGGTAAATTTCTCACTTTGGGCAAAATTTGGGGTTTTTAGTGGCTTTTTCTCTATTGCCTATTGGTGAAGCTTCTTCGAAATTACTTCTGATCCAACTTTGAAATTATTTACAATATAGGAAAATGAATTGCAAAAGCGGTGACATTGAACTCGTCATCGTGTCCACAAAAAGACTATGCAAATGCCTACGTCAATGTTCATTCGATATTGCTAAAATTTGCATGCTTTTTATTATGCTAAAAGAGAGCATACATCGGTGAGTTACTAGTTTTACATGTACTTTCTAACTTCAATGTTGGGGCTTTTATTGCTTAATATTGAATCTGATAAATTACTGTACTGAAAGCGGCTTACATTAGTAAATCACTTATTCGAATAGTAAGTTACTTACAGTTAAAAGGAAAGGTTACTAAATGTGGTTTTATTCTCAACATAAATTCTTCACTTTGTCAGTAGCTTATTAACGAGTAATTAGACTTGTGTTGCTAAGTTACTAATTTATAAAGAACTTGATAACTTAATAATGCGTTTATCGTCGATAGATTGCTAACATTATCGATAGATTACCTCAACATGCTTGACCAACGAGTCGCAGCTACATGAATTTACCGATGAGATCTAAATTTCACTGATCGTTACCATGTTACCGTGCACACGGAAATTTGTTCTATTGAAATTTGAGTCGGCGGAAGACGACTTACCTGATTCCGATGCGCAAACAGCAAATAGCCCCGGAACGAACGTTAAATTGCGAATAAATCACGAACAATACTTTCTCACGTTAGTCTGGATGCAATCATAAGGAAAACACCCGATTTCCACGGCGTAAATGCCGATCGTTCTTGCAAAGATGAAATGGAACGCCTTGATGGAAAATGAGAGAAAATTTGGTGCGAATGAATTGCCAACCCCTCCAACGGTTGTGTTTGGGAGGTTTGTACACGTCTCCATGACACCCCTACAAATGGTGTCATTCCATCGTACTGTATCAAGTCCAAATGGTGCGGTCCAATCGCACCCCATCATGGATGTACTAGCTAACTAGTTAAAGTACAACATCTCCCACTCGGACATGATGGACTTGATAGCTCTCTATCAAGAATATAAAGCATTCAACATTCATCAACTTTACAAAACAATTCATACTGGCAAATAAGCCGTGCGACCAGTGAGTACACCTGTACTTGGGAGCTCAAATTACGCACCTGTTAGGGATGACATAATGGCTACAACCCTGAAAAGATATAAACAATCGATGTCTCACAGTGCCCCAAACATATTTTGTTACATCAGTCCAAATATACATATCCCTTAAAGGCTATACTTGATTATTCTCAAAACACCATGTATTTACAATTACATCCGCAACCACATAGGGCGATATAATTGGTCGACCAGTAAATACATGTGATAGATGTAAAACAACAATACTCTTCCTTCGCACTCATGTCTCTCTCAATTTCAGAACAACTGCTTTCCTAAACATGTCTCATAGGCAATATCTATTCATGACCGCCCGTAACATGCTAAAGTAGCAACATTGATCTTTCACTTCGAGAACATAGTCAGAAGTAACATAAAGCACAAAATTGAGGTAAATTATAAATTACCTCAATGACTCACACGATGAGTAAATAGGGATAATTTTACTCACCTTCCCTTATTGGTCGTATAATGCACATGTAGTATGAATTACATGCTATAGTGGATTTCTCTTTCTATAAGAGTGTATGTCGTTTATTAACCATATCCACTATACATATTTTAGCCTAAACATAGTCACGTGCCTCTCACGTACTCATGTTTAGTCCGAGTGCTATATCAGCTCGCTTTCTATAGCGCCCAATTAAGTACTCGCATCCGGCATTTTACAGGCATACATGATTGTGAGAATATCATGTTCGATCTTATTATAAACAAAATCACAGACCTCATCTTGACTCTAATCAAGGCGACATATTTTATGTACCAAACTTGCTCTTCAGCATTTATTTGTACATAACGTCTCATCTCAACGTGCTAACTACAGCACTTGAGGTGATTGCTCGTGTGAGTGAGCCAATCATTGCCTGCTAACATACTTTTCAATAATATATGTGTGTTTGTGCTAGTCTCATAGTGGATTTGTACTTTTTGATAAAACATCAAATCACTAGTAAACAAACAAGTACAATGCATCTGTCCACAAATATATAAACTAATGATCCTCTACAATAACAGATATCACATTATACGCAATCCTAGTGACATCCTATGGGTCAAGAACATGTCTCTAGGAATAGCCTTCGTAAATTGATCAGCAACCATTCTATTGGTTGAAATGTATTGCAGGATCACTTCTTTCTGCGCTATAATATCTCTAATGAAGTTATTCTCTATGTCAATGTGTTTTGTCCTTCCATGATACTTGTGATCTTTCACATAGGCAATGGTTGCTTGACTATCGCAATAAACTGTCACCGCTCTTGGAACTTCAGTGACAGTGGCTAAATTTTCCATGAAACGTTTTAGCCATACTGCTTCTTGCACTGCGAAAGAACATGCAATAAATTCTGCCTCCATCGTAGACAAGGCCGTGCATGTCTGTTTCTTGCTATTCCAAGAAATCGCACCTCCATTGAGCAAGAACGCATATCCAGAAGTCGATTTACACTCATCCAAGTCTCCACCCCAATCAGCATATTAATAACCTAATAGGCATAAATCATTCCCTTGGTAACAAAGTCGATAGTCCATGGTACCCTTCAAGTATCTCAAGATCCTCTTCACTGCTTTCCAGTGTGCTTGACTAGGATTTGATTGATATTGGCTCACCAATCCCACGGCATAACATATGTCGGGTCGAGTACACATCATAGCATACATCAAACTTCCAACTGCACTAGCGTAAGGAACAGTTTCCATCACTCTGATTTCTTCTGGAATCTTAGGATACATCTCAGTACTTAGGCCTTCACCTTGCATGACAAGGGTATCAATGGGATTACAATGCTGCATATTGAAACGTTCAAGAATCTTCATAATATAAGACTCTTGTGATAAAGTAAGAAGTTTCCTTGATTGATTTCTTTCGATCTTAACTCCTAATATATAAGCAACTTCTCCCATGTCCTTCATCTCAAAATTGGAGGACAACCATTCTTTTATGGTGATAACCAAAACCTTGTCATTTCCAGCCAATAGAATATCGTCCACATAAAGTGATAAAATCACAAATTTATCTTTGGACCGCTTGACATATACACAGTGATCTTATTCGATCATATCCTGAAACCAAAAGTTATTATTGCTCGATGAAAACGAAGATACCATTGTCTAGATGATTGCTTAAGGCCATATATTGAGCGATGAAGCTTGCAAACTTTATGCTCTTGACCTTTAGCTATGAAACCTATTGGTTGTTTCATATAGATTTCCTCATCTAATTCTCCATTGAGAAATGCCGTCTTTACATCCATTTGATGTAATTCAAGGTCAAAATGTGCAGCGATAGCTAGAATAAGGCGTATTGAGGCAAACCTTACAACTGGTGAAAAAGTTTCCTCATAGTCTATACCCTCTTGTTGAATATAACATTTTGCTACAATGTGAGCCTTATACTTTTCAATGGATCTATCCACCCTACGCTTAATCTTAAAGACCCATTTGTTTCCAATGGCCTTACGATTGGGTGGTAGATCAACCAAGTCCTAGATATGGTTTGCCCTCATTGACTCCATCTCATCTTCCAAAGCTTTTCTCCATTCTTCCTTGTCAGAGAATGAGAGAGCCTCTTGAATAGTCTTAAGGTCGGCATCGTCATTTTGAGCAATCACAAATGCTTCCCCTTCAATCTCAAAACGACGACGGGGAATACTTTTACGATTACTTTTACGCAATTGAATTTCTCTTGAATTCAATTCATCAAGCGATGCAACACTCCCACTAAGTCTTGTGTGTTAAGGTAAATCTTCATTTCCCTCTACAACATCAGTGGGTGTGTTATCAAGATCTTCCATCTCATATAATTGGAAGTCCTTATCAATCTCACATCTACTAGGAAAATCGTTCTCCAAGAACATGACATCTCGTGACTCAATTTCGATCACACTTCCATCAGCTTGTTCACCTATGAACACGTACCTTTTGAAGTGTTCAGAATATCTTATAAAGATACATTTCTTCCCTCTATGGCCTAATTTGCCATGTTTATGGGAAAAATCATGAACATAAGCTGCACATCCCCGTGGACGTAGACTACTCAAGTCTGGTTTCCTATCAGTCCATAATTCATAAGGGGTGGAAGTGACCGATTTTGAAGGCACACAGTTAAATATATAGGCAGCAGTCAATAATGCATCTCCCCAATAGAAGATAGGTAAATTTGCTTGCACCATCATAGACCTAACCATTTCCAATAGGGTTCTATTCCTTCTCTCAGCTACTCCATTTTGTTGTGGAGTACCAGGAATAGTCAATTGTCGTATAATTCCATTTTCATCACAAAGAGCATTGAATTGCTCCGATAGATACTCACGTCCACGATCGGTTCTCAATGCCTTTATTGTTTTATTTAACTGATTCTCTACCATCGCTATATATCGTCTAAAGCAGTCTAACGCTTCTGACTTATGGGAGATCAGAAAGATATAACCGAAACGTGTGAAGTCATCTATGAAAGTGATGAAATATGAGGCTCCATGCCTCGCTCTTACATTCAAAGGACCACAAATGTCAGAATGTATGAGATGCAATGGAAATTCAGCTCTAGTCCCTTTATCGAATGGTTTTCTAGTTACTTTTCCCGCTAGACAATGTTCACATACGGATAGACTAACATTAGTGAGTGACCCTAAAAGGCATTCTTTAGCTAATCTTTGCATTCTTTGCAATTCAATGTGACCTAATCTAGCATGCCAAGTGCTTGCATCAATCTCAACGTTATTAGAAGATGCAATTAAAGAAAAATAACTATTAACATTGTACTGATCATATTCAATGTCTAGCACCATAAAACCATTCGATACATGACCTGAACCATAATAAATTGTTCCATACAAAATATTAACACAATCACCATGGAAATTCAATACATAACCCAAGTTCAGAAGACCAACTACAGAGACCAAGTTTCCTCGAATATCTGAAGCATAAAGTACATTATGCAGGAATAGGTTTCGACCACCACGTAAGATTAATTTACATGTGCCAATACCCTTCACTTCAACTCTTGAGTTATTCCCAACATATATCCATCTTCTTCCAGGCAGTATCCGACGATACTCCACAAATGTTTCTCGGTCTCTAGCTACATGGTCTGTTGCTCCTGAGTCTACAGTCCACATTGGATGAGATTCAACAAGCATTACAGTACTAGAAACAAAAGCATTACTCAAAGTAATAGAGTAATAGGGTACATTTTTCGACTCAGTGCATTCACGAGCAAAGTGACCCAACTTACCATAATTGTGGCACTCCATCTTGGCCTTGTCTTTCTTCCCACCACGCTTCTTGCGTCGGAAGGTCTTAGCCCTCTTGGGTCCCTAATCAGTCATCTTCCCTTTCTCATTGAACTGAAGATTCCTCTTGCGCTTGAAGACCGAAGCTTTGCCGCGAACTCGATTCAGCAACATAAGCATAGGTAGAGGATCTCGCAGCCTCTAGGCGCTCATCCTCTAATCCCAAATGACACGCAATATCATCAAAAGTGACAGTATTCTCATTATGCATCATATTCATCTTCATATGCTCTCAATTGTCAAGAAGAGACCTTATAACAGCCTGAACTTGCTGTTCATCAGTAAGGGAGTGACCTGTCGACTTCAGCTCACGGATCATATTTGACATCTCCCAAAGATGCTGCCTCATCGTTACATTTGGGCGCTTTCGGAATGTGTCAAACTTGATGGTGATTCTCCTCAGCTTAGTGGCAGATGTACCCTCAAACTTATCTTTCAAGGCAGCCCACATAGCTTGAGCTTTGTCATAACTCTCAAACTCACACATGAGATCATCTTGCATACAGCTTAGCAACGTGATGCGAGCAATACTATTTTTATTTTTCCAAGCTTGATAAGCTTCAAGATCTCTCCTGTGTTGAATTGAAGTTCCATGCTCAGGCTCATCCATGGTATGGTTGAGGGTTTCCAAAACCTCTTGCTCCTCAATGATATACTGAACCTTTCGGTGCCAAATATCATAATTGTCACCATTCAGCTTTTCACCCTTATTGAGGTCAGCCACAATGGTCTTGGATGCCGAAGTCATAATCAATTGATATAATACATTGACATAATAAACACAGAATTAACACTAGCACACTATACAGAGTAACACACATATTTAATTTGCAGTAAAGATAAACTAAATTAATGATAATTCAACAAAAGACACAAAAGCAAAAGTTCGCAATGTTCCCAATCAACTTCTATATACAATTGTTCTATTATCATTAATTAGTTTAATTTGCGCAAATTTTTAAGTTCTAGGTGAGAATTACTTTCAATTCTACCAACCTACGAACTCCCACTAGAAAAAAAATAATTACATGACCTTATGTAATTTCTACGTTTTTCCTTAACATAAAAATATAGCATGATAATAACCAATGTATAAACAACAATCATGCTTCAACTATAATTAAAATTGCAATTCAACATGTAATGAATTTCCTACCATTGTTCTAATTTTCTAGCAACTAGAAAATTACAAATATATTAAAATATATACATCATATCATTGAACCAAGCTTTACACAGCATATATAACATCATTTGCACACAAGCTAGCTACTATATTTCCCTAATCACAAGAAAATACAAGCTACAAATGAATAAGCTGCATTAAACCCAAAAAAATACGCGTGCATAGGGTTTTCTATGCATTTTCATACATTTATAAAATTCAAAAGTATAAAATAATTGTACCACTGTGTAGATGACACTTATACAAACTAAACGCCACCGACCATGCTCCAATCGGAGCTCGCACGCGCCGCCTGAGTGCGCGGCGCGTGTGGCGCACGTGACAGCGAGCCAAACAGCTCCTGGCCGGTCCGACCGATCCAACTAGTCCAACCGGTGACCAGTCTACCCGGTCCGACCGTTGACCGGCCCGACCGTTGACCGATCAACGTCGGGTTGGGTCGGGTCAATGTGTCGGATCTTGAGTCGAGTTGGATCTCGGGTCAGGTCGGGTCACCAGCCGGCGAACTGTAGCCGGCGTTGACGTCATCGATGACGTCATCCCGGCAGTTACCCACCGTTGGATGACGTCACGGTGACGTCACCACGCGTCGGTTCGCTGATCGGTGCGTGCCGATTCGCCGACTGGCGCGCATCGCGCACACGCCAGTTAGCCGACCGGCGCATGTGGCGCACGCGCCGCCGCCAACACTTCAAGCCGTGGCGCCCACGCGCAGCGGCTTCGGCCGCGCATGTGGGCACGTCCGACATCTCCGGTGGCGCTCAACTCATCGCCGGACTCATCTCGACGAGCCCTTTCACCCCGTATATTCAAAAATTAATTTTGACCAAAAATCATTTCGAAAACGGCCAAAACCTCACGGATCACGCAACCCCAAACCCGTTCTTCACTCCGGTTCAATTTCAGAGTTTTTCATATGGCAATTCCGACTATCAGAGATCCAAACAGTGTAGAATACAATTTCTTGATCTCAATATCAAATGGTAATCAAGAAAACTCGATGAAAAACAAGGCAAAAATCACAATCGGGCTCTGATACCAATGTTGGAATTCGAGTCGGCGGAAGACGACTTACCTGATTCCGATGCGCAAACAGCAAATAGCCCCGGAACGAACATTGAATTGCGAATAAATCACGAACAATACTTCCTCACGTTAGTCTGGATGCAATCACAAGGAAAACACCCGATTTCCACGGCATAAATGCCGATCGTTCTTGCAAAGATGAAATGGAACGCCTTGATGGAAAAGAAGAGAAAATTTGGTGCGAATGAATTGCCAACCCCTCCAACGGTTGTGTTCGGGAGGTTTATATACGTCTCCATGACACCCCTACAAATGGTGTCCTTCCATCGTACCATATCAAGTCCAAATGGTGCGGTCCAATCACACCCCATCATGGACGTACTAGCTAACTAGCTAAAGTACAACGTGTTCCTTTGTTGGAAAAGGAATATTGTTTTGGTTGGTGGAAAAGGAATATTAGAATACTCAATAATGATGATGCCGATCATGGTATCGCCCCCTCTTCCGAACAGAACCATGTGATGTATCTTGACCTGAATCGTAACTTATCCAGTTTTTGAACAGAATCACCCCATGATGAAATACTCCAGTGTCGTTTATCCCATTGATTATCCATGCAACAGACGTCTTGGAAGAACACGGTACCGTCCGAACTTGAAAGTGCCCTTCTAAGATTCATGTGCTGCATAATGACATCATTGAATCGACAAGAGTTGAAATCTTTGCACACATCATTCCGTCTCCTTCAAGAAATTTCTACCTTGGCATGAATCACCCCATGATGAAATACTCCAGGGTCGTTTATCCCATTGATTATCCATGCAACAGACGTCTTGGAAGAACACGGTACCGTCCGAACTTGAAAGTGCCCTTCTAAGATTCATGTGCTGCATAATGACATCATTGAATCGACAAGAGTTGAATTCTTTGCACACATCATTCCGTCTCCTTCAAGAAATTTCTACCTTGGCATGATTGAGAAGGATTTGAATTTTGGGGCAACGTTGCATCAAAGACACACGAAAGTACGATTGATATGAAGAACTTCCCTTGCTGATTAACGACATACAAGTACATAAAAGTAGTGAAATCATCCGTTTATTACAACCAGAGAACAGTGATTGCAATCCTCTTTACAAGAAAAAACGTGATGATGTTACAAATTGGTATACAGAAAGAATGATCTTTACAGAAAGACAATGCAATGCATTTCGTAGTTTTATTGTAAGAAGAGGGTAATTCTATTTACAATTCCTCTTGATATGCTCTGCAGAGTAGGCATAGCAGAGAACCAACAACGAAGAGGCGGAATTGAAGTCTTTTCACCTTTTCTTGAGACAGAAGAACTTTGGGAAAAAGTGAAAAAGAGAAAGTGTTCAGATCATGCCATGAATGTGCAATTCCACATCCTTCAAAATTGGATCAGCTCTCTTCAGGTTTCTGGGATTGGTGGCAGTAGTTCCTGATGAACAAGTAGAATGAGCCTTTATCGCAGTGGAAGAAATCATGATGATGACAAGAGAAGTTACAGAATTACCTCAGAGAACCGCAGATGCCCGTGGTGCACATTGGAAGATTTGACGATTGTTTCCCACTTGGGATCAACAAGAGCTGACTCTAAAGCACAGTTCCCGTTTACAGCATCTACACCAAGAGAAGATCGTGAAGATGGCCTCTTGGAGGCAACAGAGGGCAACGCTCGCGATAACCATGAGTCTGACGGAGATTTTGGTAAGGGAGGGGGAAGGGGGAAGGGTGAACAGGCACTGGAAGGATTCTGCTGATCACCTAATCTCATAAGTGCCTCCCTTTCTAAGTCAATTTTACCATCTCTGCCTACTTTTGAGCTGGTCTCCTTCATGCCCGCTTGAGTAAGAGTTTGATCGTGTCTAGACAAGTCAACATCTATATCCTCATTCAATCTGTCAGAAAAAGAGAGTAAGGGGGAGTCTCTGAAATGCAAACCTTCAGATTCAGATATTTTCTTTTTCTCCAGGTGCTCGATGTTTCCAATATCCACAGAAGAAGAGTCCATTAAAAGAGCTTCATTAACTTTTTTACTAGTAGCCTTGATCTTGAGAACATCCCCCTCAGAATAAGATAGCTCCTTCTCATCTGAGGGATTTGTAGAACCTTGAGATTTTACAGCCTGCACTGTATCAACGTATACAGTTTTCTCAACCACAGGACTCGAATTACCAGCCCCACATTCCGCACGCTCACTAGCTAATAATTCTCGGAGATTGACAAATCGCTTTTCTTCCGGATTGGAGGCCTTAACTTTGGAATTCTTGACATTCTCATGAGGACTAACTGATCTTCCCTGTCCTTGAACAACTGATTTAGAAAATCTGTTATGGTGCTCAAATTTGCCATTGCCTTGCAAACGTCCATATAATGATGACCCCTCTAATTTCTTGTTGCATTTAGTTCGGCTCTGTGTGCTTTTCAGATCACAGTTATTTTCATGGAGCTCTGATATTAGGCAGCCACCGACTGATCTTTGTTCGTCAGAAGCATTTTTATTGTGCTATAAAGAAACAAGAAGATATGCTTTAGCAATTAACTTTAACAGCTGATAAAGAAAGACAAAACATAACTGACAACTAATTTAAAGAAACAGAAAACATGTAAAAACTATGTACCTTACTCCTGGGTTCACCTTGATACTTTGCATATGTAGAATTAACTTGAGTTTTGCGCACAGTAAGCCCCACTGTTTGCATCCTCATACCAGGTACTGGATTTAACAGACAGAACCGAGGTAATAACCCACAACCTTTAGTCGTTGAGGTTTCACTTTCATAGTAATCATCATCTTCACTTTCTTCTCCAACTCCGACTTGGGTCATTGGTAGAACAATTGGTTTAAGTACCTCCAGCCGACGGTTCTCAACCCCAACTGCTGCCTTCTTCACTGGATGCTTTGGCAGATCTTGTGCCACAGACTGCCTCCGGACGAAATGCAGAGGCGCTTCTGAAGCCATTGCCTTTGCTGCAGGCAAGAAACGACCCATCATGAAGTCCCTGGCTGGTGGATCTCTAGAGAACCGTCCAGATAGTCTCATATCTGAACCATCAACTCCACTCAAACCACTGACACTGCAGTTCAAGAAGAATGACTCAGATCGTGAAAATGTATCCAATGCATCTAAGTAGGCTTCATCACCATAATCTGATCCAGCAGTCCCTTTTTCCTCTGTGGTCTCTTTTTTTTTAACACCTTCATCATTTGATTGTGCATTTTCATAATTGAAAACCAGATTTCTCATTTGAGATTGCACACCCATTGCACAATCGGAGGTTTTTTCAGAATCGTGCTGCTTAACTCTTGCAATCCTCCCAGGTGGAAGCTTTGGTTCGGCAGGAGGGCATTGGGGAGTCTGACTCCGCGATAGGGATTCATTCTTAGGTCTTCCTGGACACTGTTCCCACACAAACGGAACAGTTCCTGGATTCCTTACCGGACCTGATTTTAGCTCTGATTTGTAAGGAGGAAGAGGAGGTATTGGAGGCAGTGACTTATCAGTTCTCCTTTTGTCCTGGCCCTCTGCAGAGGCTACTGTGGATGAGAAACGCCTCACTGTAAGGAATGGCTGATTGAAATTTAGTTGTGTATCTTCCATCATATTTCAAATGTCACGTATACATTCCTGCAGAGTATTACCACAGAAAAAGGTCCCATAAGATGAATATTCTCATGAGGTCATAGGCATATGTGGTCTCACAGAGTAACTTCGACTCAACCTAGACTGTAGTTTTTATGTTAAATAGACGCAAATTTTTCCATCTGTGCAAATGCATGCCAAATATGTTTTCCGACATTGGCTTGCTTTTGACAATGATTGGTTGGCTCTTCAAAACAAGCTAGATATTTTACACTTTCTAGATTCTCGCAGATCTAAGATTATATCAGTTATCAACCATCAAGATCTCATGAAATTTATCGAGGTCCAAAAGACAACTTCACAGGAAAATCTTGCTCATCTTTTCTTCTTTTACTTTTATTAACTTCATCTTAATATGTTGCGCAAGAAGAAATCTCCATCTTAAGGTTCTCACTGAAATAAACAAGCTTACTCTCCCAAGCTCCAGTGCATTTTGAGTTCATCCTTTTGTTCCCCAACTCCTTTATAAGAAAATCTTGCATTTGAAGTTTTAAGACCACTTAAAGAATAAACTATTGATGAAACGAAGTTTCAAGACCCAAAAGAAACCAAGGCATCTCTCCAATTTCCCCAGAAACCAAGTTCCCTAAACCCAGGGCCAGAAATTTCACAACTAAGAATCTCCTCTATTACTGCAACAAAAGCTTAACAAGAAAACAGATAAGAGAATACAGGAACTTTGCCTGTTTGAGTTGAAAGGTATCGACAATACAGATGTTAATGGAACAGTTGACCAGCGCTAGCAGGGCGATTTGGATTCAGATTGCTTCTACCTAGGAGTCCAAGCTTCTTCTCTCATTCCTTAAAATACTGCATTCCAAGAGTTAAGGATGCAATTCAAGGACCCTATTGAAATTTATCCTCTGTTTGCCAATTGAAGACTTAATTTTTTGAGCTTCAAATGACAGAAACAGAAGCATCCGCGACACTCGATCACCGAAATAGCCATCAAGAATCTATTATATTGAAATAAAATATTTTCCTTGAAGCTACGGAAAACCACAAAAACAGAAAGAAACAAGGAAAAAGGAAAAGGAAAACCAAAGCAGAATACAGAGAGAAACAAAACAACAAAGATCTAGTTTGATTTGAAGAGAACAAAAGAACCCGCGTTAAGCCCTCTGAACCACACGCACCGCAGTTTCGGTCCCACGCGGAGGAATGAGGAGAAATTCGAGGTGCGACATCAGAGGCCCTTGCAGAAACTTGGGTTGCTCAGTTCGCAAGATCATCATCACCATCGGCATGCAATACTTCGAATAAAAATCTCAAGCAAAGAAACATAAAACACGACCCCTTCACGGAAAGAAGACGGAGGAATGCATAAAAATCCGGGAGAAGGGTCTCCGCATTCGCTCCCTCACGCCCATCGCCGGACATAAAAACCGCACAAGAACGCCGACCCGGCGGCCGTACGGGTACGAACGACGCCCACGCGCTTCCGTACTCACGTACCCACATGCACCCGTGAACGTATCGCTAAACAAGCAAGCCCAGAGAGAGAGAGACAGAGAGTATTACCTCGAGAGAGGAGCAGGGCAGAAACGACTCTGTTTCTTGAAGAAGCGAGCGGGCCACTTGATGATGACGAGCTGTTAAAGCACAGAGAGAGAGAGAGAGAGAGAATCGATACCTAATCATGCACTTGAATGAATTTGAATATGAAATGAATGAGAGGAGAGAGAGTAGGAAGAGGGAACAAACCAAAGCCTGGCTTTGTACGCTTGTGTTTACTTCGTTGCTGGAGTTTCGATGGAAACTGCTCGTCCGCCCGCCCGCCAATGCCAAAAATAATAAAAAGCATCTTTTTCCCTTATCATCCCAAAAGCATCATCTTTTCCTTCTCCCTCTCTCTCTCTCTCTCTCTCTCTCTCTAGAAGTGTAGCATCTTTTTATTCGGAATCGACCTTTATTTGCGTGTCTTACAAAATCCAAAGAATATGAAGTAAAACCGGCACCGCCTGTCTCGAGTCAAGTTGCCCACGTCGGTCGCCGGTGAGTCCCACAGAGCAGCCCGCGACGGTCAGGCCACCACCCACATCTACATTCAAAAGCTACTCGAGGGTTTGGGACGACATCGAAGTAACCGATGAGTTCTATTACGAGTTGAAGTTTCTTAGGGCCAAAACAACAATTTTCCCAACTAAGATCATAGAGCACTCAATTTCGAACTTTAAATTCAACTAGAACATTACTAACTCTTTCTCCATGAAAAATAAAAACTTTAGCCATTAAACTATTAGAGTTTGCATTGTATCTACTGTTAGCCATTGTTTCTAAACATCAGACCCAATAGAGGATGAAGATACTAAGGGCAGGCCATAATTACTCTTATGTTATTTCCCAACTTGGTAAGCTAGACATAAAAGGTACATGAAGTTTCATAGAATATAGCATTTAATCAAGAAAGTTTAATTTATACTGAACACCATGTGTTAAGTGAGGGGGCCAGCCTCTTCGAACCCCTTAGCTCATCATTTGATTAAATTTATCAAAATTATGTGACATATTCACATGGTGGTGCATCAAATTATTGATGCTTAAATAAGCACTATACAATATATAATTCAATATAAATAAATAAATAAATAAATAAATAAAAGGCAGGTAATGGGGGTGTGGGTCTGAGAAATATCGGCACGTAAGATGAAACAGTACGAGAGGGATTTCTTTAATTGAGGGACGCGTTGCTTTTTTGGGGGGGGAGCATGTGAGCGACAATTGTAAAGGGCCGGGTGTTGCCGTCGCCATCACATACGTGATATCTCGTGTGTAAAGTTGGCCTTGGCTACCCGCCCGCATCGTCGCCCATGCACTTTGCTTTTTCTCCAATTATTGAACGTGAAGGAGCATACGTACACTTACATAGTCAACTGAATCCAATAGACTTCGTGCAGAAAAACCAGTGTTAATCTAGCCAAGAAGTGACCGGTTGACTGAGAGTCGTGTTGGCCAGCCCATAGTACGTATGACATGACAAAATCAAGATGTTTTGCCACTATCTTTAGGAGAAAAGGAAAGAAGAATTTTTGTTGATTCACGATTTCACACCCTTTTTATCAATTATAAAGTATGCGTGTCTACTTTGAAGTTAGGAACCTATAAAGTACAAAGCAATAAATTTGAAATAGAGGCAGTCCACCCATTTCTTATGTACATACCACAGAAACGTTTGAGCACACACACGACGTGTGCTTTTGATGATCAATCGTTTCGTTTCCGAAATATGAAGCTAGTAAGTTTATGTTTCGATGTGGCAAATTATAATTGAATATATAAAAAGAAAGCAAACCATCAAGAAATTGTCTCGTTACTAGGCAATCAACTTCGTATTTCTAGTGCGTTTCCTCTTCCTTTTCCTTTAAAAAATGACAAAGTTTTGGACATGGTTTTTGGTTCCAAGCGAAGGAGTTTAGATCCGCAGCTCCTTCTCATGCTGGGGGTCCTCTAAAGTCAGTTTTCTCTAAATAATTAGGTAAAGTTACTCCCTTTTAAATCTAAACATATCAGTAACAAGCAAATTGGACCACTCAAATCAAGTATAGCATATTCTTTTTCTATTGTTTCGCTCTTTCTTATTTCCTATATTGTCCCTAGATGCATTTGTTCACTATGCACGACCACCAAGCAACCTCAACCGCCAGCCAAGACCGCACATTCGCCGCCCGTCGACGTTACCTGACCCCACCCCTGAGCCACATGACGCCACTACTATTGCCATCCCCATGGACCCCATTGCCAAGTTCCCTCTCTCTATGTCCCCCTTGTCGACTCAATGTGTCGCAAGTCGGCTGGGCTCGCGAGGCCGGACGACGAGGACATGGGAGTCATGACCCTGACCTTAATCCTCATTGAGAATAGGGGAGGCTTGGGCCACTAGAGGGGAGAGAGAGAGAAGTTGGAGTAGTAGAAGAAAGGTTTTCTTGCCGACGATAGCTTGATCAGATAACCCTAGGATTCCAAACCACCTTTCTGGTGGAAGCGATTCCATCAATTTTTGTCACTAATAATGCAATCATTGAACATCTAAAGTTGCCATCACTTAATAAGTTGTCATCATAGACGAAATCTGACGAAATCTCAAAGTGAATTTGATCATCATTAGCAAATTCAACCGTTGTCGGTGTCGGTCGTTTTCCCATCTCTCAAGTAATCGTGGCGTTAGCCAACAAAAACCAAAAAACGAAAAAACAAATAAACAGACAATAAACAAATAAATGAATAATGTGACAGTACAAGATATACAACAAAAGCTGACGTGACGTGCTTTGACAGTATTCCATATCTTTCCAATGTAGTACTTCAAAAGAACAAAAAAAATCAATCCGTTATTGATTCGTCGCCCGGGATTGAGTTGTGAATTCTTTATTCCCGATATAGGCGACTTGCCTTAAACTAGATTTAAGAGGTGGAATCTAAATTATCTAATACGCCTGCACAACATATTACTCAATGGTTATCCTAAAGAAAGAAATTCTATATTAATCCATTGTTAAATTCATCAATTCTATATCAGATACTGAAAATTACAAGTGGTCGAAATAATCATACGTTTGACAGGGCTTATTGGGAGGAAAGAAAAAGAATTTAAACAAAATTTCTTTTTTCCCATTCATGACTTTTATTTTTTAGAAGATAAATAAATAAATGAAAAGGACATTAACAATATAATTTCTGTTCAGTTCTCTTGGTAGCATCCAAATAACATTACGATTTAATCCCTGAAATTCCTTCTTCTGCTGACCCACTTTATTAATATTTTATGATTAAGCTCACCAGTGATGTTTCCGATGATTAAGCTCCGAACATGGAAAGTATTATCTAAATCTGGGAATATGGAGTACACTTTGTCACTTGAAATCCATCATGAAACTAGTTTCAGCTTGTCATGCCATGAATAATATGATTGGCTGACCTTGGAATCGATGACTTTCTATAGAATCGCGCATGTACACAAATGATCATGTCTTTATGCGTCAGTTCCGAATAACGGCAGGTGAAATTCTTGATATTATTTTGATTGATGGATGATTTGAAGGTGAGATCCGACTCATTTAAAATAAATGTTTGTTCAATAACTGCACCCTCATATGCTCATGCTAGTCGCACCATTGTTGATTTGTACACGGTACACACATTGGCTCATCTTTCATTCATATGAATTTTCTGAATCTCGTTGCCTAAAATTAAAGGTCCTAGAGACAAAATTCTCACTCAATATTTAATTTACCTTGAAAAAAAAAAAAAGCCCCTCACTCCTACATCAAACCTTTCTTAAATGGGAGGAAATTACTAAAAAAGTCATAAATTTATTACAATTGTATCAATTCAATCATAAATATTTTTTTGGCCAAATTAATCATAAACATTTTGTAATTAAGCCAATTCAGTCAATCCAACTAATTTTAACAAGCCAACACTAACATGGACAATTTTTAATAATATTTTATTTTATTTTTCCAATTTTTTATTTAATTTTCCTCTTTCTTTTTTTTTTTCCTTCTTTTCCTTTTTTTTTTTCCCAATAGTGCCAGTGAGCCTCCAGCAAGGGCTGTGAAGCCCTCACCATCACCTTGGGGGCTACCTTTGCCCTTAGCCCAGGAGGCCTTGGTGAGGTTGGCCTCGCCCACAGCTCGTAGGTCTCACCTAGAATTGGATGAGGCTAGGTGAAGGATACGACCCTCGCTAGCCATCGGCAAAGGCTTCGCAACTCCTATTTAGTGGCTAGTGAGCCTTCTTGGAGCCTTCCTGGCACTGTTGGAAAAAAAAAAGGAAAATGAGGAAAAAAAAAGAAAAGGAAAAAGGAAAAGAAAAGAACAACTAAAAAGTCCAAAAAATATATATATTATTAAAAATTATTTATGTCAACGTTACTTGGATGGCCAACGCTGGCCTGTCACAAAAAATTGATTGAATGAATTGAATTGACACAATTATAAAATATTTAAGACTAAATTGACAAAAAAAAATTATGATTGAACAGCATAATTGTAATGGATTTAAAACTTGCTCGGTATTTCTCTCCTTGTATGGGCAATACCAAAATTGATGCTCTTAATTGGTCGATGTGGATGGCTGGGAGTCCTCTACCCTATTGCTCTTCAAGATAACTCCACAAATCTTAAAAGTTGACTCGTAAAAATGAAATTATAATCGGTGGTTAAGATATGTCGGTATACAAAGAAAAGTACCGTGTTAGATAAAAGATCTTCCCCCGATGAAGATCTGACCAACTATATAGATTCTCCATACATCCTAACCCTCGAAATAACTTATCCGAGTGGGCATATATTTTACTTCTCATCCTCGAACTTGACTAAGATCTGAAGTGAGGAGGAGTCAATAATTTATCACCCTTCACTCTAAATTTAACACAAGTTGAGGTTGCCAACCTACCTAACTCAAATTAAAATAAATGGAAGGCGACAAGAAATAAATGAATTTAGAAAACGGAGGCTCTGTCCGCTCTCGTGGGGATCACATTGACTCCCACGTAATAATATGAATAAATCAATTCGGGGCGGCTCTAACAGTCTCATCCGTGCCACCGCTACCGCCAGTCCAAGGTCAAAACAAATCCCCGAAATCCCAAAAGAAACTCATTCTTCAATGGCGTCGTCGCCTCTGCGTGTCTTGAAGTTACTAATAATCGCGTTCAATTATTGTCACCGGCTGCTTTCAGGGACGGGACGTCTCGACCTGGGGGTCGTTTTCGCGTCGGTGGTGGCACTGTCCGTGACACGGAGCTCGCTTACAACGATGCACAAACCAGGATTCGCCGCCCACAATCCCTTGCATGCTAAATTCATCGCCATCTTTATCCCCTGCCACATTCATGGCGTACGCGTTTTCTCGGGCAAAGTGAGCTGACGAGTAAAAGAGGGTCTCAGTGCCTTTTCAAAGATCTTAAATCTTTTTCCATCTGCTTAAGATAGGTGTCTTATGAAATTGTGCACCTAAGTCGATGAATGTATTTCATCCATTACATATTCGGTGTTTTATATTCGAATATCTTCAATTTGGCAGTGACATTCAAGAAACATCAAATCTTGGGAAATATTTTTCGTTTTATACATACAATTACTTTCGACAATATGGCTTTATACAATGGTGCTACATATGTATAGGGCTTACAAGGTGCTAAGACCAAATGAACCCATGTTTATGTCCACGATTAAGGAGTTAACTTTTGCAATGTGATAAATGGATTGGAGAGGGACATGTTTGTTGTATACAAAACCTCTTGATGAGATTGTTTTTGTTCTATATAATAAAGAGAAGGCAATCCCTTAGATTATTTGATCTATATTAATTTGTTAATGACTTGTTACTTTCCCATTGAAATTAACCGTATACACCTTCATCTACATTTGTTCATACATATGTATAAATATGATGAGCCATGCAAGTTATCGCATTCCTAGCAATTGATTTTTTGTCTTGGAACTTTTGGTGAGTTTTGCCTCTCGCTGCTTTTTTTTTTTTTTTTTTTTCACATAAACATTGCTCTTATGATTTTGCGGGAGCAAGGCACTACCCCCCGGACCATGGGCCGTTCAAAATATTGCAATTTGCACATCTGGACCAAGACCAGAGGCCTAAACCTTGCAACTCCGAGAGGCCCAGACATTGAATGAGAAGAGGCTTTTCTATTGGTGGATGTCAGTCCCCATCAAACGAAGCAACATCTGTAGATCATCCGACGGACCATGTAAGGCGGGTCTAAGTTTTCACAATTCTAGCATTTGATTTTTTGTCTCGGAACTTTTGGTGAGTTTTGCCTCTCTTACTGTTTTTTTATTTTTCTTTTTTTTTCTGCTAAGAGCAAGTTTGCCTTTCTTACTTTTTTCTTCTTCTTTTTTTCCTTGTTCTGCTACGAGGAAGAAGAAGAAGAAATGTCGAAGGACATGGTTGCGTTTTTATATTACGAATGGCCTCGGTCAAAGAGTTACATAACTGTAACTGAACAAGAGGAGAAGTACATAGATGTAGAAGTACATAGTTGAGTCTTTATATTACAAATGGCCTCAAACAAAGAGGTACACAGCTGTAACTGTGGAAAGTCAAAGGAGGATGATTTGGGGGCTACATGATGCCCATGAATTATCACAGAAAGGACATAGCGCTTTGTTTTATGCTTTACTCTCATCACTTACTACAAGTTGCAAGAAAATTCTTGGGATTGGAGGCTTTTCTACTGCCATAACCCCCTCCAAAATATGAACTACCTGAGACATGGTCGGTCTATCTTTCTCGCTGTCTTGAATGCACCAACAAGCCACTTTGCATGCTCTGCACAATTCTTCCATCTCTACAAGTCCTTTCAATCGGCGGTCCACAAGTGGTAAGACTTCTTCTCCTTTGGCTATTGACTTAGCTACCTGAAGCGGTAGATAATCGCGCATATCACTATTCAGCTCCTCAAGGTTTCTCTTTCCTGATATGATCTCAAAGAGCAGCTTTCCATAGCTGAAAACATCGACTTTTGACGTGATGGCTCCTCCTGAAATCCATTCTGGTGCGAGGTACCCTCTGGTTCCCCTCATGGTGGTAATTACGCAGCTGACATCCCGTCCCAGGAGCTTTGCGAGGCCAAAATCAGCAATCTGTGGTGCGAGTTCTGAATTCAACAGTATATTCTCAGGCTTGATGTCGCAGTGTATAATGCGATCTCGACACCTCTCATGGAGGTACCCCAATCCTTTAGCAATCCCGATGGCAATGCCGTATCTGGTTTTCCAATCAAGGGCGTTGGAACCTTTCTGAAACAAATGAGCTGCAAGCGAACCATTTTTAAGGTATTCATAAACTAGGAACCTCTTTGACTTGTCTGCACAAAAACCACGAAGTCGAACCACATTGACGTGCTGTATCATTCCAATAGTTCTAACTTCCGCAAGGAACTGTTTGTTACTTGTGTTTTGGTTTGCAAGTTTCTTCACTGCTATAGGAGTTGAGTCTGGCAGTGCTCCCCGGAAAACAGAACTAAACCCGCCTTGCCCAATTTTCTCAGAGAAGTTTTTTGTTGCCTTCTTCAGAACTCGATATTCAAAATGCAGCAAATGATCGTCCACTGCAGTAGCAGACCGTCTTGTCCTAATAGTAACCAGCGACACACTAAGGAGCACGAGAAAAGCTAAGGACACAACAACTGCTGCTATGAATTTCAAACTGGGTTTCCCCTTTTTCTTAATCTCCTCCTTCCAATCCAACACCGCGATCCGGACATAGAAATCTTTAAATACTCCATCATTGGCTGAACGTTGAACTAAAAATCTCTCATCCGTCCATATCCGACAGTTAGCAGTGTAAGCGAATGCACTGCACGAACAGTTGCTCAAGCACAATAACCTGCATGCATCAATGTTTTCCACCACGAACGAATCAAAATTATTTGGCAATTGTGTACGAGTCATGAGGAAAAAATTATCTTTCCTGTCTCCACTACATTTCGACGCATTTCTCCTATTGCATTGGCCCAGATGATCTTCCGGCTTCAGATCATCTGAGGATCCAAGAGCACAATCACAAAGCGGTGCATCACTCTGATTGCAGTTAGAAGCAGCACCACAAAAGGGGTAAATCTCACACTTTTGTGCTGGGTTTGCCCAAAGCACTTTCCATTCCTGGATATTCTTTGCCCATACTAACTGCTTGAGCAGCCCCGTCGGTTCAAGCACAATCCTAGAAAGATTATAAGGAGCAATTGCAGAATATTTGGAGAAAGTCTCATTCTCATTCGAAACAATGGTGTAGTTTATCACGTTTTCTGCTGTCAGTGAAGACCGACGCCTGTAATCGTCCCCAGTCCAGTCGCCACCAATCCAGTAGGCTTCCGACCTGTTAAATAGCGAAAGAGCTCCTTTTGCTCCCATGGATGTAGAGAATATTCCGAAAGTTGGATCGTTTAAATTTCTCCACGCCACCAGAACTGTCTTTTCGGAAGTGTTGAATTTAAACTTGGCACCTGGCAACCACGTATCAGTGGGATGATCAAAACTCTGCCAAGCTACACTAGACACATCGGATGTCTTCCTTAAAATGAAGTTTCCATTGTCAAGGAGCACTCCTGAAGTCGAATTAGGCATGAGCAATGTCAAACGGGTCGACCAGATTTGACGCTTGGATGAAGCGAGTATGACTAAATTACCGTCCCAGAGGAGCTTCAACTCTGAGGAGAATGGGTCGGACACTGGATGGTTCCTATTTGCGACCCAAACTAGAGTCTTTTGAGGTAATCCTTTGTACCAAATGCCAACATAGTAGTTACCAGTGTTACCTGGTGAAAAGAAGCCCATCTCAAATGTTCCTCCTTGAGAGATTAATGTCCGGTTTCTGGAGAGAGACTCGCCGGGCAAGATGGTGTCTGTGTTCATGGACAAAGAGGAGCCTAATGAAACAGAGAAAAGAAGCAAAATATGAGGAAACATATCTAAGTTTCCACCGTCGCTCTCTCTTTTGCAACAACGATTTTGACATGGTGGAGTTAACAAACTCTTAAGTCTTTCTCTGAATGGTTAAATCTCGACTTCTCATTAGCCAGCGGTCTTTGGGGAGTTGCCAGTCCAACAAGGCTGCGTTGAAAGCGACAAGAACTGGCTGTTTCTATTCTGGGGCGGCTTGAATTCTAGCAGTTGGGTGGGAAACGCCGAGTATTTCAGAGGAGGTTCCTTCGTTTGATGGGCATTGGTGGCGGCTCAATGGAGGGATGGGTTACCTGATCGAGAAGATCAGTTGGGGGGTCATCTGTCATTGAAATGTAAAAGTCAACCAATTAACATAAAGTCAAGTCAAAATCTTGATGTCTGAGGACCAACAGAAGGTTCCATCAGTGGAAATTATGCAGAGAGTGTGGTTTATAGCTTTCACATTATTAGCGTAGGAAGGATTCTAAATTCGACAAATTGGCTCTGTCTAGGAATCAGCTTTAGTATTTGTGAAAATGAGCTGTTGTGCCCTAAAATCAGTAAATTGAATCAAAATCCTTGCAAGAGAGGAATCTATGGTGAAATTCATTTCAAGGCCAATATATCATAAGTGCTGTACCAATAGATAGCCCCAAGGATTATATTACTAATATCCTGTAGAACCGATAGTACTACTGTTAATTTGCCTTCAATTTATACAATCATACAAAACTATATTCCGCATTCTTGTTATCGTGCTCATGCCAATAACTTCTAGAAACTGTTAAAGCACTTGAAGAAGATGAGAATGTCTCAAGTTCTATCTCTGTCTCAACATCATAAACTCGCGTCTCTATAGGATACAAAAGTGGTTTTGGGGGAAGTTGAAAGTAACGTGACTTCTAAGGTTGAAAGTAATGTGACATCTGTATCGGATACAACAGGAACGTATATTTCGCATTCCGCAACTATTCATAGCAGAGAACTCGGTCCTGAGGAGACCTCAGTGATAGGCAAACTTGCGACATCTAAAGTTGGACGAACAAGTCCTCGACCGTGTTTGCTGTGTCTGCATTTTCATTCTCCTTGGACCGTCTCCCAGATGCCTCTGCTAAAATACTTCCCAAAGGCTGCATATTTGATCATCTATATGACTTACTAATTTCACATTTGGAGTCTTAATTAATTTGGTGCTTCGATGAGGATGTCACGCTGCATAATCAATGAAATTAATTAATTCGGTTAATTATGATCCGCTCTTAGAGTATGCAACAGATGGAGGAAGAAGAAGGCTCAAAGAGACAAACGACATTCTTTTACTGGATTCCAGCCATATGCTCTTGCAGCTCTAAAACATGTGTTTAAGAGAACAGCACGAACATGCATCACAGTGCCTTTGCACATGCAGCACATCTGAGGACCAAAGCGGACAATATATAGTGGTTGTAAGGATCTAGGGGCTACCACTATGTAATATTGTTCGTTGTGGGCCTTCAGCCCTCATGGCTTTAAAACACTTACACAAAATAGAGAACGTAAGTCTTATCAACTAGCCTAAAACTCTCCCTTAGGTAATGTGGGACAAGAGACATGCGCTTAGTCTCGCTCGCATACTTTTCGGGTCTGGGTCGTCATATTCTCCACCCGTTAAGGCACAATGCCCTCGCTATGGCTCCACATGCTGTCAAGAGTCATCTCTGATACTACCTATAAGGACCTGAGGACTATCATTGTATAACATTGTCCGCTTTTGGTATTCAGCTCTCACGACTTTAATATTTCATTGATATGAATTGTCCAAATCTCGTTGCCTTAAATTAAAGGTGCAAGGCGCAAAACTCTCACTTAGTATTTAATTTACCTTAAAAAATAAAAACCCTCCCTTCTCCATCAAACGTACCTTGTATAGGCAATAACAAAACCGACGCCCTTAATTGGCCAGCGTGGACGATGGCAGATCCTCTACCCTGTAGGTGCTCTTAGGTACCTCTTTAGATCTTAACTGTTGACTCGTAAAGATGAAATTCTAACTGAAGATTGAAGCCTACCGAGATACAAAGAGAAGCACCGTGCGGTATAAAAGATCTTCCTCTTATGAAGATATGACCAACTCTAGGAGTTCCTCAAACATCTTGACCCTCGAAATAACTTATCCAATAGGGTATACGATTTTACTTCTCATTCTCGAACTAAGATCTAAAGTGAGGAGGATTCAATAATTTATCAACTTCCACTCTCTAAATTAAACACAAGTTGAAGTTGCCAACCTACATAACTCGCATTAAAATAAATGGAGCTAAACAAAAAAGAAATGAAATTTAGTAAACTGAGGCTCTGTCGGCTGGGATGACTCTAGCAGTCTCATAAGTGCCACCGCCATTGCCATGGGAGAATATTAATAACCTGAACAATATCGGATTAACGCAATAGAACAAAATAATCTCCCATTTTGTGTAAATCTAATAAGAACCAATATAATATAGCAAACTAAATACCAAGTGTGTAAACACAAGGGGATTTTTTGTCACGCCCCGAACCTCGAGCACGCGCACATCCCACTGCAGTCGATAGAAATGCGACTTCCCAGGACACGTCGCCGACCCATTCATTTAATTGCACATGCGGAAGCGGATAAATAATCCCCAGACAAAACTCAATTGGGATAGAAAAGCAGGATAACATTTTCAAAACCAACCACATACTTTTTATACATATCAAACCAGTTGATTTACAGGACTAGGCCATTAACAAAAGATCTATAGAAGATCAGTCCTCAAAAACTAAGCTGTCCTAAGATCAGCTAGACAGGTCCATTCACCAGCTCTTCAGTCGGGATCAACGAAGTCAAAAATCCTCTCAGCGACCCTCACTGGTCTACCAAAAAGCTCCGGAGGATCCGCCATCTAGGGACCTGAAATATTTTCCCCAAACCGGGATGAGACAATGTCTCAGCGAGTCCTACCCTCTAGAACTCGATTAGGAAGAAAATAAGCCCCAGGGTGCTCTAGCCACACAAAGGGAATAGAGGACTTACCTTGCCTCAGTCCTTCCTACACGTCAGTGCAATTCATACGTCGATAAATTCATACCATCTATCAATTCATATCATCTATCAATTCATACCATCTATCCATCCATTAATAAATCACGGCTCACACAAGCTGACATGGATGCAATGCTCTCACAAGCTGATATAGATGGTAGCTCGCACAAGCTGATATATACATAGATGATAGCTCGCACAAGCGATATATGGATCGTTGCTCTCACAAGGTGATAAACGATCATTGCTCTCACAAGCTGACATATAATGCTCACACAAGCTGACAATGATGCTCACACAAGCTGACATATATAAATCAATTGCTCGCCAAAGCGGTAAATATATTTAAACCATAGAACTGGGTATACAATCCAATAACATCCAACGATTCAAACTGATCCTACAAACCAATTACGGTGCCAAAAGCCAACACCGGGTATTTTCAAGTTAAATACCAAAACTTCTCCAATTTCACTGAATTCCACACTTTTGGAATTATTAACCACAATCATCATTTTCACTCAATTTCGCAATTACGCATACAATTGATACAAACTGACCGCACTTTGCGCCGCGATCAATGCGAAATTCTAACGACCGACCATCCCTAAAAATTTTCGAAATTATTAAATAATTAAATTTAATTCCGAAAATTTAATAATTAAATATTATATTATAATAATATAATTTAATAAATTAATATTTATAAAATTCGAAATAATAAATAAATTAAAATAATTAATTAGGGCTTAAACTAGATTACACTAATTTAAACATATAATTAGCCCTAATTAAACATCCCTTAAACTAATCATACAACTAATCTAATTTACATTAAAATAATCTAATATAACCACCTAAACCTAATTAGACTAATCTAAACACCCCTTAAGCATGATTATCTTACTAAGCGAGGTTTAGATGATAAACTCACCGGTTTTGCGCGCCCGTGAGTTCACAACGACCACGACGCCAAGGCGGTCGATAAACCCCGAAGCGGCGACACCAACGGAGGCCCGGAAGACACTGAAAACGGGCCTCGAAGTCTGGAACTTCTTGCTGTCTTCTGCTTCTGATCTGGACTGAACTGCAGAGAAGAAACCAGCAACTTCAACGGCAAAAACGGGCTGATCGGAGCTCCGGCGAGCGGGTGGCTGGCAGCCGGCGGCTCCCGGGGGTCAAGGAAATCTTATTGGAGGTTGGTATGGGTGGAGGTAGGGTAGAAATGGGGAGAAAACGGCTGAAAACCGTGAAACGGGCGAAACAGGCGGAACCAGGCGAGTCCAGACGGTCCGGCAAGCGGCGGCTTCTTGCGGCCGTACGGGACGACCGGAGAATCGTTCCGGCGAGCGGGGAGGTTCTCCGGAACGGGCTGGATGTCTTCTTCGCGGCGATGTGTGGCTCGTTCGCTGATTCAACCGGGAAGTTAACTTTTTACTCGGATCTTTGGCGAAAGGTCGGCTGGAGCAGAAACTGGAACGAGGGGAAAACAGAGGAGGAAATGGGGTCCGATGGGCATGCGACGGTGGAGGGCTGATGCTGCTCGGTTCCTCTGGTTTTTGCTGAGCTTCTCTCCTTCAACAATAATGGAGAAAGCCTTGGATTAAGGGAGAAGAAGCTGCTGAAGAGTGGGGGGTCTCCTTGGGCTCTCTAGAGCTCAACACTTGCCATCTTCTCATTGGCTTTGCCCCCACCATGACACCACATGACCTCAGCCACTCTCTCTCCTCCAATCTTCCTCTACAAGCTTGGCAATAGGTGCAAAATGTGGTGTGCCATGGGAGCTACGAATTTTGGACATTCCCCCATTCAATCCATTCAATTCTCTCTTAATTCCAATCAATTGAAGCTCAATTGAAGTTCAAATAAATTGGTCCATGTGTCCTCGGCCTTCTCATGACATTTCCCCGCCAAATGATCCAACTTGCATCCCGAATATTCGATTCAAAACGGCCCTCTGACAATCCCGAACAAAAACGGCCTTACTTTGCTTTTCCGCCAAAAATCTCGGTTTGTAGAAAAATCTTCTGAATATGAGTCGACGTTCCTAAAATGAATTGTGACATGCAAGAACCTTCAATTTCGAATCCGGGTTTAAAATCACGGTTAATTTCAATCACGGCGCGATTTGAGCGCGTCCTAATCTTTGGGTAGCTTTTAGGAAATTTTCAGTGCAATTGACCCGTGGTTGATTATTTTCAAGCCACGAAATAATCTTCGACACATTGGCGACTCTCAATTGTCGTGAAAATCTCGAGGTTTCAAATACGGACACAGGGTACCCAAAACGACGAATAATCGGTTCGGTGCTTGGTCGACGAGGATATTGAAATCGGGTGGAATCACCCACACTCTAATTACATATCTCGGTCGAATCGACCTATTACGATCTCTGTTCGATTCGACAATGTCGTAATGATCCTTGCAGATTTATACGGTCGAGCGGTCGGTTCATGGTCGATTCTCAAGCCTATGCATTTAAATTCCTTAACGGCTTCACTTGATAGACTAGTTATCTCGTGAGTGATCAGCTCGGAGAATTGAACTATAAGCGCGTTGATGAAAAGTCCGTCTCATTTAATTGAAAACAGAATTAGAAATTTGGGATGTCACATTTTTTACGTGAAAAACCTCATCGGTGTGAGAAAATAAAAAATCATGGGATCGGAGTCTACTCAAAATATTCACTATCAACAAAATCAAGTGAACAAAGTTATTCTCTAATAAATACTGACGATATGTAACAACAAAGATCTTAAGAATATCATTCTTGGCAATACGCATAAATTTCACAAGAAATCAATGACAAATCTGACAAAAAAAAAGCAAGTTTTGATCAACCTATGAGAAACCTCATGTAGGGAACTCCAAACAAAAATCAATACATTCAATTTGAGAAGAGTGCACCACGAACAAGCTGACAAAATATCAGCTCAATTGAACTACGAATCGACCTTCAATGCCAGCTTGATGTAAATAAGACTTTTTCCTAAATTCCAGATTTTTTGCTCTCTCTCTTGTAGCTGCTTCTCAACTGACATTCTTTTTAACTACCACATAAAAAATGGTGAAAATTTTTATTTTCTCATATATATGGGGTTAAATTGTTTAAGGCTTATAATTCATTGGGCTTCCTCCATGTGAAAGTGAACTCAGCCAACACGGCGGTCCAAGGTCAAAAACAAATCCCAAGCTTTCGAGACTTTTGGATCCCGTCTCCATCTTCAAGTTACTAGAAATCGCGTTCAATTATTGTCACTAGCTTTTAGGGACGGGAGGTCGCGTCGGTGGTGGTACCGTCCGAGACCAGAGCTCGCTTGCAGCGATGCAAAACCAGGAGTGGTCGTCAGGGTCGCATTGTCTCGCATGTCTTCATCTTTATCCCCCAACATTCATGGCGTACGCGTTTTCTTGCGCAAGTGAACTAATGAGTAAAAGAGGATGTCAGTCCTTTTTTAAAGATCTTAAATCTTTTCCTTTCTTTTAAAGATTACTAAAATTGTACCGTGAACAATTACTTAAGTTGATAATTATATTCCGTCCGTTACATATTCGATATTCATATTCGAATGTCTTCAATTCGGGAGCGACATTTCCAACAAACAACAAATTTTGGGATATATTTGTCTTTTTATATATATAATTACTTTGGACAATATGATTTCACTGATAATTTTTTTCTATATGCATAATAAATCAATAGCGCTACATATATATAGGACTTACGAGACGTTAAGACTAAAATGAAGCCATGTCCACGCCCATAATTAAGGAGTTTGTCATATATTTATTAAGATTATTTTGTATGATAAGAGATGGTAGTCCATTAGATTATCCAATCGCTATTAATTTGCAATTGACTTGTTTCTTTCCCATTGAAATTAGCCGTACACACCTGCATCTACATACGTACGTACATATGTATAAATTCGGTAAACCACGCAAGTTTTAATATTTCTATCAACTGATTTTTTGTCTAGGAACTTTTCGGTGAGTTTTGCCTCTCTCACTCCTTTATTTGCCCCATAAACATTATTCTTACGAATTTGCGAGGAAAGAAGAAGAAGCAGCAGCAGCAGCAGTTACAGCCTGGGACAAGATTTATTAATGTCCTATGGTTTCCCAAGCAAAGGAACTTGGGCCGTTCAACGATATTGCAATTTGCACATGTCTGGACCAGGGCAAGAATTCCCATAGGCCCGGTCAGTGAATGAGAAGAGGCTTTTCTATTGGTGAATCTCAGTCCCACATCGACCGAGCAAGAATTCCAATTTTTGGAAGGCTCAGCCTTTACAGGCTGAGTCTCTACCGTTCCTCTAGTGGCAACCATTTCCCGAGGAGGTCTCTCTGTGTAGAGGCTTTGAGATTGGACCAATGCTAGGATGAAGGTTTAGCTCCAAGGTTAATCATTTGCATCAATCTGGACTGGATGTGTGTAATATGCTTCGAACTCCATAAGCCCAGATGCGCCCCCCATGGCCAGTTAGTTGGGCCACAATTTACCGAATGAAATTTGTTAAGTCCTGATTGATGTGGATTCAAGTGGTGCTACTCCAAGCAATTTGTGTTCCATGAGTCTTCGACAGGGACAAACAACAATAATTAAATGCACTTATGGCTTCAACTGATGGAAGATTCATCAGTAGCTTACTGTGATTCTTTTGAGGTACTCTTATCAAATAAGCAATAATGGATGCAATGAGCCTCTTTTAACTCCATTGCGAAAGACGAGTTCACCCAGTTTCTTTTATGGGTTACAAATATGAGTTCACCATTTGAGCACAATCCATGCACTTCACATCAGACAACATCGTCAGAGTGATCCATCCGTTCATTGGGACAGGGTCTTAACTTGCCTTCTGTAGAGAGAACCTAGTTTCGTCGGTGTTTGACAAACGACAGTTTCCTCGAAAGATTTTAAGATTGTGACTCCATGATATACAAACATAAGTACATAGATTTGATGTGTGACATGGTTCTCAAGCTTCGCCTGACAAGATTTATAGGAAGTATATTGTCATGACAATCACAATGGGATCCCAAAGTACGGAAGATATGGGGTTTGACAGTGACGAATAATGCATACTGCTTTGTGCATACAAATATCCGACCAATGAATGCTACAGGCCAACACCGTGCGATTCTTTTTGTTCACTTTGGCGTAAAGATGAATACTTTGCTAAATATTCAAGTAATTTGGTGAAAAGTCTGCATGTATAGATGAACGAGATGCTAATTCTTCGAGATGATTAGATGGAAAATTCATAAAACCAAATGACCTATAAAATGAGTTGATATCATGCCAAGGAAAGAACAAGAGTGAGATGGCACATTCATAACATTATTTTCGCAAACATAGAGATCTAAGAGATGAAGCAGGATGAAAAACTTAACAGACGAAAATAAAAAACTGGAAGATCTGATGGTAAGATGTTGGCCTCGTGCTCATTGTAACCTTCTTTAGGTAAGTTTCACTTGAATTTGGTGGCGGACTAGATGTCGCCATCTTCCGGTAACCAAGCTAGTTTGGAATCTGAAATTTCCCTCAGCTTAGGGTCGAGTTTCTGCCACTTATCCTCCAAGCAAATCATGTAAGGAAATATGTGATCAAAGACGAGACCTTTGCAGGACAAAGGGACGTCCTTCAAGAACTCCACATTCCCAGGAGACAATGCTTCAGGAAGACAAGGCGGCACGTCAGGACATATGCAACTAACGTGATCTTCATATTCACAAGGAGCACAATAGTAGATCCACAAGTCAGGACGTCTCTCTGTCTCGCAGACTTCACGGTAGTACTCATCTGTACCGTCTTTGGGAGGAGGGCTTAGAATGAGCGGATGATAGTTACAGTATTTAAGTGCGACGCTGGAGGGCAAATAAAGAGTGCTTCTCCATGTAAAATGAAACTATTCCATGTCGGCTAGTGAGACTTTCTTGTATTCACCGACTACTTTACGGTCGGTTCTTTTACTAGCAACCATTTGAAATTTTTCAGGTCAGGCTGCCCATAGGGTAATCAAATTTCATCGGTAAATCACTTGAATCTGGCTATATTACGATGCATTCAATTAGTTAGAGCAGTTAATTAAGTCAAGGTGCTGTAGTGGAGTATCTTGAGATTCTATAGTTGAATTTTGTTTGGTATCTAGTTACATGTATTAAAATGGAATATTATAAAGAGAATATGACTTTGAAAGTCTTGTGCTCTAAATGTTTCAAACATGGACAGCGATCCTTAATACCAGGGCAGCCCAAATGGCTGTGTCTCTAGCAGACTCACACAAGCATCTGGACCAGGAACAGAGGCCAAAGCCTTTGCAGTACAATGTGGCCAACCTACGTATAAGAAATGGTTTTCCACATAGGTGAGTTTTGAGTCCCACAACGGTTGAAGCAAGAAATGGAGACAATCTTATGGACTTGGTTATTTAATAGTTGTTTGATAACGCAGCTACGTGGTGTGCACGGAGTGAACCATTTTTTCACCTTTTATCAAAGGATACCGCTTTTTGGGTGACTCTTGCCTCTATGGCCGGAGCCTCTACCAACTCTCAAGTGTCAACCGTTTCTAATGGGAGGGATGGCTCATATAAATAATTTTTAAACAAGCGGGCAAAGATTTTGCATTGTTCTGTTTAAACAGTTCATCTAATTTCATTTGGAACATACACATAAGCTGAATAGATGACCAACTCCTTCACTGGATTTTCTGCTGCAAGAGGATGGAGGAATATTAGTATAAAATGGTTTGGAGCTGCAATTCTGGTAAGCATGATGCAGATCCTAGACCAGTGAGTCCATCAGCGACAATAACTGTTTAGTCTTTATATTTCGAGTTGCCACAAAGGTCACCGTAATTTATTGGCCAAGGAGGTACACAGCTTGTAACTGTAGAAACTCAAAGGAATATGGATTGGCTACACCATGCCCATGAATTATCAAAGAAAGGACATAGTGCTTCGTTTTATGCCTCAATCTCATCACTTCCTACTAGTTGCAAGAAAATTCTTGGGATTGGAGGCTTTTCTACCGCCATAACCCCCTCCAAAATCTGAACTACCTGAGACATAGTCGGTCTATCTTTCTCGCTGTCTTGAATGCACCAACAAGCCACTTTGCATGCTCTGCACAATTCTTCCATCTCCACGAGTCCTTTCAATCTGCGGTCCACAAGTGGCAAGACCTCTTCTCCTTTGGCTATTGAATTAGCTACCTGAAGCGGTAGATAATCACGCATATCACTATTCAGCTCCTCAATGTTTCTCTTTCCCGATATGATCTCAAAGAGCATCTTTCCATAGCTGAAAACGTCCACTTTCGAAGTAATGGCTCCTCCGGAAATCCATTCTGGTGCGAAGTACCCTCTGGTTCCCCTCATGGTGGTAATTACCTGGCTGGCATCCCGTCCCACGAGCTTCGCGAGGCCGAAATCAGCAATCTGTGGTGCGAGTTCTGAATCCAAAAGTATATTCTCCGGCTTGATATCGCAGTGTATGATGCGATCTCGACACCTCTCATGGAGGTACTCCAATCCTTTAGCAATCCCAATGGCAATGTTGTATCTGGTTTTCCAATCGAGGGTGTTGGAACCTTTCTGAAACAAATGAGCTGCGAGCGAACCATTTGTAAGGTAGTCATAAACTAGGAACCTCTTCGAATCTTCTGCAGAAAAGCCGCGCAGTCGAACCACATTGACGTGCTGTATCGTTCCAATAGTTCTAATTTCCGCAAGGAACTGTTTGTTACTTTGGTTTTGGTTTGCAAGTTTCTTCACTGCTACAGGAGTTGAGTCTGGCAGTGCTCCCCAGAAAACAGAACTAAACCCGCCTTCCCCAATTTTCTCAGAGAAGTTCTTTGTTGCCTTCTTCAGAACTCGATATTCAAAATGCAGCAAATGATCGTCCACTGCACGAGCAAACCGTCTTGTCCTAAAAGTCGCCAGCAACACACCAAGGAGCACGAGAAAAGCTAAGGACACAACAACTGCTGCTACCAAACTGGGTTTCCCCTTTTTCTTACTCTCCTCCTTCCAGTCCAACGCTGCAATCCGGACATAGAAATCTTTAAAAACTTCAACACTGGCGGAATGTTGAACCATAAATTTCTCATCCATCCATATCTGACAGTTAGAAATGTAAGCGTATGCACTGCACGAACAGTTGCTCAAGCACAATAACCTGCATGCATCAATGTTTTCTACCATGAACGAATCAGAATTTTTCGGCAGTAGTGTATGAGGCATGAGGAAAAAATTATCTTTCCTATCACCACTACATTTCGATGCATTTATCCTCTTGCATCGGCCCATGTGATCTTCCAGCTTCAGATGATCTAAGTGTCCAAGAGCGCAATCACAAACCGGTGCATCACTCTGATTGCAGTTAGAAGAAGCACCACAAAAGGGATAAATCTCACACGTTTGTGTTGGTAGTATCGAAAGCACTTTCCATTCCTGGATGTGCTTTGCCCATACTAATTGCTTGAGCAGCCCTGTCGGTCCGAGCACTATCCTAGAAAGATTATAAGGAGCAACTAAGGAATATTTGGAATAGGTCTCATTCTCATTCGAAACATAGGTGAAGTTGATCGTGTTTTCCACTGTCTCTGAAGGCTGAAGCCCATAATCAGCCTCATTCCAGTCACTACAATTCCAGTAGACTTCTGACCTGTTAAATAGCAATAACAGAAATTTTCCTTCTGCTGCCGGCATTGCAGAGAATATCCCGGGAGCTGGATCATCTAAATCTGTCCAAGCCACCAAAACTGTCCGTTCAGAGGTATGTGAATAATATACAAACTTGGCACCTGGCAACCACGTATCAGTGGGATGATCGAAACTCTGCCAAGCAACACTAGATACATCCGATGTCTTCCTTAAAATGAAGTTTCCATTGTCAAGGAGCACTCCTGAAGTCGAATTAGGCATGAGTGATGTCGAACCAGTCGACCAGATTTGACGCTTGGATGAAGTGAGTATGACTAAATTACCGTCCCAGAGGAGCTTCAACTCCGAGGAGAACGGGTCAAACACCGGACGGTTCCTATTTGCGACCCAAACCAGAGTCTTTTGAGGTAAGCCTTTGTACCAAATGCCAATGTAGTGGTTACCAGTGTTACCTGGTGAAAAGAAGCCCATCTCAAATGTTCCTCCTTGAGAGATTAATGTCCGGTTTCTGGAGAGAGACTCGCCGGGTGAGATGGTGTCAGTGCTTGTGGACAAAGAGGGGCTGAATGAGACAGAGAGAAGAAGCAAAACATAAGGAAACATTTCTAAGAGTTTCCGCTTATGCAACTCATATGTGGTTGCTCTTTCTTTCGCAGCAATGGCTTTGACATGGGTGAATTAGCAACTCTTAAGTCTTTCCTTGAGCCGATAAATCTTGATTTCTCATTAGCCAGCGGTCTTCGGGGAACCGCTGAGAAAGATGAAGAACTCAAACAAGATCAAGCTGTCGATTCTGAAGAATATTTGTATTCTAGTGTGGTGATTGAATCACTGTAACTCAGTACAATTGAAATGCAGAAAAAGAATACAATTTCTCTGTTCTATCTTCTAAGATCAATCTTACTTGATCTGCTTCAGCACTTTGAACTTGAGCTGTTATTCTTCAAATCTTCTGCTTCAATACAGAGATTGCTTCAGCATTCGTTGATGATCTTGATTCTCTGTTCTCTATTCTCTCACTTTCTCTATATTCTCTCTATCTGTTTTCCTCACTCTCTTATGTAAAGCAAAGCAGAGTATTTATATCAGGGAATGTAACAGAACTCGGTTACAAGGGGAAAAACCGAATACAGCAACTATTTTAACAGAAAAACCTAATTGACTACGCTTTGGACTTAGCGATCCGAGTCATTTATTTGCTTGAGCATCTCGTTCATTGATTGTCGATCCAGGCTGGTCTTCCTTATAAAATCTTTGCCGTTGATTTGGCCCTATGACTTGGCGATCCAAGTCATTTGCTGTATCGCCAAGTCCTCTGCTTTTGCTGTACTGCCAAGTCCTCTGTTTCTTGTTCTCTGCAGTATATTTTGTTCCTTTATACTTAACAACCGCCAGTCCAACAATGCTGAGTCGAAAGTGACAAGACAATTGGGTAGTAAATGCGTGGTCTTTCATAGGAGGTTCCTTTGTCTGACGGGCGTTGGTGGCGGGTCAATAAAGGCGCGGGTTACCTGGTCGAGAAGATATGGGGGGTCATCTGTCATTGAAACGTGCAAGTCAACCAATTAACAAAAAGTCAAGATCTTGAATTCTGACGACCAACCGAAGGAAGGTTCCGTCAGTGGAAATTATGCAGAGATTGTTGTACATAGCTTTCGCATTAATAAGGAAGGAAGGTTTCAAAATTTAACAAATTGGCTCTGTCCAGGAATCAGCTTTAGTATTTGTGAAAATGAACTGTTCTGCCCTAAAATCAGTAAATTGAATCAAAATCCTGGTAAGATAGGAATCTGTGGTGAAATTCATTTCGAGGCCAATATATCGTAAGTGCTGTACCAATAGATACCCCAAGGATTATATTACTAAAATCTTGTAGAAGTGATAGTACTATTGTTAATTTGCATTCAATTTCTACAATCACACAAAACTATATTCTGCAATCTTGTTATTGTGCTCATACCGGTAACTATTAGAAATTATTGAGGCACTTGATGAAGTTGAGAATGTTTCAAGTTCTATGTCTTAACATCATAAACTCGCAGCTCTATCAGATACTAAAGTGGTTTTGGGGAAAGTTGAAGGTAATGTGATCCTTTCGGACAAATGCGAAACTCAATGGGAGAAAAGTGTAGCCTTAGAGTTCAAATTTAGGGCAAAGTTGCTCTCTCTTGAAGAAAAACAAGTGTGATCACTTCTCACTCTATTTATTATCAGTGAAAGCTCCGTGCGAAATAAGAATTATTGTCTGTTAAGCGTGAGGAGTTTCTTCCCGCTGATGTGCATGCTGGTGGTGGAATATATGTTTGTCGTTTTAATCGGACTGCTAATGCTTGGATTTTGTGCCGAACAATGTGAAAGTAAATTAGGAGGACGAGGCAACGGGCTTTGAATTCGGTGTTTTTCAAATTTCATCGTCTTGTTGGTTTTAATAATGCGGAAAGTCTATGCGCGTGCATGCAAGAGAGAAAATAAGAGGCGGACTATTCGCATTGGAAACTCAATCGAACAACTATTACACTTAAATTGATTAAGACTTCCCAAGAAAACCACATCGTCAAATTTAGACGATGATCGCACTAGGTTCAGTTTCTCTGAATAAAAACTGCATAATCTAATCCTTCTAAACCATTCACATACCGTAAAATATGGCCCAACAAGCCCAAGCCCAAGCCCAAGCCCAAGTATAGTATATTGGCCTCAGCCCATTAACACATTCTCTCATCTCCTTCAGCAGCTTCCACGATATTTAAGCAAGAGGAGAAGCGGTGGCGACAAAACCAAAGAAAGGCAAAAGGAAGTGAAGCTCGTTCGCAAGAGGATAGGGGGAAAACAGAAATTTCTGCGCGCCCACAATCCAGACACCTCGACAAGCCAAATCAATTACGAATCGCAACGTTCGGTGAATGTTCAAGCCAATCATTTATCTAATTAGAGTAATTTTCTAATTTAGGGTATAAGTTCGAACTTATGTCGATTTTGAGCTATGAAGTCTGAGTGAGGAGTCATCAGCCTGTGGATATATATTTGGAAACGAAAGTTTAGGTTGTTATAGAGCCGTAGAGTTCGAAAAAACTTGATTTTGAAGTATGGTTTATTTGGAACGAAATTATGAAGTTTGCGTCCGAGTTATGCATAATTGATAACACGTGCAAGGACAAGGATGAACAGGTGCTTTGAACGATGCTACTCCTTAGTGCGTAGAAGCTGTTTTATCTACTATTAAACATGGTTTATTCGAGTCGTTTGCTAGAGTTGTGTTTTACTTGGTTTTTAATGTTGTTTTTTGATTAATTGATAGGATTGCAAATGTGTCAACTCGAGTAACCACCATAGATTGGCTTTTGACTTTTTCCAGATAAGTGATATTATTTCTTTTAAGAATTTATAAACTCAAATCTTCAAATTGATAAATATTCGATATTTTATAAGTTATGAATAAACATGTTTATTGTTTACCTCCGGCTGCCGGCCGTGCGGGGTTCCCTGGGTCACCAAAAAAAATAAATAAATAAACATGTTTATTGCATAATTTGGATCAGGCAATTACTACTTGATATTTGTGAATGGTGTGAGAACTACTTGATAAACGAAGTTAAGAAATAATATATATAAGCATATTTGGTGAAATGTTTTATGACATACATTTGATTTGATTCGATTTATAAAACAGGTTTATGAGATGAGTCTCAAAATGATTTGAGAATATTTTATGAAAAAAGTATTTCTAGCAAATGAGTTGAGTTGCGAAAGCTGTTGATGATTGATTTGTGAAATGTATTTTGATACGTGAGATTGTTTATGGATTAGATTTCTAGTATTGGTGGATGAGGTTGGGTGTTCAATATCGCTGTGAGCCCAATGAGGGGCTTATGAGTATGCACATAATACTTTAAGATATCTTTGTAGGCCAAGCCATTCACTAATAATAGGTGAAGACCTAATCAAGGGAGGAATCTTGATCACATTGTCACGGGTATTATGCATGACCATGGCTTGATATATAAGCATGAGTTTGGTCAATGGAGTGGACCATTGACATGTAATTTAAAATTAATTGAATTATTATTGTGAACTAATATTATTATTGAATTATACGCTACTCATGATATTTTGCATATATAGTACTCTAGCTTTGAGATTGAAAAATGATGATATCGTCTTTGTAAATATGTATAGTAAATGGTCGATCCACTTAAAAGAAATGTAGTATTTACTAGGCTGCAGTAGCTCATTTTTTCTTCTTATCATGTTTTTCAGATGCCCCAATTAGTGCTCGATAGAGCGAGAGCATTATGGCAAGAACTATTGAGAGTTGGACAATTGGGGTATAGTTTGAGGCTCATGTAATTTGAGATTAGTTGAATTGTTATTATGAACTGATATTATTATTGAATTATATTTGCCTATATAGTACTCTAGCTTGGAGATTGAAAAATGGCGATAGCGTGTTTATAAATGTGCATAGTGAATGTTCGATTCGGTTAGAAGAAATGTATTACTCACTAGGTTGTAGTAGCTCATTCTTTTCTTCTTATCATGTTTTTCAGATGCCTCAATTAGTGGCTGATGGTCGCGGAAACTATTGGGAGCTGGACAATTGGGGTATAGTTTGAGGCAATGTCCTTTGAAGAAAGGATGGCCATATTACTCCTTAATCCATATAGGATTTGGGGTGCGACACATATTTATATGTTGAAAATAAACATATCTTTATCACCATATTATTTGCAACAATTAGAAGGTAGTCCTGAACTTTTCAATAAAAGATGTAGGGTGACGGCGATATGTCTGCTCAAATGATGTCCCATGGTGTCCATATCCACCATAATACTGGTCATACAATCAAGAGAAAATTGTAGTGTCATGCCCAGTTCTCAGTAAAGAGCATAGACAGAACCATTGACTCATCGAAAACCGGAAACCATGACATACAATCCAAGTATTCTGAAAACGCCGAATGTTGAAGAAGCAAGCTGTCAGATTGCTGTTTGTCAGATTGCTATTTCGCTTCCACAATTAGCTTAGTGGTGAAGATTAAATGTTTATCGATACAAAAGTTACGTCGAGAGGAAGAGTGGAGTTTGGGAACCAATAGAAGCCAAGTTCAGGCACATGTAATCATCTGCAACAATAGTAAGATTTCCAGCAAAAGGTGATAGATATGCAGAGAGAGAGAGAGAGAGAGAACCTTTTTGGTGTTCATCATAGAGTGAGTTTGACAACTTCAACTAAATTCAAGAATTGATATCTTTTTGTATAAGGACAAAGAGATTATTATAAGAGAAGTTACGGATTTAACAAGCTCCTGCAGAGAAAATATTATCCGTGTTATCAGCCTTTAGGACCATGGCATCAGTTCCTTTTTCCACTTCATATAGACTCAGATAATAGCCAAGAAACTTGGGAGTTCATCAAGAAACTCTAAATCGACCGTGCACTCTCCTGACAAAAAAAAAAAAAAAAAAAAAAAGTGGCGTTGGCATCATTTACTAAGGACACCGAAGAAATTCAATTAATTCTAGAATTCGTATCCTAGAAAAATTTCTTTCTTCTGCATCAGCAGCCATGTGGAGAGAAACAAAATTGAACATCCCAGCTACCCAAAGACTTTATCTTCCAAATTCGCTCATACTAAAATTTCTATCCCTTCAATTTCCTATCCCAAGCATAGTAATAATCAGTGTCCACATTCGCAACCTCGAGCGCGCACCTCGACCATATGAACTCGGCAAGCCCGCTTTCCACTACCACTTTAAACCGGTAAAGGAGAATCGAATCCACAGAAAAAAGAAGGAAGACGAATCAAGCACAAGCAAGCGGAATTGCTCGACTCGCAGCAGTTATCTCATCCTATCATTAATCAATCAGCATGACTAACATGGGTTGGGTAGAGAACCGATGGTTTATTAAAGAAAAGACCCATCAGTCATTAATTTACCAAAAATCACTTCAACCCTGGATGATTTATTAAAGAAAAAAGAAATAAAAAATTAATGATCACTCCAATCTAACTATAGAGAGATATGATGACATTCGAGTTTACGTATGCGCTTAAATATTAATTGGGTTGATTTAATACAAACATGTGCTAAGTAGATTTTTATTTTTTCAAGAACATAAAGGTCCTGACTGAAATGTTTTGTATTTCCCATTCTTTTTGCCAATTCTTTTCATTTGTTTTTTGAGTTTAATCTAATGTTAAACATATGAACCATCTAGAAAATACAAATGTAAATATGTAAATTTCAATTTTATTGAATAATCTTTTAAAGTTCAAAATTTTTGCTTCATGGCGTCAAATACTTTTTTCGATCTAAAACATTTAGAACATTACTTTGACAAGTATATTAAGACACTCATTGATTAAACCCAATATGATATAAGATATCATTTAATTAAAATACAATTCTACTTAAAAAAAAAAAAAACCATCATTCCAAGGAAAAAAACGTAAGTACATTCCTGATTTTGACGATGCGATGGATTATCTTTGTATATTAAAAGTTTAATTGAAATGTATGATGTTTGAACCGCTTGCCTAAATATTCCGCTATACATTTTAAAATCTTATGGCGGCGAAAGCTCATCACTTGCATAGTATAGGATGATCCGTGTGACATCCCGATTTTCCAATTCTATTTTCAATAAATTGAGACGGACATTTCGTTGGCACGCATATAGTTCTTTTCCTTGAGTCGGCGACTCATGTGAAAACTAGTCTATCAGGTAAAGCCGTTAAGAGATTCTAATGCATCAGACTCGAGAATTTGACTAGGAAACGACCTTTCGATCGAGCTAATCTGCAAGGGTCATTACGGCACAAATAAAAATCGATTAGAGACCGGAGATAGGTCGACCCGACAGAGGCATGTGATCGAGTGTGGATGATTCCACCAGGTTGCACAATTTTGTCGATCGACACTGGACCGACTTTTCTGTCGATTGGGTATCCTGTGTCCGTATTTGAAACCTTGAGATTACCCCGACAACCGAAAATCGCTAATGTATCAAAGATGTACAATGTGGCTTGAATTGATCAACCACAAGTCAAATGCACGAAAATTTCTAAAAGCTACCCGGTAGATCAGGACGCGCTAATATCGTGCCAAAGTGAAATTAACCGTGAAATTGAGATCGAATTTAGAAATTGGAAGTCTTGTTGTGTCACAAATCATTTTAGGAACATTGGCTTATCTTCAGAAGATTTTTCATGTAATCAGAGTTTTTCAACAAGTTAATCAGAGCATGGCTAATTTGGCTCGAGAAATTAGTAAGCCCCCGCCCTGGCAGTACGTCGTCTTTTGGGACTTAAGTTGGTTACATGAATGACGAAGATGTGAATTGAAGTGCGGTGATGTTGAATTAATTTTATGACTTCATTTGGTTGAATGGAAGAGAATCGAATGGAATTGAAGAATTTAACGTACAAGATTTCATGTCACGGCGGAAAAGGAAATTGGATCCATTGGAGAATTGTTGAGGGAGATTTGAAGTTAGTGGAATGTGAGGTCAGCTTATGTCATGGTTGGGGCCAAAGCAAATGGGGTGTTGACAAGTGTCGAATGCTCATTGGTCCCCAAAAAGCACATCTCACTTCAATCTTCTCCTTCTTCCTTGGAATCCGATTGGCAAGGGGGAGGAAAGCTGTGCGAAGCTTTAAGGAGGAGCTGCGTCCGCCCGACCACCCGCTCGGCCACTCGCTCGCCCGTCGCCGGAGCCCACCGCCGTTGCCGTTCGTCCACGCACGCCTCTCCGTCGTCCTGCCCGCGCACCTCCGTCTCTCTCTCCCTCCTGCTGGCGTCGAGTTCTTCTTCTTCTCTAGTTGTTGTTCGGAACCCACCAGCAAATCTGAGAACGCCGAAGCAGCAGCCAGCAACGCCACTCGTCGCTGTCGCACACCACAGGACCGCTCGTCGTCCCGCGCTCTGCCGCTGCCCGCGCTCGCCCGCGCTTGGCCGAAGCCCAGCTGCATCTCAGCCTCGGTCCGTGCGTTCCAAGAGCCGTCAGAGCTCATCTCCTCCGCCGTGAACCACCGTGCACCCCCGCCTCAACCCGCCGAGACTCCCTCAGCCCCTCTCGACCCTTGCTCGCCTCAATCGGTGCCGGATTCGCCCCCAACTAGCAGCCATCAGTGAGCAGAAAAATGGGTATGATAACGAGCGTTTGGCCCGTTTTGGCCGGCTTCCCGACCCTAAATGCTTGGCCCGTTTTGAGGAAAGTTGTTCTCCTCGGCGTCCCCGTCGTTTTGGTCCGCTCGGCTCGCTAATCAGGTGAGTTTAGCTCATTAAATCTTGATTAGACGGTTAATGATGCCCTAAGTGTGCTTAGTCTAAGTTAAGTAAGTTTAGGTAGTTATATTAGTTTATTTGGTTGATGATTAGATTAGGGTGTTTAATTAAGTTAAAGTGTGTTTAGTTTAAAGTTAAGTATGTTTATATTAATATAAGCTTTGATGTAACTTAAAGGAATTTGTTTTTGATTTATTTAAGTATTCCGAAATTATTAAATAATTTAATAATATATATTTATTCGAAATTATTAAAATATTATTATTTAAATAAATTTCGGAATAAAATTTATTATTTAATAAATTCCGAAAATTGTCTTGGAACCTTATTTGCTTTCAAAATTTCGTGCTGATCACTGTTGTGTAGTCAGATTTTGAAATTGATGATTAGATATTATAAATTGAGTGTGGATCGTGAAAAATATGGATATTATTATTTAATTAATTTTCGGAATAAATTTAATTATTTAATAAATTTCGAAAATTATTTTGGGACCTTATTTTCTCATAATTTCGTGCCGATCGCCGCTTTGTATATTTAGAATTTGAATTTGATGATTGATTGTGGCAAATGGAGTGTGATTGCGATAAATAGGGATTCTTTTTATAAAATCCCAAGTGTCAAAATTTGATGGAAGAACGACTGTATTTGACCACCTATTAGAGGTCGTGCCCAATAGGGCCGTGATTGACCACCTATTAAAGGTCGTGTTCAGTGGGGCCGTGATTGACCACCTATTAGAAGTCGTGCCCAATAGGGTCGTGATTGACCACCTATTAGAGGTCGTGCCCATTGGGCCGAGATCTACCACCTAATTAAAGGTCGTGCCGAGTGGGGTCGTGATTGCCACTGGTTGTTAAACCTTCCTATAGGGTCGTGATTAGAAGCAACGATTGATTTCCTAAAATGACATGTAATCGGCCGAGTCGATTGATCGCTGAGACGATTCAAGTGGTTGAATTGTTCTGATAATGTGATTGTGCGTGCCACAGTTGTTTGGTTATCATAATTGCACGTGGTTAAATTATATAAACTGTGCTAACCTGCAGATGAAGACTAATGCGAGGTAAGTCTTCTTGATGTTGTGACTAGGCCACCCGGGGCGTATTTTCTTTTTAATAGGGGTTTAGGGGGTTGAACTTGCTGAGACAATGTCTCATCCCGGTTGTAGGATTAAAATTTCAGGTCCCTGGTGGATGGAGCGGGCAGATAACTTTGATTGGCCTTGAGGAGTTGCAGAGGTGAAGTCATAAGGATTGGAGAACGTGTCCGACTTGTAGGTCGTAGGACAGTTCCTTTTTAAGAGCCGATCTTTTGTAGACTTTTGGCCGTAGACCTCTGTTTGTAATTCTGTTGAATTATGAAAGTGTTATGTTGTGGTTTTGCTTCCTGCTTTTCTATCATGTATTTTACTGTCAGGGGTTTTATAATACGTTCCGCTTGCGCAATAATAAATGAATGGGGTCGGCGACACTACCTGGGGGTGTCGCATTTGCATGACCATGGTGGGATGTTAGCACGCTCGAGGTTCGGGACGTGACAATCCGTCAACTTAGTCTATTGATAATCAATTGGTACAGTATCTTTTTCCTACCTTGTACTTAGCCCAGCAGTACCCTATTTTGTTTTACATCCAAGAGATCCTAAGATTTGGACGAGACCTCAGATGAAGCCTTTTCAAGGTCATGCTTAGGACTAGTTAATAACCTTATATACAAAATATTTCACTTGGTTGGTCGTGTTAAAAATTGGGCCTATGTTCAGGTTCTCTCCATAGAAGAGTATGCTCATTCCAACCACACCGTTGAAATCCGATTATCTAGCCAAAGCGATTAGGTCATGAATGTACAATGCTAGGATTACCATCATTGAGAACTTCCACGGACAGTCAAGGGATGTCTCAAACGACAATTGTTGAAGGACAAGGTCTGAGGGGGCTTCAAACTTACAACGAGGAACAACATCCTGGTGTTTACACCCAAGTTTTTGCTTGGAAACTTATCATTCATTCATAACAAAATGAGGGATTGAATTTGTTGATATCAAAAGAGTTGGACCCCTATACAAATATGTTAGTTTTGTGTAGTTCTGCATTTGCATTCTTTACTACATTCCTCTATATTTAGAAATTAGGCACATTTTTGTTTAGGTATTAGGTGTCTATATTGAACTCTAACCTAATGATTTTATGAATTTCATTCAAATTAAACTCTTAATTCATAAATTCTTATATTTAGACAATTTAAGCCTGGCCCTACTATGTAGAGAGTGTGGGTTTGCAAAAATTTTCATGTGTCATGCGTGGGAAAAGTATTAAAAAAAAAGTCCTAAATTTATGGTATTGATACTAATTCGGTCATTTCAACATTTCAATTGGATTAATTTTGACTAACAATGACGTGTCATCCGCCAACATTTTTTAATAATTTTTTATTTTTTCTAATTCATTTATTAATTTTTTAAATTTTTTTTCTTTTTCCTTTTCTTTTTTCTCTTCTTCCTCCTTTGATTCCTTGTAATGGCCTTGTCAACCACTAGGGAGGGCTACAAAGCCCTTGCCAATGGCAGGAGAGGGCCATGAGTCTTGCTAGTGGTTGATGAGGGCTTGGCAACCCTCACCTAATGGCTGGTGAGCTGCCGACGGCTTGTCGGCCACTACCAAAGAAGAAGGCCAAGAGGAAGAAGAGAAAAAAGAAAAGGAAAAGGAAAAATAAAAAGGAAAAAAATTAATAAAAAATTAGAAAAAATAAAAGTAATTTAAAAATTGCCTCGTCAGCATTTGTCGGCAGACCAACATCCTTGTCAGCACCGATCAGCCAAATTTAGTTGGATATACTAAATTATTATCAATGTGAAAAGGTTTATGACTAAATTTATCCAATTGAAATATTTAAAACTAAATTGATACCAATACCATAGGTTTATGATTTTTTTAGTACTTTTCTCGTCATGCATGTGCTAATTATGTGCCATGCATTACCGTGCATGGTCACGTAAATATCGAGCATGTGCCATGCATGGTCGTGCATGTATCGTGCACAACACGTGCATGTATCGTGCATGTGCCATGCATGGTCGTTTATGTACCATGCATGTGCATCCCGTCAACACATCCCCACATTGGCTTCTTCAACTGCGATTCACACCATCATGTTCAAATTAAAATTCAACCTTATACGACGACCATTTTGGTGAAGAAATTTATGGTTTTAGACAATAAATCAGGCAGGTTTTATCTTACTGGGAAAGAGATGGCATCACGAGCAGCGAGAAAAGAACATTAGTGCAAGAGACAGTTATTGCCTCCATCTTCTTCATCGACTTGCCAAACTCGGAGAAAAACGTGGCCGGCATCCGAAGCTGCTGCACCACCTTAGCTGCGTCTCGATTCATCGAGAGTGCGACGTCGGATTGGAACAATCCCTTGTTTTCCATGAGAATATCGAAGCAATGGTTATTGAAGGAGAGTGAGCTTTGCGGATCCATTTCCACCACCGTAGCCAGGTTGGTAGGGTTAGGGCACCGATTCCGGAGGAATGCAGCGTAGGTGGCGTTCAGAGAGGGGTCCGCGTCCCCTTTCCCAGTGAAGTTGTAGAGCCTCCTAGAAAATGTGCCACAATGAGCAACTCCAATGGAATGTGCACCTGATCAAGAAACAAAGATGTAGATGATTTCACTATATATTGTGCAAGGTCTAACTCAAGGCAGTATGTCAAGTTATGTACTTTGATTAGCTTCAATGCTAATTTAACAATCCAAATGTAAGTCATGAAATTGTAACTCGATAATCCGAAAAAAGGTCATGTTAGTTTACCTGAGAGAACGACGAGATCGTTCATATTGAGGCCTTTCTTTGAGAAAATTGTGCAAGAGCATTGAAGTCTTGGAAAGGAGATGGAATATTCCCTAACACGTTGGCCGCTAACGAAACGTTGCCATCTCTTCCTGTCAGTACATCCCACATTGGCTTCTTAAACTGCAATTTACACCACACGTTTAACTTCATATGATGACCATTTTTTTGTGAAGAAAATTATATTTTAGACAACCAATCAAGCAGATTTTATTTTACCGGAAAAGAGATGGCATCGCGAGCGGCTAGAGCAATAATATCCGCACGAGACATAGTGTCAGGGCAAACTTCCTCCACTGCTTTCTTGATGTCATCAATGACATCAAAGCCACCGACCGTGAGATTTGGGACGACGGTCTTCTCGGACTGATTCTTCCCCACAGAGTCCAACAGTATAGACCCATCGCAACCCTAAGATTTGATTATTGCCACAATATCATCAATCCTTAATGTGAATGAGAGAAATTAGAATCTGCGGGATATTGGGATTTGTTACCTGCACAAAACAGTTGTGGAAGTGAAGCCTGAGAAGCTTCGCACCCAACGTAGGGTCAGCTTCAGATTTCCTCCAAGCGAACTCCCTCACGATCTTTTCACCTTCCGGGCAACTCGATTGAACGGCATGATTTCACTTCTAAGGTTTTCAAAATGGAATGGAGCAATATGTTGGAGATTGTCACAATCCTTCAATATAAGAGATTCCAATTTGCAAAAAGAATCATCAGAAATTTGATTGTTCCATAACTCTTTGGACCGGACACCTCCAATAAATAGCTTTTTTAAATTGGGAAATTTAACCTGCATGACGATAATGTGAGAAAGGAGGATAAGTAAGATAAATTATTACATTGTTTATTCTAAAACATGATAATGCAAGATTAAAGATGATCACAATAAGGCATAGAGCAAACCATATCATTGAACAACGGTCGGGGCAATTCATCATTTTCTTCGATCATCTCGCCTAACTGTTTCTCAACACTTGTAGGACTCCAGATGAATGCTCTAAAGTTGGGCACCGCCAAATACATAAAGTAGTTAAGGAAGGGAAACTCATCACTTCTGCCTTGGATCGACCACCTTCTCCCTTGGGAACCACTTCCTTCATTTGTTCGCATATGGAAATAAACAGGAAATCGAGTTTCTCTAGAGTTGTGGCTGTATAATTAGGGAAGAGATATCTCAACTCATAGCAATTGTAAACACAGACTTCTCTTAGACTAGGAAAACCCAAAACCGTTTGGGAATCACTCATCACCACGTGTCTAAGCCTTCTTGCTCTATGCACAACCACTTTTTCCAATTTGGGAAGCAATACAATTTTGTGTTCCATACTTGAATCAAGGGGCCCCCAATTAAATAACGATCCTAGGGAGGGACAGTTTAAAACCTTGACTTCTTCCAGTTCGGGGAGCAACACAATTGTCTGTTCCATATATGAATCAAGGGATCCAAAATCAAACAACGATTCCAAGGAGGGACACATTGAAAGTTTGACTCTTTTGAGGTTGTGCAATCTCCCCATGATTGTCGAAGGGAAGACATCAAGTAGGTTGGAGCACTTTTCAAGGGTGAGTTTGGCTAATTTGTCAAAGGAACTTTTGAGAAGTTCACCATGCCATATCCTTTTTAACGATCCTATCGACTCAAGTTTTAACTTCTCCAGGCCTAGTAAACTTATATGTGTTGGAGAAAACTCCTTTGATATTTTGAAATTGACAAAACTTATCCAAAGTCTATTATGAAAATTTCTAGATTTCTGTGTCAAAGTCTCAAGACTGTTAGACTTTAGTGTCAAAGTCTATTTTACATCAGAAGTCTGCCCACTCTGACGAATTCCAGACTGAACGCAAGTGAAGAACGAAGATTTATCCAAATGAGGGATTATCTCTTTTTCTTCAAGGGTTCGGTTCATATAGATTATTTATGACTTTCCGGTTGACAACAACACCTACGAGATTGTATCGTGCACGACACGTGCATGTATCGTGCACGACACGTGCATGCTCTTTTCACCTTCAGGGCAACTTGTCTCGTAGAACCCCTTCCTCAACCCATCATCTGCATTACACCCTTCAACAAAGAAAAGAGCAAGTAACGAAACCGAAAGAAATTTCCTGGGATTCATTTTTGTGGCAATTGGCTTAGTGAAGGAATAATATGAGGGGCAAAGGCAAGAGTCAGAGCACGAAGTGAAAGAGCTCAGATGGGCTTCCATTTTATAGCCAAAATGTAATGGTACTCGATTATGAAAGAGAATTAACGCTTGAAATGCGCAAATGTGCAAATATGTGACTACTTATCTCTTAAACTTAGCTTGGAAGGCTTGTTCAATGCATTCACATCTTTCTCAGGCAATGTTTAGCTACAAGTGTAGAGACAATTCTATCTCCATCCTTAAAGAGTATGTGCTTATCTAAAGATCCATTTGGCATGATCATTTTCTCATCTCTTTCCATGATCATTTATGTTGACGACATAAAAAAGAGAGTAAAAGTCATGGTATTCCTACGAAGGTGAGTGTATTTACTCTTCATAATTTCCAGCAGCTTCCTCACACACGAATATACATCATGCTTCCTTTTATTTTCACTAGCAAAATTGGATGTCATTTTTTTCCAGACGTTAACGCAACTGTCAATTAAAATAAGACCATACAGTCTATATTTGTTCTTGGTTAAACGTGTTACAGGGACAAAAGGACTATTTTTGACTTGAAACTTCCTCCATTAGCGAGTTGATCTAGGCATCATTAGCAAGTTGATCTAGGCATCATCTAGCGCAAATTCATACTCTCAGCTGGATTCATCTTATCAAATGCTACAATTGCTTTAGGTCTTATCTAAAGATCCATTTGGCATGACCATTTTTTCATCTCTTTCCATGATCATTTATGTTGACATAAGAAAGAGAGTAAAAGTCATGGTATTCCTACGAAGGTGAGTGTATTTACTCTTCATAATTTCCAGCAGCTTCCTCCCACACGAATATACATCGTGCGTCGAGGTTGGGACACTGGAGTGCCATAACTTGGCACGGAGGGACACTTAAGTGCCATAACTTTAAAATAGTACACTTAAGTGCCAATATCGAAGTAAAATGAGACACTTAAGTGCCACTCCGGCGAAAATCCGGCTAAATGGCTGACGTGGCAATTTTCCGGCGAGTTTAGTCCAAAACGGCGTCGTTTTGCACGCTGACGTGGCGAAGAAAATGCAAAAACGACGCTGTTTAGTGTCCGCGTGTAAATAATAATATAAAAATTAATTAAATTAGATTTAAAATTAATTTTATTTAAAATATTCAAAAAATTAAAAAAGGAAAAATTTCAAAATTTCAAAAATTAAGAAATATTTAAAAATTTTAAAAATTTTAAAAAATTAAGAAAAAAAGGGTGGGGGGAGGTCGAACGGGCGGCCGAGGGCTAAGCCCTCGCCGCCGCCGCCTCCCCGCCGTCGCCGGGAAGGGCCGGCGACGGAGGGGGAGGGTCGGCCGGGGTCGCGGCCCCCGGCCCGACCGACGCGAGGGCTCGCCCTCAACAGCCCCGTTCGACCTCCCCCTTTTTTTTTTTTAAATTTTTTAAATTTTAAAATTTTTCTTAATTTTTTAAATTTTTCTTATTTTTTGAATATTTTAAATAAAATTAATTTTAAATCTAATTTAATTAATTTTTATATTATTATTTACTCATAGACACGAAACGGCGTCGTTTTTGCATTTTCTCCGCCACGTCGGCGTGCAAAACGATGCCGTTTTGACCAAACTCGCTGAAAGTCGCCACGTAAGCCATTTGGCCGGATTTTTGAATGACACTTAAGTGTCCCATTTAACTTCAAAACTGGCACTCACCATTTTAAAGTTATGGCACACTTAAGTAATGTCCCTCTCTCGCGATTATACGCACTTGGGCTGTTCTTCTGCCATCGTGCGTCCTTTTATTTTCACTAGCCAAATTGGATGTCATTTTTTTCCAGATGTCAATGCAACTGTCAATTAAAATAAGACCATACAGTCTATATTTGTCCTTGGTTAAACGTGTTACAAGGACAAAAGGACTATTTTTGACTTGAAACTTCCTCCATTAGCGAGTTGATCTAGGCATCATCTGGCGCAAATTCATACTCTCAGCTGGATTCATCTTATCAAATGCCACAATTGCTTTAGGCCTATACATATAATTATATAATACACTTACTTTGCTTCTTACATGACCAACACTGCTTGACCGTGGATTGATTAGCTAAAAACTCATCCTAAATCATTGAAGACATTGTGACCAATCCTTGGAGGAAGTCTAATTCCAAGCAATTCCTCTTAGCATTGGGACCAATCTGGGTTTGATGGGTGTCATATGCTTTGAATTCCGTATGCACTGCGCCCGCCGATGGCCTGTTGGGCTGAATTTTCCCGAATGAGATCTGTCAAGTCCTGACTGAATGGATTCAAGATGTGCTACTCCAAGCAACTTGTGTTCCATGACTCTTCAACAAGGAGGAACGACAATAACCAGATGCATCTGATGGAAGAATCATCAGTAGCCTACTGGGTTTTCTTTGATCTGCTCTGTCCAGATAAGTTATAACGAATGCAGTGAGCCTCTTCTAACCCGGTTGCGAAAGACATATTAGTTTACATATTTCTTTTCATTTCTTTTTTAGGTTACACAGATGAGTTCCCCATTTGAGCACAATCCATACTAGTTAGCCGATATTGTCTGCTTGAGCTTTCATCAGGCCAAGCTCTTACCTTGCCCCCTGCACAGAGAACCTAGTTTCATCTGGGTTTGACACTACACAGTTTCCTCGAAGATTTCAACATTGTGACTCCACAATATACAATCATAAGTGCAGGAGTTGATGCGTAACATTGTTCTCAAGCTTCATCTGACATGACTTAAAGGACTTATAACGTCATGACAATCACAATGGGATCCCAAAATGCATAAGACCTGGGGTTTGACAGTGACAAATTATGCATGCTACTTTGTACACACACACACACACACACACACATATATATCCAAACAAGGGATGCTACAGTTACAAACGTCACACGATTATATTCTCACTTTGGCATACAGATGAATATCGGACTAATCATCCGAGGAATAGCGCTCGTCAGTGAAAACACTGCAGACATAGAAGAACACTATGCTAATTCCTCAAGTTGATCAGACAGTTCATGGAACCAGTCGGCCAATGAGACAAGTTGATTTCACAGTAAGGACAGGACAAGAGTGAGATGGCACATTCATAACGACTATTTTCACAAACATAGAGATGGAAAGAGATGAAGCAGGATGCAAGACTTAATAGCCGAAACAGAGCACTAAAAACTGGAAGATTTGATGGGAAAATGTCGGCCTCCTGCTCATTACAGCCTTCTTCGGCTAAGTTCACACTTGCATTTGGTGGTGGACTAAACGTGGCCATCTTCTGGTAACCAAGCTAACTTGGAACCCGAAATCTCCCCTAGTTGAGCGCCAGATTTCTGCAACTCATCCCTGAGCGAACCATGTAAGGAAAAGACATGATCGAAGACGCACTGGATGAAGGGACCTCCTTCAACAGCACCACATTTCCATGGGCCAATGCTTCAGGAAGACATGGCGGGACTTCAGGACATATGCAACTGATGTGAGCTTTATATTCACAAGGAGCACAATAGTAGATCCACAGGTCAGGGATGTCTTTTCTTCTCGCAGACTTTGCTGTAGAACTCATCTCTACCATCTTCGAGGAAGGCTTGAATGAACAGATGATCATGCGCTTGTCTGTGACACCGGAGGGTTAATAAAGAGGGCATGTCACATGGAAATGAAGCTATTCCATGTCGGCTAGCAAAACTTTGTTGCCTTCACTAAACACTTTGGCTCTTTCACTCGCAATCATTTGAAATTTTCAGGTCAGATTGGTGGTAGGGTGATCGGATCTCATTCTGAATCCGGCTATATAGTGTTCAAATTCACATAATTACAGCAGTTAATTAAGTCGAGTTGATTTATTTGAGTAGCTTGCCATCCTATACTTGTTTTTATGCATCTTAATTACATGTATTAAGATGGAATATTACAAAGGGAAATTACTTTGCAAGTTTATTCTTTTCGTGATAAATTCCTAAATGTTTGAAAAAGGACAATGATTCTTAGCACCCAGCCAGTTCATTTGTCTCTAGGGCACGCACAAACATATGGTGTAATAAGTTAATCACAAAACAATGAAGATGGAGTCTCATTTCTTCTCGAAAAGTCGCCATCGGCATGTATGGTTGTGTAAAATGGAGCGTCCTTAGTCCTTCCTAACGAAACCCCCGAGGAATTCCTATACAGCCTGGACAGGATTTAACATCCTCCTATGATTTCCCGAGCAAAAAGATCTTGGGCCGTTCGACGATATTGCAATTTGCACATAGACGTGCGTGGACCAGGACCAGAGGCCTAAACATTGCAATTCCAAGAGGCCTGGACAGTGAATGAGAAGTGATTTTCCTATTAGTGAATCTCAGTCCCACAGAGGCCAAAGCAAGATCCATAGATAATCCCCCAGACTTCGTAAAGCGATTTGGCATTGGCTGGTACTTGTCAAAGTCACGCAGTTGCTTAGAGTGCACAGTGCAAACTAGTCATTCGCCTTTTATAAAGAATACACAATGCCAAGGCTTCAAACCACAAAAAGGGTAAAAGGGCTAGTTTCAAAGATTTCATGTTTGCCTGAGGAAAAGCTTAACGAGGTGATGGTGCCCGTAACTGAAACGAGGGATGACTTTGAAGAAATGAAGAAGAAGATTGACTTCGAAGAAATGAAGGAGAAGATTGACGATACGAAAGAGACCCTCCGGGTTGAGTTCTCGGGTACCGGGATGAGTTCTCCAGTGTGATGAATCGAGGCACGGTCCCCTTGAAATAGAAAAATGAAGCTTGAGGCATTGAACTTAGAAGCTCAATAACTCAAAACTGAACTAGCCTTGTGTAGGCACGCATTGTGAACGGTATGGGATACGTTCAAGCAAGCAACACTCAAGGTGGACACGCCAAGGTATACTCAAGGTGGACGTGCCAAGGTTGAGGCCCAAGGAGTTCAAGGGCAACCAGTTCACTAGGGAGGTGCACAACTTCATTTGGTGTACAGGAGCAATACTTTGGTGCCATCGACATCCAAACGAGGTCAGCCAAGTAACAACAACCAGTTCGATGTTGCTATGCTGTGGTGCCATTGCAATGAGATGAAGCAAGGTGCGAATCCCATCAACACTCGTGATGAGTTCATGAAGCAATTTCAGGAACGATTCTTCCCTGAGCTCACCAAGGACGAGGCCCCTGGCAAGTTTCATGAGCTCACACAAATAGGAACGGTTCCAGAGTACGTCAAGGAGTTCACTGAACTTAGGCAGGAGGTCCCCAATATTGGGGATAGCAAAGTGCTCTTTGCTTTCATGAATGGCTTTGTAGCCGTGGGCAAGAGACGTACCCCGAGGACGAGGTGTTTAAGATATTTCCAAGGCCATCACCGTGGCTGAATATCTTGTCGAATTCTCCAAGCCCAACTCTTTTAAACCAAAGAACGAAGGGAAATGCGAGGGAGGAGCAGGAGAAGTCAAGGAATGAAGGTCTATCCAAGCCCATTAGTAGGAAGTGGAAAGAAACCCCAAGGAGAGCTGCACAAGGGACAAGAGAAGAAGACGATCCTGTTCAGCAGCTACAGCATATATGTAATTGCACCAGCACACCAAATGGGACTCATGATCCGTGTAATTCCAGTTAGTGGATGAATCCATCTGATCTCTCAGCTTCGTTACGAGCTCACCTCCCTTTTCATAATTTCAGATTCTTTGGCAGGATCACCAGGATGACCAAGCTTGTGTCTTTGTCCATGCCAAGGCAGCCGCATAGAAAAAACAAGACATTAAAATGGCTAATGTGAATGTCCTAATATCGAACCATACTTTGCTCCACCACATCAAGAGAAATTTCCCATCAGTTGTCAAAAAAGCACGATCAGCGTATTTCATTCGGTAAGCGAACACTGTAGAAATCAGACAAAATTGAGCAAAATATACAACAAAAATGGTCCCGGAAAGACTTTCAGGACTTCCCTGTGGTCACGCTCTTCATGGCCAAAAAGCATGACGAACCATGTACCTCAATCTAGTATGTACCGCCGGTTCAGTGCGTCTTCGAAGCGACTGCATGAATCCACTCTCATCTCTGTACTCATATCATTTTCGGGTGCTGGATAGTAATCTTCTCTCAGCTGTACATCCCTAAGATTCGAAATTTTCAGCAGAAAATTCATAAAATGCTCGTGGGCCGTCCCGTGAATGAAGAGCTTCCTCAGTGTAAGACACTGTGCAAGTAAACCGGCCGCAGGCAGCGACAAGCTTCTGTGGTTGACATCCCGATCTTGTGGAGGCCAGTAATCAAGCTCGTTGAGGTAAAGGTTCCCGATCCCGTTCAAGAAGAATCTCTCCCACAAGCTCAGATCCATTTGCCCTGACGGTGCTGTTAATGCAAAACCTATGGCATCACCACAATCCAACTGCATCTTCGAAAGTGCTGGGTAACGGGAAAGCATACTCAACCCAAATGCGGGAACCGCAGGCTTTGGCTTCCCCTTGCAATCTCCCTCCACTTTTATTCGGATCTCCTCCAAATTGGGACAATCCTCAAGACCGGCCATTGGAAGCGGTGTCAAGAGGTCACCAACCCCAATCCAAAGCGAGAGGTATTGTAATCTTTCCCAGCTATTGCACAAGAATCCATTGCCATTGCTGAGGGCATTGGAATATTGGCTATCAAGAGTATATTTGCATCTCTTGTTCTGGCCTGTATCCTGCACACTAGGCTCACCCACTTCATTCAGATTGAAACCGTGACAAGCTTCCTCTCGCCTCTCGCCCTCTTCCAACCCATCCCACACACAATCAATGTGGAGCCGCTGGATCCGATCACGAATCGGTTCCATGGCACGCAAAGATGCCGCAGCATCTAGATTCTTGCAACAAGAAATCCTGACATCAAGCAGAGTCCAGCGAAGCAAACTAGCCAACAGCCTCATGCCCTGCCAGGTAACATGCTTGCAACCCTGAATTTCGAATTTCCTCAGCTTCGAACACCCTCTCGCAATCTCAATCAACCCCATATCCGTCAAATCCACCACGTTCTTGATCGACAAAGAAGTGAGACCTTCACAGAGCGCCAATCCATCTAATTGAGATTCGATTGCCATCACAACCCGATGAAATTGCCCCAACTTGAGCACCCTCAAGTTCTTGCATTTGGAACTCAACACTTCCAGAGCAACCCAGCTCTCTCTGACATTTCTACAAACATCTAACACCAACTCCTCAAGCAAGCAAAGTTTCGAGAACACCTCCACCAGCGCGGCCCGCGTAATCCCCGCTTCCTCCGAAGCGAGCCCATCGTCGTCCTCCGGATCGCCTCTCGGAGTCGACAGAGAAGAAGTATCGACCAAGTGAAGCAGAGTCAATTTCGGGCAATTCGAGGCTATATCGAGCAAAGCCTGATCGCCGACGAAGCCGAAGTACCTGGGATCAAAGGTGCACGCGACGAGGAGCTCACGCAGGTTGCCGCAGGCGGCCGCAACCACGCGAATCTCCTCCGTCTTGAACCCCTCGGTGAACGACGTCGTCAGGAGATCCAGCCGCGTGAGGGAGGACGCGATCGACGGGTAGCCCTGGAGAGCCGGGGGGAGGTCCTCGGTGTAGTAGTAGAAGCTCGAGAGGTCCAGCTCGGAGAGGGACCGGCAATGCTCGAAGAGCGTCGCGAAGTCGGCGCCGAGCGGCGACTGCTGGGGCCGCTGGTGCCACCGCACCAGCTTGACGCGGCGGAGGCGGGGCCACTGCGGGAGCAGCACGTGGAGCGTCGCCGGGGACCGGGCGTAGACGGTGAGGGAGGCGACCGACGGGAAGGCCGCGCCGAGGTGGCCGGCGAGGAGGAAGGGGTCGGAGACGGAGGAGGCGAGGTCGTGGCCCCACGGCGAGAGGAGCGACAGGTCGAGGCGCTCCACGCGGCGGAAGCCGGTGGGGATCTGGTCGAGGTCGCGGACCTTGCCGCGGAGCGTGAGGGCCACGCGGGTGGCCCGCTCCAGGGCGAGGTACTTGCGGCACACCAGGGAGAGCGCGTTGCGGGCGCGCGTGTCGGTCACGAGGGTGAAGATGTAGGAGAGGATGGCGTCGGGGAGGTCGCCGATGTCCGTGGCGCTGCAGCGCGTCGCCATCGCGGCGGCCGGGCGGCGGGGCGGCGGGGGCGATCTCGCTGCCGGCGGAGGAGGAGGAGGGAGAGGAGAGAGAGAGAGAGAGAGAGAGAGGGGGGATGGGCGCAGCTTGTCGAGGGAAAATGGAAACCCACCCACGTGATATGATGAGGCTAAAGGGGAGTTTGAGATGCACGCGAGGGAGAGCGCGTGGGGGAAGGTACGGGAGAGAGGCCGGGAGAGGGTACATGCAATGTACAATGAAGATGAGGGACGAGGGGATGGCAATTGGCAAGGCAAAGGGTGCCATTCCGATTGATGCAGCGGGGGTAAATTAGATGGATTGATTTGGTTCCGGCTCGGTTTCGGTTTCTTGATCCAAAAAGTCGTGACAAAAATGTAATTGAATTCTAGAATTTATCATGAAAATACAGTTTAATCTTAAAAACTTTAAAAATGTGCAATTAAATGAAGTACTTGATTGGATTGATTTAATAAGTTTGAAATTTGATTGTGCTCTTTGGAAGTTTTAAAATTCGACGGCACTTTCATATTAAGTTTTATAACTTGATTGTATTTTTCTAAAAATGTTAAGATGCAATTGCATTCTCGCCCTAAAATTTAGGACTTGTGGCTTCGCATTTTGAAGTGGAAATCGTATTGGCTAATTAGGCAAGAGACTAAACAAATGAAGACCCAATTTTTCATATATTAGATGGTATTGATTGGGTAGCAAGGCACGTGCCTAGCTACCCAAGGAGGCATGTACTTAGTACGACACTTTCTTTTCGTAGGAATGGGTGCACAAAATTTATATCTATATAAACATAAGGGGTTGCCTCTAAAAATGTGCTAGCATAGCTCTCTTGTCATTTGCATTAAAAGGCCTCTGTGCTTTCTCCGTGAGAACGGCCGCCACCTAACCGTCACCCCAACAAAAAATTAATAATCTACCTAATTGCGAAATTGACTTTTCACTGTACGTTTCTTTCTCCTACTAAATCCATAAATTCTATAATAAAAAAACAATAGACATTAGAAAAGGCTTTTGCCCTTTTATAATACATATATTTTATGCTTTTCGAATTTGTTAGTCTGTAAATCCATAAATATATACATACATAGATGTAGTGCATGAAGCCATCTCTCGATAATTTGAGAATAAATGGGAGAAGTTTTCTTAGAGTGTCATGCAAGATTTTGTACAGTATATCTGAATTGCATGTAATTGTTATAATTCATCATTAGAAGACTCTAGACTAACATAGTTCATCCTTTAAAGGGTAAAATCACCAAAAAAAAAAAAAAAAAAAAAAAAATTCTACACACTAAAATATATATACCCCAACTTTTTTGTATCACAAAAAAAAAAAAAAAAAAAAAAACTCAAACTTATACACATGTGACGTACATAACCTTTATTTCAGTTCTATTTATGTATAAGTTCAACTTATACACGCGTGACATAAAATGTAGGAGGTATTGTGCCACAATGTGCAAGTTTAAGGTTTTTAATGACAAAGAAAAAGTTTAGATTATTTATGTCACAGATAACACAGTTTGTGTTTTTTGTGATATTAATCATTTTTTTAATTCAAATATTATTTCCTTATTTAATTCCATATATACTTTCTACACTATAGATATTATGCCATAATTATAATTTTTAGTTTGATCTAATTTTTTAGAACATTAAAAAATCACTTTGATTATTATTTCACTTTGTTATTATTTTTTTTTGTCAATTTCATTTTCAATTTTTTTTTGTCAAACTTTTTTTATTATTCATCAAGGCTCAATAAAGGCTATCAGGAATAATTTTTTTCTTAAAACATGTACTGGATCTCTATATGTAGTTTCTTAATATGATGTTCCATAAATTTTTTTTAAATTTTTTAATATTTTTATTTTATTTTTCTTTATTTTTCTTTTTATTTTTCCTTTTTCTTTCTTCTTCCTTTTGTAAGGACTGTGGTTTGTTTAAGAGGATGAATAAAAGTCACCAAGTTTTACATTATAATATATATATGTCAAACTTTTTTTTATCAAATAATGTTTTTTTTATGTTCGATTTGTTTCCGAGAACAAAAAAATTTATCAATCTTATTAATTTTGTATAGACCTCTCAAAAAAACAGTCATAAATCCATTTCTTACTCATATTTGATGTGCTGAATTATTATATGAGTTAGTCATATTCGGTAAATAAGTTATGAATGAGTCTAGAATAGTAAAACCTAAAATAATATAGGTGCTAAGTGGGTTCAAAATTAATTTACATACAATCCAACTTTAGAACTTTCTATTTACTCTTTCTTGCCCTCACTTAATCTCACACTCGCTTACTCCTCACTCTTATCTCAATTTATACATGAGTTCTCCTATATTGGAATAAATATGCAAATGTTTTAATAATATGAATCGGGTTTGGATCACTAAACTTGTATTGCATAAAAATCAATATAAAAAAGAAAAAAAAATTAAATTAGTCAATTTGGATCAATCCATTTTTATTTCAACCCCCCTATTTGATGAGTATAATTTCGGACAATACGCAGTTCTCCGTTTAGTAATTGCATTATTACATATGAGTACAAGTTAGTGCATTCATTGCTTGCCACGTGAACTCCCGAAACACTAGGAGTGTGTCTTTGTGCTTGTAGGGAATTTGCTTCATGAGCACTCCATTAATTTAGGTGCTCAGCTGGGACAAATCCTCAATTTTATTTACTTCACACTCAACACATTTCCCTTGCTTTTTATTTTTCTTTAGAAATTATAAAAATTTATTTAATCTAGACAATTACCTCTTTAATACCATTATATATATATATAGATCTGAGTTCCATTGCATGCTCTCATCTCAATGTAAGGACAATTTAAGAAGGCATTACCCTTCTGTGTGTTTATAACGCTATTCATGGCTTGGTACATATAATGTTGTTATATATTGGATTAATGTTTATTGTACAAAAGACAGAAGGATGAAAAATTAGCTATAAAACTCACCCCTCAAAGATTCTATCTTAGCTCTCTCAAAGTTGAAGATTTTTTTCACACCCAATAATTCTTGTTTTTAACAAAAGTCACCTTATATCTTCAATTGTCTATGATGCATTTTAAGCCTGTGCGATGCATGGATATTGACCTCACTTGCAATATAGTAAACGTGACTTGTCGAATGGACATGGCTATACAAATTCACATAGGATATTAGAAACTACAGGTGGATTCTATTGAATATATTAAGCTCTGGACTTCCTTTCTCAAAACAGGGTATCAGAAACAAATTATTTTGATTGTGAGTTCTACAAGAGTTTATGTACGACAAGTGAAGTGAAGGTATATTTTATACTTGTTGAGAACTACCGTGCATGCTTTCAGTTATAAACATGTAAACGTTCTAAAGTGGCTAATTAGGTTCAGTTCTCACCAAGCGGGCAAACACACATATCTATTAGTTCAGATTCTAGAACTCTTGAATTGCTCAACTAATATCTACCGGGTTTCTATATTTCAGTAGAAAAAAAAAATGGAATAATTACTAGCCCTCTGACCTTTCAAGGGTATTGTAAGGTTGATTATAATGGCACGATATTTACCCTTTGTCCAAATTTAAAAAAAAAAACCAGATAACCTGAACAAGAAACGTATTTTCTGTTAAAGGAAGAAGATAACATTTTTCAATACATAAGAGAACATTGTTGCAAATCACGTACGTTTTGTGAATGTCCCTACCCCTAGCGCAGATAATTAAGTAATCTCTTTTCAATTTCAAGTGGTTAAATCCAGAGATTAGCTACATGGGCTGCTGCAGCATAAGGCATATCATAAACAAATCAAGTTTAATCAAACTAATTTTTTTTTTGATTACTTTCGAGTAATCTTTATGCCATAAAAACAAGACGAGATATTATGCATTTGCACATTTGATATTTTTATAAACTTCTGCGGAAACTATAGCTAATTATGTCATCCTCTTTGTGTGCTGGAACCTTGTTCTAGAAAAAGGGAATTCCTTAATCTATTCATCTGAAATGAGGGAAAATTAAATTTAAAATTGAAAGAACTTGACCTTAGTGGATGTACACAGATGCCAATTAGACCATCGATCTGATCCATCCCCAGTCACCTTTTGCATAAAAAGCCACCGAAAAGGGCCAAAAAAGAGTATTAAATAGTTTAGATTATCTAAAATTAAGGGTACATTGAAATCAAAAAGATTCCAACACTTAAGAATGACCATTTTTGAACTTTTCAAGAAATAAAAAACGCATAAAATGCAGTACGAATGCGCGTACTTTTCCACCGCAAACGTTAAAAAGTCGATTTTCAAGCAGTTTTCTTTCGCACAAACTAAAAGAAAAAAAGAAAGAAAAAGGAAATCAAAGATAAAAGAATTAGAAAAGGAAGGGGAAATTTGTGGGTCTCTATCATTGTGTTTGGACATGGAAGTAATGGACATCGTTGTCTGAGACTCATCTAAACCAAGAAACAGAATCGACGCATTGGATCGGGCATCACTTATCAGGACATATATAATCTTGCTGGTCTAAAATCGGAATCTTTTCTTTTCTTTTCTTGTTTATTGTTTATTATTCTTTCTTAAAGAGCTATAGATAAAGCTCAACTTGTTGAACTTTTCTATTAATGTCTCTGGACCTCATTCCCAAATTAAAAGAGAATAATCTTTTTTTACACCGCATAAAATCCACGAAAATGCAAAAGTTGATGGGGAAGCCGATTGTGCTTTTGCATATAAAAAACCTCTCGATTTTTTTTTGTAATATTATCTTATAAGAGGAAATATCCGAATATTTTTAAGCACTTGACTGGTTGAATTGAGTGGTAACAGTTCTTCCTTTTTTTTTATCTGAGCTACCTAAAGGCCCTTAAGGTGGCAAAAGACAATCGGCCTTGGTCACATATGAATTCACAATCGGCTTTCCTAACTTTTTTTTTTTTTTTTATGAGAAAGTAGGCTAATATTATTAACTAAAAAGTCGGAGCTAATACATCATATGCATCAATACAAAGTAAGTCTAAAAGAGCAGAGGGGGGGTTATTCACCCAATTGCTAGGAAGAAAACCGAAACGCTGGGCTTTAGCTACCCAGTCAGCTACTCTATTAGTATTTCGACTGCAGTGGGCTAAAGATAGACCCGAAATAATTTTCATTTTGTGCTTGGCTCGGTCCACGAGAGGTTGCACTGACCGGTGAGCACCAGTGAGCACCAATCGAGGAGAGAACACTTTCCACCAGCAAACGACAATCAGACAAAAGCACTAACTTATGGTATTGAATTTTGAGGGGCTTTTAGTATGCAGTTTTATTCCAATTTCACGTAACTCGATCAAAAGTCGCAAGAGGCCCTTCTGTGCGATAGCTATCTATGCATGACTCACGACACCTATAGAATCCTGAGAATACCCTATCAACGATCGCTATTCTTTCTTCTTCAAGACAAGAAAATTGAGCTGAGTAGAAATAAGTCTTGAAATCGTGAATACTCCCTTTATGTTGACTAGTAATGTCGTAGTCGCAGACGAAACTCAAAAATGAACGAACAGAGGGCCCATTGAGTTTAAGATAAGCTTTGACTTATCTCAAATCAAATCAAGGGAGAGAGAGAGAGATGTGAAAAATTCAACTTCGGTTTGGTGAGCAAGAAAGACGCTTCCTTGGTGACAAAAACACATCAAACAAATGCTCTCAACGAAGTCAAGGGCTCGTGCAAAACGATCATTGACTCCTTTAGTAATCAAGATACTATTGGATCTTTGATTTTTTACAGCATGTATTTCGCATGCAGCCCACAAAGAATGGACTTTCAAATCTTTGCAAATCGAGCGAAACAAAGGCGATTCACGTTTTTTTCTCGCAAGGCATCATTGGTGATTCAATAGTGGTGATAGCTTTGTAGGCTAATATATCACTCAATGTTTCGTTGCCCAAGGGTACTGATGCCAATGCTACCACAATTGCTTGCCTAAGCCTAAACCCTAGACCCTAGACCTAAATCCAGTTCAAACAACAATCATTATATGCGTTGTTTTCTTTATGACCTACGTGACCCTAATTTCGAGGTGAACTTTTACTATGACTTTAGGCGACATTTCTTTCCATAATGATGCTTAAACATAATTGTTTTTCTTAGGGCCGACAGATGTCTTTTCATTACCTATAATACGTGAAATGAAGAAATACGATAGAATTATTTCAGACGAGATCTAAATATCTGTCTAATGTATCAAAACTCAGGTCGGTATCGTTCTAGCTTTGTCTAGTATATTAAAATCAAAGTCGGTGGACTTTTAGGGTTGCCGGCGAATGAGGTGGAAGCATGGAGGCCACCAGAACAGAAACTTCCGCCACGATGGTTCGCCGGATCGTTCGCTTGCATGGAACATATGCGTTTTCGATTCATACCTCAGGAGCACGAAATTTCATGGGCATCACCATTCTCCCTCTCAAAATTTATCACCATCTTCTTCTCTCGTTTCTCCACGTTCTGTTCCTTCTCTCTCGTAGCAGACCGATTACAGCAGACTGAAAATAGAAAAATCTGTCTGGAGCGCCTCCTGGATATTCATGCGGACGCTGACCAATCACTACGCAACAATAGAGTCTCTTGCAACGAAGTCAAAAGTGAATGTTTCGTGCTTCTTGTCTCCGCACGCTAATCAAATCTCGCTTGAGGAGCCCCCGCAAATCCTCTATCTGTCACGGGTACAGCAATTGAAATCCGATTAGGATCGTAGGACGAGACGTGATCAATGGTAATTGGGCAGTTAAAGGAAAAATCTTTTCTCTTATCTTATCCATGGTGCGGGAGGACGGATTCTCTCCGGATGAGGTTCCCACGGGCCCAGGCGCTTTGGATTTGCTCGCGGCGTTGATTGATGGGATCGCACGTGATTGAATTTCTTTTCTCTTTCTCTTTCTTGGTGGTGACCTTCTTCATCATCCATTTGTCGATCGGGATTAGATGGTGATGCCTAGGCAACGGCCTCCAGCCACATGGCACCCCTTCTGTCCGTCGATTGCCTTCGATTTTGGGCGTGTGTTTTTTTCTTTCTTTTTCTTTTTTTGGGTGCTTTTAGGTATGGAAAAATTCGACTTTTATCTAACATAACTATATCTCAAAGTATAAAGAAAATAGATAATTTAAAGTCTCGTGGAATTTCCTTTCTCTGTTTTCGTACACCCATGACTCATTGTGCATTTACGATTTTTAAAAAAGTATTTGAGCCTTATGCATTTGGCTCCAGATGGCCATGAAGGGACAATTATTAATATTCTATTGCCCAAAAAGTAGATTTCTTTCTGGCTCGATAAACTTCCGAGAAACTTCGGGAGGGTTTGAGTTAGGACTCTCCCGCTCTCTTTTTCCTTTTTTTTTCTGGTTGATGTTGTTGTATGTTTTCTTTTTCTTGTTTTTCTCTTGCTTTGAAGAGCTTTTTTCCTTCTAGAAGTTTACAAATGGAGATTTTTGTGTGTGCTCACTATGAAGTGATCGGTTTTGATTTTGGTTTGAAAAATTTACATATTTGCTAAAGTGTGTGATCTCTAAACTTATTTCTAATTATTCATCTTTTTATAAGGAGCTTATTTTATTTTAGATTTATTTGTGATTTGTCTTGATTTGCAGTTGGATTGCGTTTCTCTATTGTTTTTTTTTTTTTAAACCCCGTACGCCGGCAGCGCAGCGGGACAAACCCTGGGACCGCAAGCGCCTCCACTGGGTTTCGAACCCTTCACATTTGAGGAAAGGATCAGCAAGGCCTTATCCAGCGGAGCCACCACGGCGGGTGGTTGTGTATCTCTATTGTTTATCTATTGAAATAAATGGAATGTTTTTTGATAAAAAATTAATTAAAAACTTCTGAAAGAATTGGTAAATACATATATAAAAGAAGGCCAACTATTTTTTTAGGGAGGTATTAATTTTTAATTTTTTTTTTTTGCAAGTGAATGAATATTGTAATTTCCTTATTTTGATTTGCGTAACTTGTCGACGTTGTGAATTCACTAAGTCTTTTATCAACTACTACTAAGTCATCAACTAGTTTGGGATTACCAAATCTCATATAAGTTACTGACCACTAATTTAATATTTTTAAATTATTAACTTTTCTAATTACTTTACCAAAAAAAAAAACTTTTCTAATGAGTTGACATATTTTATTTCCCTCATTTACTAACATAATAAATTTAACAATAACTTTGAGATGATATCATTGATTTTAATTGGAAAAATTCTAAATAAGAACCTAAAGTGCTCTTATTTTCTTAAATAATGACGTGGAATGGACATTGTTTCAAATAAGGGTCCAAAATATCCTATTTCTCAAATAAGAGCCTAAAGTAGACATTATTTCAAATAAGAGCCTAAACTGGTCATATTAGTTTTAAAGAAAGATTTCAACTCACTATTTGATAAGTGCAATTTTGCCTTTTAAATTTTAAATTTTTTTTATAAAAAAACAAACTAAAAAGAAAAAGAAAAAGAAGAACCGAATAGAGAAGGGAGGGAGGACTCCCTCCCACCTGTAGTGCCACCCTATCGCTGATGGGGCGGTAGCAATGGTTGGCAGGGTTGTGCGACATCTAGGTGAGGGGTGGTGATCCTTGTTGATCGGAGGCGAGAGCAACCCTCTCCTAAATTTGGGCAAGGGTCGCCCATCCTCACCCTAACTTGGTCAAGGGTCGTCAGCCCTCGCATAGGTGTCAGCGACCCTTGCCGAATGCCCTTGGACTTTGCCTTAAGTCTAGGGTTGCTAGTGCCTACACAGGGGACCGACAACCCTCGCCTAAGCCTAGGGGAGGGTTGGAAGAGGGTCGCCACTCTCTCTCATCTCTGCTGGCCCTCACCTTTGGTTGGCGAGTGTCGTCAACCCTCACCCAAGCACTAGTGACTAGTAGGGTGGTGGCCATAGGTAGGAGGAGCCCTTCCTGCCTCTAATTTTTTTTTATAAATATGTTTAAGTTTTTTTTAATATAATATAATTTAAATTTAAATTGTGTTCTGACGAAAATACATTTGGTTGGAGTTTTTTGCTGGCCGGTGAGATTAGACCTTTATTTTAAACAAATATAACCACTTTAGACCATTCTTTGAAATTGATATGACTATTTTATACTCTTATTTGAAATAAGATCCACTCCAAGCTCTTATTTAATAAAATGAGTGCACTTCAAATCTTTATTTAAAATTTTCGCATTTTAATTTGATCAAACTTAGCAACTTTTCCATGTACTGTCTAGGACATTGTAAGCAAACCCAATAGTGAAAAATATAATGTGCCTAAGGGTTCGTTTGTTTTGTAAAAAATAAAAATGAATGATTTGAATTTTTTTTTTCTAAAATGATTGCTTATATCGTTAAAAATAATTAATCTGTGAAAGTGTCTTTGTTATGGATACATTATCGTTGGGAATTTATAAGAAAAATATTTTACAAATTATTCATTTTATGTGAAATAAACGAAATCTTGTTTCACAAAAAATAGATGATTTAAAAAATATTTTTCTAAAAATGATTATTTGTATTACTTGAAATAATTAGTTAGAAGATGTATTCATTATTGACAATAATTCATGTCTAAACATTTTCGTGACTGATGAAAATATTTTTCATTTGTTCATTTTTATAAGCAAATTATTGCTTGTTAAATGTTGATCAAATTACTCATTTTTGCGAAACAAATTGAGTATAAATAATCTAAGGTTTTCTCCATTAAGGACGGTTCGTTAGGCTAAGTTACTAGATGACTCCATTGTACAAACGCTTTGCACCCCTTTTAACTAATGAATGCCCTCCGTAATATGAATCAGAATCTTCGTCTTCTCCTACATGACACTCGACATTCCCATTCTTTCACCGTTTTATTTACTCCAAGGGTCCATATCAAAACCCATGATCACCATAAAGCTTTGCTGAGACGAAACCAATTCACTTAGACCTTCTCGGATGCCGATCTCCCGAGTGGCTTGTACACTGAATGAGATATTCTTTTTAAATTTCGTTCTCTTCCTCGTACTGGATAGCGTACCTTTCCCGTACTACTTGTGCGCGAAGTATAGTTTTCCCACTCGACGATGAACCTCACACGTGTTGGAGAGCGCAAGGAGAAGGCCTTACCTGTTCACCAAGTCATTCGCTCTGGATAGAAAGAGGGTTGCGTGGCGCCCTAAAACGAGAAGAAAACGAGAGGCTTTTACGACATTTTGCGGTGCCTCAGCCCCATCGAGATCCTCTGCCTATGTTGTCTTTATCATGATGTCGGGAGATCTTTCTTTCTGCCCATTCCCGACCATGTGTTGTAGCTTATGGACTCTGGACGGAGGCTCCTTATAATGAGTGCGTGCTATTTCTAGGTGGAAAAGGAAGGCGTGCCCACAACTCTTAAAAGAGAGATGTGGACGAGTGTGGCCATTTCCTCCTTTTGGTTTGTGTAGATATTTGCTGATTTGAGTGACGTTTTGTCTAATATGTACTTATTAACTCGATGTGGTTATGTGTTGCTATCGGTGATGAAGGGGTCGATTGTCACTTGTGTACCAAGGAAAGGGAATCCCATACGTGTAGGTGCGGCTTGAACCTATGAATGATTCATACATAGTCTTCACGAAATGCGACGGAACAATTTTTTTTCCGAGTCATGTATAAGATTTTGATAGAATTTCTTGACTTGAGATCATGACATATGTACACATAGTTAGTTACCTACCTTGAGAAGGCACAAATTCATCTTTTCGATTGTCTATGGAAATAAAACTTTCTATCGACAATATATTTTGTAAGTGCCTCTTTGAGTAACATTTTTCTTTCATTGAATGCAATGGGCATTTATGATTTATCAATTCTAGATTATATGGATGAAAATAATGCATTAGAAGAATCAAAGTTTCACTAGTAAAGTAATTTTTTTGTCTTTATAATTTCGCACCTTTTTTTAATCAAATCCCGATATACTTAATTTGTCTAATCAAGTCCTACTTTGATAAATTTCTTAATGAAATTCCTCGACACCAAACCTGATCAAATTCAGCTAACATAACCATTGAACGATGCCAAAGTATGATAATAATTTATTATGAGGATACACACGTGGATGTGTATAAAATATTAGCTACTGTAGCTAAGGCAGGAGTAATACATGAATAAAATTAAACCAATGTGAACGTCTACGTAAGAAGATTTTATCCATGTCGCACAATGATGTCGTCCAATGACCACCCCAGTTGGACTTGGATTTGGTGTTGAAGGGATTAGGTTAGGGAATTTGTGAAATTAAAAATTAATTAGACAAACTAGAAAAATCAGTTAGAAAAAACGCCGAAGTCCAAGGACGAAAAGTGTAATTTTTCAAGAATTAACTGATATCTCTTGACCCCGTAAAGGAGACAATGTAGATGCAAGCATGGCGGACCATTTCTTAGGAAATATTTACATGCTGCAGCGGTATCTATATTCCTGATCTATCATTGATGCGGCTATTAGAGCCAATAAATTAGACACTCTGGATCGATCTCAGTTCATGAATCGTGTGGGACTTGCTCAGCACGTATAAAAGCATTTGGGTGTCCATAACCCTTTGTACAATAGTTGATAGATGATTTCATCCACTATGCTCTCTTCGTGAGACCAAATTACGGGTTTTTAAATTGGAGAAATATTGACTATATAGATGTGTAACAAACTATTTCAGACATTCATTTTGTTCGCCGTTGATATGAGAGATATGTGTGGAACTACAATGGTGAAGCATGTGTTAGATGTGTACACAAAACGTAGGGCATGTTTGATAAAAAAATGAATATTAAGTGCTGAAAAGTATCGAATTTTAAGTGTTAGATAATCTTAAGTATGGATAATAGAATTGAATTTTTTTATGATAATTATAAAATGATAACTTAATATAATTAATCTCTTGCCAAACATAGAAAAATAGACCATTACTGGTAGGTTTTATCAATATTAATAAGATTCTAATTACTATCAGTTATTTTTCTATCGAATGAGTTAAGTAACCTATCTCTTACTCGTGAAACAAGCCTAATCTCATTAAGTAGTGAATTTTTTAGTTTTCAGCACTTAATTAAATTATAAAATAAGCCCTCACACAGTATGAGTTGCTAAGATTAATTCAAATTAGATTACAAGGAAGAAACACGGAAGATCAACCAATGAAAATTGGACAGCCCGATTGTCGGCAATATGTTGCCCGCGATCACGTTGCAAGCCCAGAATGGCCATGGATGGGCCAAAACAGTGAGGAGACAACCAAAGGAGTAGAATTTGCCAAAACTAAAAGGAAAAGACAAAATATACGTTGATCGTTGGATCGACGATATGTAACTCTTTACCCATTCATTAATGGCTCGGTGATACGTAAACTTAGCGATAGTTGTGTAATTGAATTAATTCACATGTCACCCATCGAACGATGGATGTGGAACATTCTTTATGATGGCAATGGACCTAATTAAAAATCCAAACCTAAAGCTGGGAAATTGGGCTCCCGTTTCTTATTTAGCACTTGTAACAATTGTTATATACTCACTGGGCACGTGGCCCAATGATAAGGCAGTTGGATGGGGGTGTAGACGTTTAGTTTTACGTGCGAGATTTGACTATCGTTTATTTTTAAGTTTAAGATTCAACTTCTATGCCCTGCAATAAAGGTAGAGTAAAAATCTGAAAGATGGGAGAATTAGAGTAGGACAAACAAATGATTATTATATTTATACAAATTAGGTTATCATGAAATTTGTATTGAATTTTGGTTACTTTTAGGTTTGTCTAACGATCACGTTAAAATGCGTCATTTGTGCCAAAAACCCACCTGACTTGAAAATGCTCTCTTCAAGGATGTAATTACATCACTTCTCCAACCCTTCGGAACACATTGAAAGAAGTATATCCTAAATGCCAAACTGGACACGAGTGAACACATAAGTGCCACAACTTCCAAAATGTACATTTAAATGTCACTTTTTCTAAAAAATAAAATAAAATAAAATTAGACACTTAAATGCTAATTTCGACGAAACTTACAAGAATTCGATGTGGCGTTATTTTATTAATAAAACTGATTTACGTAATTTGTTGGAATGTTCACTCAACATCCTTATCCCAAAAAAATGTCATTTTGCCACCAAATTTGATTTTTAATATAAATATTAACTAAACTATATTTAATTAACTAAATTAAAAAGAAAAAAAAGAATTAGATTTAGGGGCGTGGACACCCTCGTCACGGCCGCCCCACCATCGCTAGAAAAGGCCGGCGAGGTTTGGCTAGGGTCGTCAGGCCTCGGCTAGTGGTGAGGGCCGGCAACCCTCGCTTGATCTGGGGGAGGGCTGTAACCCCTCACCCCAAAACTAGGTAGAAGCCTACCGACCCTCGCTGGTAGTTAGCCATGATCGCTGGCCACTAGCCGAGGTCCGTGTGACCCCGACTGACCTTCGCCCCACCATCGCTAGTCCTTTCCAAAACGACCCCAGGTTTGATTTTTTTTTTTTAATTTTTAATGTTTTTTGTTTTTTAAAATTAATTTGATTCATAATTATATAACAAATTAAATTTGAACCAAAACAACGTCATTTTGGGTTTATTTAGCATTTCAATGCCACACGGACAATTTTTATTTAAAATAATTGCCATATTAGTAAAAAATCTTATGGGAAATTGTCATGTAATTAGTTAGAAATTCTTGTCATTGGCATTTAAGTGTTCCTTTTTTCCTTTGATTTTGACACTTAAGTGTATTTTGTAAAAGTTTTGGCATTTATGTGTACACCCGTGTCAAGTTTTGGCACTTGAGGTGTTTGGCATTCAGAACATGTCTAAATTTTAACTCGTTCTAAACTTTTCAATGTTGGGACATGTATGAGGTTTCTTTAATCCTTAGAGAATTCGTGTCGTGAGAGAGCCTGTCTCCGATGTTTGTGGGCAAGGGCTTTTATCAGTCATCTAATGTAGTGGAAATGATAGATCGAATTGAAGAAGTCTCTTAAATAAAATTAGCTTTCACGGGCGTGCTACGTGCGTACAAGATTTTCCGATTTGTGTGACTGATCGGAATGAGATATGGAAACAATTCATTTCTTCCATCTCCTACCTTTTTCTCAGCCTCTCTCTTTTGAGATTATAGTGTTTGTGACCGAATTCTCGAAGATACAATTACCCCCCTCCACCACTTCACTAACTTAGACTTATATTCTAGATATGACGGTTGCCCGATGGTGATTCAGGGGTGTACACCAGCGTTTGAAAGTTTGCGTTATTCATGACCAGCAAAAGTGCACAAGCATTGCGTATATGTATGTAAAAATTTAACAATCAAAAAGTAGTTCGAAACCATCTATGAAATATTTGAATTATTAGTTGATGAAAAGAAACCATTGGCACGATACGAAGAGATTGAACATTCATGTACGTGTGTGGAAAGAGAACAATATATTTTAAGATGGTATGGTTATTTGAAATTTATAAAAGATTCGAAATTTGAGATTCAAAATGGAAAGATGTAAGAGATAAAATAAAATAATTAATTTACGCATTTGCCCATTGATACGATTTATTCAAAATTATCACTTCGGGATATTTTGAGAAAGGAAATAGAGGATTGTGATTGCTAGAGGAAGGGGCTCTTCTTTTGCTTCACATAATAATCTACCGACGGCAGCCACTATTTCCATATCATTTGTTACCAAAACCACCTCTTTGTAAATAGTCTACTAAAATACATTTCAAATTGAAAAATTTACATTCAAACGGTTCTCCATTTATCTCATTGTGGCAGGATCTCACTCTCCCTCATTCATTAAGCTGATGCTCTTCTTGCAAGAAGTACATTTTTTTTAATGCTCGACCAAGATGAGCAAAGACAAACATAAGAGAAAATGTCATTTGTCGTCGTGCCACCTCCAATGAAACCATCATTGACCGCCAAACAAAGACCACCACTAGATTCGACCAACGCCGAGGTTGTAGTGGCACGGGCTACTGGAGGCAGTGAGGAGCAACGATTGAGGGCCAAGGCCGCGATACGACGATTTTTTGGGTTGCGGGGGAGGGGGAGGGGGTGGGGGAAGGGATGATCGTGCTGTAACAGTAGAGGCGAGTGACCGAAAAGTGACACGTGCAGTGGCGACAGCATGTGAAAGTCTGTGATGGTGGCGGTGTGCGGTGGTGGTCTCGGCATGAGGGCAGGGGGTGGCGGCGAGACTGTTTGAAGCCTGAAGCATTAAGTGAGTCTGATAATTGTTCTGGAATTTAGTAAATTCAATGGAATTTTCTCTTATGTATCTCTTTACTCGTCTTGGTCGAACAGAAAGAAGGAAAAAAAACCTCAAGTTGCAGTAAAGACATCAGCTTAATGAAGGAGGGACCAAACCAAAAAAAAAAAAAAAAAAAAATGTAGGAGGGAGAGTGAAATCCTCTTAAAGGAGATAAATAGAGAATAGATGAACTATTAAATTTTTAATTCGAAAGATCTTTTTGTCAACTATTGACAAACGTGTGGTTTTAGCAACAAATAGGGTGGAAATAGAGACCACCTTTACAAATATGTAAGTGATAATATACCTATTATATGCATGAAACCCTAGATTATCTCAAACTTAAAAAAGCAAATTCAAATCTGAGCAGATAACTAACTACCGAAATAAAAATCACTGAACCCCAAAAAATCTAAATAAGGAAATAAACAAAATCCCAATATCTAGAATACTTGCCCGTTCTTTTATACATTAACTGTCGCATGAGTCATTCATTCGGTCGATAATTTACTTATTTTCCTCTGACAGAGGGCAGATCAAATGAACCAAGAGTAAAGCTACAGAGAGGGACCTAGAGGAAGTTTTAAGTGGAAGAGTTGAGTATTCAGAAGTTGATTTTTGTAAGCTGTTCTTCCAACTTTTGCTGTTTATAGATAAGCAAAGCAAAGTCCAGGCGATTTCATTAGGAAAGAGAGAGGGGTAGAAATACAGGTGCAGCCAATCATCTGCACAATGGAATGAACGAATATAAAGTCCAGATCAAGGTGCTAATTTTTTATATTTTATTTTTTGGCCATCAGAGGAAAGCACTAATCATCTCCTGAAGTCACCAATATTGATATGGCCATAACAGTTTTAACCATGACTGTGATGTTATAGCTACTTCGTGCAAAGCTCGTCTCTTTTCTTTAGACATATAACCTTTCAAAACCCTAATTTGAGACCTCGATGAAGCACCAAATCGCAATATCTGTGTTACTGTACTGTTCTGAGAGATATTTTTTACTATATAGCTAGAAAAACATCATTTCCCTTCAAACTTAACTGTTCATCCATGGTCAGCCAAATAGTACATAAAGAGCCCGCCAGAAACAAAGCTAAAAAATCTGATGTACGGATTCAAAGAAAAGAACGAAAAAGGGAGAGGGCAAAGAGAGTATTATAAATGGAAGAATAATTATGGGGGACAAAACAAAATGGAGAATAATCCTAAAATTAAGAAACAAAAGCTGAAATGGAAAAGCTAAAGCCCCAGAAAAAGTTGCATAAAAGAATGGCCCAGATAATTTATGATGTCATAAACCGAAAAAATTTGCTGGACAGCCCAAATGCATCCACAGAAAGAGGATTCACGGAACATGTCGAATAGATTATTACTTAGGAATATATCATGCCCAGATGAATATTTCTTAAACCTAGAAGCTAGAATTAAGTGATTCTTGCATATAGGGGAAGATCAATGGATGACAACCAGAGCTGAAACCTGGAAGCAACATATATAATCACATAAATTCTCAACTTCCACTACAGGGAGAAGCGGATTCGACCACCCACATCACAAGTTACAAGCAAAAAATGCATTTTGCGATGGAACATATGGGTAAAACATTTTCCCAAGCTGAAAAGAAAAGAGGGCATTCCAAATATAGCAGCAAGCCTTGAGCATCTAGGTTTCGTGACCTTAGTTTATACTAGCAGCTAGCAATAGAAACGGCAGTACCTTAAGATGAATAGTGCGACTCCATTAGGGACATTGGCAAGTTTTTCTTTCCTTCCATCCACTTGATGAATCGATTCCACAGGACATCCTGAAATTGTATTAATTATTTGTCGTAGTTCTTAAAATATCTTCTGAAGAAACAATATAAACCTTTCTGAAATCTGAAGGCCGGACAAACAGTATTGCAAAACAAAACGTTCATCGGCCATGAAAACAAGGTCTGGCAAAAAGTGAATATCTATTACTTTTTCCTCCATGTCCGAGGCGCTGGTCATTTCGGTGCTGCTGCATCAAACTCATGGTGAAGCAGCCTTTACAATTTACGGGGTAGAATCTACTTTCTATGTTCATTTCTTACCCTTGATGACTGTATGATAGTTTACGAGCAGATATACTTGTGCATGCTAGTGAAGAAAACATTTCGGCTGAGCACCCACAAACAAGATATTTTATAAAAGTATATGCTTTATTCTTTAATGGAGGAATAATTTTTAAGCACCTAAAGTTGAAAACAAGAGCTATTCCGTCGTGAATTAAGCATTAAACAGGCAAAAGCAATTGCTGTAATCAAGGAGTTGTTAACTCGGTGCCTGCTGTATATATGTGCCCCTTGTACGAATCCGAGGCCGGACTTCTAGGCAGAAATAATATTGCAATATGCATTTTCAGAAGCTGGAAGCGCCGGATCTTCACAGACTTAACTGTTATAAAATCAAATGGGCATTTAACTTTACAAATTGCTCAATCTCACTCGGTTAAAAAGATCGATAAATGTATGCCAAACCAATTTCCCTTGTATCATTGCGGTTCCTTGTCACTTAATACACGCCTAGGACATTCTTTTTTCTGTACGTAACTCAGAGCCATCACTAGGAAATATGAATTTCCTCTTCTCTTATGTTAAGTTTTCATCATGTTATTTGACATATCGCACAGCCATTCTCTGAGGGCATACTCGGCTTTCTTTTGGCCATTTTGCCCTAAGAAAATGCGCATTAGCGAGAAAGGCCCATGGCTTACGTACATATATTCGAATTTCAGAAATATCTTTGACGTGAACATTCATGTTAATACTTCTACTGAACAATGTTTAGCTAGGATCAGTTGATGTGCATGAATTATTAACATCTTCTCCTAACTTTGAAGCCTCCATTCCTTAAAAGTGGCAAGGGTTAATTAGTAGATTAATGCCATAAATATTGAGTCACGCTCTCGACCCACTTGCAGTCATCGACATCATTTATTCTACACATTTCTTATGTTAATCGATCTTAACATACCTACCGCTATTCCTGTCTGCTTATATATAATTACTTGTCGTAATATTACAGAAACTTTTTTATAGACAAATTAATCATACCGCTAGAAGAAGTTGTAACCACAACTAGATCCCACTTAAATTAACATGGAATATTCACATTTCTGTGAATATAACTGGCTCCTTCAGACACGTTGGTGATAGAATAGGTCCTTAAACAACACACTTTAATTTATACATTGACAAATATGATATAGTAAGATTAATACACAAAATTTGCATCTAATGTGATGTTGCAAATTACAAGTGAAAATTTAAGCAAGTGATCATATTTAACACTAAGTAAGAGTCTATCGCATCACTTTGTAAATCAAATTGTTGAACTAGTCTTAAGATACCTAGTATTGTTCATATCTCAATTCTTAATATGAGGCATGCACTATGGCTATTTCCCTAATAATGTGATAAAATTACATATATCAGCAACTACTTGTAGAACCGCATCACATCAGTCTCTTGAGTGGTACGACCAAAAGATGGATTCATTACATACAATTTAATCAATCAACATGGGTTTCTTATCTGGATTTTGAATCAAAAAATTTTCTAATCTAGGAAGACCAATTTTTCTGTGAGAATGATATAGGTGCGAGCAAAGTAATCTTTTAGTTCTCTGTTTGAACTGTGTACAAGATGAAATTCTCAGTTGTGTTTTCATCCCTTTTCCTATGAGGCCGTCAAAGAAGAACTGGTAGACAAGCCAAACCAACAATCGACTTCTTTTTATGACGAGGAAACACGCAATCAGTAGGTAAATTTAGACTTGTGAAATACCTAACTAACCTCGTAGATGTATTTTTCCAATTTGGTCTTCCTCTAAGCTTGCTTACAACTGTACTATTTTCACAATGCCAAAGAGAGCATTTCATCATTTGGGTACAGGTAACTAGCCAGGACCTCTATACTCACTAAATAGCCTCTAACTATAAGAATGAAGCATGCGTGTAAATGAGACTTAATCTCGAACAAGGCATTTAAGGTGTTAATCAGATGGGTCTTAGTCACATGTAAGAAAAGGCCGATGCAAACTAAAAGGAAAGTGATGAGAATAGAATCAGACACACAAGATCAAGCGTATGGTGTGCTTTACAAGATGTATAACAAAGTTCCCTTATATGGCGCCTTCCTTAATCTCAGAGCAGAAATAATTAAGACAAGTTTGGTAAGTTTTCAGCAAAAGAAAAGGTACTATCAAATAAGCAATTTGCCTTCTCGTACATAGAGGATCGGCAATAATGAGAGCTTGCATATAAAAACGTTAAAGGCTAATGTGAAAGCATGCAAGAATCAAATAAAGTATCTGCAAAGGATTATTTTAAGGAACCTCAAAAACTGGATTAATTATTTGATTCCAATCACTATGGTTTCTAATCATTTGCTCCCAATCACTATGGTTATTTAAATTGAATTAAGTGTGTCCATTGTACGAACAAATCATTAATGGGGGCACGAAATCTTGAGAATCTTAAACGATCCGGAGGATTTTTAAAAAGATACCAACATGCAAATGACAAGATTAATGTCATTATAAAGAATTTATAGACATTGTTTTCTATATCGTATACCATACACGGCACAAGAATGATTGACAGGGATTGGGAATAAAGAGGACGGTTCAGAGATTAATTCTTCACGTATGAAATTAGGGTTACTGTTTTCTTTTGTTGCTTGTTATCACTGTACTAATATAACCACATAGACCTATATTGTGTGCATCCCATGCTCTATACGAGTCAAACGCACTACTCGAAGACGCCCGCTTCGATGTCAAATCCTCAATTCGATCCAACTAAGTTGAATGTCCGTTCAAGAATTATGCTGATCAAACTGTGTTAGTCAAAATTCAAAATCAAGAAAAATTCTACGGGGGTTCAATTACCACTTATCAAGAGAAGTGCACGGGGCCGGAGCTCGATTCTTCACTCCCCTTGGTTTGATTCGTCGGCTTCTTCTTCTTCTTATATGGAATCCCCCTCGCCTTAGATTGGCAATCCCTCACTTCTCGGAGATAAACTCGGATGGCACCGCTAGCGAAGGGGTTTGTTTCTGGGGTCCCTCCGTTCTCTTCGTAGGCAGCTCGGAGCCTCCCGATGAGCGCATCAAGGCTTCCCCAGGCTTGCCTGAGCGGGCATGTGCATGGAGCCGGTGGCTCCGGCTGCCCGTAGAAGATGCATCCTTGGATGTGAACTTTAGTCTTGCCTATTTAAAGAATCGAACTAAAGTCAAGGCAATAAAATTTCATGCATCGGATTTCCGAGATATGTGCAAAATGAAACGATACCATTATGCACATAAATAATCTGCTTAAGCTTCAAAAGTTCATAGGCACTTATCGATTGAACTCGAAGCTATGAAAGAGTGGCATTACCGAACTGATCGAGATAGCGGAGGAATTCGAGAACATGAGTGTAGTTGCACTGCGAGAGTGGAACTGGTGGCCTTTGGTTCTTCAGGTACTGAATGAAGGCATTCCAATCTCTTCTTTTCTGGGACTCATACCGGCTCGGTGTCGCCGGTGAATCGCTACCGGGAGATCTCGACGACCCTTCAACAGGGTCCTTCCCCCTTTCACTCGACATGATCTCTCTCTCTCTCTCTCTCTCTCTCTCTCTCTCTGAATCAATAAGAGAGAGACTCCGATGAAAGACTGATGGAGGGCTTCAGTTTTTGCTAAATAAGGCAATGACTGAAAAGATGTAGAGGTCAAAACAACAGGAGAGGAATCGGAGTGGAGAGGGAGACGAAGAAGATCATGTCATGGGCCTACTGAATAGACATGGCGGGGGCCAGCGGAGAGGTTTCTCTCTCTCTCTCTCTCTCTCTCTCAATACTTCAATTGCATTTTCCATTAAAATTTTGATTTTCAAATAACTTTTCTTCTTTATAATAGACGGTGACAATTATAACCTATATTTCGCTCTCGAAGTTTGAAAAGCAGATGTATACTGATGAAGAATTGGCGCTATAGTGGTCTTATCTTTGACAAAACTAGTCCTAGAGATGTGAAGTCGGATTTCTGGTCCCTTCTTTCTCCCTACTCGAACCCTCATGAAAAGAAAATAAGAAGAAAAATTTGAACTTGCTTCGAACTTGAGGATCTAAATGTAAAATGCAAAAAAAGAAAAAAAAAAAGAGAGGATTTTTTAGACTACAATAAATATATTTCGGTTTAGAGTGCACTAGTAGAATATTCTAACTTTAGCATGGTCTATATATATAAGGATTGGCATGGAATATAGAAGCTATAATCTCTCATCTTTTTTTTTTTTTTTTAAAGTTTTTAATGCAAATTAGTTAGCAGCCGTGGAACTTACTCAAGAAGTCCAGCCTTGACTCGTAGAAACTACTTCTCTGGAAGCTTTGTTCATATTTTGACCCCGTTAGTTGAAGAGTAGATGTGAATGAGATCTTCCCTTTGAGATTTCCTGTCGTTGTTCTGCTTGTCATTTTCAAGAATAAACCTGAAAATATCAATAAATTACTCAATAAAACTCCTACACAGAATTTACGCGTTAATGTCATTATCCATTGAAGGCATAGTTACAAGTTAAATAAATAAAAAATTAAGTAAATAAAATGACTCTCATACCTGGGCATCATTCAATCCTATGGTGTACATCGGTCCATCTTCCGAGCTTAAATAGTCTTCTTCAATTTCTTTTTCTTGAATGGTCATCTATTATTATAAAGTAAGTTGTCTTGTTTATTCAAAGAGGGAATTTTGCTATGGACAGTTTCTTGATTGGGAAATAGCCTTGGATTTCAAATATTTTTTCCAATCTCTAAATTTCTAAGTCCTGATTTTCTTCCTTTTACTGTGTTTATGCTGACAAAAACTTCATTTTAATATTGGAAAATTATTATTGCAACGCACCGACAAACATTACTCCTTCCATTCTACCCACCTCTATTCATCTTCAACCCAAAATATTATAGAAAAGAGGAAAACCCTCTTCCTCTTTCTCTTCAGTCATTCACAGTGAAAAACCAAAGAAATTAGGTCGCCATGTGACATGTTTATGGAATTAAGCCAAACTGAGGGGGGGTTAGATTTGACCTTAATTAGTGAGAATTCGTAGGTGCCATGATTTGAGTAGTGCGAGTAAAGAGGGGAGGCCTGAGGTACACGTCAATTCCTTTTTGATAGAGATGACATCTGACCAATCTTTTGTGTCCCACTAAAGAAGATTCCCCAAGCATAAATTTGATTGGATGCCACGACCATATATTTTATTGCCTAATTATAGAATCATCAACGTCAGATGGTCCAAAAATGATGTACTGGACGACCATCACGCTATTTCCCCTTATTTTATATTCGCAGTTTGGAATGAATCGAAAATGAATATGGAGGTGCCACGACCCTTCCATCAATTTTCCTATGCAATCTTGCGACTTGTTTCGTGTAAGCTGATTCTGAATGCATTAATAGAACCACATTAAAAAGAAATGCTCCATTCAGTTGGAGCTTCAAATCAGACGCTCTCAATCATATTCAGCTTACGCATATGTTAGTACTTGCAGCATTCCCTACTTAAAGTTTGTTCTCTCTCCTCCCTCAAATCTTTTAAGTAGATCTACGGTGACCTCATTTGTTTCTAAGGAAATTATATAAATTGTCCCTGAAATTTGACCAGCCAATTATATATAATCTCACCAGCCAATTGAAGTATTTTTTTGGAGAGAAATGGTTGGGTGACACTTTTTAATGCACTACGAGAATAATAATATGTTCCCAATCACAAAAAAAAAAAAAAAATCAAATAACAAATAACTATAAATTATTATGGGATTCACTTCTTCACGAATTTGTGACTCGCTGTAAATTGTTATTCTCACGGTAGCTCAAAAACTAATATACTAATAAAGCCCTTTTTTGAGTAACAAGATCTATGTGGATTTGGGTCATATTTTAAGCAACTATATGTTATTAAGCAATAACTGAGTTTCACAATGTTCTTAGGACTTGTTTGGGAAACGGTCAATTCTTGACTATTTCTGTTCTTTGTTCTCCGGAACCAAAAAAAGAATATAAATAATTTTATTAATGTTAACTAATTTTTCTACTCTCAAGAATAAATTTGAAACTGAATTAAAAAGTATAAAAAAAGAAGTTATTTCTTTGTTTTTAGGAACAATTCTAGAATCAAGCCATTTTCGCACCTTTTTTTTTCTCTCTCTTTTCTTTTCTTCTTCTTCCTCCTTTAGTAAGTCGGCAAAGTCTTGCCTTGGCTAAGTAAGATCGGCCTTGACTTGGCTGGGTAGGGCTCGACCTTGCCCAGATCTAGTAAGGTCGAGCCTTGCTTTGGGCTAGCGAGGCTCCCCTGAGGTTGATGAGGTCATTAGCTCTCATTTGATCGGTTGCCAACCATCGTCAAGGCTTGGTGACCAGCTAGATAAAGAAGATGAAGAAGAGAAGGAAAAAAGAAAATCAAATTCTCAGAAAATTATTAAAAAATTTTAAAAAATTCCGTCACAAAAAAAAAAAAATTGAGGGTCGTACCAAATGCATTATTATTCTTTTTCTATTTTGGAAATAGAAATTTTATGCAATTTTGAAAAGTATTTGAATGCTTAGAAACTCGCCTAGAAAACAAAATTAGAAAAAAATATTTCTATGCATAAATTATTCTCGGCAACAAGAGGTTACCAGATAAGCCCTTGACAAACTTCAGAGTGTTCCAACTAGGGACAAGCATCAGCCTAGGGGAGTCCTTAGAACCAGATTGAACCAACCCTAAATGGTAAGTTTTGGTTTGGTTTAAGGGTCTATAGGATAGGTTCTAGATTCTAAAATTTGGGAACCAATTCCGACAAGGTAGGTTCCTACACTCCTTGGACCTAGAACCTACTCACCTTGGAATTACTTACCCCTAATTTGCATACCTTTCAAACTTGTCTAGTGGAGGCCCTGACACTTTTAAGATGATGCTTATTGTGTCCTACAATACCAAAAGTTGCAATTGCTTCCTTGGCTGAATGGTTTGTTTGCAGCTTCTAGTGGCATCCATCTGTCTCCAACTTGGTGAACACAGGCACATTGGGAAAACTTTTTGTGAACATGGATTATCTAATCTCCATCTCCTTCTTTCAAGCTGTCAGTGGCTCTCAACACTTCACAAAAATATAGTTGAACATGTATTTTTTTTAGGGTTAATATCCTGAAAAACTCCAAACTGGTACATTTGTGACAAATTTACCCCAAACTATTTTTTTGACTATGAAAAACCCCAAACTAGTATACCCGTGACAAATTTACCCGACTAACTATATAAAAACCATAAACTGGTACATTTATGACAAATTTACCCAAAACTAATTTATTCAACTGCAAAAAACCCCAAAATTTACCATTTGTGACAAATATACCCTCTACTAAATTGGATTAATACCACAAAAAAATCAAAAAAATTGTAAACTGTGACAAATGGAGCATAAAATCCTAAATTATTATACTGGTCAACTGTTACGTGTTATTTAACTTAATAATTTGAGGATAAAATTTAACGAAAACTAACAGAGGGTAAATTTGTCACAAGTGTACCAGTTTGGGGTTTTTCAGGGTATTAATCCTTTTTATTTTTTTTATTTTTTTTATGGATTGTTGCTTTTGGCATATTGGAATTTTGGTTATTACTTTAACTTTCATTTTGCTATTATGGAATGAGTTGGATAGCTTCCAGTTGCTTTATATTTCTACTTATTTTGTATCGTACTTCTCGTTGTGTTGTTACTCTACTATTTTGTGCTGTAATTGCTATTTGTCTCAATTGCAAATAAGGGAAGACTTTACTAAAATTTATCCTATCAAGGAATAAAAAAATGAAATAAAATATGAAATAAGTCAATTCCCAAATAGACCCTGAAATTAGACTAGATCAACAGGGTTGGTTCTAGAGTCAGTTCCAAGATTTACATAATAGGTTTTAGACTCCAAAAATTAGGAACCGGTTCCGATAGATAGATTTCAGTAGAACCATTCACTCTTAGTTTCAGCTCCATAAACATTGTAAATGTATAGAATTTTAATAAACTATGGCAATTTTTGTTTTTTTGTTTTTTACCAATAAGCATTGAGATCTACGGTGGGTCCAAAAAAACACACGTTCGCATGAAATTCTCATGTATTGTGATTGTCATTGTCTCCATCTCATCGATAGAAGCTTTTTATTGTTAGCGTTCAAGGTTTATGTTTAGAACTTTAGGGTTTAAGGGTTGTCATCACTTAGGTATTTTATTCAAATGACAACTTTTTTTTATTTCATATAACCTTTTGAGAGGAATCTCATGGCAAACAAGAAATTACTATAAAATACTAGGAATCAAGCTATTAGAACAAGTTTCTCGATGTTTTGCCAGTTACAAGAACTTTGAGTGGGCAAAATTTCAGAAGAGCATAACTCGATGCTTAGGCATCTTTTTCCAAGGACCCCTTTTTCGTAACTTTTCAAAAGAAGTCTTATAGCCAATAAAAAGTTACTTGAAAATAGTAACAATCAAGTTATTAAAACACGACTCATATTATTTTTCCTGTCATAAATAGTTTGAAAGGGCAAAACTTGGAGAGCTCATAACTCAATTGCTCAGAACGATTCTGAGATGATTGGAGCTACTCCTGTAGCCTCTCCACAACCCCAATAAATTGAGTTATTCTTTTTCCCGGAAGAACATGATTCTATACGTGATATTACGATAGAGCCCAGCTCTAATCATCTTCAATTGCATATTCCTTTTGGGCAGCACACCGGATGTACATCGGAATGGACTATTTCACTACATCACAAGTTTAATTTTCCAGATGGAATAATAGAAGCTCTGCAAAATCTATCAGGCGTAACCTAAGGTAACAATTTAGGGTAACATTGAGTAACTGATAATAGTTTTCTATAGATATACTAACCAGCCAGATTTCTATCGAATCTTGGAGATGGTTCTACCTACCTGGAAATAAAGCTACAGGCGAAGCACTTCATCTTTGCTGTAAATAGATACCCTAATCTCAAATAATGACAGGACTGATCCCATTTCGGGATTGAGACAGATACCAAAAACAGTTCATTGAATTCAAACCGCGGATTTAAAATGACTTGAACGTGCAGCTTGTGGTACGATCTTAACAGTATCAGTCAATTCTTTGATCCTTTCTTCTTAAGGCTTTGGTCCCTTTTCACTCCAGAGGCTTTTTTTACTCCGTTCTCAGTTGATTTTGTTGTCTCATCTCAAAGGGTAATTTAGGAATCATTTTGGACTATTTTGGTTATGACACCTCAAGCCTACACCTAGTGTTCGTGTTCCTTGATGGCATCTTCAATCACACATCTTTACTCCGATGTCCAATCTGTCACGTTCCTGTTATTCTTTTTCAGGTAGCACGTTGTACCATGGTTAACATGAGTTGTTGGATTTTACATTTTTATGGATGAGCTTGAGTTAGGTTCTCTTGCAATTTTGTTATAATTGATTCAAGGCCATGTTATCCTACTAATTGGCTGATATCTTTTTTATACATGAACATGCACAAAAAACAGTTGCTGTGTCGATCGATTTTCTCTTCATCACACACCCATGAACCATGAATAGAATGAATTTATAGGTAATAATTTCTCTCAAACTGGAATTAAGCACTATTTAGATCTTTGGCGTGTTGTGTGAAGGAACAGAAGAAGAAGAAACATTGGTGGGTCACGACTTGCAAAGCTGTATGACAGTGGCAGTGCAATTATTTTTGGGAGAGATTAAAGGACGAGGGTTTTTTTTGTCATTTGCAAGCAGACATTTGCTAATGCCCTAACACAGCTTTCTTGGTTCTTGTTTCATATATTGTTATCTCAGACATTCCCCTCTATACTATTTCCATGGAGTTATCTCCATCGATTATTAGTAATGACATCATGTGGGGGTGAAACTGTGTGTATCCATGACATGACCATTTGTATCCGCACATTTTCCTATCGTTCCGTTCCTCAGTAACGTAGATCTTGGCTTCGTATCTAACCTAGAACCGTTGAAAAAATGCCTTTTTTATTGGGAGAATACTTTTATTTACTCTCTAGTTATAGTGTCTGCCTCCCCGGAAAAATACAAGAAGAAGCTTCAGGCGGAAATTCCGTGGGTGGCCCCGAGGGATCGACCCCATCAATTTGCAACAAGAGAGTCCGTGTGAAGAGTGAAATGAGAGGAAGTTTCCAAGTGATGATTACATGAACAGAGACTCGCTTTCGTGAGTAATTGACAGCAAGTGATGTATACATAAACAGAGACTCAGGCTCTACACTCATTTATAATTCCTTTTGAGAATTGACCTACCTGCCTTCGAGCATCGGGCCTCAACAATGACATGTAGCAAGAGCATTGTGTGGCTAACGACTGAGCTAGGGCACGGCGCAGTGGCACCGGCACTGTCCCCTTGATTGAGTCTGATGTGAAGCATTAGTTGATGAAGTTTTCAAGGGCGTTCATGAATCGAGACCTCTACTGCAAAGAACGTCATGACTTGGGTATTCATCTTGAGAGGTCTGGTTGATTCTCCTTAAATACATGGTGCATTCGTCAATTTTAAATTACTAAAGTTAAGCCTTATTTTCAGGCAAATTCTGCGAGTAATCCTTTCCATGTGCCCCATCCGACAAAGACAGTGGACTAGATTGTCTGATACGCAGCCACTAGGCCTACATTTATCATTGATCTATAAATGACAGGCGATTTAGAGCCACGCGATTTTCCACTGCTTCCTCTGATTTGATTAATGTTTCTTGTCTTGGAAACCCTAAAACATGTAGGGAGATGTACCAAGAAAGATGTGACCCGTTTTAACTCGCCTGGTGTTCATCACAGTTTTCCCTTTTGGGAAACTTACCAGGTTGAGTCGGTCACCTTTTGGTTATATGATCAGTGCTCTTGTTTTTCACTTTTTTGCAGCTGTTTATATCCACGATTTGGATCGGCACTTTCACATTTTCTCACATAAGATCTGATAGGTCTCCAGTTGGTAGCTTTTTGTTTGGGTTTGTTCCCTTTTTACCACTTTTGAACATTAGGGCATCTTGGCAGAAGCTTGACGAATAATTATGAGAAAAGGAGGGCATTGAGATGCTGGTGCTGGTTGCATATCCATGTTCTCTTCTGAACACAGAGAATATAAGGTACAGTTTTCTCATCATCTGGATTGAGCATAGTGCAAAAGTGTAATATTGATTTGAGATTCAAAAATAGTTAGGCTGAGACAAGTTAAGGTGCTTTTGGGTTATCAAAGAATAGAGTGATTGGTAAAACTATAGTTTCATTTCTCGGATAAACGTCGTAGTCTCTTACAAAGCTATCAGATTGATGTTAGGCCAATAATTATTTGGAATCACTTTAAATTGACATTATCATTATCGGGTAGTACTCACTAATCATAATTGTTATCTCCTAATTATGCAACGACAAATAGGTAAAAAGTTAATCACCTTCTACGAATTAGGTGCTTCAACACACGCCCACTAACCTTATCAAAACCTATGTGCTTGTTACCTAGCTAAATGTGTCATAGAGATGCAAGAATTAGAGCTGACCTATTTTGTAGCACTACTATGGGGCCAAGATGGCAATCATCAACCGAAATCACTTTAAACTAACATTATCATTAGCGCATGGTACTTACTCATTCACTTTTTGTATCTCCTAATTATACAACAACTGAAAAATTTCATTAGTAACCATTCCGTACGAATTATCGGTTTTAATCATGCACCCACTATCTCTATCAAAGCCTGTATATCTGTCATCTAATTAAATGTATCATAAAAACACATCGATCTGAACTGACCTGTTACGTAGAACAGGGTCGGGGAGGGGATCGTCCTACCAAGATCACGAGAATCTCTCATCACAAATGTCCCATCTACGTGTCCTTTTTTCATCATAGCTTTCCAAATCAAACTAAAGTTCATCTTTAAGAATCCACTAAATTGGAGAAAATTCTAGGGAGACTTTTTTTTTTCTTTTTCTTTTTCGAAAATATAAGGGAGACTCTTGCAAGTTGTAAAGATGATCGCTAATGCGATCAAGGTTAAGACATGCATAGTGAGTTTTCTACCCAAAAAAAAAAAAGTCTGTCGTAAAAGTCGTTAAAAAGTTACCTCAATGATGAGAGGCATTTTGTTCCTTGCTAGATAGCCAAACGTGCATATGCATCATAATTGCTTCTCCTTTAACCCTTCTTCAAGGTGTCATGTTCTTCCTTCTAGTAATTGCATGAAGGCTTTCAATTGGAATTAAGCTTTTGCGCCTAATTGGTTTGGAACCGTAGCTTCCAATGGGTTATCGAGATCTTTTTTTTTTTGGGTCGGAAGAATTTTTTCAAACTTAAATGCCATATATATGGATTTCATAAAAGAAATATTTACTTAAATATATGAGATATTTTGGAACCTAGTGGGCGAGGCCCACCACTTGCCCCACCTATAGATCCGCCAGTGGTCCTAATTATTTTTATTAGTCCTTTCTCCCCCTTTTTTCGGACGGTCCTTTCTCCCCGTTTAGAAAATGGCTTTGCATAATTTTTCTTCATCATATCACTATAATAATCAATTAATATTCTGATAGTAAGACCGGTATTTCCTAAAACGATGATAGGTGGATAAAAAGAGACTAAAATCTTGTTTGGTAACATACCATGGGGAATGCTTTGCGTTTTTTAGCCCCATTAGATATCAAACTGGTGGATTTTGCAACTTTACCGATTCAAGTAGATTTGATTCTGGTACGTATTTCAAGAGAGACATCGTCAGCCCATTTTGCGCGCATAAAATCAAACACGAACCAGCCTATGTTTAGAATACGAATGGGTTTGCATACAATTTTTCATTGTGTACTGTCTCGGATGTGCTGTGGGATGTGACTTTCCAAATCTAAGATTTGCCTTCATACATGGCAGTTTTCTGGGTCATGAGCAAACCAGTGGAACATGATGAGTCCACGTGAACTGACAAATGCCTACAAAATTCGGAACAAAACAAAAGGACGACGGGGTGCTTCTCTCAAAAAATGTGTAGCTCTTTGAACCTCTGGAAAAGCGACGCAATGATTTGTGAATAATCATAAGTCTCGCATCACACGATTAACATAGGTAGTTTTGAGTGCCGAAGACGTCAAGTTCTCTCGTGGTGACGAGACATTTAGTCATGCGAAGATTGATATCAAAGACTTACAAATAAATATCGAGACTCATTTTCTCTTTCCCTTCATTAATAAAGAAAAACGATACAAATTAGTGAATGTAATAACTCTTCAGTGTCGTACTTGGATTCCGATTGCAGTTCCTCACCCTTCTTACCCGAAATATACCAATAGGACAAATAATAATATAAGATAAAAATTTCAAAAATTACCTACTTGAAAGGGGGGAAAAACAAAGAAATGGAAGGAATTGTATCTCATGGCAACAGTGACTGCACAAAGTGTACAAACATGAAGGGACAGCCCCAAATTGCCACATTCCTCAAAGGCACTGGAGAGTGTACCCTTTTGTTTTGGCAAAATCCTCTTTGGTTGGAGGAGAATATTTTGTGCTTTGCATTAAGCTATGAAGTTGGTGCTTCCCACCTGCCCCACAAATCTTTTCCATTTCCCCCCCTACCTTTCTGTTGACAGTGATGGGTTTCCTCATTTATTTTGATTTGACCTTGATTTGTGCTTAATTCAGTATAATGCCACCCAAATTGCTCTTCTTCGAGCAAAATCCCTGTGCTCATTTGACCTTAAAAAGAAAAATGCCATACGTGTTGCAAATGTCCCGTCGGACACGCAATTATAATCTAACTATTCTAGGTATGAATTTGTAACGTGTACGGTTTCCATCTTCTTTGAGTCCGAGTCCAACAAGCATCATCATCTTTATCATCGAGAGTGGACAGAAAGTAATCGTCCGTGCGATTCGCGCGATAATTTTCGACTGTGAAATGGAATTATGATTGCACCAAATGTTGGGAGATCGGTGGGCAGAATTTCCTGTTTTTAAAGATTAAGCTGTGGTTGCGCAAGATCTTTTATCTTCAACGCAGCCCGTGTCTGCCATTATCTTCTGTCATGGTGGTGTTGATTACATTTTGTGCTCTACTGATCGCACGTTTTGCCTATGTTTGGACATGAACCGATGTTATGTTCTCTTGAATTCATTGTTTTAAGTGGCACTCGAAAGTCAGAATAAAGTCCCATAAAAAACTAATGGTCTTACGACCGTTTGTTTACACTTAAAAAAAAAAGAAAAATTCTATTACCTATTATTTCTAGAAATGGGAAAATGAAGAAAATTAGAAGATATGAAAGTATTAATGGAATGGCAGCATCAATCCTCACAAAGCATTTTATATCCTACTTCTAATAATTATGGTGATCCTCAAATCATGGCATAATTACTACATATATTGGTCCGGACACCATTTTAGTCATAAACTTTTTATTTGGACCAATTTATTCATAGACTTTTTAACGATTTTCCAATGATCAATTTTAATTGGAAATCATTGACGTGAAAATTGATTGTCCTATGTGGTCCGATCAACAGTTTAAGTAGACAATTATTATAATTTAAAAAATATATACATTTTTTAATTTTTTTCCCTTTTTATATATTGAAGTATGGACACCAACTAACACTCACCAGCCATAAGCGAGAGCTAGCTACCTTCAGCTACCTTCATCATCAACTACTGGGCGAGGGGCGTGAAGCCCTTACTAACCCATAATGAAAAAAAAAATTACAAAAATATTCAATTTTTTTTGTAATAAAATACAAAAGTTGTGTACATCCACATGAACACTTGCTCGTCAAAATTGACCCAAGGAAAAACATTGACAAATCGTTCAAAGATTTAGGATTAAACTAGACAAACAAAAAAATTTAGTATTGATTTGACATTCTTATCATATGTTTGGGACTTTTTTTTTTTTTTTGGTGATTTTCCCCTTGAATCGTCGCCTATTGGAATGAATATCACATCGAGAGTCAAACCACGACTTTGCACTATGGGTGAAACAAATGAAAAAAATTGTCCAAGTCAGAGAAAACTAATCTTTCATCAGCTTAAATTTTGTTTGGGCCAGTCATTGCCTTATTATTAAGGCAAACAGAGAGAAAACAGCATTCTAGCACAACTACAAAGCAAGTGATCCCCGAGTTCATAATGGCCTTTTCAAGAGATTCCCTGGAAAACAACACTATTACAATACACAAAACAAGCCTCCAACCTCCATAGTGTATAAGCATTGCTACCGCTGAACCGCTCGCAAAAAGAAAAGCTCATCGATATCGACCTGCAAAAGGGAGACCAAAGGATGAGCATGTACATATTCTTGATTAGATACACTAATGCGCGGAAGGTTACCACTTACATGCTCAAAACACGAATATTTTTTAGAAACTATGCACAACATGCCTGTTGGATCCCCAACCATATCCAAACATTCACTTTAGCCATGAGATACACTCATGTCTCAAATTCATATTCCTCTTTGATTGGCAACTGATTGCGGTTAATGCTACACATTGTGCAATTAAAAGAAATTAGTCTTTGTGCTCGTGGGTTCTCGTGGGTCAAATTTCTCTGTGAAAAACCTGCAAATATCGGGGTGTGGGAGCCTGTCGTTGGAGAGACAGAGAGTTGAAATTATTGTGGCACTTCGACAGTCCAATCTGATAAATTGTTTTGTGGGGGAAAATGTCACTTTCAAAGATGAAACGCTAGGAATTTAATCGATGAAGGAACAAAATGCAAGGAAATCCAGGCGCAATTTATTCATACAATCAAAAAGTGCTAATAACAGAAAGTTCTGGAGTCCAAGATAAACCCAGAGAAAAGTTGCAAATCGGAGAGTGTTCAGGTAAACTCAAGTACATGGCTATGGTGTAGATCAAGTAACGTACCTACGGCCAGAGGCACCCAAAAGAAATAGATAAATCCGGCTTACATGGGAAATTTCATCTTAATGTGGGGTCTTCTATCTGGTGGGTGAAATCGTGACCTCTATAGCTTGAATGAAGGTGGCAATCTTATAAGGTGAAAAATCCAACCAACATCGGTATTAATTCTAAGTGCATATACCCAAAATCTGGAACAAGGATCCTGCAACCAAGCAGAAGATTTGCAATGTATGCATCAGAGAAGTAAAATGGACAACATATAACTGCTTCAGGGAAAATCAAGAAAAAAACAAAAATTTCAGGGGGAAAAGAAAGGGGTCATAAAGAGCTCAGAAAGTCTTATTGTCTCTTCATATGTTCGAGAGGGTCAAATGCAGCCCAGCACAAAATCTGAAAGTCTGATGGTTCTATTATCTGAAATAAATGTCACCCCAACCAATGTCCCTCCACATATTTCCTTCCTTTTATTTCTATTTTTGTTCATTCAATTAAAAAATAGATCACAATGTCTTTGATCACTACAAGAACTTCATCAGAAGAAAAGAACCCGCATCTCACAAGAAAATTTAAGACAACTGAAAATGTTAAAATTCAATCAACTAGAGATAAATTTTCAGCTCCCAAATAAGTCCTTTTCCAGAAAATCTTAAAAATAGTTTAGATCTCAAGACTTCAAGGTGAAGTATGAGTAACGAAGGCAAACATCATATAACAAAATTTTCCATTAATTAATCTGGAAAAACTTGCACACCAAATATTCATAGAACTCAACACCAATAAACCATCCGGGATAGATTACCAATGTAAATAATGCATCGGACAATCATAAGTAACATATGCACATGCAAATAACACTTTTGAATATAAATAATTAGGGGATATGGTATCACTTAAATTTATTGTGCATTTATGGTTTTAGGGTTCTGGTAAATTTCAAAAGTAGAGATAAGAGAGTCCACATGCTCCTGTGAACAAAGCTCACCATTTTAGGATAGCACCTACATCAATGATAATAATATGCTGCTGACACCCTCAAACAAATAGCACAACCAACACTTAAAGAACAGCTTTCTTTGCAATTTCAGCAGGAGATTGAACACTGCATAACTTAAGCTTCAGGAAAAAAGAAGAGGTGACATAGAATTAGCAAGCCTACTGTACTCACTCATTCCACCGATTAAAGATCATGACAAGAGCTACAGGCACCAACAGCCTTGGCTGCCCAACTGATCCCCTGCAAGTGACTGTAAACCAGCTTGTGTTTACTATATTCACATCCACCAAGAGAAACAAACTGGTTCCTTCATAAAAGAAATTATATTCTGAGCATAGGAATGACAGAAGCATACTTGATTAGCCCCTTAGCCCCATCTGCCATGGAATCAACACTCTTGCCAAGCATACGTACGTAAATCAAGGAACCAAGCAACCCGACGCCAAAACTGATACATGAAACAGTGATGTGTGATAATCACTCTAGGACTTATGGACAACAAATAATCAGTCTACAGATGCTCTATTACAGTTAGAAGAGGCAAGCAACCTCCTGAGAATAGCCTGAACAGCTATAATTCACACAAAACTTAGCACTGATTTTATTGAATAGAAAAGATATGTGAGTGCCTCTGTTGCTAACAGAGGAAAATAAGAAAATTGGAGTGCAAATGGGGTTCATTTCTGGCTATAAATAAGTGCAGTACTGATAACATTATTCATGTGCCAAAGAAAATAGCCCTTGACAGCTCAAAGAAAGGATCTTCAAGGTTGCAGTAGCAAAACAATATTTTCATCTTTTTGTGGTTACTTTTCTGAAAACTACTCAAATATTCTTTTACCCAAGAAGAGAAATCATTTAAGTTGTCTTGCAAACAGTAATTCCACAGGAAGATCTTAAGGCCCATGGATTAGTCTACTGCCATAATTATAAGAAGGTCCAGAGAAATCATTCCTGAAAACATTAGTGATTGTCTTTCAGCCCTTGAGGTTCATTCAAGAATGGTTTACTGTTTGGATATCACCACATGTTTGACCAGTGGAAGAGTGAGAGGATGTAACATGTTTACAATATATAAGGGCCAAAAATCTCAATACAATTGCACTTCCTCATACACAGCAATATCAACCAAACGCAACAAAATTGACCATGATAAGGATAATTCATTATTCAGAAACTAGCAGTCATGTAAGATCCATCACCTAGCTGCAGTTTCCAGGGTGTAAGAGACATAAGCTGAGACGAGACCAATGCCACCGATACTTAGGGTGAGGATTTGTAACTTCCTCTTCAACCATGCAGTTATTTCGGAAAATGGATTTCACTTTGAGCATATAAAAAGGCTACAATTCAGTGAGACCTATCAAATGGCAGCATACATACCTTCAAATACTCCTCCTTGGATTGAGCAGCCAATACCTTTGGGTCACCTTGAGGACGCCTTAATTCCGAAACATCACCTCCTACAAGCAAAAGCAGAATTAAATACCGCAAGACAGCGATAAAGAAAAGCTAAATTTACTTTATAAGCTCCCTAGGCATAGCAGGGCAGAATGACTTACAGTGCCGCCAGTTGCGGCCTTGCTTGCTCTATCCCACTTCTCTTGTTTGCGGCGTGTTGGTGCTAATCTCCATTTTGGCAAATCACTGTCACTTCTCTGACATTCATTTCCAGCCAAATAGGTGACAGTAATACAAGATTCAGACTACTGTGAAAGCCAAGAAAATAAAGAAATCAGGAAATGTAGTAATTGGTGATTTACTTTTGAAGGTGGCCTAACCAGCTGATCCAACTTTGTCTTTGATATAGGACCGAGGTCTTTGCTCAAGTCAGCTTCTAGACTAGATAATATTCATAGCCAGATATATTATAGGAAAATATTGATCAATAATGGAGGAATTTAGTTGAATCTAGAAGGCTGAGTGAAAGCCAACCTGTCAAGATTCATGACTCTGTTTAAACTTAAGAATCCAGCGGACACTTCCTGTTCTTGCACATGCAAAAAAACTTGATCTAACATCAGAGAACAAGAAGAAATGTAAGAACATCGTGCATTCTACACAGGTATCTAAACAAATAGACAGAAACATGTATATTGCGTCATGTACTCATCATGCACACAGATGACAACTCCTTTACTCAAGGCAATCCAATCCACAGATAATTTGTTCTCTATTAAAATGCACACATAAAACACAGATCTTTGCTAGCACATGAATCAGAAAACAGGGCAAAATTACACTCATCCCAACAAGTTCAATTCTTGAGAACTTCTAGAGAATACTTGTCCAGTTTAATCAGCAGCAACTTCTGGCGTTACTCTAAATGAGCGTTACAATCAACCGACCACAGGAAAGTGACAAGGTTAACATGCAAAACAAAGTGACATAACAACAAGGTCTTGTAGGAATTGACATTGGCTTCCGCTGAAACATCCCGGCTCAATATGGGAAAGAGTGAATATGACTCCACCTGGTCTGCAGCATTTCCTCTTACGGAATCAAATAAAATCATATGATGCCACCTAATATACAATCAAGAGAAGTTGCACGGCAGTGACTGCTGAATGACAAACCAAAACGTCTTCGAACAGACAAAAGGTTCCCGAACAGAATCCAGCTTTTACATCGAACACACGGAATTGACAAATCATACCAATGCATTTGATCCTCCTAAGAAATTACCAGAAGAGCAAACGAACAACATTGATCATCACGTCACAGAATCGTGAGGTCCACAGCCCAATTTGCATACATTACGACTGAAGCGAGGAACCAAACCCAAAGAAAAGTTCATTTCCGAACCTTAGCGGGGGACGATTCAAGAGAAGCGGGACGAGGGTCCTGAATCATTCGTTTGAAGCGACCCACGAAGTCCTTGTTCCAAATGAAGCCGTCGGAGGTCAAAGGGTCTTTCTTCTTCGCCGCCCCAGTACCTGCGGAGCCCCGAGCCCGCGCCCGTGGATGATCCGCCATAAGAGATCGATCCCACCGACTTGAGCTGATCCTTTTTGGGCGGCGCTGAATGGTCAGTGGTCACTGGGGATGGGAGCGGCCGTGCACGTCACGGAGAAGTAATTGACGATCGACATGGCTGGTGGTGATGCGGTGGTGATGAACAGCAGAAAGGCGTGCATGTGGGGTTCAGTTCGATCTTCCAATGATCAATCTTAGGACAGATATCTTCGCTTGCTGCTTACGTGGCCTCCTACGTGATAGTAGTGGGCCCACCAAATAGCTGATGTGGCTCAATTTCTGAAGTTGCTCCCTTGCCTGGGGCAGTCCTGAGTAAAATCCAATGTGGAACGAGAATGATCTCAATTTAAACAAAAAAATAAAAAGGGAAGAAATTTCTCGAAAGGTCACAGGAGGAAATGATTGGGGCTTGGGGGAATTTTAGGGGGCAATGGATTAGAGTAGACTTCATTCGAGGCTATTTCAAATTTGGGCTGACTCAACTCGCAAAACTCAAAGCTAAAATGCTTGACTTGAGCTCAATCACGTACTTTTTTTCCCACTTAAATTTGGTTCAATAGGAAACTTGACATTCTTGACTTGACTCGGTTTAACTTGATTTTAAGAATATAAACTCAACATACTTAATTTTTATCAGTCACATCGAATTCACCTCGGCTCAGCTTAAAATGCTAAAGAGTGAAAATGTGGTTAGAGAGAGAGAGAGAGAGAGTTAGTTTTAGGCATAAAAAAGATAGAGATAAGTGAATTGAAAGAGCCAAAACTTTCAAAAACTATAATTAAGTCGTAAATTTGTCACAAAAGTATAATTGATTCTCAAAACTTTTTAAAATGTCAATTAAGTTTTAAAACTTATGAAATTAGTCCAATCAAGTCCTCTATTGATGCACTTTTTGAAAAATTTAGGGTTCAATTGTATTTTTGTAATAATTTTTTGGACTTGATTATATTTATTTAAAAATTTTGGACTCAATTATATTTTTATAATTATATTTTATGATTTTATTGCACAAAGTCTTAGAATTCAATTGAATTTATATTATTTTTTTTAAAGATTTTCAATACATTTATCTCAAAAAGATAAAAGGAGAGAGACTTGCAACTTTTATACAAAATAGGACGAGGAGGGAGAGAGAGAGAGAGAGAGAGAGAGAGAGAGAGAGAGAGAGAGAGAGAGAGTATGGTGGGATCGACTTGCTAAATGAGGAGAAGAGAGAGTGAAGGTTAAGTGTAAGATTGTATTGTGTGATTGAGTATGCAAATGTATGTAAAATCACCAATATAAGAGTAGCACATTATCTGCTATTCAAGTACCGGCAAATATATTGTGTGAGTGACTTTCAATGCACTTATCTTAAAAAGATAAAAAGAGAGAGAGAGACTTGCGACATTTATGAAAAATAGGAGGGAGAGGGAGAGGGAGAGAGAATGAGTGTTGGGATCAACTCACAAAATGAGAAGAAGAGTGTCAGGATTAAGTGTAAGAACCGCGAACACGAGAGCATTATCTTCCGTTCAAGCACCGACTAATTCCTGTCCTCGGGGTTACACGCCAATCGGGAACTTTAACATGGAGTGTCGTTGTCCATGATATTGTACACCATCGACTTACTTTCATCGACTCTGCTAAACCACTTCTGATACTCTTCTTCTGACGAAACAGACCGGACATTGTTTTGCACACCTTGTATTGCCCCCTCATACACACCCCAGCGCACACTTCCATGGTGGGGGGCACTGTACAAGTCGGTCAGCGCTCGGAATTCGTAACCCTCCATGTATTGAATCCAAATAATGTCATCTCACGTTGTCAGTCGTTGACCATAATACTTTCTTTTTCACGAAAGTACGAAAACAGCAATGCCATCCACATGCAAGAACTGGAAAAGCAAGGAACGTCGTGAAGATGCGAAAGGATAGCGAGCCTGATTGCTGTGCACATAACCAGAACTTTTGACCTGTTCAAAAGACTTAATTTATAAGTTCGATGAGGCAAAGTCAACGCCCTTTGCGTACGAACTGGTGTGATCGCTACCTGTCAAAAGGGCAGGCAGATTGTTGCGAAAGCTTCATTTGAGTTGTACAAGGTCGGTGGGCTGATGATAGTACGATACAACATGGCTTGACAGGGAGGCAAAGGAGAACCTATTTATGATGGCAAGTCGGGGGTACTCTAGCTCACCATATTACTCATCTCATCTATCTCTTCAACATCTGCTCATCGATATCTGCAGCAACTCCCCTAGTTACTGAAGCACGTTGAGATTTCTCTCCAGTTTCGGAAGAAGAATGTCAGCGGTGAGTACTTTTGTCGAATGTCCTAAGACCTGCAGTAAACATATCCATCATCTTCACCGTCATCACCCGAGCACGTTATGTTTATTAACTTTAGGCCCCAGATGCATGTAAACCGAACATATTTTGTTCAGATATCCGCGTAAGTAATCACCTGTTAATTAGCCTGTGCAAACCGTTTGGTTTTGTAAAATGAGTCCTGGCATCGACAGCTTCTTTTGCAAAGGTCTGTTGCTCTATGTCGATGTAAGCTTATCAGCTTGCGAATTGTTCTCAGATTATAGAGATGCGAGTGCACATGGATTGCCCCGGTTGCGAGAGCAAGGTCAGGAGTAAGCTGGAGAAACTTAAAGGTATGTATGCAGACTTTTTGCACCAACATCAACTTGGCCTTTTGCGTTCTAACGAAGTACTAAATTGATTCTTGCTCTTATGAAATCTCCAGGCGTGGACACTGTCGAAATAGACATGACCCTGCAAAAGGTGACGGTCACCGGATGGGCCGACCAGAAAAAGGTTCTGAAGGCAGTGAGGAGGACCGGAAGGAGGGCCGAGCTTTGGGAACTGCCCTATAACCCGGTGCATGATACCTCCGGCGCGCTTGTCAATCAACACCAAATCAATGGCCCTCTCTCATACCATGCTCCACAACCTTCATCTCTTTATAACTACTATAAGCATGGATACGATAGTAGTGAGCCTAGGTACTACCATCAGCATCCAGGGCATACCACGGTTTTCAGTCACCAGACTGGTGCGACATTTAGCGATGATAACCCTAATGCTTGTAGTGTGATGTGACCATAGAAGTCAAATATGGATATCACTTGTAGTGACACCCCAGTCCTATTTTTCATAAAGCAGGGGATTTGAAGCAAAATTGGAGTATAGGACTTAATGGTCTCTGGATTTGTCTGCTACAATTTGGCATATGTTTGGAAAGGATATGAGGTATCATCTTGGGAAATCATTAATTACTTTTTTTAGCTCCTGCTATTATGTATGTTTGCAAAATCATGGGCCCGGCCTAGCGCATGGCTCGTGCCAAGCTGGGCCAATATGACTTGTTGGGCATGCTTGGGCCAGTCCGACAACGTTTGACCCCATGCAACAGGCAATGGGATGGACATAAATGGGTGCTCCGATTCTTGTGTTTGATTGTATAGAGAACTAAGCGGGAACTTAATTGCTAAATCTGCCCCTTGAATCCGCATACATCCTCTAATGAGGAAAAATGTCTGTTTGATTAACGAGTGAGATTGCGAATCCGCAATTGACTGGTAGCAGAAAAGGAATCAAGGTTGGAGCAATGGCTTTCCATCCACCGAACACGATATATATAGTCTTGCACCGATCACGAATCCAACGGAGAATCGCTTATTCGCACATGAGAGTTTTGTTGGACAAGTTCCGCTCCAATAAAATCATCCCTTTCTCCATTTCACTTTGGTTGCTTCAAGTAGGAAGAGGATCTGTGCTCTCTTTTTTCTACTTGCAAAATTGCATGATGGTGACCAGACAACGTTCGGTTCTAAGGATAAATCCATGCGGATAGATTCCGGGCTACATGGTGAAAGCAATCACCTGAATCTAACCACTTCATGCACAGAGAGAGAGAGAGAGAGAGAGAGAGAGAGAGAGAGAATGGAAGCAAACGTCCAAATTGATTAGAGACAAGGCAGGCGAATTTGTCCTCAGCAAGGATCTCTATCGTTCTCTTTCGGTTTGTTCTTAATCCATCAGTATCTTCTGCCACCAGCGTTTCCTCAATAGATTCTGCTTTAGAAGTTTCTGCTATTCCACGCATCTAAACCAAACCTTGGTGCGTTTCACTTAAAAATTCGCTATAAAGAAAGATATTTTCTATGAAAATCAATTTCAAAGAAAATTGCTACTTTTTATTTGTTTCATGATTTATGAAAAATGAAAAATTGTCCGATATTTCACTTTCGCTAATTCAATCATAAAGTTTTTAATTTTTTTTTTTTTTGGGGTCAAAAGTAACATTTCATTTATTGCCATAAAAAAATAAGAGAGGAACAACACAATCCAACTAAATTTCAATTAGTTTCAAAGCAAAACAACGTCAAGATAAGGAGACGAATTATCATAACATACATGAGCACACATATGACTATGAGAGCGAAATCTTCACGAAATTTTTCCAATCTTCCATGAAACCCGACTTGTACTAAACCCAACGGAAGAGAAATCTTGAAAACATAAATGCAAAAATCTCCAGATTTATATTGGATTGAGATAGAAACCTCCACAAAGCTGGAGAGAAAAACTTCTAGATCCAAATTAGATTAGAAGAGAAAAGCTCCCAAAACATGAGGGAATCAAGGAAAAGAAAATAGAGAATTGAATCGGTCAAAGTTAGAGGAAGGGGAGGGGGAGATTTCGCTCAAAACCTCCCCTTCATGACGGTTGAAAAAGCAACTATTTTAATTTTGCTAATTAAATCTTAAACATTTTTATATTTTACCAATTGAATCAATTTAGCTAATTTTAACCAAAAATCAGTTACATAGATGATAGTAGTGCCACATAAGATGGTAGACGCTGATGTGGACAATTTTAAATATTTAAATTTTTCTTTGTTTCTTTTCTTTTGTTTTTTTTCTAAGCGTAGTGAGAGTCGCCAGTCAACGCTCCCTATTCATAGGTGAGGGCAAACCTTTGGATGAGGGTCATAAGGGTCATGAGACTCACTGAGGGCCTTGCCTATGGTCGATGAGGGTGGCAACCCTCATTGGACTTGGCAGAAAAAAAAAAATAAAAAAAAAAAAAAACAAAATTCATATTCATATTCCAATTTTTTTTTAAAAAAATTATAAGAATTTGTTAATGTCGGCGTGGACTGTCCTACATGATACTACTGTGATTTACTTAAGCAATTTCCAGTTAAAATTTTCCGTATAGAATTTATTGATAAAACGTGAAAATATTTAGGAATTAAATAGAAAAATTGAAAAATTAAGGATTGTATTAGTCAAAGTACAATATGTCTAGCACTTTGTAGACAATTTTCCCTTGTAAAAAATGATTTCCTTTTTGCCAAAAGGGAAGTTGTTTTACCCTAATTTAAGCTTCTTCTTCTTTTTTTGTGATAAAAAACGATCTTTGTAAATTGATGAATTTTTCATTATTTGAATAACAAAAAGTCGGAAAACAGTTTTATTTTAAATGAGTAGACTCTTAGATGCAATAAACTTTTTTCTTTGGCTCATCATACGTTCGTCCAAACGGACGCCTTAACTTTCGAAAATCAAAAGTGGGCACATATGCAAAATCGAGGAAGTGAGGGACCAGTGAAATTAATTAGAATGTTTTTAAAGTGTCTAAGGTGATATCATCGAAATTCTTTTTTAAGAGCAAACAGTGATGAGAATCAAATTAAGCAAGTTGTCAAAAGCATCAATCTCGCCAGAAAAGCAAATCGCATTAGGACACAGAGAATGATCTTTTTTTAAAGGGATAAGACACAAATGATTCGTAAATTTTAATCTAATGTACAATGTAATTCCTGAATTTTAATTTATTTAATATGATACTAAACATTAGTCCGATATGTAATGTGGTTCCTTAACTTTTGGTATATATTTAATTTATTCTCTAAATTATATGAAAATATTCAATATCATTCTTCAATTAATTCAATGCAAAAGACAATATTGAACATTTTTATAAAATCCAACGACTAAATTAAATACTTATTAAAAATTTATGAACCACATTGAATAAATTAAAAATGCAAGAATCATATAGCATATTATGTTATAGTTTATAGGCCATATTGAATAAATTAAAACTTCAAATATCGTATTGCAAATTAAGTCAATATTCGGGGACTATTTATGTCATCATCCCTTCTTTTTTTTTAATCTTAGTCTAGTTTTGACTTGAATTAAACAAAAAAGCCGCTCGATTCATATTTTATATTAAGTTATAGTTCATGAATCACATCGAACAAATTAAAAGCTCAAACATCACATTGCAAATTAAAGTCAAAATTCGGAAAACATTGATATCGACATGCTATTTTTTCAATCTTAGTCTAGTTTTGACTTGGAGTAAACAAAAAAGCCGCTCAATCATCCTATTTATTTTTAATCATAGTCAAATTTTGACTCGAATTAAGTAAAAAAGCCGCTCCATCCATGACACGCGACAATTGCCGTCTGTAATGGACCCAAGGCCTTCCCCGTGGGGGGAGAAAAATAATATGATCAGGAAATAAGCAAAAACAGAAAACAGACAAAGACGAAATGGCCACGTCCGAAGCTATAAACAAGCGTGGAGAAGGAGAACTGCTCTCTCTGCGTCTCTTTCTGTTTCTCTCTATCTATCTGTCCGTTTCTGTCCGGGTATAATTCTTGATTCCCTGGTAGGTATAAAGAAAAGGGATAATGGAAAGCTGGGGCAGGCCCAGCAAAGCACCTTTTCCCAAGTCTCTATGGCCGGGGCGCGGTTTAGTCGGGGTTCCAATCAAAGATTATAAATGCTGCAGGCCGTCTCGAGAGCAAGACACCACCGTCTCCTAGGCCGCACGCTCAGCCATGAGCTGCCCTTCGTGCAATTCATGCAGCGCGAAGCCGGACCCGCCCGTCCTCGCCGTCGTCCTCGATTTGGACGGCACCCTCTTGGACACAGGTTGGCCGAGAAAGGCTCGTCTTTTCTCCTTCTTTTGAGCGTGATGGGCTCCTTTGAGTTCTGGGTTTTTCTTCTTTTTTTTCTTCTGTCTCTTTTTTCCATTGATCTTAGGTGTGTGTGATTTTGGGTTATGAACAGAGGTGGGTGGGAAGGGGGCGTTGAGGGAATTCTTGGGCAAGTATGGCAAGGTGCTGGACGAGGGGAATGACAAGAGATTGGGAAAGACCTTGAAGGAGACGGCCGTTGCCATGATCGCCGACTATGATCTTCCACTGACTCCTGATCAGTATGTAGAAGAAATCGTGCCCATGTATCGTCAGGGGTAATCTCTCTCTCTCTCTCTCTCTCTCTCTCTCTCTCATGTTTGTACGTAGTAGGATGAGATATGGCGAGGCAAAATTAAATCACAGCTGCCGGAAATATGTGCAAACATGTGAAGCCTAGCGTATGTCTCGTGCTAGTTCTTCCTATATGACTGGTTTGGTATAGTATAATATAAATTTAGGCTTTGATTTCTTGTGTCTCGAGGGGGGCTAGAGTCGAATCCCACATTGATCTTTTTTGTTGCTAATTAAGGTGGGCGAAGGCCAGAGCGCTTCCTGGTGCTAATCGACTTATCAAGCATCTCCAAAAATGCGGAGTGCCGTTTGCTCTTGCTTCGAACTCCTTGAGAGAATACATCGATGCAAAGATATGTCGCCAACAAGGTTTGTCTTCTCAATTCTTTTTATTTTTATTTTGAATTAGGTGTATTTTGATATCAAAGGAAGCATATAGTTCTTTCATCTTTAAATTTCAGCTGTAATAGTGCATATCTGAATCCTGAGTGTCCAATCACGAAAAGCTGTGCTGAGTTTGGTTGTTTTGCGAATTTAGGACATCTTCTGTAAAAAAGAAAAAAAAAACAAAAAAGGGCAATAACCAGGGGTCGTATGTCGAATGTTGACTGACTTGACTGACTCTATTGCCAATGTAAATAGATTTTAGTTGGGGTTTTTCTTTAAGTCATAATCAACGTGGACTATCGGTGATGTTGTTGGTTCTGACAGTGTTAGCTGAAAGAAAGATGAAACTCATACTGGAATGCCAGAGGGCATGACATTTGAGTTGGAATGAGGCACTGCCATTACAGTGGACATAATGGTTTTGTGAGTCAAACATGGGTGGTTGCTTGAAGCATTCATAAATGGTATAGTGGAAACATGAGAGCTAGCAGGTGGCTCATAAGTCTCTTCTGTATGGAAAGTTCTGTGCAAATGCTATGTTGATGGACAGTGAATGTCAATCTTATCATAGATCAGGTTTTCCCATTGGGTTTCCTGTCTTTTGTCAGTCGTGTTGCCTTAGACAAAATCCATGTTGACCCCACTGGTCCATTTCATCCCTCTACCTAAGCCATATATTTGTCTTTGACTTTATAGGTTGGAAGGAGTGCTTCTCCGTTATTGTTGGGAGCGATGAGGTTCAGTCAGGGAAGCCATCTCCAGATTTGTAAGATTACTAACTTTTCCAATTTCAGTGCAAATAAAGTCACGGAACTTAATAAAAATAAAGAAGAAGACATGCTTCCTGGAACATCTCACTGAAAACTTGGGCATCCTGTCCTTATTACCCTACGACTGCATAAAAGTGGCATGGCAAAAAGCTGAGCCACATGGGACTAAGATGATTGTCTAAAAGATTTTTTTTTTTTCCCAAACAAGACCTTTTTTTTGGTCGGACCCAAAAAAGACTTGACAATGTAAACTACGTTGTTTCGACATCACAGTATGACATCACGTGCACTTCTTTCCTCAGCCTTTTGTGAAAGAACAGATCAAACTAACAGACTTCATGCTGCTTGCAGATTCATAGAAGCTGCAAGAAGAATTGGGATGGATGCAACTCGTTGCCTAGTAATTGAGGACTCCATGTAAGTTACTTTCTGAGGAGTGTTCTTGTTCTTGTAGAAGGGGGTACATGGGTTAAATAATCTAATAATGCAAAATAGTTACTTAATCCACAGTTCTAATATTGGATATTAATTTTCGGAGAACCTTGTTGTTGGAGCCCTAGAAGCAAAATAAATAGTATTAGGTTATAGATACATGTTCATTACTGTCCTACTTTTGATAGATGAAGCCCACTGCTATAACAGTCAATCAGAACTTTCAAGGATGGACTGGATTATGAGTAACTATTGGTGATAACTTGATGCTTATGAAAATGTGAATTCTTGCACAAACAGCCTTTTGTTGCAACTTTGTTCCCCCCTTTTCTTGCTTCTACTTTCTCATAGCACTGCCAAGCTGTGAGACAATATTTTGCAGCTGACTGTCTATGACAGGGTTGGTGTCCAAGCAGCCAAAGCCGCCAAAATGAAGGTAGTGGCAGTTCCTTCGTATACTGAAGCTGACTGTTCTTCCATGGCTGATAGCGTGCTTCATTCACTTCTAGAATTTCAGCCTGAGATATGGGGTCTCCCACCATTCGATGACTGTAGATACTTAATCACATCATTTTTTTCCCAATAATTATCGGTAGTTATGGAATCAGCAAATCAACTCAATCTCGTTGTTGCAGGGGTTAACAATGCACTGCCAATTGAAACAATGGTCTTGAGCTGTCAACACTTGAATGGTTCAATATATGAAATTGAAGGTTTGTGAAAACTTAAATTTGTTCTGTTCTATCTCTGGTGTTGACAAAATTAAATTAGCCCCATGAGGTTTATAGTTTCAAGTTCCTGGTGTAATCAAGATGCTGTCCAATTCTGGCCAGTAGTCGACCATGTATTAGCAGGCAGTCTAATCCGATACCTTTTGCTTTTGTTGTCCAGTTCATGTTGAATGAAACTTAGAGAACCTGATGTGTGACTAGACCTATCACCAATTTCAGAAAGTCTAATGTGGTTTATATTTTCTGATGTCCATCAACCAGAGGATGGGACGTATGCTCTTCCAGCTCAAGCTGCAGGAGTTTACTTTGGTTGGGCCCAAATCGGCCCCTGTACAATCTTTAAGGCTGTGGCTGGCATCATATTTGATTCTCCAAGTGCCGCGAGGAAACTTGTGGGTGATCAATGCACTCTTAATAGACACGTTTTCAAGTTACTTCTCAGAATCTATCGGCAACTTGAATATAACCATAGTACCGTTTCACCTTTTTTTTTGCAGCACTTGTGTTCGATCGATGGAAGCGTTGATCGCGTGTCTGAGCAGCACTTGCAGCTTTCCCTTGTGGGCTTCATACGTGGTTTTGGGCCAAAGGTAACTTTTCACGGCAGGGCGATGGCATGTTTCCTGTTGAATAGTATGAGATTACTTGAAATACATATATGTGCAAGTATGCTTTGCTAAATTCTTCTAGAATATCTGTGACTTTTGAGTATGGGAGAATGGTTCTAACGGCTTTTGTTTGAGAAATGAGTGTGGATAAGAGTTTCTCTGTGTTGACAAGGTTGAGCAGGTCTGCTTGATCCATCTGTGTGCTAATGCATTTTCCTGTGTCTGTACTGATCACAAATCATCTATGCCATAATGAACGTACAACGGTGCTCAATTTTTGTAGTGCATTAAGGAATTCTTTGAAACTCTAGCAGCTTTCACTTCTCATGAGGGACTACTACTCGTGCATGCAGGACGTCGTGTTGATGGACAAAATAATAGACAAACGAGACAAGTCCATCGCCAGTTCTTCTTTAGAGCTGCCAGAGTTCACACGCTGCAGCAACCCATCTTTCAGTGATTCGAAAATATAAAGTTCTGTTGCCCCCTTAATACTATTAGGTCAAACTGATCCAGCGGAGATGACGACTGGAGCAGCCTAAAATTGCGGTCTTGTTGACTCAATTGTTTGGAGACAATCCTGATAAAAGGACCGGATTCTTCGGGGTGATTTTTTTAATCGCATAATGTATTCGATTCAACATCGATGTAGTATCGACAATTACAGTGTATCATTACCACATTTTCACAGCGAGATTAATCTCCTTTGTTATGAAGTGGAAAATGTGTGCATCTTGTTTGTTGAGACGAGACCGATGAGCATTCAAATCTTCTCCAGAACTTCACGATGGCCAAGAGGTCAAGCAGCCCCTGGTTGTTAGTTTTTCTTACTGCTGCTGCAGATGCAACTCCCGATCTGAGGACGACCTACTCTACGTACTGCACCTCGACACGAACTGAAGACTTTTACTAGGGAAAGGTCACAGTTCTCTCTCTCTCTCTTGGAAGCCTAAAATCAGCAATCACAATGTAGGCATGGAGGATTCTTGACTTTTGCAGTTAACGGCGACGGTCAAATGAGGTGCAAGATCGAATGATGTTGCATTCCGCTCTTCAAATTACAGAGCCGATGCAAGAAGCATCGGTTAAAACACGGAACCCTCAACATCAGATCAGCAAATGATTCGTAATTCGGGGAAATCATGAACTGCAAAAAGTGATGTAAGCTTTTAATGAGAAAGTGTAGTGCACGTATGCAATCGTAGAATCGAGTAGAGAAGCGACTGCGTCGTTTGATGCGCCGAAACTGCACCCCCGGTCCTTTGCAGAACTGCAAAAAACATGACAAAAATTTGCTCCGAATGCGCTTGTGATCGTCACGGCAACACGGAAACCACGGCCAAAACGTAGCCAAAGATATAAGAATCACCTGTCAACAACGGATTCCCATGTCCAGCTGATTCGACCAGGAGAAGTCACCGTCGACGCTGCTGGTGGAACGACCGGCATTCGCCTCTTTCAATGGCTTCCTCTTCAGAGCATTTTCTCCCACGCCACTGCCGCCACCGCCCGTCTCCGAGCCTGAAGAAGCGGTTCTCTTACGACCAAAGGCACCGTCACCTTTCTTCTCCGGTCTCCCCTGGCGTTTGAAGCCATCGTCCGGCGCCAACGGACGGTCCTCCTTGCCGAAGTTCTCGACGGAGGTGATGACACACTCGTGCCATCCGAGCTCGTCGACGTCGGCGATCGCTTCCGCAAGAGAGAGCCGCACGTCGTGTGACGAGACGTTCTCGTTCAGCGTGGACCGCGAGGGATCCACGAGCTCGATCGCCTCCACAGCATCCAACAGCGCTCTCTGCGACGGATTGACAATTTAGCTCCAGGCAGATTTTTCCAACTTCCCGCTCACAAAAGGCCGGAGGCAAAACAAGCGATTCGACCTCAACCGCAGACGAAGAAACAGCTCATCGTTCATCACGATTCACCCGATCAAAGTACTTAATCGAGCCGTCATGTCAATCGAACACAACACGGAGCTCGATCATCCTAATCCAGCTTCACTTAACGATCCTCACGAGAGCAGAAAACAGTAAAAAAAAAAAAAAAAAGGCAGAGAGCAACCTTTCTCGACAGGCAAATCGCTAATCCTCGCGAGCTAAGCAGATGCTAAAATCAGCAAACGTCCGGGTACAGCAAATCGCGCAGAGCATCGGAGCCTGTGAGGAGACGGGAGTTTAGGAATTCACCTTGGGGAGGTTGCGGATCTTCCTGAACCCGTGCATCTGGATGATCTGCAAAAGAGACGAAAGCGATACCGATAGGCATCAGGCATCGGAATCGAGCTCTACGGCCGCCGGAAAACGATCGGAGGACGGGACGGGAGCCGCGGTCGGGCTCTCCGTCCGCCCGCACCGCCTTTCGCCCGTTCCGAACACAGACAGAGAGAAAGAGAGAGACCTGATTGAGGGAGCTGACGGTGAGGTCGGCGCGTTTGTGGGAGCGGAGGAAGTCCAGGTACTCCTCCAGCGAGAGCTGGTTCGTCTTCTTCGTCTTCGCCTTCCCTTGCATTCTCCTGGATTTTTGCGCCCCTCCTCTCTCCTTTCCGTCGCGATGGGGCTCGCTTCGGTACGACTACGAGGGGTACTTGTATTTATACGGTGGGGAAGGGATGATGCGCGCGCGCGCGCGCCAGCGCTAGGTGGGTCCCGCCGAGCGCTTTCCGAACCAATAAGAGCTGAGCGCACGTGTGATCGGAGCAGGCGATGCGAACTTGCGAACGCGAGAGGAACCGAGCCATTCGGATCCGATCCGGCCTTTTCCGTGCCGGCTGAATTTTACCGCGGCTCGTTTTTGGCAATCCTGAAATTGGTCCTCATAAGATCACGGTCGAGTTTAGCTTCGGCGGATGGACGTTGTTCGGCAAGAAGGAGAACGGAAAGAGAGCGGGGGAGGGTCTTCGACCCTCGCCGGGATTTGTGGGAGGGGGCCGCGGCACTCGCTATGTGTCGAGAGAGCCTCCCTTGCCCTCGGGGCGGCTTTTCGTGCGGGGTTCGACCTGCCCCTCGCGCGGGGGTAATCGCAAGGAGCCGCTCGGTCCTCGCTCTGTGGTTGGATAGCGACCAAGTTGGATTGCCTAGTCATCAGACGTGAGGTGGGCCGAATCGACCGGAGGCATTAATTTTGAGATCGGCCCCTTCGTATTTTCCTTCATAGGATAGAAAGGACGCACCTTGCCATTTTGGCCCGTGCAATGCAAAGTTATCTCTCTCGAGAAGGGCCGTCGTTGCAACGGACACGATTAGCTGGAGGTTCTCAATTCTTGAGTATATGAGATAATTGCATAAATGTTGTAACTTGGTATGTATAGAGAGAAAGCTACATTAGCCGCCAAAGAGCATTTTTGAGGGTTTAGCATTAGTGGCACATTTTGTGTTAGGAACCATACGTTTTCATTCAATACCCGCCAATTGAGTTTCAAATTCCTTATCGGCATCTTTGGCAGTAGACCATTTTAATCCACACCGTATATTTCTGCTATACTCACTAGGCAAATTGAAAGAGAAGGCACTGTCAGGAATTTGAATTCCGCAATGTTCATCAAGAATTCAAATTCTCAGTGCCATGGAATTAGCTTTGCTGTGCAGATCGCCGAAAATATTTCAAGGAAGAACTTAAAGAGCAGAAAAGCAACATATAAGCATCTGCAGATTGAACATTACTGGAGAAATCAACCGAAAACATTGCTCGTCACCGTGATTACCAATCACAGCATACAGAAGAGGATGTGGAAAGCATTAGCGAAAGGAAAGAATCTCAGTCTTCAACTCTTCATGCAGAAAGAAATGCCTGCACAAGTCGGAACCAGTGAACGGCTCAATCCAGCGCGCCATCAACACCAACACACATGATATGCCGAAATCCACCAAATGGGTTTAGAATTCGATGAACGAATTGTGCCTGTCGCATAAAGCGACGGGAAGAAAAGATTAGGAAACAAGATTAGGGTTTTTATAGAGTGAACCCTGAAACACTAGTACTTCTGCAAATCTTTTCCATGAGTTCGACCGAACGTCGCCACATCCTCCAGACCAGCATCAAGGGCATACGAGTGCGAAACAAAGATTCGATGCGATCCGACAGGAGTAAAGCCGGACGACTTGATCCTTCTCCAATCCGTTCCTCGCCACAATGTCGACCCATCCTTGCCCTACCAGGTGATACACCGTCTCGCTCTTGTTCTTCAGGTCTAACCTTATCAGGCGCAAGTGGCAAGTCTCGCCCGACGGCCCCAGCAGCAAGACCTTCATCTCCGTCTGCGCCCCATTCTCGTCCCGCGTCTTGAGCACTTCCTTCTCGGCCTTCCTAAGAAACTTGGCCTGGAGTTGCGCCTTGGCCAACGTGAGCCGGCGCGCGGGTGGGCTCACGTCCACGATGTCAAGTGGCTTCTCCACGAGGAGAACCATTTCGCACCCCTCAATCATGTCGCTGGTGGCGACACCGGGGAAGAAAGATCTCCGGACTCTCTCACAAAGGGCGCTAGGATCCTCGGATGAGGATGAAGCTGCTGCGGACGATTCTTGACACCGGCGCGCTCTTTCCCGCGAAGCAGTTGCAGCAATCGTCAGTATATCCAAACTCATCGTGTTCGCTTTGCTGCCAATCTCGACTCGTCCAGAGTAAACTTCGCAATCATCCGGAGAGGAAGCATCGCGGCGGCGTACTATTTCTTCTTTTCCAAGTTCACCGGGCTCTTGGTGATCGTCACCGGGAGAGGGAGTGTCCCGTATCTCGCCTTCTTCGAGTTCAGAATCAGAGCTTCGCCGGCTGTTTCTCCCAGAGCCGCTCGACATCTTCTTGCTTCTGTTTTCAGCGCCTCGAGCGCAGAAGCGTAATGCGGAATGGATCGTGAAAGTTTGGTTGAGAAAATTGAGGAATGGATCGCGAAAGTTGGGAGTTATATTCTATGGCGGAACGCGAAATGAAGAGCTTGTCGATAAGTAGTGCCTCTTTCTAACGGTAGTAACTGATCCGAGCAACGGGGGTTCAAGTCAAAAGCACTAAACCATTAATAAGCGAGAGAAATTCCACGTGGCAATTCGTAGGGAATTTAGAGATCGGAAATACTCGCGAGTTTGCCTTTTTTTGGCAGTAAAAGTTTTTAAAAAGATCCGTTTATTCAGATCACCGAATTTTGTATTTTGGGTTGGTAATTTGAAAGGAGTTGTGGTAAATTTTTGATATTTTTAGGTAATTTTATGTGTACCTTTCGTCGTGCCCTTTGTTAATAACAACTCCATCTTCTTGAGGATTTTTTAGGAAAATTGCATGACACAACTTAGTTCTACACTCATTGTACTTTTACCAATTAAGTCATAATCTTTTTAATTTTGTCAATTGAGTTATAAATATTTTGACAATTTATTAATTGAGTTTATTCAGTCAATTTTGACTAAAAATTGCTAACATAGATATCGCATAACCTATATGGTATGACCAGTAATGACGTAAACATTAAAATTAATAATTTCATAATTATTTGAATTTTTTTGCCTTTTGCTTTTTCTTTCTTTTTTTTCCCCTCTGATTGAGGGCTCGTGAGGACCATGGTGCCCTTGCCTGGCCTAGATCTTGTAAGAGCTCGCATGGCCTTGATTTGACATGCATGGACGTCATGACCCTTGCCTAGGCCCTCAACGGCCATGACAAGTGCATTGGGCGAGGGCCATGAGCCCTCACCTAGTGGCTAGTAGGGGTGGCATGCCCTCGTCGGGTGATGGCGAGGGTTGATTGGCCACCCTTGCTGGCCCTTAATCCCCCCCAAAAAAAAAGTAAAGAAAAGGAAAGAAGAAATCCAAAAAAAAAAAAGGAAAAGTTCAAAATATTAGTAAATTATGTCAATGTCAATGTTAGTAATGCCACGTACTATATATTACCGAAGGCTTAGGCTTCTATGGGACCGGCGGAACATGAGGGACCCCTTTCAAAGATAGGGGCACCAATTCTAAAAGGCTCTTGTCGGGAAGAATTTCATATAAGATAGAATAGCCTTATAGAGTAGAAAGGGGCTTTCTAAGTTTTTGATGAGTTTGAGGCCTGAGTTCGAGAATGTAATCGTTGTCCACGTTAGTAATTTTCAGTCAAAATTGATTAGATGAAATGTCAAAATATTTATGATTCAACTAATAAAAGTGCAATAAATCTAGGAACTTTTAGATAATTTTCCAAGTTATCCGCAGGGGCGTGCGCCTACACACACGTACATGAAACCATTTGGACGCCAATGTTGAGATGATTACTGTGGTTACTTCGATGGATGTTATTTACCTCGTAAAGAAGTGAAGTGCTCACCGACCCCAAAAAAGAAGAAGTGAAGTGCTCCTGCCCACATAGAAGGCCGCAGTGACCAGGCCCGAACGACTGACCGTGCAACTCCACTGCTCCGCCTAGCGGCGCGAATCCATCCGCCGTTCGTGCCCTTGCGGACAAGCACCAGCGAAAGAGTTGGGGATGGCATACGAGGCATTAACCTAACTCAAGCTATTCATGAAAGCCTCATTCATTGAAATGAGGACATATAAAGAACCACAGGAGCTATGTAATTCCAGTATAAAGACATGCAGGGTTCGCATGGAGGATGGAATTGGCTCAAAGTAACTCCGTTGCAGAATTCCGCAGCTCAATTCATGCGTTTGCCCTCCAGTTTACAAACCCGTCTTGCGAGCAGTATTGGTTGGTATTCGGTTTGAGACGGCTTACGGAAATCGTGAGCGTGGAATTTCATTTCCGAGAAGGTTACATCCTAAAGAGCGAGGATTGTGTTCGATCACTTCGAGATCAAAACCATTAGAATTCAGACAACAGATCAATGTAATCAGAGGAAGCTGCACGATAGAGAGAGGGAAACAGAGCCGAGTTACGGGTAGAAAATGAGGATCGAGCAGTGAATATGTAAGCAATGATCTGGCCACAGAGATTGAAGGGCTAAAGATGATAAACCGTAGAATTTGAGGATGAATATGAATCAAGAGATAAAAGTTCTTCACGAAAAGAATTGGGAGTTATTTCACAATTCCTGAATTTAGGAGCTGAAAATTTATCTAAGGTTCCCTAAGTATATAATATAAAAGGAGCTTGATTATGTCACAGTAAAATTCCAGTGCCCGAGAGTCCTCCAGAAGCTGACTGCTTAGGACGATCGAGGATGATCCAGGCGTTTGCCGCTTCCGACACAGCTAAATCCGCAGCCTTTCATGAACCATCGGACAAGAACTGATGATGGTTTGCATCTGCATTCCTAAAATTAATGCAGACAATGGTCAGATTAACTCGCAAGCATGAGCAGCATCAGTTCTGCTCCTTCATAAAGTGAAACAGATTCAGCCCCTGTTCATCACAACATGAGGGAAAAAAACAGAGACTTTCCAAGTGATTTCTTCAAAAGTTGGTGAAAAATCTTGCGACCAGGATATATTGATACAGCAGATGACCTAGAGCGAATGACTTCGAAGCATATGGATGGGGAAATCAGTTCAAACTCGTCAATGAAATTACGAGGTGGAAGAAAAAAGAACGAATTAGTGACGAGATTGTGGCTCACCAGGGGATGGCGTTGCGGCTTTGGACTTAATTTAGACAACCCGACTAATTTACACCAGGTTTTGGATTATGACACTCATGCTGAGATGCCATTAATGCGACCTGTGCACGTCGTAGAGATTCAGCAATCTCGCTGTCTCCTGGACGCTCTCTTCGCAGGACTTCATAGTCTCTTACAGATTCTTCCCACCGACCGAGCTACAGCATCAGAAAAGAATTCAGAGAGATGTGATTATAAAGCAAACAATGCCAGTGAACGGAAGATATTGATGCAGAAAAGAGAAGCAGATCTTCGAACTAGAAGACACCTAATTTACCTTTCCATTTGAGACGGCTCTCCGAAGAAGTGCCTTGATGTAATTCGGTTGAATCATGAGAGCTTGGTTGCAGTCTTCAATGGATTTCTCCCATAGTCCGAGCTTAGACCAACAAACAGCTCTGTTGCAATAAAGAACCGAATTGCAATTATCATATTTGAGGCCTTCCCCATAAGCTGAACAGGCCTCGGCGAATCTTCCAGAGCTGAAAAGATCATTACCACGAGCACGAGCATTCGCCACCATCTTGACATTACTCAGCAGCAGTGCAATTTCCACATTACTATAATCAATGCGTCCAGCTTTCTCCACTGCCGTGACCGCACTATCGAACCTGCAAGACAGGACAACGATTTCTCAATTGGCAAGAATATATCACCCTTAATTCTCTAAATTCTCTAAATTCTGCATACCTTCCCATTGCCATATCGACCTGGGACTGAACATGGAGCACGTATGCTTCAGCAACCATGCCACAGAACCTACTTTGAGGGTAGAAAGGCGAATTGGAGATAGCTTTCAGGCTCATCTCTGCATCTTGTAGTTTATGGAGCTTCAACAGGGCTTCTGCTTTACAAGCAAGAAGCTGCAAAATTTCCACGTAATGGAGTCAACAAAAGTCCAGCTTTCGGTCTGGGAAATAAGCAAATTTAATCATTAGAGCCGGGGTTTTTACCAGAGGAGAAGATTTAGCTCCTCCTTCCATTGCTGCATCGGATTCCTTGACTGCACTCTTCCAGTCTCCAATTTTTCTGGACTCAATGCAAAGGTTCAGATGCTTTTCCAGCGATTGCAGCTTACTCAGCTCACACGGATCGGGCTGCTGGCCAGGATAACAGAGGTGATGCCGCGCATTCTCAACCTGTCCTAGCCTTGGAAATACAGAAGCGCAAGATTGTGAATCAAGATTGTCGACAACTTTCAAACAAAGCATCCTTAACCAATACAGAAAACAGAGCAACTCGCGTCGTTTTGCCATCACACGATTCCACATCAATTCGAAAATCAGGGAAACCAATTGGGGAAACATACTGGAGAAAATCCAAAACGGTCAACAGCAATAACTGAACTTTCTCCGCACAAGAAGTCAACCTAATGGCAACTGCAGTTCCCGCTCACATAAGTAGCAATCAATCTAAACAGACCTATAGGAAAAGACCAATCAGGAAAAGCACAAAACTAATTCATCAAGAATTTGAGACCGGCTTTCTAGTGGGTCGATAGAAGTTAGACAACGAAAGCATAACAAGCTGATCACGACAAAAGCCTGCAGATAAATTCCACGGAAAAGTCTAAAAAAACTTAACAGAAAGAAACAGAGTTGTCCTGTAAAAATTATAATCAAACTCGCGAAATTTGAAAAACAAGCAAGATATCAAACGCAAGAAACTCGAATTCTAAATCACGGACCAGATCAAATGATATATACCTGAGATAAAGGGAAGCTAATCTCTGATGAGACCTTGCATGACCAGGGTCCAGCCTCAGGGCTTCCTTGCAGTCCCTCACCGCCTCGCCCAGCCTCCCTAAAGCCGTCAATGCCGCGGCGCGGTTGCTCCTATACGACGCGCTGTCGGGCGAAATCGCAATGGCCCTGTCATACAACGACAGCGCGTCTTCGAATTTCCCTTTTCTGTACAGTTCATTCCCTGCGTTCTTCACATCCTCTGGATCTAAACTGGCCATTCCTCTCTTGACAACGGATTCGCTGGCGGATTTCCCGTTGCTCGTCTCCCCTGCATTTCCACTGCTCGTCTTCGGAGCACCGATGCCGCCCCGCATTATGCTTCCGTGGCCGTAGTTTCCGCTCCCGGAGCTCAACGTCGCCATTCTGTTGCCATTCGCATTCGCTAGATTCGGCTTCGAAATCTTCCCGGACGGACAAATGTTGCCGCTCAAACCCGCCACATTGACGTGGTGATTCGGCGACGCAATGCCGCCGCCAGTGGCAGTCGAATTCGGAGTCCACGTCCTGCTCGAGTAGATCAGCGGAGCCCCGGCGGAGGCAGATCGCCGATGACCCCGCCGCGGCGTCGATTGGAGAGTCTCCGCGTCGCTCGAAGCGCTCGCGCTCGCGCTCGTTTTGCCCGAGACCGAGCCGGAAGAGCTCGAGGAGCCACTCGAGGTGGTGGTGGTCGCGCCGCCGCTGATCGAGCTCCGCACCATCAGCGGCGAGACGGGCGAGCCCAGATCGAGCTCCCGGTAGTCGGGCTTGTTCATCTCGCAACTCGCCGAGTCCGCGAACCGCGCCGCGAGAGAGCCAACGCCGCCGGCGTCCTCATCCCCGGCCGCCTTACCCGCGCTCGACATCGCCACCGCCGCCGCCGCCGCCGCAGCACAGACTCAAGCTCGAAGGACCGCGAGTCGGGCCGCGCCGCACCGCCGGTTGTCTCGCTAGATCCCGTCGACCCACGAAGGCTTCCGAGCAATGCGGGAGGTCGCGAACTAGCTGACGGCTAGAGATAGAGAGAGAGAGAGACCGGGAGATTGGATCTCGCGGCGAGAAGCAGAGGAATGCAGGCGGCCGAAGGAGGAAGAACTCTTTAGAGAGAGAGAGAGAGAGAGAAGCTGCTACTTAGCTTATGCTGCTGACGAACGATCTGCTCTCTCTCTCTCTCTTCCCCACTCCATGAAACTCGCTTCGTCTTCGAAGAGTCCCTGCTGCTTCTTCACGACGACTCTCTCTCTCTCTGCGAGGAAGAAGAAGGAGAAGATGACAATGAGGATCGATTATGATCCTGTATGGGGGAAAATTTCAATTTTCAGTTTTTTTTTTTTTTCTCTTTCTCTTTTCGTATTATTTTATTATTTTTGCCAGCCATTTTGGCCGCCGCATTTAATTTTTTTTTTTGGGGTAATTTCCTTTTTTTAATTATTTATTACGGTACGGTCTTCGTTGTTAAAGGGGCAAGGCAAGTTGATGCCAAAATTGGCTCGTATAATTTTTAGTTGGTGTGCCCCGCACCACCACAACTAACCATCCCTTATTCTTCATTGCTTAATTTATAATCAAAGTCTTAATTAAGGAAAAAATTTCGAGTCTTCCAAATACGTATAAATATATGGAATTATGTTATCCAGTAACTTTTCGAATGTGAAATTGTATAATTTGTTTTTACCTTAAAAAAAAGGGCTAAACTAGATTAGATTTAAACTCTTCAAAACGTGATTTCATTTAGACAAAATTGAAACAAGAGTTTATTTGTAGGTAGCCATTACAATCTCTTGTGTTGGGTTTTCGTGAAGTATGATTGGAAAGTTAGCCATCTGAAAAATTACCCAAATGGCACTTTGTAAATTTCTCTTTAAGAATTTCGTTTTTTTTTTTTTCAACATGGGAAGAAATTAGATTTAGAAGTTTCTTCAAGTCCGGCGAGATATAAATAGAGAGCATTTAATTCAATGGCAAGGAGGAACAAGGAAAGGGACAACAAAAAGTGCATGAATTCGGATACATGTCGATTTATTTCTCCATTTATTAATTTATTTATTTTTGGAGAGAGAAAATGGAAAATGAGTGGAGATTGCCCGGGGGATGTAAATGTGCCATGTACTTGGAATTGGCAAGGGTAGGGGGCCTTTCAATTTTGGGAGTAGGGGGCTGAACGAAGTGATGACGTGGACTTTACCCAAATAGCACATCCTTCCATGCATTCCGTACTCCCCCAAAACTTCTCTACAGTTACGGAAGGACTATGCAATTCTCTCTCTTTTGCCGACTTCCATGCGTCCTGAATTAGCTGGACCGCAATGGATATTGCCCCCGAAAAATTCACCAATTTACACGTGGATGATCGTCGTAGAAGGGAGGAAAAATGTGACTGGAATGAGGTGATAAAAATTTGTCCTTTTATGGAGAAGTACGCACGGGATTATCTATTCCAAGGTAAATTAGGTGCATTTGATAATAATTCTGTTTTCGGAAACTTATTCGGATCATAAATGATTATTTTTTATTCTGTTTCCTAACGATTCCGAGTAAAAAACACATTTGTAATCGTCTAAATTTTTTCTATTGTAGAATTGCATTTGATACCGTCTTCATTGATTTTGTTCCAAATCAATTTCTTTTAGTTTTTAAATATTTTTTAATAATTTTTTTACTTTTTTTCCTTTTTTTTTCTTTTTTTCCCTTTTCTCCTATTCTTTTTCTTCTTCTTGTGGCCAGTGGCCGGACTTGTGATCGGCCAAACGAGGGCCCCTCGTCGGCCAAGCCTTGCCTGGGCACCGGGCGAGGCCCACCTAGCCACCGGTGAGGCTCAACCTCACCCGATCTGGCGAGGCCGAGTCTCGCGGGGCGGGCGAGGCTCACCGGTGCCCGCGAGGCTCGCCCGGCCCCCCGCCCGTGGCCGGTCGGCCTCGTTGGGGCGGGCGAGGCCGGCCGGCCATTGGCGAGGCTAAGCCTTGCTTGGTGGGTCGGGCTTGCCTCCGGTGAGCTCGCCGGACCTTGCCCTGGCCTGGCGAGCCCACCGAACCGGCGGACGACGACCGGCGGCGGACAGTGGCGGCGGGCAGTGGTGGACAGCAATCGCGGGATGACGGAAGGGAAGAATGAGACTTTCATTGTTTTGATTCTTTTTTTGATTCTCAGACAGAGAATCACATTTTTTTTTTTTTATTCTCAATTCTCTTCCCAATTTGTTTCCGGGAACAAAAATTTTACCAAACGCAATTCTCATCCCAAACGATTATTAATTTCCAGTCTATAATTGAGAATTCATTGTGTGATTTTTTTTTTTTTTTAAAACCGAGATCCAAATTGGTCGAGTTGTGGAACTGACTTGGTCCGGTCTCCGGTTCGACCAAGGGATCGATCCATTTTCATAGTTTGGGTAAAAAGCTAGATTCTAATAATAAATTATGAAAGCTACGCCATTTCTTTGCAAAAGAATTTATTGGTCGAGTGCTTTTATTGTTATTTATTCATGTTTTTTCTTTGAGCGAGTTATTGTTATTTATTCATGTTGAAAAAACATAGTTTGTTACTTGATGGGCGCAGAAGTATTTTTATTCATCTATTGAGAAATGCATCAAAATTAGTTTAGAATTGGTTTATTCAACCTAGGAACTAGAATAGTTGTATCAGTTCCTCTTGAGAAACTAGTTCGATCCTCGGTATTAAGGCAAAAAGCTGGTTCTAGGTTTGTAGAACTAGGAACCTAGCCATTTCTCCCTAGATCAAATATCGAAACTGACAACAAAAAAAAATAAATAAATAAACGAGGGAATTAATGTGGAAAATCACTAGTATTAGCCTGCGAGACATTGTTTCATTTTGAGAAGAAATGATAAAAATTCCTCCTATTAAATAATGGTCGCCTCGGAAAAAATAAATCGCTGTCAAGGTAGAACAGGCACAGAAAAAATGACCTGATTTTTCTAAACGTGCCTATGGTGTTGCCCGGCTTTTGATTCTCGATTATCTTAAAACAAGAAATTGTAATTTCAACAAAAAATTCATCTTCTAGGACGAATTTCATGGTCAAGTTCAGGACAACCGAGACAATGCATGTGGAAGGAAAAGTTGGTTTCAAGGGTAGGTTCGATAGTGATTCTTAGGTGACCACTTGGGGAATTAGATGACAATTAATGGAGATCATAGTGTATTCGATTTAGAAAAAGGTCTACTGGAGTTAGGTGTAACGAACTTTAACTATGGCCCCATATGTCTCTTGGACTCCTAGTAAAACAACGATGGTACTCTATCGAAATATCATTACCGAGTTCTCTCTATCAGTGCCCCTAAAGAGTACTGCTTGGACATCTTGTTTGGAAAATGTCCATCATTCTTTTTCCTTGAAAGAAGTAGGATTCCTTCGTTCCTTAGTGCTTGTCGGGAAAATTATTAAAAAATTCTTAAACCTATTATGTTTTCACCAATTTAATCCTACACCTTTCAATTTTGGCAAATAAGTGATAAACCTTTTCGCGTTTTGTCAATATAGTTAACCTGGTTAATTTTGATTGGAAATAGCTTATGAGGGCATTTTTTTTCAATTTTTTTTATTGATTTTTTTAGTAACTGTCTTCTTTTTTCTTTTCTTTATTTTCTTTTACATTTTTTCTCCACCTGTCGGACAAAGATGTATAAACATGTTAAGGAAAGTACTAATTTTTGGTAGAGTGATTTATTCCTTTTGTGCAAAGAAATCAATGAGCACTGTAATTAGTGTTGTGTTTTTTTTTTCCCTTACATTTCCCAATGCCCCAAAAAAAAAAGGTGGTCTTCGCAAAACGCATTTGATGGTTCTTGAACAGCAGCAAGATAAACTTGGACCCGTTGAACAAGCAATCACAAGCCAAAGCGTAGGACCGGACGAGGAAAATAAAGGAATCGAAGGGTAAAGTAACAGCTTCAAGAAATCGATTCTGTCAATTCCACGCTGTTTCAACCATCGTTCTTCGAGCAAAACAGGATCCCGCAACCCAAATCAATGCCGGAATCTCGTTTTTTTTTACTCCAGCGTGAACTCGACAGATAAAAACAATGCCGATCGGTCACTAATCTCGCCCCGCCCGGGCCGCATGTCGTATGAACATGTTGCGTACAAGGATTGGATCGATCATCGCTCCGGGTGTTGACAGCATCATTTCATGACTGAGCGAGTGGGTCATTCGGGGCCAAAAAAAAAAAAAAAAAAAAAAAAAAAAACATGAGGCGTGGTGGGTCATGTCGTGTGGTGCAAGTCCATGATGCGAGACAGTTTCCATTCTTGGTGGGCACGTTCTCATGGCGAAAGGCTGTGTGCATTAGCTGTGTCCAGTTTCTTCTCGACCCATCTCTTCTCGTTCTGCCCCATCCCCATTGCCAACATTAATTTCCCCAAAAAGATAACTAAATACAAGACTTTGTTATGACATTTTCCTGCTTAAAATCGAATAAATCTTTAACCCTGGAGAGAGAACAAAAGAAGCAAGAGACCAAGACCGCTAGAAGATCCGCCAAACCCTAATAGCGGAGCCACGTATTCGTCTTCATTTTTCGCAGCAAGTTTTCTCTTTCGTGGCTTTTTCTGAGACATACTTTTGAGGCAGGAAAATGAATAGAAAATTTGGCGGGGGCGGTGTGTTGTGGGGGCGTGGGGGCGTTGGGCGCAACAGAACATTGGTGGCATAATGGAGAGACGAAGTGGGGGTGAGGGGGTTTCTGACAGTTTTCGACATGTACAGATGGAATTGGAGGCAAGCTCCGATGTTCGACTGCCGCGCCAGCGGGGCCAGTCAGAGAACCCTATGTCCCCCAGACCCATGTAACTTACAATAAGATTTTAAGGGGAAATATTAAAGATGGTCATGAGGAGCTGCAACGTTCTTCTCGCTTGGCGACGTCTCTAGGGTTCACCATAAGTAATTCTCTCCCTAAAGAAGCGAACTCGCCTCTGGCGTCCCGGCAAAAGTTCCACATCTTTGTCCGGGTTTGCAAATACTTTGCTAAGAGAATATGCTTAGGCATCAATGTCTGAGCCACTTGGGCCCTCTCCTTTCAGTCTGGAGCAATCCATCAAGGTCCTGTGAACATGCCGATTTGCGAGGAAAAGAAGGGGGCAAAAAAGGGTTAATCGCCATTGATTTTTCTTAGCTGGATTTCGTCGATGTCAGTCGAATGCTTTGGCAATATTGGGGTACGAAAGGTTTTGCGTGAGTTCAAAGTAATCTGATATGTGCTAGTGGTGTTTGGTCCTGCCAAATTGAATTCGGGGAAGAGTGGATTGACGCATTAAGATGAATATTGCTTGTGATATAATGACTTACACTTAGTCAAAGTATTTGTCAAAGGGGAATTAGGCATATGACAATGTAATGTTCGCCACCATGTGCTAGTGAAAGAATCTCGTAATAACATTCTTTTATGCCAGAGAGACCACGCCACATTGTTAATGACCCATTTGCACATTTTCTTTTCCCAAATCTGTCTGAGATTAGCAGGGCCCGAAAGACTCCTCTCGGTCTCGCACTATAATATCCCTCACGACCCCCCTCCCCCTCAATTTACTTTGTTAATCTATGCACCGATGGATAATTATTAATTAAGCATCTCCTAAAGCAGAAAAAGCACCTCGGCCATTCTATATCCGGCAATATCTTGCTGTATTTCTCAGTGGTCCTTACCGAAAGGAATATGCCTTTCCCTATGTCGTAGATAGGCTCCACAGAGCTTAATTAAATCGAGAGGGTGATCATGGATACGGTAATATTTATGCCAAATCGAGCTATATTAATCAAATTCCAGCATGCATGCCATCCGCTAAGTCCGATGAGCCAAAGGGGAAAGACAAACCTTCTAATTCGTCCCAGAAAGAGGAAGCTGAGATGATTATCCAAAGACAAAAATTTAGAGCCCGCCTTACATGATTTAATTGCTCTTTCGTTATGGAACTTTTGCCTTTGGTTTTTGACCTTTGACTTTAAGTTGTTACTTTCCTAAACAATAAATACTTGGAAACCTCATATGACCTTTGACCTTTTATACCCTATTTTCGAAAAAGATTATGGGTTTTTTTTTTTTATATTAATAAAATCAAGGAGCAAAGGGTTTTTCGACTTGTGGCATAAGGTCAAGGAAAGGATGTGGATTGGGAGTACTTTCGCCATAGGCGAGCGCACACTACTCGTGGAAACGGGCCAAGAAACGAAAGGCCTCGAGCATTTATAATTGGAAGTGGATAACGAAGTTTCCTAAGCATGACCAACCAAAAAAGAAATCAGACATGTTTTTTTTTTTTTTGGACACTATGTGCTATGAAAGCTTCTGTTTAATCATGTCGCGTCTCTTTTTCAAGCGAAAGAGATGGGACATGGCAATAGGCATGTAAGATGCACGTACCTCGCATGCGAGTTTAATGAGCACGAAAATTCGTTTTGGCCTCTCTGAAAATTGAAACTAGACTGGCTAAATGAACGAGCTAAACCTAGGGGTCGTGTTGTGGTGGATAGTGGCCTCGGCCTCAAAATGTGGAGTTTTTTTGACAGCTCACGTGAGATCTATATTTCTTGATCCGAGTAGATCTAAATCGTGGGCACAAAGGCTTGACTTCTCCAAATTATGATTTGGAGAAGTTTGAACATGATCGTTGGCCGATTGAGCTAGGGCGTATTTGGACTGGCCCAATCAATGGGTAGGTTTAGACAAATGGTTTCCTTATAGAGTTTGTACGAGCTCGTTGCATTTTCATAAATGGAAAAGGGTTTTGAATGTTGGACAAGTTTGGGCATCAATGTTTCAGGTCTAGTCTTGGGCCCAATAAGGATGAACATTTGACACTAAATATATTAACAAGGATTGACTCTAGATAGGTTTATGATCCAATCTCACAGTTTCACTGAAAAACAGAAATTATTCGGGTCTCTCTATCTCTAGGTTTCATTTGTGTATAGGATGATGGATAAGCAAGCAAGCCACAGTTCTTTCCTAAGGATAAAGGAGCTGGAGTAGTGAACTATAATTGTGAAAAGTTTGGAAGATGTGGCAAGAGGAGCCGTGTAGATTTGTTCCGATGGTTCGATCTTTCCCAGTAAAATGAGGTCCATTTGAATTCTGAGCATTTTTACTCGAGAAAGGGGACTCTGAGCCTAAGTAGTCCTCAATCACCGATAGAATACAAGTATAATGACGGCAAGGTGAAAAGAACAATATCGGGAGGGGAATAATAGCTAGAAACGGATGCTAGTAACTTGTGGACTAAGGAGCAAAAGGAGGAATATGTCTAAGGAGGGGCTCGGGTCTGATTGGCTATTGATGAAACAGTAACTTAACAAGGTGATGATTGATAGCTAGTATGAGAGGATGGTCAACCACATTAGGACCAAAGCACGGCCTAGACTCCCACTAGAGGCAACAGTGGGGAATTTTCTGCATTAGGCTAAGGCCTAATGGAGTAATGTCGCATGGAGGTAGAAGACCCATTGGTTGCGAACTTTTTAAGGAGGAGAATTAATGATGTTATCTAGGGAACAGGCGTTGCCAAACTCTATGCCAGCACCTACGGTAATACACATGGTGCAAGCACTATTCAAAGTGATTGGGCATAAAGCATTTACAAGTGGCTTTTTAAGTCCCCTGCCAAATTCGAAGGCCCAACCCTTGGTAGGCAGTGAAAATTGCCAAGCTGGATACTATAAAGGCATAGAAAATTATACAATGGAGTGGTGAAGTACGTAGAAATTGAGAAGAACACTAATGACAGAAGCACTCTTTTGGACCGTAGCAAGAGCACAAAAACCGGGTTTATTATTATAACTCTTTTTTGTAGTAGAAGCATCTATGGGTTCTCACGAAATATACTGATATAACAAAAATAATTAAATGATTTAAATTGATTCTTTCTAGAGAATTAAATGGTCTTCTTGAACAAACCTTTTATTTGGTAGGTAATTTTGATGAAGCTATTGCGCTATGAACTTCAAAATAGAAAATAAGTTCAAGAAATGACCTTAAGTTTTTGCTTACTAACCCTCACCTCCTTTACATTGATGTGGATTACCTCCAGATATAGCAAAAGAGCTTTTTCTGACATTTATAATTCGTTGGCTAATTAGGCAGCATCTTTCTTTAAACATAGGACTTGTTAAGAGTAAAATTCAGGAAAAGAAGCCCTTGCTTCTACTCTGCGTCAGCGGCACCCGTTCAATGCTTCCTCGACTAGGTTCTCAAAAATTGGCTGCAATATAAACAAATCAATAATTTCAGTGGTCCATTTTGATTTTTATGTGTATGCACGGCATATTTTTTTTTTCAAAAGATGTATGATTGTAACTAGTTTTATATTTTTCTTCAACCCTGAGTGAAGAGAACTTCGTCTAACCATCCTTTCAAATGATGAGTTAAAAATTATGTCGGACATCACCCAGAAAAATCAAATTAAATTAAAATAAATATGGGCGATGTCTAGCATAAAACCCGCCAATAAAAAAGGTGGTGACCGGAAAACGGGGCCCTTGTATTACTCTTGAAATACCAAAGACTTAGTTCATGCTTGCACAGACTTCATTGTATGGTTAAACCAAACGACATATTCTGTGATCTATAGTCCACAGACCAAGACCATCTCAACCGATGACGATGCGACCTTCACTATGAAATCTGCCTAACGAACGGTTTTTTCTATAGCCCATCCAATGACTTCTCTTTCAAGCCACCCACGTTCCACATCACAAAGGTGGCTCCTCTTTCTTGACTTCGGATGGCTCTGTGTCATTTGCTTGACTTGGACTTCTCGAGAAACGGCTCCAGCTCATCAAGTTCAATCCCGATACGTGTCTCTCTACGTGCCTCCTCTTTTCCATGGAGCCTTACCACCAAATAGCCACGGCCAAACCAAAATCTCCATCCATCGCCGCACAGATTCTCTCGACTCGGGTACCGGATGGGGCGTTTCCTATTACTAGTTCTTCTCATAATACAAGCTGGGATTAGTTGCCATGCCTGGAACAATCGCCTGTGTGCCCCTTCAGCATGCAGCGAGGTCGGCGACATTAGGTATCCTTTTGATTGAAGGACGACCCTAAAGGCTGCGGTGACGAGAGGTTCGAGTTAGCGTGTGAAGATAACCGCACAATACTATCTTGTTCAATGGCCAGTATCATGTGAAGTCGATGGACCCTTGGAATAACCAGAATACTGGGGTTACGGAAGTGGTTGATGTTGGGCTGCAGAAGAGCAATTGTTCTTCCGTTCCTCTCCGCCCGTTAATGCTCTCTAATTTCAGTAGTGAAGCAATTGAATCGTACTACATCGGTTATATCCTTTCCAGGGTGACCATTTTGTCTTGCTCAAAGCAAGTGAGATCTTCCTCATATATCGAAACCGAACCATGTATAGCAGTTAGCGGATATTATTCATACGCTGTCATCAACTCAAAGGCATCGGATATTGAGGATTTTTGCACCATAACCACTTCAGTGCTTGCAGCAGAATCTTTATGGTACGAAACAGATGCATTGTCCCGGGAAAATCGCACAATCTCCTACGACATTGACAATGTGATGGCTGACAGGTTTAATCTCTCATACTGGGTGTCGCTGCAGAAGAAAACATATCACTTTTGCTTCTTAGGCTTCCGGTACCGAGGGAAAAATCGCATATCCTACTACTACTGTAATTGCCTTTACATCAAAGTAGGTTACCTGATCAATGTGCTAATATTTCTTTGTAGCTACAGCTATTTTGCCTTGAAGCGAAGGACTGTGATTGACTGGTATGAAAATCAAAGTAACAGATGCAAGAAAAGTCTGTAGATCTCGCGACCATTGTGATTGGGTAAGCAAAACCGAATAAAATGAAGGGATCAAGAGGACATGCAAATAATTGGTTCACTGTGAAATGCAGTCGTCGTTCTAGGAGAGAAAATGAGGATAGCAATCACGTCGTATTGTGTTATACTCCCGAAAATTTCTATACGAGCTCAAGGTACCTGATCTTTTGAACTGCATATTGGGGAATAAAAAGCACGCAAAGAAGTTAATGGTGTGCTCCCTTGCTGAGGCTAAGGATATTTATCAATTATTAGCTTTATGAATTTTTGCTTCCAATGTTGTTGATTTATACCTAGCTTTTTTCAGTTAATCAGGATGATAATACTTCTTTCCTTATACGTATTTTTCATTCATTGCTCAGCTAGTTCTGATATTATGTCTTAATTAATCTCTTTCTTTCTGTAGACAATTCTTCCTGGGGTACGAAGCTAAATGGCGCATTGAATAGAGTTCCTAATGTCGGCTTGTCTTCGGCATGGATGATTCTTTTCTTCACATCTACGAAACATTCGCTTACTATATGTGAAGAAAGCATTCTTTATTGTTCTTTACACTAATCTTAAGGCAATTTTCTACGCAGCTCACTTCTTGGCAGCAAAGTTCATATTCAGAGCCCAATGTGTGTTGACACTTATAATTTATAAGTGGATGAGTAGGAACCAAGCAATTGATGCAAACATTGAAGAATTTCTACAAGCTTACAACAACTTTTTGCCCATAAGGTACTCTTACTCGGAAATCAAGAAGATCACAAAAAATCTCAAACACAAATTAGGTGAAGGGGATAAGGTTCCGTGTACGGAGGAGTACTTAGAAGTGGCAATGAAGATGCGGTTAAGATTTTGAACAAATCAAAATCCAATGGCCAACATTTATAAGTGAAGTGGCCACAATTGGAAGGATCCATCATGTTAATGTGATCCAACTTGTTGGTTTTTGGCTCAATTACTCCAAGCAAGCTCTTGTCTATGATTTCATGCCAAATGGATCTTTTGATAAGCATGTTTTGCATAAGGATGGTATAATTCTCTTGGTCATAACGAAAATATATGAGATTTCTCTTGGCATAGCTAGAGGGATAGAGCATCTACATCGAAAATGTGAAATGTTAATTTTGCACTTTAACATCAAGCCTCAAAATATTCTCCTAGATCAGAGTTTCACTTCGAAAGTTTCTAATTTTAGACTTGCAAGACTTTACCCCCACCAATCACAGTATAGTAATGTTGACTGCAGCAAGAGGAACCTTGGGATATATGGCACCTAAGCTATTTTATGATGGGCTTGCCACATACTTGATCATTTTAATAAATTTTCAAATATTAAATGGTACTTTAATTTCATACTGCCAATAAATAATTTTTTTCATTTAAAAAAGTCAAACTTAACTACTTGAAACTTCGCATAATTCCAATGGATCTAAAAAATGGGTGGGAGTTCATCTTCTAAGCTTTGTTTGTTTCGCAAAAAATGTGACATTCTTCAAAATGTTTTTTTTTTAAAATCAATTTTTAAATTAACATTCTCGATTTTTTTTCGAGAAGTCATTTTCCAAGAAAATAATAGTATTTTCCACCATTTTGGTAGAAAAAATCTCATTTGGTCTGAAATTGAGGCATGATGATTGGTGGAGGAAGAAGGAAAAAGAAAAGAAAGAAAAGAAAAAATAAAATAAAATAAAATAAAATAAAATAAAATAAAATAAAATAAAATAAAATAATATTTAACAAATATTTAAAAAATTCGAATTTTTTTAAATTTTTTGGCCTCCATGGACCTAGCATGGGTGTTGAGGACCGAGGCTTGGCCTCGATATTACTGGGCCTGAAGTCTCAACCATGGGCTTGGGCACTGATGTCCTGGGCCCGGCCTTGAAGGATGTAGGCGTAGCAGTTGAGGTCTCGGGCATGACTTAGATGGACCCTAGCTAGGGCGTTGGAGTCCCAAGAAACTACCAAGGGCCCGAGAATGAGTATTAGGATTTTTGTGCTTAAGTGTAAAGTTTTTGATCTAATCGTCGATATCTAGTCATATTTTGGAAAATGATTTCTAAATTTAAGCTTTGATAAGGAAACTTTTTTCATTGATTAGGAAAACATTTTTTGTTTAACTTATTTTTCTAAATAAATCGAAATTTGAAAAATAAAGAAAATGTTTTTCACGAAACAAACAGAGCGTAAGTAGAGGTTACAAGCGTCTGGGGTTGAACTTCGTGAAATACGGGAGAAAAGCCGGCCGGCAAAGAAAGAATTGGAAGAGCATTTTCGTAACAGCGTTCTTCTCCTAATTTGTTTTCTCTATTTTATCAATTTTTTTATTTTTTAAATAAATTATGACGGGACTTTATCCAAATAGCAATTGTTGCAAGTTCGATGCCTTCCTCAAATTAATTGGTCATCGAATAATGCCGCCGAATTTATTGATTTACACGTGGGTTATCGTTCGTAAAGGGAGGAAAATATGACAAGAATGAGGGAGCAAAATGTAATTAAAGGGGAAACAAAAAATGAGTAAATCACATGAAAATATTTCATTCAGGACAACCAAGACCGAAATTGTGAAAAAGATGTACTAGTTTCAAAACTGGTTCAATGGTGATTCTTTCGTGACGGCTTGATCACTTTTTCTGGTTTCATATATTTAATTTAGTGAAAGGTCTGCACAAATTAGGTTGATATAGAAGGCTATCAAACTTTAGTTATGGCTCAAGACGATACCGTAGCTTTTTATCTAACATAATGTCACCAACTAACTCGAAAGGTAACGTGCACATACAAACGTATAAAAAGAGCTTTTCGCTTCCTCGCATGGTTTTAACCAATTATTAAACACTAAACATAGTAGCGGCGAAAACTAACACTGATCGAATATATTATTATAGGGTACTCTCTATTAGAGTCCTCAATGAGTATCGCTTGAACTTGTAGTTCGCAAAATGCTGATCATTCTCTTTTAAGGAGAATTTTTCTTGCATGCTCTTCTCATCTTGCTTCCAACTAAAATTCCTCCCGCTCTTCGGAGCTTGCCTCATTCAATGACATTAATTTCAATGACTTTTGATATGGCAAATTAGCAAACGTAACTCTTCCGTTTCTCTTCCTATTCAGTATTTCCTTTAACGAGCTATTTATTTCGCGACGATGTTCCAATAATGTCATTAGTTGAATATAAACCCTTCTTATGTCACATAACAACAACTATAAATTTTTAACTGTTATTTGAGTCCCTTTTTAACAGTATTATATGGCATGAACTAAGAACGTCGTTTTTTTTTTTTTTAAAGGATTTGTTTGAAATGGGATACAACAAAATATTTATACTAAAATACATACTCTAATTTACAAAAATGAAAAATATTCATGCCCCTATGACGCAAGAGTGCTCTTGGTAATAATTATCATAAGAGTTAGGACATTACTAAGATAAATTGAACTTGATCATTTCACAACATGTATCTGTCATGACTTAAATCACATAATTGCTAACTCAATTCCAACAACATCGAAGGGCCATTTTCCATTGTTTTCTAACTAATGACAACCTTATCCATCGTTATATGTATGAATGTCTTTAAGAAATCACTAACCTTTGGTAGAGTGGATTTCTCTTTTCTGCCAAGAAATTAGCGAGCAGTGTAATTAGTAGAACCAAAAAACCTCTTTTGACCTCTTAAGAAAAAACAAAAAGAAGAAGTCTTGACTATCTCTTTGAAAGTTTCTATAAATATGTCCTTTCTCAATGCATTTAACCTAAACCATAAATTCAAAACCCTAAACCCTATAAAACAACACATGTGATGGTTTGTGAACAACAAGCACCCTTGGACTTGCTGAACGGGCAATCAATCATAAGCTCAAGCATGTGTCAATTCCGCGAATATTTCAATTATCGGTCTTTGAGCAAAATCGGTCCAACCAAAATTAATAACGTGGAACTATATGATGTAGAACGTTAAGGCTGCATAAGTGAAATCAATCGGGGAATCTCCTTTTTGACTTTGGGATTAACTTGATGGTTGAAAAATGCTAATTGATCGGTAACATCACGTAGCATATCCATGACACTGTGGATAATCTCTCTCTCTCTCTTTTTTGGCTGTTTGACAACATTATGACTCAGTGGGTCATGCGGTGTGGTGCAATTCCGTGGCACGAGCTGTTTCCATCCTTGGTGGGCAAAGTCTCATTGTGAAAAGCTTTGTGTATAGCTGTGTCCAGTTATTTCCCACCATTGACAGCAGTAATTATCCCAGAAAAGATACTAATAACAGCGGACCGCCGTCAACTATAATAACAAGACCTTTTCTTAATTTTTTCCACTGAAAGTAAATAATTCTTAAACTAGAATTGAAGCATTTTTTCATGGAAGAAACATATGAAAAGAAAAAATAGAAACAGAGGGCAAGATCATATGCGGCATAACTGAGAGACGAAGTGGGGGAGGGTTTCCGACATTGTCAACATGGACAGATGGAATCGGAGGCAAGCTCCGACGTTCGAGTGGCGTGCCAGCTGGGCCAGTCAGGGAACCCTACGCGATCCCCAAGCCATGTAACATCAATCAGATTTGAGAAAGATTTAAAATGGTGACGTCATATTGGAAAACAGAATATTGAAAATACTTTCTTTTTTTTCCCGTTAAAAGGGCGGCCGGAGCTCTTTGAGTGCTTGAGTTAATTCTTATGATCTTCCGATTCGATGCCCGCCGAGTAAATAATATAACATACAAGATCCTGATAGAAGATGCACATGTAAGTTATTCCGATTGAGACCTTTAAGTTAGAAACATGGACAAATGTCATGAATATGTGTTAATGCATGTACATTATAATTTGTTAGCTCCGCATTAAGTGATTTATGACCACAATAAGTCTGTTGTCTAATGCATATTATTATTCTTTTAGCATAAGTACCGTTGCCCCCCCCTCCTTTTTTTTTTAACTAATGAATACTCTTAAAATCCTAATAAAAAAATGATATTTGATAGACGATAACTGGCAAAGTTCACTTATATCGAAGTATGACGTAGGAAGAGGAATCCAAAATCACAATTACAATGTCCTATAAAAGAAAGCGATGAGCCATCATGAGGTGCTAAAACTTCTTCGCTCTTGACGTCTCTAGGTCACAATCTGTCCCTCTCTAAGGAAGCAAACTTTCCTTGGCACGCCGGAAAAAGTTCCAACTTTGGCCAGTAAATTTTTTTATCAGGTTTGTGTATGCTTTTGTTAAATGAATATGCTTTATAAATCAAAGTCTAGTCATTTGGGAGACAAAAAAAGGAGCTCTTTCAACTCTATCACTCTCTTTTTGGTTAGTCTGCCGGAGCAATTGATCGATGGGGTCATCAATTCAGATTTTATCTTTTAGCTAGATTTTGTCTCGTGTCAATCCAATACATCATAATATTAGGATATGAAAGGTTTTATGTGAATTGAAAGTAATCTAATGTTTGCTAGTGGTGTTTAAGCCTACTAAATTTGATCCATGGAAGTGTGGATTGACGCATTAAGATAAGTATTGCTCGTGTTGTTAAGAAATTACACTCAGTCAAGTATTTATCAAAGGTGAATTAGGCATATGACATGTAATGTTGTTGCTACACACTTGTAAAAGAATCTCATAACAACATTCTTTTATGTCAGAGAGACCACGCCACATCGCAATGACCCATTAGTTAAAAGACTAAACCAATTTGCACGTTCTCTTTCTCAAATCTGTCTGAGATTAGGAGGGTCCATTTGAACGTCGGGCTTACACATGGTCTAATTCAATTATTAACCAGCTCCTAAAGCACAAAAAGCACCTCAGCCATTCTATATTCGGCAATATCTTGCTGTATTTCTCAGTGGTCCTTAGTGAAAGCAATATGCCTCCCCTATGTCGTAGATAGGCTCCGCAAAGATAATCAAATCAAGAGGGTGATCATGGATACGGTCATATTTATGCCAATTTGAGTTATATTAATTTAAATTCCAGCATGCATGTCATTACCAAGTCCGATAGGCCAAATGCAAAAGACAAACCTTCTAACTCAGTCTCACAAACAGGAAGCGGAGACTATCCATAGATGAAATTAAGAACCTGCCTAGCATGATTTAATTGCTTTTTTGTTATAAATTATCCGGCTTTGGTTGTGACCTTTGACTTTAAATTTCGACTTTGGCAAACAATATGGACTTGAAAAGTTTTGAGATTTTCAAGCTATTATCTTACTTTGACCTCAGATAATGAAAATTAAAGAACTAAGCTCTGATGACATAGCGCAAGCAATATGGGCAAAACAAACTTCAAACGTAAATCGCTAGACCAACATTGATCTAAAATGGGAATGTTTTGCAGGTACATCGAGCATTTTCATAGGCAACTTTGGAAAAAGCTTTTGGACTTGAAGCGAACTTCCCGTTTTGCTCCCCAATCGTCTCGAATTCCCCAACGCAATCGGACAAAAACTATCGAGATCATAAAAAAAAATCAAAAGCCAACTGGCGACGACCATTTTGTTTTTATTTCCCTTTTTCTCTCAGAGAAAAAATTTGGGGTTTTCCTTAAAATAAGGCAAAGGGTTTTTGGACTTATGGCTTAAGGTCAAGGAAACTATTTGGATTGGAGTATTTTAGCCACGCGCGAGGGCATACTATTTGCGGAAGCAGGCCATGAAACAGAAGGCCTTGACCATTTAAAATTGGAAGTAGGTAAGGAAGTTTCCCAAGCATGGCCAACCCAAAAAACACAAACGATCCACGATCACCTTGCACTTTGTGTGCTATAATTGCAGCAAGAGGAACCTTAGGATATATGGCACTGGAACTATTCCGTAAGGACATTGGTGGTGTTTCTTATAAAGCTGATGTTTATAGTTTTGGGATAATGTTGATGGAAATGGCTAGTAGAAGGAGAAATGTAAATGCAAATGCGGAGGATTCAAGCCAAACTTACTTTCCTTTCTGGGTTTATGATTAACTTGGCAAAGATGAGGAACTTCAAATGGTAGATGCCACAAAAGAGGAAAAAGAGACAACGAGGAAGATGATAATCGTTGCTCTTTGGTGTATACAACTGAACCCTAATGACTGACCATTGATGAGCTGGATCATTAGTATGCTAGAAGGAAAAGATCGATGAACTACAAATTCTCCCAAAACCACCTCTGTATCCGATGGAGACACTAGTTGCCGATATGAATATTGAGGTTGAAATTGAAACTCTCTCATTTTCTTCAAGTGTTCCGACAATTTCTAGCAATTACCAGAATGAGCACAATAATAAGATTCCGCAATCTTGTATTATGTGATTTCTTCCCTGTTGCAGAAAATGAATGTAAGCTAACATTAGAACTTGTACGCGACTTTACTAGTCCAATCCTCGTGGCTATATGTTGGTAGCCACTTTACTCAAGTGTTACATATGGTTTTTCGATAAGAAATTTTTAATCCTTTTGGGTCACAGTGTCAATCCTTCCTTCTTGGTCCTAAAAGGTCACATTTGAAAGAATAGAGTACACATGGCAAACATGTTTCGAAATTTGGTGGGAACAATTATCCATTCGAAACCGAGGGGTCGTGGAAGAGATAAAACCCGCACTCAATGAAGAACAGGACGAACGCCTGACCACCTTGGGCGCGTTTGGTAACGTTTCTGTTCAAAAATTGTTCCAGGGAACAGAAAAAAAAAAAAAAAAAAAGTGTTTCTGTTCCGGGGAACAATTTTTGACCAGAAACACGCGTTTGGTAAACTTGTTCCGGGAATAAAAAATGAATAGAAACACGTTTGGTAGATTTTATATTCTTTTTTTGTTTCTTTAATTTTTTAATATTTTTATTTTATTTTTCATTTTTTCCTTTTTTTTTCTTCTTTTGGCCGGTCGCCGGCCTCCGCGACCGGCCGACGGGGGGGCCGACAGCCTCACCCAAACACGGCGAGGCTCGCCGTGGTTGGGCGAGGCTCGGCCGAGCCTCGCCTTGGCCGGGCGAGCTCGGCCTCGCCCAGATCCGGCGAGGCCGAGCCTCGCCAGCCTCAAGCTCGCCCAGATCCGGCGAGGCCGGCGACGCTCCGGCGAGGTCGCCGGCCAAAGAAAAAAGAAGAAGAAAAGAAGAAGAAGAAAAGAACAGAAAACGTTTTTGTTTCTTCAGAAGTGTTTCTGGAGCAAGAAACAATTTTTTTTTTTATTTCTCATTTCTGTTCTTTTTGTGTTTCAGGAACAAAAAATCTGATTTTGAACAAAAACGCAAACAAACGCGTTTTTTTTTTTTTTGTTCCCGGAAACAAAAAAACAAAAAATCTGTTCATAAACAAAAAAAAGAAACGAAAACATGCACGCCCCTTCAGTTCGTCCTTAGTTTGATATCTTTGTTTCCTTCACATCTCGTTGTCATTCAATTTGGATCTTGCATTTCCTTCTCGGGTAATATCAATTTCAACGAATTTTCATTTCCTCGCAAAATCTCTACTTTTTACACTTAGTTAACCGTGGAGTGATCTTTGTCGTTCTCTATCATCTGAAATTCGGATGGTCCCTGCATATATTTACTTTTTATCAAATGGTACTATCTTTGTATGATGGTGAACATTCATACATAAAATTCTGGTATCGTGTGAGTTTTAAAGATATTAAAAAGCAAGTTCCTCGCGATACAGTCTGCACTGAGGAATGAGTCTCTCTTCTCTCCACCGATCCATTACAAGCTGTGTCCTTCCCACCAAAACCTCTATCTTACCCCCTTGACAGCCGCCGGATCACCCACATTTACGGCATCCACCATTTCCCAAGCTATCTCCTACCTCGACAGCATGTCCTATATGAAGAAGAGCAACTCCCTTCATTATTCCTAACGTCTAAAATTAATTGGGAAATTCTTTAAAATGAGCTTATGGCTTGCACATGCCACTGAGAATATACAGGGTAAGCCGACTACTTTGCCAAATGAACAGTTAATTGAGCATGTGATGCCACGCAGATCGGATTTTGCAAGGTCACAAAGAAACCGATTAATGAATTTTGGGTCGGACTGAGACGAAAAATTCAAAGTATACTATATTGACTGAGCAAAGGGATTGACTGAGACAACCCAGAAATCAGAGGGCAAGTCGGAATTACCCCAAATATAGAGAGTAAGATAGAGGATTTGGATGGGAAGTACTATCTATACTAGAAGTTGACAATATCAGTGTATATTAGTGTATTATTCGATGCTTGCTAAAAGAGAAAAATGGCGAGTGAAAGAGGAGGGTGAGACAAGACTAGTATTGAATAGTAGATATGTGAGATAAATAACTTTAAAAACATTGAAAATAAGTTGGAAGCACAATATGACGAACAAACAGAAATTCTTAGGATGGAGACTAATTCTCATGAAGATGACGGGTTTGCCAGTTTTCTTAATGCAAAGGGGTAATGACTTAGACAAAATTGCTGTTTGAAGCTCAAGTGAACAAAGTTTGTTAGCATCAATGTTGCTTTATGTTCTCGTGCTTGTCTTCATAGTATAGCACTTGCAACATGTTGGTTATGAAATGAATTTCAACACAGATGCTTGACTTACAAGGAATTGATTCAAGATAGCGCATGGTGGTTCATTTTCATGACACTAAAACGGATCCCTAGAGAAAATCAATTTGCCAACAATGTCAAATTTAGAAATTGTAGAGAAGTTTCCTTCCTAATTAATGTGAAAGCTATCCATAAATTAATCCACCAATTGTTGTGTTTGGTTGACTGCATGAACAACAATTTCTGCGTAATTTCCACTGATGGAACCTTTTGTAGGTCCACACACAGTTTACTTTTCTTGATTTGACTTTCTGTTGATTGGCCGACTTGGAGGCATCGATGACGAAGGATGCTCCACCCAAATCCATCAGACAAAGGAAACCTCCTCTGGAACGTGTTTACTGGCCATCTAGTGGACAGATTCGAAAGCAACTGCTAGAATTCAAATCACCTCACAGCCAGAGTCTTATCACTTCCCCGAAGACTGCCGGCTAACGAGAAATCAGGTTTTTATCAGCCCTGAAAAAAACCTTAGAGCTGCTAACTCCCGATGCCAAGACTATAATTGCGCAGAGAGCAACAAGAGATGAGTTACATAATTAGAAACACAAAAATGTTTCCTCATATTTTGCTTCTTTTCCTTGTTTCATTCGGCCCCTCCTTTTCCATAACCACGAATACCATACTACCCGGGGAGTCTCTCTCCGGAAATTAGACATTAACCTCTCAAGAAGGAACATTTGAGATGGGCTCCTTTTCACCAGGTAACACAAGTAACCACTACTACATTGGCATTTGGTACGAAGGATTTAGTCATACTTGCTTCATCCAATCGTTAAATCCAGTCGATTATTGGTAAATTATAATTATAGGATTTTTGCTTTATATATTCCTCCAACCCTGATTGAAGAAAATTTCTTCCAATTGCCCTCCAGTTGTGGACGTCAGCCACATCTATACTTAATATGTTGGTGATATTCACATCTGAAAGTCAACTATTAGAAAGGTTGTGAGAGGAGAACATAAGGCAAAAACTTCGTACTTGGATGAACTTTATTGGATGATCATATCGGGACCCACGGTAAAACCCAGATTTATCTGTAGTCCATCCAGTGACTTCTGTTCCATCACGTTGGAAGCTCCAATTTCTTGACTTTGGGCGGCTCTGGCCGGGTCATTTCCTTGACTTGCGCTTTTCAAAAGACCTACTCCCAGTCTTCCAATTCAATCACGATACGTCTCTGCAATTGCGTCCCCTTTTTCTGTCTCGCCTCCGCGCCAAGTAACCAAAGCCATACATAAAGCTCTCTGCATTGCATGAATTCTCTCAACATCAGGTCCCAAATGAAGCCTTTTCCATTATTCCTTCTTCTCATAATACAAGCTCGGATTGGTTGCTATGCCCAGAACAATTACCTGTGTACTCCTTCAGCATGCCGCGAGGTTTATAACATAGGCTATCCATTTCGATTGAAGGGTGACCTGAAAGACTGCGGTGATTCAAAGTTCACGTTAGCATATGAAGATAACTGCACGATGCTATCTTTGCCTAGTGGTCAATATCATGTGAAATCGATACACCCTGATGATTACACGGTTTCCATGTGTTGTCATTGTGCGTACGTGGAATTGGTGCACGTTGGGCGCATGGAAGTGGTGGATGTTGGGCTGCGAAAGGGCAACTGTTCCTCTCTTCCTTTCCGCCAGTTAGTATTCTCTGATTTCAGTGTTGAAGCAGGTGAATGGGGCGGCCTCAATGGAACCAGAGTGACCATTGTGTCTTGCTCAAAGCAAGTGAGATCTCATTTATATATCAGCACCGAACCATGTATATTTATGGAAGGGTATCATTCATACGCCATCATCGAGGCATATGCATCAGATATGGAGGATTCTTGCACCATAACCGCATCAATATACGCAGCAGATTATTTATTAAATAAAAAGGAAGCATTGTTCCCGAAGAATCGTACAATCTCCTACAACGATATCCACAATGCGATGGCCGACGGCTTTAATCTCTCCTACTACTGGCGACCACCCCCACCCACCCCGCCGGTGCTGCCGCAGACGGGAACAGACGACTGCAGTAAGTTTGCCTTTCCATCAAAGTACTTTACCCAATCAATATGCTAATATATGTTTCTAGCTATAGCTCTTGAGCCTTAAAGCGACGGACTGTGATTGACTGGTACGATAATCAAAGTAACAGACGCAAGTAAAGTTCGTGGAACGACCATCATGATTGAGTAAGCAAAACCGAATCAAATGAATTAGCCCTCGAGGGGATTAAGATGGCATGCAAATAATAAGTTCATTGTGAAATACAATCATATTCTCCAAGAGAAAATGACAGTAGCAACCATGTCGTGTTGTGTTTTATTCCTGTTCATAGAATGATAGTTGAAACTTGTTGTATAGAACCCACAAAAATGGAGCTTCATTTCGTGGAAAATAACTTTCATAAAAATGTTTTTCGAATTTTATAACGTTTGGTTCACGGAAAATAAAAAGTCAAGGAAAAGATTTTCTATCAATGGAAAAAACACCTTCAAAAGTGGAAAACATGATTTTCATTCTTTGGAGAGAGGAAATCATTTTCCCTCCTCTTTCTTTCATCATCCATTTTAATTATTTTAATTATTTTTATTTTTCTTTCTTTTTAAAATCGAATTTTTTAATTTCCTTTTTTATTTTTCCATTTTCTTCTTCTTTAGCTGGTTGCTCACCACGACGAGGTTAGTGATTGGCCATAGGTGAGCTCGAGTGTTGCTAGACGGTGACGAGGCTCGGCCTCTTAGATCCACAACACTCAAGCGTCGCCAAAGGCTAGCAAGCTTGTTCCTCACTTGTGGTCAGTAGTCAACCAAGGAAAAGAAAAATAAAGAAAAGAAAGAAAAGAAAATAAAAACAAAAAATAATTTAAAATTTAAAATTTTTTAAGAGAAAAAGAACAAAAAAATTAAAAAAAAAATGATCAAAAGGAGTTCAATGAGGAAAATCATTTTTTCCATTAAATATATTTTCCAAAAACTTTATATTTTCCATGAAATGAATGGACCTAAGTTTGTGCTTTTGGGGGGAAAAACTATGTTTGTGCTAAGTCAACATTGAACATCTGCATTTTTACAGAATATAAGAAAATTGTGTTTAGTTCCTTCCAAAATTTGTTATATTAGCTCAAAGTACCTGATCTTTTCTCTTATATCAAGAGTTCCCAAAATGGGAAGTAAAAGCCCACCTTCTACCTCATAAGTTAATCAAGTATAGTCGCAAAAAGCTTTTAATTCTGAAAACCGAAATTATGTGAAACATTCAGAATAAAGCAAAACTTGTTGATTGACTATATTTTAGGTCGTGATTGGGCCAGAAAATTTACTAGATGAAATCTTTAGGTTCAAAGAACATATTAAATATGAGACAGGATGTATTGAATATTTACTATTGTTAATTGTCAAATATAGTATGCAAATGTAACATTAGTTATTATCCTTAATACATCTTTGCTTCGGATGTAGTTAATTCATACCTAATTTTTTTAGTTAACCAAGATAACATCACTTCTTTCCCTATTATTTTTCACTCGTTCCTTAGCTAGTTCTGATTATATGTCTTCATGAATCTCTTGCTTTCAGTAGACAATCCTTTCTGGGGCGCGGCGCTAAATGTTGCATTGGATACCGTTTCTAATCTTGGTTCTGTCTTTGGTATGGACAATTCTTTTTTCCCTCACATCTGCGAAACACTCGCGCGCTATATGTGAGAAATATACTCCCTATATGTAATTTCTAACAAATGAAAAAGACTATGCTTTACACTAATCTCAAGACAATTTTCTACACAGCTCGCTTCTTAGCAGCAAAATCCATTTTCGGAGCTCCATGTGTGTTGATATTTCTAATCTATAAGTGGATAAGAAGGCACCAAGCAATGGACCCAAACATTGAAGAATTTCTACAAGCTCAAAACAACTTTTTGCCCATAAGGTACTCTTACTCAGATATCAGGAAGATCACAAAAAATTTCAAATACAAGTTAGGTGAAGGGGGCTATGGTTCCGTGTACAAAGGAATACTTAGAAGTGGCAATGCAGTTGCGGTTAAGATTTTGAATAAACCAAAATCCGACGGCCAAGATTTTATAAGCGAAGTGGGGACAATTGGAAGGATCCACCATGTTAATGTGGTGCAACTTGTTGGTTTTTGTTTCAATAATTCCAAACAAGCTCTTGTTTATGATTTCATGCCGAATGGATCTTTGGATAAGCACATTGTCTTTAAGGATGGAGAAAATTCTCTTGATTATAAGAAAATGTATGAGATCTCTCTTGGCATAGCTAGAGGCATAGAGTATTTACATCGAGGATGTGACATGCAAATTCTACACTTTGACATCAAGCCTCACAATATTCTCCTAGACCAGAGTTTGACTCCGAAAGTTTCTGACTTTGGACTTGCAAGACTTTACCCTACCGATCGCGACATAGTAACGTTGACTGCAGCAAGGGGAACCTTGGGATATATGGCGCCTGAGCTATTCTATAGGGACATTGGCGGCATTTCTTACAAAGCCGACGTTTATAGTTTTGGGATGATGTTGATGGAAATGGCCGGTAGAAGGAGAAATGTAAATGCAAATGCAAAGGATTCAAGCCAAATTTATTTTCCTTTATGGGTTTATGACCAACTCGGCAAAGAAAAGGAAGTTGATATGGTAGATGCCACAGAAGAGGAAAGAGAGACGACGAGGAAGATGATAATCGTTGCTCTTTGGTGTATACAATTGAACCCTAATGATCGACCGTCGATGAGCCGCATCCTTAATATGCTAGAAAAAGAGATCGATGAACTACAAATTCCCCCGAAACCACTTCTATATCCAACAGAGACGCCAGTTGCTGATGTTGATATTGAGGTTGAACTTGAAACTCTCTCATCTTCTTCAAGTGTTCCGACAATTTCTGGTAGTTATCAATATGAGCACAATAACAAGATTCTACAATCTTGTTCTGTGTGATTTTTTCCCTCTTGTAGAAAATGAATGTAAGTTAAAAGTAGTACTTGTGCGTGACATTACTGGTATAATCCTCGTGGTTATCTATTGGTAGCCACTTTATTCAAGTGTGTTTTCCTGGTTTTCTTGCTTTGTGCGAGGTTTTTCTATAAGAAACTTTTGGTCCTATTGGGTTGCAGTGTTAATTTTTCCTCCCTCGTCCTAAAAGCTCGCGCTTCAAAGAATAGAGAACATATGACGAACATATGGCGGACATGTTTCAAAATTTGGCGGGAACAATAGTCCAGTCGCACCCCGAGGGGTCGTGAAAGAGATAAAACCAGTGCTAAGTGAAGAACACGACAAATGCCCGACCACCTTCAGTTCGTCCGGAGTTTGATCTTTTTGTTTCCTTCGCATCTCGTTGTCTTTCAATTTGGACCATGCATTTCCTTCTCGGGTAATTTCAATTTCAATGAATTTTCATTTCCTTGCAAAATATCTATTTTTTGCACTTAGATTCACCTGGATTTGCACTCGAATCCCCACTTCATGCCCATCCTGCGAGCAGTGTGAAATCGTGGAGAGATCACTCTCTGTCATCTGAAGTTCGGATGGTCTCAGCATATATTGATTTCTCGTCAAATGGTGCTATCTTTGTACGATCGCGATGGTTCATACATAAAATTCTGGTTTATGTGTGAGTTTTCCAGATATAAAAAAAAAAACATGTTCCTTGCGATACCGTCTGCATTGAGCGATGACTCTCTGCCTCTCTCTACTGATTCATTGCAAACTCTGTCCCTCCCACCAAAACCTCTATCTTACCCCCTCGACAGCCGCCTGATCACCCACATTTACGGCGGCCACATTTTCCCAAGCAATCTCCAACCTCGGCCACTTGTCCCATATGAAGAAGACGAAGGGCAGCTCCCTTCCTCTAATTTAATTGGGACGTTCATTAAAATGCGCTTGCGGCTTGCACATGCCACGGAGGAAACACAGAGTAATCCGGCTACTTTGCCAAATGAACAGAAATTGGGCATGTGATGCCACGTAGATCGATATTTGCACGGTCAGAAAGAAACCGACTAATAAATTTTGGGTCGGACCGAGACAAATAATTCAAAGGATACTTCGTTGACTGAGACAACCTTAAAAGAGCAAGTTGGAGGTGCCCCAAATGCAGAGCATGATAGAGGATTTGGATGGGAAATACTATTTATACTAGAACTAGTTGACAATATTAGTGTAATAGGTTTTCTCGATGCTTATTAATAGAGAAAAATGGTGAGTAAAAGACAAGGGTTAGACAAGACTAATATTGAATAGCAGATACGTGCGATAAATAACTTTAAAAACTTCAAAGATAAGTAGGGAGCACGATACTGCGAACAAGCGGAAATTTCTAGCATGGAGACTACTTCATGAAGATGATGGGGTTGCCAGTTCACTTAATGCAAAGGGGTAATGACTAAAAAAAATTGTTAGTTGAAGCTCAAGTGAACAAAGTTTATTACAATCAACGTTGCTCCATGTTCTCATGCTTGTCTTCACATAAGAGCACTTACAACATTTGGGTGTTGAAATGAAATTCAACACAGATGCCTGACTTGCAAGGATCCTGATTCAATATAGGATACGGTAATTCAGTTTCACGACACTAAAATGGATTCTTAGAGAGAATCAATTTGCCAAAAATGTCAAATTCAGAAGCAGTAGAGAAGTTTCCTCCCTAATAAATGTGAAATCTATCCATAAAGGAAAATGACTACCTAACCATCCCGTTACTTTACAAAATTGATGGTGAATTGTCAGCCGCTGATCTTAAAGTTGAAAACTAGAGCACTGGCTGGTCCGATTATATATTTTTTGGGACTTTGACTGGGTGGGATTTCCTCCTTTTGAAATGTTTGTTTGTTTTGGGAAAATTTCATAATAATGTATAATATTTTTCGAAAATCGTCTTCCAAGAAATGGTTTTCTTGAAAATGCTTTGATTTCCCTATTTTAGGTTAGAGATTTGATTTCCTAATTTTAAGAATGTACATTATCTTTGATCGTTAATGATTTTTCATTGATTGATCATTTTCAGCAAACCAATAGCGCGAAAGTCCAAAAAACTCATTCACTTCTTTCATTCAAAGAGACACTCACAATCTCACCCCAGTTTTCTCTTTCACACAGCCGACGGTAATTTTCATTGTTGTTCTAATGTAGAGTCCTCAATGAGTATCACTTGAACTTGTAGTTCGCAAAATGCTGATCATTCTCTTTTAAGGAGAATTTTTCTTGCATACTCTACTCATCTTGCTTCCAACTAAAATTCCTCCCCCTCTACGGAGCTTGCCTCATTCAACGACATTAATTTCAATGACTTTTGATATGGCAAATTAGCAAACGTAACTCTTCCTTTTCTCTTCCTATTCAGTATTTCCTTTAACGAGCTATTTATTTCCCGACGATGTTCCAATAATGTCATTAGTTGAATATAAACCCTTCTTATGTCACATAACAACAACAACTATAAATTTTTAACTGTTATTTGAGTCCCTTTTAACAGTATTATATGGCATGAACTAAGAACGTCGTTATATTTTTTTTAAGGATTTGTTTGAAATGGGATACAACAAAATATTTATACTAAAATACATACTCTAATTTACAAAAATGAAAAATATTCATGCCCCTATGACGCAAGAGTGCTCTTGGTAATAATTATCATAAGAGTTAGGACATTACTAAGATAAATTGAACTTGATCATTTCACAACATGTATCTGTCATGACTTAAATCACATAATTGCTAACTCAATTCCATCAACATCGAAGGGCCATTTTCCATTGTTTTCTAACTAATGACAACCTTATCCATCGTTATATGTATGAATGTCTTTAAGAAATCACTAACCTTTGGTAGAGTGGATTTCTCTTTTCTGCCAAGAAATTAGCGAGCAGTGTAATTAGTAGAACCAAAAGACCTCTTTTGACCTCTTAAGAAAAAAACAAAAAAGAAGAAGTCTTGACTATCTCTTTGAAAGTTTCTATAAATGTCCTTTCTCAACACATTTAACCTAAACCATAAATTCTAAACCCTAAACCCTATAAAACAACACATGTGATGGTTTGTGAACAACAAGTACCCTTGGACTTGCTGAACGGGCAATCAATCATAAGCTCAAGCATGTGTCAATTCCGCGAATATTTCAATTATCGGTCTTTGAGCAAAATCGGTCCAACCAAAATTCATAACGTGGAACTGTATGATGTAGAACGTTAAGGCTGCATACGTGAAATCAATCGGGGAATCTCCTTTTTGACTTTGGGATTAACTTGATGGTTGAAAAATGCTAATTGATCGGTAACATCAGGTAGCATATCCATGACACTGTGGATAATCTCTCTCTCTTTTTTTTTTGGCTGTTTGACAACGTTATGACTCAGTGGGTCATGCAGTGTGGTGCAATTCCGTGGCACGAAATGTTTCCATCCTTGGTGGACAAAGTCTCATTGTGAAAAGCTTTGTGTATAGCTGTGTCCAGTTATTTCCCACCATTGACAGCAATAATTATCCCGGAAAAGATACTAAGGAAAAGATACTAATAACAGCGGATCGCCGTCAACTATAATAACAAGACCTTTTCTTAATTTTTTCCACTGAAAATAAATAATTCTTAAACTAGAATTGAAGCATTTTTTCATGGAAGAAACATATGAAAAGAAAAAATAGAAACAGAGGGGCAAGATCATATGCGGCATAACTGAGAGACGAAGTGGGGGAGGGTTTCCGACAATGTCAACGTGTACAGATGGAATCGGAGGCAAGCTCCGACGTTCGAGTGGTGTGCCAGCTGGGCCAGTCAGGGAACCCTACGCGATCCCCGAGCCATGTAACATCAATCAGATTTGAGAAAGATTTAAAATGGTGACGTCATATTGGAAAACAGAATATTGAAAATACTTTCTTTTTTTCCCGTTAAAAGGGCGGCCGGAGCTCTTTGAGTGCTTGAGCTAATTCTTACTAGTGTGTTGATCTTCCGATTCGATGCCCACCGAGTAAATAATAGAACATACAAGATCCTGACAGAAGATGCACGTGTAAGTTATTCAGATTGAGACCTTTAAGTTAGAAAGATGGACAAATGTCACGAATGTGTTAATGCATGTACATAATAATTTGTTAGCTCCGCATTAAGTGATTTATGACCACAATAAGTCTGTTGTCTAATGCATGTTATTATTCTTTTAGCATAAGTATCATTGCCCCCCCCCTTTTTTAACTAATGCATACTCTTAAAATCCTAATAAAAAATGATTTTGTTTTTTTTTTTTACGATAACCAGCAAAGTTTTTTTTTTTTGATAACCGGCAAAGTTCATTTATATTGAAGTATGACGTAGGAAGAGGAATCCAAAATCACAATTACAATGTCCTAGAAAAGAAAGCGATGAGCCATCATGAGGTGCTAAAACTTCTTCTCTCATGACGTCTCTAGGTCACAGTCTGTCCCTCCCTAAAGAAGCAAACTTTCCTTGGCACTCCGGAAAAAGTTCCAACTTTGACCAGTAAATTTTTTTATCAAGTTTGTGTATGCTTTTTTTAAATGAATATGCTTTAAACATCAATGTCTAGCCATTTGGGAGACCAAAAAAGGAGCTCTTTCAACTCTATCACTCTCTTTTTGGTTAGTCTGCCGGAGCAATTGATCGATGGGGTCATCAATTCAGTTTTTTATCTTTTCGCTAGATTTTTTTTTTTTGGTATCCCAGGAAACCTCCGTGTGCCGCTTCGCAGCGGAGTAAAGCCTGGGGGAGCGCTGCAGGACCCACCACCACAGACTCCGGGTAAGACGCTTGAGGACCCCGCGATCGACTTTCCACGCCTAACAAACGAACTGGGGGTACCATCCGGGATTCGAACTTCCACGCCCAGCTTTGATAGGGGTACCGCTCAACCAACGAGGCCACCGCCACGGGTGGTATCTTTTCGCTAGATTTTGTCTCGTGGCAATCCAATAATACATGATAATATTAAGATACGAAAGGTTTTATGTGAATTGAAAGTAATCTAACGTTTGCTAGTGGTGTTTAAGCCTACTAAATTTGATCCATGGAAGTGTGGATTGACGCAGTAAGATAAGTACCGCTTGTGGTGTTAAGAAATTACACTTAGTCAAGTATTTATCAAAGGCGAATTAGGCATATGACATGTAATGTTGTAGCTACACACTTGTAAAAGAATCTTGTCGTGACCTACTCTCGAGGGGAGGGAGTAGGTTTAGGGGTATTGCGGCTTATGGCGCTTGATTAGGCGCGGGCTCTCCCAAGCCCATACTGCACGTGACGTCGGAATATTCATAAAAAAATTCGTAAAAAAGAGTCGCCACTAGCCTATTGGGGTTGGCTAGAAACCAGGTGAGGTATGTGAGTGTACCTCATTTCTTACGCAATCAGAGAATCTATGGTCGGAGACTTGATTATACTAATTAACCAATTAGTGCCATTTCGGTACCTAATCTTGTTCATTTAAGAAAAAAGATTTTTGTCAGGGAGTTTGTATTGATTTTACATATATTCACTAACATGTAAGGTGATCATGCGGATGCGCAATTATTAAAGTAACAATTTGCAACCAAAATCCTAATTGCAGTAAACTAAGCACATGCAATTAAACATAATTAAATATGCAAATTAAACATGCGATATAACCAATATACGAGTAAATAAAGGCATAATTACACTAAGAATACAAGACATGGCAATTCTTAACCAAATCCTACATTTTAATTTTCAAAATTTTTAATTTTTAAATTTTGATTTTTTTAATTCTTTTTTAAAATTTTAAAATTTTTAATTTTTTTTTCGGAAAAATATTTTTTTTTTGTCGGGCCAGGTCGGGTCCGGTCTGACCCGAGTCGTAACCGATCGGTCCGCTACGAGAATGGGCTCATCAAATGAGCCCAGCCGGCAACAAGAGTGGGCTCGTCAAATGAGCCCAGCCGACAGCCCTAAAAGCAACAAAACAAAAAGAAGGCCCGGCCTCCAAAAAGAAAAAAAACCAAACCACCAAGCCTAGACCCAAACTTTGGCCAGCCCAGCCCGGCCCAGGGAAGCAAATGGACTCAGACCAGCTCCTTTTGCCAAAAGCGCACGTAGTGCGTTTCTAAATCCGACAACATTCAGCCCGTATTTAATTTACAAAGCTTAGACCCAAGCCAATTTCCTATTTTCTTCTCTCTCTAAGCCCTCTTCCAAGCATGGCCCATCCCCACTGCTCCCTCGACTCTCCTTATCCTGCCCAGAACACGAGCCCTCCAATTTTCAAAATCAAAACTTAAGTCGACAACGCAAAAAGTCTGTTATGGATGGGCATTAAGTGAAAATTTTCACCACTGTCTAACACCCGCACGTCATTTGAGCACCGCCCATCCCCGATCATGACTCAACAACGAAGCGAGTAACATATAAAATGGAGCGTATTAGTAAAAGCTCATCCAAGCAAAACGTAAGAAATCAGCGTTCGCCAAGATCACTGGTTCATTTCCTCGCCAGTATTTACATTCCATGAGAACAATGCACAGCATAAAACAACACCGAGGCACCACCGAACGAGACTTGCATGTTGAACCGCGGTGACACAAAACATATTTTGAGGTTAGAGAGATCTCACCGACAAGCGGATCCCATAGCTAACACGTTCGAGCTGACTTAAAATCGGAAGAAAATACATACGGCCTTGACGCAAACATTTTGTCAAACAAGTGGTGGGCGTCAATGATCGGAGACCCGGACAGTAACAAGCCGGATCAAAGCTCAACATGAAACAGCAGGGAATGCTCAACACTAACGAAGGGTGGCATAAGCGAACCCGAAATGCGAGCCCCGGCTCAGTAGCTTGTGCAAAAGTACGAGAGAACAGGGCAAGACCCAGGCATAAAAAGGGGTTCAGCTGGGCGTCCCTACCCGGCTCGGGGACGACGAATGGAGGGCGAGCTCGATAGATCGGACCACGTCCGGTCTCCTCGCACGCCTCCGAGCCGGGATACTCGGAAAAAAATAGCTCGTCCCACGAAAAATCGAAAAAAGGAAAGAAACGTGACCTACCGGAGAGTTGGCGCGCGGGGAACGGGAGCCGCGGGCTCGAAAGTGCGGCCGGGAGTCAAGCGTGGCCAGACTGCCGGAGGGCTGCTCGCTCTAAAACTCTCTCCTTAAGCTGTTCTTATGGTCTCTTCACCTCCTCCGAATCTCTCCCCCAGCTCTCTGTCCTTCGCCCTCTCTCTCTCTCAAGCTCGCTCTCCGGTGCTCTCTGTTCTTCGCTTCCCCTTGGACTCACGCTCTTGTTGGTCCCTCTCGGCCAAAACTAACGTCGGAGGACATGGAAAAAGGGGGGAATCGCGAGCTCCGTTGCACCGGTTTGCGCCGAGGACGGTTGGACGACGCCCACCCGGGGCTAAATTTCAGCCCTCTCGCTCTCTCGGTTGCTCTCGCTCGAACTCCCTCAAGCTCTCTCTCTTCCATTCTCACCGAAGAGCTCCCCCTTTTCTCACTCATCTTCTCCCTCTTTTGAGGGCCACCGGTCAGCGCGCATGGCTTCTGCCATCGCCAGCTTGCTGGCTGGCCTAGCCCCGACCCGCAGATCATGCTGCCATCCTGCTCACGATCCTCTGCCCCTCGAGAAAATATTGGGTTGGACTTGGCCCAGGTGAAAAACTGATCCAGAGGAGAGTAGAACAGAAAAGGACCGGGCCTAGCCCGGTTCGCTCTTCTTCTTCTTTTTTTTTTAATAATTTCGATTTAAAAAAATAGATTTAATAATTAGGGATAGTTATGTAAATGCTCCTAATGTCTACGTGCAATGGATTTTAATGACAACATACACGATGTATTTTCATGAAAGTTATTTACTTTACTCTTTACTCTTTACTTTTTTTTTTTTTTAGCAACTAATCCTAATTTTGTATGCGACTAAATCCTAAATAAAATGGTGAAATTTATGTGTCAACAAATCTCATAACAACATTCTTTTATGTCGGAGAGACCACGCCACATCGCTAATGACCCATTAGTTAAAAGACTAAACCGATTTGCACGTTCTCTTTCTCAAATCTATCTGAGATTAGGAGGGCCCATTTGAACGTCGGGCTTACACATTTCCTAATTCAATTATTAACCAGCTCCTAAAGCACAAAAAGCACCTCAGCCATTCTATATTCGGCAATCTCTTGCTGTATTTTTCAGTGGTCCTTAGTGAAAGCAATATGCCTCCCCTATGTCGTAGATAGGCCCCGCAAAGATAATCAAATCAAGAGGGTGATCATGGATACGGTCATATTTATGCCAATTTGAGTTATATTAATTTAAATTCCAACATGCATGTCATTACTAAGTCCGATAGGCCAAATGCAAAAGACAAACCTTTTAACTCAGGGCCCGTTTGGTTCAGCTTTGGGCAAATGCCATTGGGAAAATATAAATACCTTTGAGCTAAAGGGATTTGTGAAAATGCAAATAGTGTTTGGTAAATTGTAGTTTTAAACCGCGTTGTACTACTACTTTGGGCAAAATATTGTTTGGTGAAAATTGCATTTGGAATGGACTTTTGTTAAATTAAAAAACAAAAAAAAAAATTACAATTTTTTTTTTAAGTTTGGCCACCGGACCGCCGGATTTGGCGGCCAGACAGCCCAATCGCCCCTAGTTGCCGTTGCTTGAGGTTGCCCACCTCAGGCGTTTGACCCCAAGCATCGGTTGTGCACCTTAGGCGGTCGACGCCTAGGGTCACGTAACCCCAGGCGTCGGTCGCGCACCTTAGGTGGCCGACGAGTCAGGTGGCTGACGTTTGGGGTTGCTCGACCCAGGCGACGTGCGACCTTAGGTAGCCGCCTGGGTCGCCCGATTCAAGCGGCAGACGCCTAGGTCGCGCGATTCGGGCGTCGCCTAAGGTCTGATGACGATCACCGGGGACGGGTGACCCTTAGGCGGCGGTTGCCAGCGCGCGCCACCTCTTGGTCGGCGATCGTCGGCCTCCGATCAGCAACGGTCAGTTGAAGAAGTCGGAGAAGATGAATAGTAACCGAGCTATTTGCATTTCCAAAATACAACTTCCCAAAGCACTTCAAGCCTTGCATTCAGCTAAAGTCCCTCAGAGCCATTTGGAGATGTAATTGTATCTTGTCAAAGTCGTCCAAAAAATCGAACTAAACGTGTTTGCATTTGGCGAAGAGACTTTAGAGTTCCAAAACCCCTTCTGAAAGTCGAATCAAACAGGGCCTCAGTCTCACAAACAGGAAGCTGAGATTATCTAGAGATAAAATTAAGAACCTGTCTAGCATGATTTAATTGCTTTTTTGTTATAAATTATCCGGCTTTGGTTGTGACCTTTGACTTTAAATTTCGACTTTGGCAAACAATATGGACTTGAAAAGTTTGGAGATTTTCAAGCTATTATCTTACTTTGACCTCAGATAATGAAAATTAAAGAACTAAGCTCTGATGACATAGCACGAGCAATATGGGCAAAACAAACTTCAATGTTAATCGCTAGGCCGACATTGATCTAACATGGGAATGTTTTGCAGATACATCGAGCATTTTCATAGGCAACTTTGGAAAAAGCTTTTGGACATGAAGAGAACTTGCCGTTTTGCTCCCCAATCGTCTCGTATTCCCCAATGCAATCGGACAAAAACAATCGAGATCATTATAAAAAAAAAAAAAAAAAAATTCAAAAGCCAACTGGCGACGACCCTTTTTTTTTTATTTCCCTTTTTTCTCAAAGAAAAAATATTGGTTTTTCTTTAAATCAGGCAAAGGGATTTTGGACTTGTGGCTTAAGGCCAAGGAAACGATTTGGATTGGAGTACTTTAGCCAAGCGCGAGGGCACACTAGTTGCGGAAGCAGGCCATGAAACAAAAGGCCTTGACCATTTATAATTGGAAGTAGATAAGGAAGTTTCCCAAGTATGGCCAGCCCAAAATACACAAACGATCCACGATTTCTCTTTGCACTTTTGTGCGCTATAAAAACTTTATTTTTATTTTTATTATTTTTTAAACCATGTGGCGTCTCCTTTGCAGACCGAAAGAGATGGGACGTGGCCCTAGGGATATGATGCACATGCCATGCTGTGAGTTTCATGAGTGTGAAATTTGTTTTTTGGGTCATCTAGAAAGGAAGTGTAAAAAATAGTCTCTAAATTTTAAGTTAATTTACAATGCCGTCTTTGTTTTTTAATTTATTTAATATGATTCATGAACTATTGATAAATGTTCAATATAATCTCTACGTTATATGAAAATATTTACTCCATCGATCACAACATAGTAACATTGGTTGCAACAAGGGGAATCTTAGGATATATGGCGTCAAAGTTACTCTATAAGGATATTGGCGGTGTAGCCGATGTTTATAGTTTCAAGATGATGTTGATGGAAATGGCCAGTAGAAGGAGAAATGTAAATGCAAATGCGGAGGATTCAAGTCAAATTTATTTTCCTTTGTGGGTTTATGATCAACTCGACAAAGAAAAGAAAGTTGAAATGATAGATGCCATAAGAGAGGAAAGAGAGACAATAAGGAAGATGATAATTGTTGGTCTTTGATGTATACAATTGAACCCTAATGATCGACCTTCGATGGGCTGCGTCCTTGATATGCTAGAAGGAGAATCAATAAACTACAAGTTCCCCCAAAACCAGAATTGATAAACTACAAGTTCTCCCAAAACCACTTTTGTATCTTACGGAGATGCAGGTTGCCGATGTCGATATTGAGATTGAACTTGAAACTCTTTCATCTTCTTCAAGTGTTCCAGTAAGTCCTAGTAGTTACAAGTATCCGCACAGCAACATGATTCCGCATTCTTATTTTGTGTGATTTTTTTCCTTGTAGAAATTGAATCCAAAATAAAAGTAGTACTCTCACTTGTACTTGATTTTAGTGGTATAATCCTTGTGGCTATATATAGGTAGCCACTTTTTTTTTTTCCAAATGTGTTTATTTATTCATTTTTTTGGGACGAGGTTTTCTTTGAAAAAAAACGATTGGTCCTTTTGAGTCTCAGTGTCGATCTCTCCTCCGTTGTCCTAAAAGCTTGCACTCTAGAATACATGGCAAACATGTTTCAAAATAGAGTTACAAGCGTGGAGAAAAGTCAACTTGAGCATGGAGGTGAAGACAACCATAGAATTATAGAGGGCAAGTTGGAATTAGCCCAAAAGTAGAGGTCATGATAGGGGACTTGAATGGTTATACTGTTTACACTAAAACTAGTTTACAATATTAGGGTTTAAGTTATTAAAGGGAAAAATATGAAAAAAAAGTTATAAACCTATGACAATGGTACCGATCCAGTTCTAAACCTTTTAATTGGACCAATGTATTTTTAAATATTTTCACGTTTGTATCAATTCAGTCCATCCGACCAATTTTATCTGGCCAGCGCTAACTTGGATGTCACTTGGCAGGCAAATACTAACTTGGATCTTTGGCCACAGTTTGCAAATCTTGACATGGTAATTTTTAAATTATTTTAATTTTTTTCCAATTTTTTATTAATTTTTTTCTTTTTCTTTTTCCTCTTCTTCCTCCTTTGGCTTCTTCCCACAGTGGTTGGTGAGGCTCCGGTGAGGCTCGCTAGCCACTGGGCAAGGGCTGTGAGGCTCTCACTGGCTGTCGACGAGTGTCGCGGCCCTCGCTCGACCTCGTTTTGCCCACCATCCCTAGGCCTTGCCCAGTGGTCGGCAAGCCTCATTGGAGCCTCACTAGCCATTGCAATAAGAAGCCGAAGGAGGAAGAAGAGGAAAAAAAAATGTATACAAAAATTCAAAAAAAAATAAAAAATAATAATTTAAAAATTGCCACGTCAGCGTTTGTCAGCCAAATTTATTCATGTCGGTGTCGGTGGCCAAAATTAGTCGAATGAATTAAATTGGTATTAATATGAAAATGTTTATGACTAAGTTGGTCCAATTGAAAATTTTAAGACTGAATTGACACTAATGCCATAGGTTTAAGACTTTTTTTAGTACTTTTTCTGTTACTAAGGTGTAGGGGTGATTGGGTCCAAGGTGGGTAGGGTCTAGACCTGGACCCTGTACCCAGTACCCAACCCTGTTATAATTGGTTCTCCTTTTTTGGACCCTGTACCCAACCCTATTTGTATTGGACCTTGTACCCGACCCACCATGTTTTTCCGGTCCGGTTCTAGGGTCAACCTTGTTTCCATTGGAACCTGTTTTGCAATCTCTCAATATCCTATATGATTTCGAATTTTATATTAATACGTGAGAAAATAACGTAATCTTCCTAATTTATATTGAAACATCAAGTACTTGTAATAAATAAATACGTGAACTTTTTGACTAAACGAAAAATTAAGGATCCACATAGCTAATTATAATAAATAAAATCATAAGGTAAATAATTAGTAACAAACATGGGTCTAATATTAGTCTTATTCCCACAACTACTACATGAAGCTACTCATTTATGCAAGTATAACTACTACAAAGAGAAATTAGGCGAGCCAATCCACGTTGTACACAAGAATTTTGCGGTGAAGAACACCGTTCGTCCATTGAACGGTGCGAGAGGGAGTCGATGAGGGGGAAGCAAGTGAGGAAGAGGAATGACGAAGAAGAAGTGCCATGCGTGTTTGAGAGAGTCAAGAGGAAAAACGCCGTGTGATTGTATGAGTAAAAATATAAATAAGGGAGAAAAAAAAAAAGGTTTTGGATCTATACTTACAAAACCGATTCCCAAATCGGTTCCAAAACCGGTTCGGGGACCAGTTTCTGGGTGGGTAATCAATTGGAACCGGTTCCCATACCGATTTAAACCAGTTTCAAATTTTGGGAACCGGTTCCCGGACCGATTTCAACGAGAACTAGTTCCTGACCCCATTTTTCGGGTGGGCCGATTCAATTCCCGAGTATACCCTGTCTGGTTGCACACCCCTACTAAGGTGCTTATTGAAAAGAAATATGATGAGTAAAACACGAGGTTGGAGAAGATCAGAAAATGAATCGTTGATACAAGAGAAAAATAACTTTTAGACTCCAAAGATAAATAAGAAGCGTGATATCAAGAACAAATAGAAATGCTTAGGGTGGAAACTAGTTCTAGTGAAGATGACGGGTTTGATTTTTAATATTGGACTTCTAGTTCACTTAATGTGAAGAAGTAATGATTCAAAATTGTTACTTGAAACTCAGATGAATAGAGTTTTTTTTTTTTTGGTAAAGCTCAGATGAATAGAGTTTATTATCATCAATGTTACTATTTTGATCCAATTTAGGGCACGGTTGTTCATTTTTACGGTGCTAAAGTTGATTCCTAAAAATAATTAATTTGCCAAAAAAGTCAAATTTAGAAATTCCAGACAAGTTTCGTTCCTAATTAGTGGGAAAGCTATCCATGAAGTATCCACCACTTGTTATGTTAGTTTCAATGCGTGTACTGCAAGCTCTGCGTAATTTCTACTTATGGAACCTTTGGTGGGTCTACACAATTTACTTTTCTTGACTTGACTTTGTGTTGATTGGTTGGTTGACTTAGTCATTGCAAAGACAGATGACCCAACTGATCTTTTCGATCATCATCAGACAAAAGGAACCTTCTCTGAAATGCTACGCGTTTTCTAGTCGAATGATATGATGGGCAGATTGTAAAGTAACTGCTTATTATGCGCACCCTCGAAACAGCCAGTGTCTTGTCACTTTCGACTCAACCTTGTTAGACGGGCAACTCCCCGTAGACCGTTCGCTATTGCCAAGTCAAGATTTGTCCGTTCAGAGAAAGACTTAAGAGTTGTTAACTCCACCGTGTCAAAACCGCAGTTGTGAAAGAATGAGTAACAAGAGATGAGTTGCATAAGTGGAAATCCAGAAATATTTTTGTTGCAACATACGTGGGAGCTGACAAATCTTGTAATTTGAAAAAAAAACACGATAGAACAAACCTACCAATGTAGTCAACAATGAATGCTAAAGCACGTATTGGATTTACGTGATTCGGTCTGATTGTCAATACTTATTGCATGTAAAGAGCCAGCATCAGAGAATTCACGTATCATTAATGGATTTATTGGGTTATAATCGTTACAGGCTCAAGTGTGAAATATGCTAAACATCAACCTGCTCATACAACCAATTGGATAGGCTTGATATGGTTTGGTGGATTAGAGAAGCAACAATGCGCGAGACGAAGAACACAAGGCCTCACCACTTGTCACCCCCACGTGAGGGTTGCTTAGCCCTCTCGACAACCCTGCTAGGGTCAATCGACTCATGCCTTGATCTGGGCGAGGCTTTCTTGCCTGCTCGCAGTAGTGAATATGATTGAGCAGTTGTTGCCCGTTGTCAAGTGAGAGTCCCCCTCCCCCTGCTTAATTTTTTGGCTTTTTTATTTTTTAGCATGTAGTTTATAGAAAGAGCATTTAGTTAAGATTTTCATCACCCAAATTTGATGGAATTAATGAAAATTGTCGATCACACAAATCTGATAATTTTCAAGATTTGATTTCATAATTTTGAAACTTAATTCTATATTTAAGCTAATCAAGAACACCCAGAAATCATGCTTTTGATAGGAGCAAAGCGATTGCTCTTTTTTGTTCGTAAATTAAATTTGTAGGATTGACGAAACATTTCCATAACGTAATGAGACTTTCTTGGTATACGATGTTGACCGTAGCATAAGGGAAAAAGAGAAGTCACTTCTAGTGAGAATTTCCTTGAAACATCATGAAATGCATGTGTAGTGCGAAGAATAAATATCTATCTTCTTTGGTGGTGACGTTAGTTAAGCTTTCTGAGAAAAATAACCCACTTTAAAAATAAACATTTGAAAATGAAATTTTAGCACATTATTTTCAGTGGCCTATTGTACGTATATTTCAATACTTGCCATATATTTTTGAAAATGTATGATTGTAATTAGGTCTATATTTTCATTCATCCTTGATCGAAAGAAAACTTTATTCAACTGTCCTTGTGAATAGTGGGTCACAAGTTGTGGACATCAATTATATGTTAAATTAACTTGTGTTATGTCCACATTTAAAATCCACCAATCAGAAGGCTGGTAAGAGAAAAATATTGTATGATCAAATAAAAAAATAATTTATGATTTATAGAGTATACAGACCAGGATTATCTCAACCGACAAAGACGTGGGCCTTCCAGCGAAATTTACATAATAACGTTGATATGACTTTTATTCGCTTATCAATCCAAGCCACGTACGTTCCATCACGTAGGAAGCTCCAATTTCTTGACTTTGGGCTGCTCTGGCCGGGTCATTTGCTTGACTTGGGCTTTTCAAAAGACCTGACTCCTAGTCTTCCAATTCATTCACGGTACGTCTCTCCAATGGCATCCCCTTTTCTGTCGCACCTCCGCACCAAATAACCAAAGCCAAACAAAAAGCTCTCTGCATTGCACAAGTTCTCTCAACTCAGGTATCAAATGGAGCCGTTCCCATTACTCCTCTTTCTCATAATACAAGCTGGGATTAGTTGCTATGCTAGGAACAACTACCAGTGTGGCCCTTCATCATGCGGCGAAGTCAGCAACATACGCTATCCCTTTCGATTGAAAGATGACCCGAGAAACTGTGGTGATTCAAGGTTCGAGTTAACGTGTAAAGATAACCGCACGATACTTTCTTTGTCTGGTGGACAATATCATGTGAAATCGATACACCTTGATATTGTTTGGGATTCCATCCCTTGGAATGAGGGGCATATGGAAGTAGTGAACGTCGGCCTACGAAAGGGCAACTGTTCCTCCCTTCCTCTCCGCCAGTTAGTGCCCTCTAATTTCGGTGATGAAGAATATGAACGGTACCTCTTTTCCTATGGAACCGGGGTGGTAATTGTATCTTGCTCAAAGCAAGTGAGATCTAGTTCGTATTTCAACACCGAACCATGTATAGTTACGGAAGGGTATCATTCATATGCCCTCATCGACGCACGAGCATCAGATATTGAGGACTCTTGCACCATAACCACGTCAATATATGCAGCAGAATATTTACGGTATAAAGCGGAAGCATTGTCCAAGGAGAATCGCACGATCACCTATAACGACATCCACAATGCGATGGCCGATGGGTTTAATCTCTCCTACTGGGTAAGACCCACCTACAGCTACGGGGCGCCGCCGCAGATGAAAACATATGACTTTTGCTTCTTAGGCTTCCGATACCGAGGGGAAAAATGCATACCCTACTACTACTGTAAGTATGGCTTTCCATCAAAGTACTTTACCCAATCAAGATGCTAATATATGTTTCTAGCTGTAGCTCTTTAGCTTTAAGGCGACAGACAGTGATTGATTGGTATAAAAAACAAAGTAACAGACGCAAGTAAAGTTCGTAGAACTCCCAACCATGATGATTGAGTAAGCAAAACCAAATATAACGAATTAGCCCTCGAGGGGATTAAGATGACACGCAAATAATTGGTTCACTGCGAATACAATAATTATTCTCCGAGAGAAAATGACAATAACAATCACGTTGCGTTGTGTTTTATTCCTGTTCATAGAATGATAGTTGAAACTTGTAGTGTAGATCCATAAAAGGCTTCGTTCAATTCGTGGAAAATAACTTCCAAAAAAATGTTATTTGAATTTTCCTATGTTCAATTAACAGAAAATGAACAAGTCATCGGAAAACCTTTTTCATCAATGGAAAAAGCACATAGAGAGGAAATCATTTTCCCTCCTCTTTCTTTCATCACTCATTTTTTTTTTAAATTTTTTTTAAAATTCGAATTTTTTAATTTCTTTTTTATTTTTCCATTTTTCTTCTTCTTGCCCACCACATTGAGGTCGGCAACTAGCCATAGGTGAACTCGAGTGTTGCTAGAGGGTGACGAGGCTTGGGCCTCATAGATCTGTGACACTCAAGCGTTGCAAGAGGCCAGCAAGCTCGTTCCTCACCTATGGTCGATAGCTAGTCGAGAAAAAGAAAAAGAAAGAAAAGAAAAATAAAAACAAAAAAATTAAAATTCGAATTTTTTAAGAGAAAAAAGAACAAAAAATAAAAATAATAAATGATCTAAAGGAGTACACGGAGGAAAGTCATATTTTTCATACCAAACGACGGCCATTTCATTTTTAGGTTTAAGCCAAACATTGAAAAATATTGTCAATTTCCTGAAATATATTTTTTAAAAAGATCATATTTTTCATGAAACGAATGGAATCTAAGTTTGTGCTTTTTGGGGAAAAAAAAAAACTAATTTTGTGCTAAGTCAACGTTGAGCATCTGCATTTTATTGAATATAAGAAAATTGTGTTTAGTTCCTTCCAAAAGCTTTTATATTAGCTCAAAGTACCTGATCTTTTCTCTTATATCAAGAGTTCTCAAAATGGGGAGTAAAAGCCCCCCTCCCACCTCATAAGTTAATCAAGTATAGTCACAAAAACCTTTTAATTCTCAAAACCGAAATTATGTGAAACATTCAGAATCTCTTGAAAGCAAAACTTGTTGATTTACTATATTTTAAGTCGCGATGGGGCTAGAAAATTCACTAGATGAAATCTTTAGGTTCAAAGAACACATTAAATAGGACACGGGATGTGTTGAATATTTACTACTATTGATTGTCGAATACAATATGCAAATGTAACATTAGTTTTTATCCTTAATACATCTTTGCTTAGGATGTTGTTAATTCATATCTTATTTTCTTAGTTAACTACTATACTTACTTTTCATTCGTTACTTAGCTAGTTCTGATTATATGTCCTCATGAATCTCTTGCTTTCTGTAGACAATTCCTCCTGGGGCACGGCGCTAAATTTTGCACTGAATACCGTTCCTAATCCTGTCTTTGTCTTCGGTATGGACAATTCCTTTTTCCTCACGTCTGCGAAACAATCGCGCTAGATGTGAAGAAAACACTTTATATGTACTTTCTAACAAATAAACAAGACTATGCTTTACACTAATCTCAAGACACTTTTCTACGCAGCTCACTTCCTAGCAGTAAAATACATATTCGGAGCTCCATGTGTGTTGATACTTCTAATCTATAAGTGGATGAGAAGGCACCGAGCAATGGACCCAAACATTGAAGAATTTCTACAAGCTCGCAACAACTTTTTGCCCATAAGGTACTCTTACTCAGACATTAGGAAGATCACAAAAAATTTCAAATACAAGTTAGGTGAAGGGGGCTATGGTTCCGTGTACAAAGGAATACTTAGAAGTGGCAATGAAGTTGCGGTTAAGATTTTGAATAAACCAAAATCTGACGGCCAAGATTTTATAAGCGAAGTGGGGACAATTGGAAGGATCCACCATGTTAATGTGGTGCAACTTGTTGGTTTTTGTTTCAATCATTCCAAACAAGCTCTTGTCTATGATTTCATGCCGAATGGATCTTTGGATAAGCACATTGTCTATAAGGATGGAGAAAATTCTCTGGATTATAAGAAAATGTATGAGATCTCTCTTGGCATAGCTAGAGGCATAGAGTATTTACATCGAGGATGTGACATGCAAATTCTACACTTTGACATCAAGCCTCACAATATTCTCCTAGACCAGAGTTTGACTCCGAAAATTTCTGACTTTGGACTTGCAAGACTTTACCCTACCGATCACAACACAGTAACGTTGACTGCGGCAAGGGGAACCTTGGGATATATGGCACCCGAGCTATTCTATAGGGACATTGGCGGCATTTCTTACAAAGCTGATGTTTATAGTTTTGGGATGATGTTGATGGAAATGGCCGGTAGAAGGAGAAATGTAAATGCAAACGCAAAGGATTCAAGTCAAATTTATTTTCCTTTATGGGTTTATGACCAACTTGGCAAAGAAAAGGAAGTTGATATGGTAGATGCCACAGAAGAGGAAAGAGAGAAGACGAGGAAGATGATAATCGTTGCTCTTTGGTGTATACAACTGAACCCTGATGATCGACCGTCGATGAGCCGAGTCCTTATTATGCTAGAAGAAGAGATCGATGAACTACAGGTTCCCCCCAAACCACTTCTATATCCAACAGAGCCGGTTGCTGATGTCAATTTTGAGGTTGAACTTGAAACTCTCTCATCTTCTTCAAGTGTTCCAACAATTTCTGGTAGTTATCAATGCGAGTACAATAACAAGATTCTACAATCTTGTTCTGTGTGATTTTTTCCCTCTTGTAGAAAATGAATGTAAGTTAAAAGTAGTACTTGTGCGTGACATTACTGGTATAATCCTCGAGGTTATCTATTGGTAGCCACTTTATTCAAGTGTGTTTTCCTGGTTTTCTTGCTTTGTGCGAGGTTTTTCTATAAGAAACTTTTGGTCCTATTGGGTTGCAGTGTTAATTTTTCCTCTCTCGTCCTAAAAGCTCGCGCTTCAAAGAATAGAGAACATATGGCGAACATGTTTCAAAATTTGGCGGGAACAATTGTCCAGTCGCACCCCGAGGGGTCGTGAAAAAGATAAAACCAGTGCTAAGTGAAGAACACGTTTGATCTTTTTGTTTCCTTCGCATCTCGTTGTCTTTCAATTTGGACCATGCATTTCCTTCTCGGGTAATTTCAATTTCAATGAATTTTCATTTCCTTGCAAAATATCTATTTTTTGCACTTAGATTCACCTGGATTTGCACTCGAATCGCCACTTCCTGCCCATCCTGCGCGCAGTGTGAAATTGTGGAGAGATCACTCTCTGTCATTTGAAGTTCGGATGGTCTCAGCATATATTGATTTCTCGTCAAATGGTACTATCTTTGTAGGATCACGATGGTTCATACATAAAATTCTGGTTTTTGTGAGTTTTCCAGATATAACAAAGCATGTTCCTTGCGATTCCGTCTGTATTGAGCAATGAGTCTCTGTCCTCTCTCTACTGATTCATTGCAAACTCTGTCCTCTTAGCAAAACCTCTATCTTACCCCCTCGACAGCCGCCCGATCACCCACATTTACGGCGTCTACATTTCCCCAAGCAATCTCCAACCTCGACCGCTTGTCCCATATGAAGAAGACGAAGAGCAACTCCCTTCCTCATTCCTGACGTCTTATTTAATTAAGAGGTTCATTAAAATAGGCTTGCGGCTTGCACATGCCACGGAGGAAACACAGAGTAATCCGGCTACTTTGCCAAATGAACAGAAATTGGGCTTGTGATGCCACGTAGATCGATATTTGCACGGTCAGAAAGAAACCGACTTATAAATTTTGGGTCGGACCGAGACAAATAATTCAAAGGATACTTCGTTGACTGAGACAACCTTAAAAGAGCAAGTTGGAGGTGCCCCAAATGCAGAGCATGATAGAGGATTTGGATGGGAAATACTATTTATACTAGAACTAGTTGACAATATTAGTGTAATAGGTTTTCTCGATGCTTATTAATAGAGAAAAATGGTGAGTAAAAGACAAGGGTTGGACAAGACTAATATTGAATAGTAGATACGTGCGATAGATAACTTTAAAAACTTTAAAGATAAATAGGGAGCACGATACTGCGAACAAACAGAAATTTCTAGGATGGAGACTAGTTCTCATGAAGATTACGGGGTTGCCAGTTCACTTAATGCAAAGGGGTAATGACTTGGACAAAATTTTTAGTTGAAGCTCAAGTGAACAAAGTTTATTACAACCAACGTTGCTCCATGTTCTCATGCTTGTCTTCACAATAGAGCAGAAATGAATTTCAACACAGATGCCTGACTTGCAAGGATTCTGATTCAATATAAGATACGGTAATTCAGTTTTACGACACTAAAAATGGATTCTTAGAGAGAATCAATTTGCCAAAAATGTCAAATTCAGAAGCCGTAGAGAAGTTTCCTCCCTAATAAATGTGAAATCTATCCATAAAGGAAAATGATTACCTAATCATCCTGTTACTTTACAAAATTTATGGTGAATTATCGGCCGCTAATCTTAAAGTTGAAAACTAGAGCACTGGCTGGTCCGATTATATATTTTTTGGGACTTTGACTGGGTGGGATTTCCTCGTTTGAAATGTTTGTTTGTTTTGGGAAAATTTCATAATAATGGATAATATTTTTCGAAAATCGTCTTCCAGGAAATGATTTCCTCAAAAATGCTTTGATTTCCCTATTTTTAATTCGAGATTTGTTTTCCTAATTTTAACGGGATAAAAACACTACAGGTGCCATAACTTGGTACAAAGAGATACTTAAGTGCCATAACTTTCGAAAGGTACACTTAAGTGCCACATTTGAAGAAAATTGGGACACCTGAGTGCCACCTTCGGCAAAGCCGGCCGAAAATGATACGTCGTAATTAAATATTAATATTTCTTGCTGAGGTGGCTCACCAGAGAGTTGAGTCAGCTCTAGTTCACCTAAAACGACGTCGTTTTGGCATAATTTGAATTTTAATATAATATAAAATAAAATAAAATAAAATTTAAAATAAAATAATAATATAATTTATATTATTATTATTATTATTATTATTATTTAAAAAAAAAAAAAACGGAGGAGGAAGGCGGTCGGCGGTTGAGGGTTGAGCCCTTGCCGCCGCTGCCTCCCCGCCATCGCCAGAAGGTGGGGGAGGGTCGGTTGGGGCTGCCGAGCCCGGGCCGAGGGCTGGCGGCCCCTGCCAACCGACGACGAGGGCCTGCATGCCTTCGCCCCCATCCGGGGCGAGGTTGGCGACCCTCGCCTAGATCCGGCAAGGGCCGGCGACCCTCGCCTAGATCCGGGCGAGCCCTCGTAGGCCCTCGCCGCCGGTCGGTTGAGCCACCGGCTCGACGGCCTCGGCCCTCGCCGTCGGCTACCTCCCTCTTCCTCCTCCTCCTTCTCCCCCTGTAGCCCTCGCCCAGATCCGGGGAGGGTCAGCGGCCCTCGCTCGGCCGAGCCAAGGGCTGCCGACCCTTCTTGGATCCGGGCGAGGGCTCGCGAGCCCTCACCGCCGGTTGGCCGGGGTCACCGGCCCACAGGCCGGGCCCGGCGACCCCGGCCGACCCTCCCCCTCTGTTGCCGGCCCTTCCCGGACGGCGGGGAGGCGGTGGAGGTGGCGTCGTCGGCCCTTCCCCCGCCCCTTTTTTTTTTTTTTTTTTTTAAATAATAAGATTATTATTTTTAAATATTTTAACTAAATTTAATTTTTTACCACGTCAACCCAAAATGACGCCATTTTTTCCATTATTTGGCCACGTTAACGTGCAAAACAACGTCGTTTTGCACTCGCTTCACTGGAAAAATACCACGTATGCAATTTGGCCGAATTAGCATTCAAGTGATTCACTTTACTCCGATTTTGGCACTTAAGTGTACCTTTCGAAAGTTATGGTACTTAAGTGTCTCTTTCTACCAATTTATGGCACTCCAGGGGTCCGCACCTCTAATTTTAACAATGTACATTATCTTTGATCTTAATGATTTTTCATTGATTGATCATTTTCAGCAAACCAAATGCGCGAAAGTCCAGAAAAACTCATTCACTTCTTTCATTCAAAGAGACACACTCGCAATCTCACCCCAGTTTTCTGTGGCCATTGACACCGGAGGATTTGAGTTCCAATTCTACTCCAGCGGCGTGTTCACCAGAGCTTGTGGGACAGATTTGTACCATGGTGTCGCCGCCGTCGGGTACGGGACCAGCGACGACGGTACCAAGTATTGGTTGGTGAAGAACTCGTGGGCCGCAGAATGGGGGGAGGAAGGGTACATAAGGATGCAGAGAGATGTTTCCGCTAAGGAAGGCCGCTGCGGCATAGCAATGAAGGCATCTTATCCTACTGCATGAGTCTGAATTCACTACACTGGAGATGAACTCGTGTGATGTAAAAGACTCAAGATTTCCCGCTTTCTATGTTTATTGTGTACAGCGTCTGTGCTTCTAAATTTCACCTGTATGTGTGATTAGAAGGTAATAATACTATGAAATTTCCTATTTGAAAATCTCTAATCATTTGAGAATTCTGAAACCAAATCCAACTAAGCACCTGAGCTTAGTATTCATAGCAAATCGTACTTGGATGTGTGTCAATGTCTGTGTAGAATTGGGAAAATTGTCAAAACAGTCCTAGACTTATTATAACTTTTCCAATTCAGTCATAAACCTTTATTTTGGGAACTAATTTAGTCCTAAACGTACAATTGTGCCAATTCAGTCCATCTGACCAATTTTGACTGATCGGCGCTAGCTATCTGGTCGATGCTAACGTGGACAATATTTTAATAATATTTTTTTTTTCAATTTTTTTAATTTTTTTTTTTTTACATTTTCATTTTCTTTCTCTCTCTCTCTCTTTTTTTCCCTCCTTCTTCCTCCTTCCTCATTCCTTTGGCCTACGGTGACAATTGTTGGCAAGGCGTCGGCCAATGGTGAGGCTCACCCTCGTTGGCTACTAGCGAGGGCGAGCCTCGCCTAATGATGTTGAGGCCACCCTCGCGATGACTGGGCAAGGGCGCAATCTGCCCATGGCTAGCAAGGCTCACCCAAGTTAGAGGCTATGCAAGGTCATAGCCTCGGCGAGGTGAGCCTTACTAGCTTAGAACGCAGCTCGGGCAAGGTCACTTAGCCACAACCAGGCTTCCTCGAGGACTCCCTAGCCCTGCCTTTGGCTGGTTGCCGATAGCGACTAGCTAGAGGAAGGAGGAGAAAATTAAGAAAACCATAACGAGAAAAAAAAAAAAAGAGGAAAAAATGAATAAAAATTTGAAAAAAATAAAATATTATTAAAATATTGTCCACATCGATATCGCCCGAATGACTAGTATCCATGTCAACGCTAGTTAGCCAAAATTGGCCAAATGGAATGAATCGACACAATTGCAAAAGATTTAGGATTGAATTGGCAAAAAAAAAAAAATTATGACTGACTTGAAAAATGATAATAAGTTTGGGACTTTTTTGGTAATTTCTTATGCAAAATTCCATCGTCCCCTACCCCAAAATACTGATGTTTTTCCGTACTAATTATATTTCAATAAGTGTTGGTAAATATAAAAAAAAAACTATCCAATAAAAAAAAATTTCGGTAAACTTTTTTCCCCGGGAAGCTGGACAACTTACTAATACTTTTAATGAAACTAACTAATTTTTTTGTAGTTTTGTAAATTACCAATTTTGTATTAATTGATTAACTTTTATTATATCCGAATCATCTAACTCTTAAATAAAATTCTCAACCTGAAATATTATTTGGGTTTGCATAGAACTCTTTTGTCTCCTGCCTACAAATACCAATCTTTTTCGTGCTAGTATATCTCAATAAATTACCAACCAAACTGTATTAATATATATATATATATATATATATATATATATATATATATATATATATATATTGGTTAATTTTAAAAGCTATTGGTAAGAAAAAACAATTCCAATTTTTTTCAAATAACTTATTGGTATAGCAACATTTTTATGGGATTACTCATATTTTTATAATTTATAAATACCAATTTTGCTTTAATTTATCAAGTTTATTTGCATAACTTACTACCATTTTGAATTTAAATGAATTTACCTATGGTGAAACCACCATGTGTTTTCTAACCAAATTGTCTGATCGAGAGAGAGGGAGCGGGGCCACAGTCGTGACAAGAGGGGATAACATTATGGTGTGGTAATTGCGTGATGGTGTGAGAAATAACTTTTCCCAAAAAATCTAAGAAAATTTTCCCTTTTGGGTGGGATCACTAAGCACATAAAACAAGTTTAATACCTTCTTTTGATGAGATGGTCAAGAGGCTCTTAAAAAGACTAAGAATATTTCCCCTTTAGGGTGGGACAACTTATGTTGTGAAAAATCTTATTCCTTTGTAAATACATTGTAGCCGCACAAAGCGTTGCACCTCAGTATCACATATTCAATAATTGGAAAGTCATCCGAGTTTATGCTGATGAATGTCTATCGTCCTCTCAAAAGTCATCGTTTGCTTCGTTTGATGTGGGAAATTATTGTAGTGACTGAACATGATACGAATTGGCCCAAAAAGACAATAAAAGCACGCTGAAATAAAAGCACACAGTCCAAATTACCAGCCCTCGCACAGAAACAAAGTAAGGCCCTGTTTGGTAACCATCCAAACAGGGCCAAATTCTGATTCTTTGTTCCCAGAATCAGTTTGGGCCTAGAATCGCGTTTGGTAAAATTTTTGTTCTCGGGAACAGATTGGGAATAGAATCAAGAACCAAAAAAAAGTTGATTCTTGTTCTGGGAACGAATTTGAGAATCAAAATCAAGAAATTTTCTTCTTCCCTTCGGCTATCTTGCGACCGCCGTCCACCACCGCCCGCCACCGTCTGCCGCTTGCCGCCGCCGTCGTCCGCCGCCGCCGGCCGCCGGTCCGGCGAGCTCGCTAGACTAGGGCGAGGTCCGGCGCAGCTCGCCGGAGGCAAGCCTAGCCACCGGTGAGCTCGGCCGGGGCCGGGCGGGCCGGGCAAGCCTTGCGACGCCCGGCCCACCGTGGCCGGCGAGGCTCGCCCGGCCACCGCCGAGGCTCTCCCAGCCTGCCGGTGGCCCGCGAGCCTCGCCCGGTGAGGCCCGCCTCGGCGAGGCGGCTTGGCCACCGGCGGGGCTCGGCGGGGCTAGGCGAGCCTCGCCCGGCTGCCGCGAGGCTCGGGCCGACGAGGGCCGACCTCGCCGAGGCCCGCAACGCTCCGGTGAGGTCGCCGGCCCTCGTTTGGCCAGTCGCCGGTCCGGCGACCGGCCAAAAGAAGAAGAAGAAGGTGAGAAAAAGGAAAAAAAGAAAGAAAAAAGGAAAAAAAAAGAAAAAAAGGAAATAGAAAAGGAAAAAAAGAAAAGAAAAAAATGAAAAATTGAAAAAAGAAAAGAAAAAAGGAAACAAAGTAAAAAAAGTAAAAAAATTATTTAAAAATTAAAAGAAATTGATTTGGAACAGAATTAATGAGCACGGTACCAAACACAATTCTATTCCAGAATCAGAAATTTTGGACAATTACCAAACGGCTTAAAATGCTTAGAATCAGTTCCCGGAACAGAATAAAAAAGAATCAGTTCTGATCAGAATTTACTCCCGGGAACAGAATCGTTACCAAATGCACCCTAAGCCTCCAGACATGAATCTCACAAGCTAAGTCTATCTTAGAACATCCTCTCTGGCACGTTGACGATTGATTACTGCTTCTCTTAATTAAAGCTAATTTATCCTATCAATTCGATGCACCCATCAGGATAGATTATCAGGCAAGTCGATGAATCCACGTCCGAATTCGTCGTACGATCCAAAACATTGGGACTATAAATTTGAGGTGCAATCTTAGGATTCTGTGTGCTCCCAAACTGATTCACTTAGCTATTCTCCTTCACTCCTAACATTGCTAGCCAAGTCATGGGATCGTTTAGAAACCAATATTTCATTCTGGTGCCTTTGGTCTTCCTTTTGGGAGCTTGGGCTCATCAAGCCGCCGGTCGCACCCTCCAGCGAGACGATCCCATGTACGAGATGCATGGGCAATGGATGGCCCATTACGGGCGTGTGTACAAGGATGTGGAAGAAAGGCAAAGCCGTTTCGAGATATTTCAGGCAAATGTGCAAGGCATCGAGTCGTTCAATCAGGCAAACGACAAGCCTTACAGGCTCAGCGTCAATCAGTTCGCCGACCTCACGAATGAAGAATTCAAGGCAAGGAACCGATTCAAGTCGCACATGTGCGCCACCGAGGCCGCTTCTTTCAGGTACGAAAACATCACCGCGGTGCCTTCTAGCATGGACTGGAGAAAGAAAGGAGCTGTGACACCGGTTAAGAACCAAGGCCAATGTGGTAAGTTGATAGAGACTAGTTCATGCCTTCATCAATCTATTCGAGATTCTTAGAGACAAGATGTTAAAACCCCTAATGTTGTCATAGAAGAATGTCTGTTGTTCTGATTTGAGTGTCCTGTTTCCGTTGCAAAAATGTAGGATGTTGCTGGGCTTTTTCAGCCGTGGCAGCTGTGGAAGGAGTCAATGAAATAACCACGGGTAAGCTGATTTCTCTTTCCGAGCAAGAGTTGGTCGACTGCGACGTCGGTGGCCAGGACCAGGGATGCGAAGGCGGTTGGATGGATAGCGCATTCCAATTTGTTGAGAAGCACGGCCTCACAACCGAGACGAACTATACCTACAAGGGCACGGACGGCAAATGCAATGTCAAATCGGAATCCAACCGTGCCGTGATCATAAAGGGCTATGAAGACGTTCCCGCCAACAGCGAGGGGGCATTGCTAAAGGCAGTTGCTAACCAGCCAGTTTCCGTGGCCATCGATGCCGGGGGATTCGATTTCCAATTCTACTCTAGCGGCGTGTTCACCGGGGCTTTGTGGGACCGAATTGGACCACGGTGTTACCGCCGTCGGATATGGGACAAGTGATGATGGCACCAAATTTTGGCTGGTGAAGAACTCGTGGGGCGAGGAATGGGGCGAGAAAGGATACATAAGGATGCAGAGAGACGTCAGTGCGAAGGAAGGCCTCTGCGGCATCGCGATGAAGGCCTCTTATCCTACCGCGTAGACTTTAATGAAGCCACATATCAGTGTGTCCTGTAAAAATGATGAAGCTTTTCAGTTCTAAGGCCTTGTTTTATACCTATGCTTGACATGCTGCAGGTATATATCCATATGTACTAGTTGTGTGTTCTTAAGAAGTGATGTTTGAATTTCCGACTTGAAAAATCTTTTTGTTGAAGAAACTTAGGATGAGATTCAACTGGGTACGGCTTCGCAACTCGAACAAGAAAAACTCGCGCAAGTCATCAATCCCGATACGCTGTTGAGACGATCTAAAGAGTCGAAATACATTAAATTTAAAATGACTCATTCCACAGGCAACAATTTGGCAAGCAGCATGCAGTGAAGGATTGAAGAAGAATACGTGTGAATTCATTAAATCTTCAGTCCGAAGAACGGACTTTTCCTCTCAAAGAATCGAAGTTCTAAGTGGCTTGTTTGAAAGCTGCCAATATTTTTGGCTTTTTTATATTTTAGCATTCAGTTCATAGAAAAAGTGTTTAGTCAAGATTTTCATTACCCAAATTTGATGGAATTAACGAAAATTGTCGATCACACCAATATGACAATTTTTAGGATTTGATTGCATAATTTGGAAACGTAATTCTATATTTAAGCAAATCAAGAACACCAATAAATCATGCTTTTGACAGGAGCAAAGCCATTGCTCTTTTTTGCTCGTAAATTAAATTTGTAGGATCGACAAAGCATTTCCATCTGGTGGCAATAATGAGACTTTCTTGGTATATGACGTTGACCGAATGTTACGTGGGGAAAAAGGAGAAGTCACTTCTAGTGAGAATTTCCTCGAAACATCATGAACTGCATGTGTAGTGCGAAGAACAAATATCTAACTTTTTTGGTGGTGACATTACTTAAGCTTTTCGAGAAAAATAACCCACTTTGAAAATAAACATTTGAAAAAGAAATTTTCAGCACATTATTTTCAGTGGCCTATTGTACCTATATTCATATATTTTTGAAAATGTATGATTGTAATTAGGTCTATAGTTTCAATCATCCTCAATCAAAAGAAAACTTTATCCAACCATCCTTGTGAATAGTGGTCACTACTTGTGGACATCAATTATATGTTAAATTAACTTGTGTTATGTCCATGATTAAAATCCACCAATCAAAAGAGTGGTAAGAGAAAAAGATTGTATGATCAAATAAAAAATAATAATTTATGATTTATAGAGTATACAGACCAGAATTATCTCAACCAACAAAGACGTGGGCCTTCCAGCGAAATTTACATAATACCGTTGATATGACTTTTATCCGCATTATCAATCCAAACCACATAGGTTCCATCAAATAGGAAGCTCCAATTTCTTGACTTTGGGCGGCTCTGGCCGGTCATTTGCCTGACTTGGGCTTTCCAAAAGACCTGACTCCCTAGTCTTCCAATTCATTCATGGTACGTCTCTCTAATTGCATCCCCTTATCTGTCGCGCCTCCGTACCAAATAACCAAAGCCAAACAAAAAGCTCTCTGCATTGCACAAAGTCTCTCAACATCAGGTCCCAAAAATGGAGCCTTTCCCATTACTCCTTCTTCTCATAATACAAGCTGTGATTAGTTGCTATGCCCGGAACAATCACCCATGCACCCCTTTAACACGTGGCGAGGTCGGTAACATATGCTATCCCTTTTGATTGAAGGACAACTTTAAAGGATGCAGTGATTGGAGGTTCGAATTAGCTTGTGAAGATAAGTGCACAATGCTATCTTTGTCTGGTGATCGATATCTTGTGAAATCGATATGCCCTTATAGTTATAGGGGTTCCATTGATTGGGATTCTGGGCATATGGAAGTGGTGGATGTCGGGCTGCAAAAGGGCAACTGTTCCTTCCTTCCTCTCCACCAGTTAATGTCCCCTAATTTCAGCGATGAAGATCATGAACGGTTCTTCAGCTGCTATGGGACCAAAGTGACTATTGTATCTTGCTCAAAGCAAGTGAGATCTCGTTTATATATCAACACTGAACCGTGTATAGTTACGGAAGGGTATTATTCATACGCCGTCATCTTCGCGTGGGCATCGAATATTGAGGATTCTTGCACCATAACCAGGTCAATATACGCAGCAGAATATTTATTGTATAAAGCATTTTCGTATGAGAATCCCACGATCTCCTACAACGACATTCACAATGCGATGGCCGATGGGTTTAATTTCACCTACTCGGTGCCGCAGATGAAAACATATGACCTTTGCTTCTTAGGCTTACGATACCTTGGAAGTCGATGCACATCCTATGACTACTGTAAGTATGCCTTTTCATTGAGGTATTTTACCCGATCAATATGCTAATATTTGTTTCCAGCTACAGCTCTTGAGCCTCAAAAGCGACGGACTGCGATTTGTTTTTTCTTTGGTCGAAACGGACTGTTATTGACTGGCAAGAAAATCAAAGTAACAGATGCAAGTGATGTTTGTAGAAGTCGAGACCATCATGATTGAGTAATCAAAACCGAATAAAACGAATTAACCCTCGGGGGGATTAAGATGACATGCAAATGATTGGTTCAACGTGAAAACAATCATCATTCTCCGGGAGAAAATGACTGTAGCGACCACATCATGTTGTTTTTTATTCCTATTCACAGAATGACAGTTGATAGAACCCATAAAATGCTTCATTGATTTTGAGGAAAATTACTTCAAAAAAAATATTTTTCGAATTTTTCGATGTTCAATTCACACAAAATAAACAAATCAAAGAAAACATTTTTGTCAATAGCAAAAACACCCTCACAAGTGGAGAAAATGATTTTCATTTTTTGAAGAGAGGAAATCATTTTCCCCTCTTCTTTCTTTTGCAATTCATTTTAATTTTAAGTATTTTATTTTATTTTATTCTTTTTTAAATTCGAATTTTTTTTTTTTTTTTAGTTTTATTTTTTATTTTTCTTCTTCTTCAGCTAATCACCACCATGACGGAGGCTGTTGATTGGCGGCTGAGGAAAAGAAAAAGAATGAAAAAAAAAGAAAAAATAATTAATAATTATATTTTTATAGAGAAAAAAAGAACAAAAAATAAAAAAAAAATTATAAAAAGAAGTGAACGGAGGATCTCATATTTTTCATACCAAATGATGGAAAGTATTTTTCATTTCATTTTCAGATTTTAGCTAAATGCCGGAAATATATGGTTTCTAAAAAATACTTTTCGAAAACGTCACATTTTTTGCGAAACGAATTGAGCTTAAGTTTGTGCTTTCTAAGAAAAAAATAATTAATTTGTGCTAAGTCAACATTGAACATCTGGGTTTTCACGGACTATAAGAAAATTGTGTTTAGTTCCTTCCAAAAGTTTTTATATTAGCTTAAAGTAGCTCATATTTTCACTTATATCAAGAGTTCCCAAAATGGGGAGTAAAAGCCCACCGAAATGTTAATGGTGTGCTTCCATGCGGAGGCCAGGATACGTTAATCCTACCTCATATATTAATCAAGTGTAGTCACAAAAAGTTTTTAATTCTCAAAACCAAAATTATGTAAAACATTCAGAATTTCGGAAAGTAAAACTTGTTGATTTACAATATTTTAGGTCGTGATGGGCCCAGAAAATTCACTAGAAGAAATCTTTAGGTTCAAAAAACATATTAAATTTGAGACAGGATGTGTTGAATATTTACTACTATTGATTGTTGAATATAGTATGCAAATGTAACAATAGTTACTATCGTTAATACATATTTGCTTAAGAAATTATTAACTCATACCTAGTTTTTTCAGTTAACCAGGATAGCAATACTTCTTTCCCTGTACTTATTTTTCATTCGTTTCTGATTATACATCTTGTAGACAATTCTTTCTGGGGTATGGTGCTAAATGTTGCAATGAATACAATTCCCAATAGGGATGAGCATCAGTCTAGGGTTAACCCTGGACCGATCCTGGACCAGCCCAACCCTGCCGGTCTTGGTCCAGCCCAACCTTGCCAGTCCTAGTCTAGTTCCTAAGAAGACTGGGTTGGTTCTTGATCCTGGAATTCCTGGACCAGCATTGTGCGGGTCGGTCCTCGGGTCGGTCCTCGGTTCTTAGAGTTTCGGGTCGGTCCAACCCGGACCAACCCTGACTATATATATATATATATACACACACACACATACATATAATTTTTTTATATAGAGAAAACCTTAAAATAAACGGTATCAACAAAATTAAACAGATTTTTAGCGAAGAGTTCAAGTAATTTTACATTGTTCTTTAATAATTTAGGTTTTTAATGTCTTTTACGACATCAATAGTCATAATTTATGAATGAGGAAAATATTTTTGTGAGGAGTTCTCATGGCGTCCAAAACTGCACCTTATGGCATACTCATTTAGTATTCGTTCTCTTTTGTCTTATTTGTTCTTTTAGTTTTCAATTTTCCAAAATCGAAAGAAACAATTTCTCCGCTCGCCACTCAACACTCGCCTCGTTCGCTTTGGGTCACTCGTGCCGGTCGCCGCTCGATGCTCGCTTGGCTTGTTGCTTCTCGCTCGACATTTGACACTAATTCTGTTCGACACTCACTCCACTTGATCCTCATCGCCTGCCTTTCTTAGCTGATCTCGCTCATCATCGAATCCATTGGGTCGGTACGATCCTTAGTTACCCTTTCAAGGAGTACAAAAAATGAAATAACAAAATTATTGGTTGGTCCTAGGTTGACCTTGAAATTGGACCGAAACCATTGGGTTAGTCCAGTCCTCAATCGCTTGTTTAATGAATACAAAAAATAAAATAAAAAATTATCGGTTAGTCTCGGATTGACCTTGGAACCAGACCGAACCCATTGGGTCGGTTCGGTCCTCGGTCTTGAGCTCAATAGGATCGGTCCTCGGTCCCAAAAATTGAGGACCAGCACTGTGCGGGGTGGTCCTAGAGTTAGGGGTGGACTGGCCCAACCCGGACCATGTGTGGCACCCCTCGACGGTCCCCGATCCGTTAGGGTCACCACAGGTACTTGTCATTTATCCTACTACATATCAGTCTAATAACTTTTTAATTAAAGTAAAACCATAGTTCATAGGGGTTGATCAATAAAATTCTTCTCCCCTTTTCTCTCTCTCTCTCTCTCTCTCTCTCTCTCTCTCTGTTTTTAAAGGTCCCAGCGCAGCTCATCAGTGGAAGCATAAACGAGTCTCACCATCCCTTACTCTAATAACAATAATGCAATGCACACCACCTATGCTCCAAATGAAAAGACGAAGCCGAGTCACTTTTAATTATATTTTCATGATGGACATCTCGGGTCGGTACAGCAAAAGGCTAAGATTTTAACTATACTTGGCTATAACTCAAAAGAGAACTCGACCCTACATCAAATATGTACACCCCTCCATCAACAAGCGTCGGCTATCTCCAAAAAGTGTCAGCTCCCACCAGTCATACGTGCCATCACACCCAACCCGGTGCATCCGGCGGCGGCGGCGGTAGCATCCCTAGCATCACCCCATTGCGTCAAACGTGAACGGACAAAAACTCTTGGATAATAGGGCCATCAGTAGAATCCACGTCGTACATCACCAAGACACGGACTCGGACATACACCAGACCAGGTACACTAATACAAGAATGCTTTGTGCACTCCACCTCAACATCAGTAGGTATGCCATAGAAGGTACCACGCACAACTGGTGAAAGATGCATCTTTCTAATCTGAAATGTTAATCCCCAAAATGGGTGAGTACAACCATTCAGTAGTAAAGATCCACCAAACTACACAATGTCAAACAGAATAATCAAGGTATCATGAATAAAATACATATCATTCATGCATTCAAGTATATCTCACTTTGCAGCCATTCATATATCACCATACGACGTACATATATCACCATGCACTTGTACTTATATCATCAAGCAGCCATGCATATATCATCATGCAACGTGCATATACCACCATGCACTCCAAGCTTGCATTCCCATGAGGTTCATCCCATGCCATAAGCACACATCCATGCGCATGATTCAATTCTTGTTTTTTTATCTTTCAATTAGATCACATCATTTTTTTTTCCAAGGACCAAGGTTTGCATCCCTTAATTTATCGCTCGCATCCAACCTAGCATCGCGAGAAGCCTCCAGCACACACACTTCGGACATCTCGTACCCCAACTAGCATCACAAGGTATCCCCCCGGCACACACCTCCAGGGCTTCCGGCACACACCTCTGGGCATCTCGAAACTCCCGAGGACATCCGGCACACATACTTTGGGCATCCGGTACCCACACTCCGGGCATCCCAACACTCCCGGGGCATCGTCGGCTCATATCTCCGACAGTCTCGTTATTATCTCAATTTATATTCACACATTTATCTCAATTTTAACATGACATTTGATGCAACAATATCGAGGGTCTCAACCAGCATTTGATGTCATATAACATGCCATATGTCACTACATATGCAGCATAAAAAAAACCACTCAAAACATTATATCACATGAATCAATTTCATTTATTTTTGAAAATGCAGTAAATTTCCGGATAAAAATAGATTGCACTCCTTTGGTTATAATTCTTGAAAAATTAGTAAACAGCCTTAATAAATTCTGAAAATTCGACATGTTATGTACAAGATCTAGAGGAAAATACTCTGTGAAGAACACCATATCAAAAGAATATCATACGAATCAGTATAGTCCACACATCACAGTCCTTATAATTTCTGAATATTGCCATACACAGTTTCATTCACAAATTCAGTAAAAATCCTAAATCAACTCCAAAATTCTGAAATTTTTATATGTTATAGACAAAATCCAGAAGTAAATATTTCATGAAGATATAAAAAAAATTGCACGAGGTTTCGTTTCGGAAAATTTAGGTCCTTCTGGTTCGCAAAGTTAGTCCTTATATCGTTCTAAATGCTCTCACTTAAAAGATATGAGAACCCATGGCAAACATGTTTCAAAATTTTGGGGGAACAATAATCCAGTCATGCCTTCGCCCATTGAAGAAGAACAGGACTTCGAAAAAGACAGAAGAAAAAGAAGAAAAGGACAAACATATTTGCCCGAACACGTGGCTCACATGTTTAATCTTTTTGTTTCCTTCTCGGCTAATTTCAATTTCAATGTATATTAATTTCCTCGTAAAATCTTCACTTTTTGTGCTTCGATTCACCTGGATTTGCACTCGAATCCCCACTTCATGCACTTTCTGAGCGCGGTGTGAAACTATGGAGCAATCTTGATTGCTCCCTGTCTTCTTAAGTTCGGATGATCTCGGCAACTGATACTATCTTTGTACGATGGCGATCATTCATACCTAAAATTCTGGTTTCGTGTCAGTTAAGCAAATTTCTTGCGTGATATCGTTTGCATTGAGCAATGAGTCTCTCTTATTTCCACCGATCAATTACAAGCTCCGTCCTTCCCACCGAAACCTATATCTTACCCTCTCGACAGTCGCCCGATGACCCACATTTACGGCAGCCCTCTTTCCTAAGTCATCTCCAACCTGGACCGCATGTCCCATATGAAGAAGAAGAGCTACTCCGTTCCTTAATCCTAACGTTCAAATTAATTGGGAGATTGCTTAAAATGGGCTTGTGACTTGCGCATGCCACGGAGGAAACACAGAGTAAGCCGCCCACTTTGCCAAGTGAGCAGAAATTGAGCAGGTGATGTCACGCGGATTGGACTTTGCAGGTTCAGATGAACTTGGGGTCAGACTGAGACAGAAAATCAAAGTCTACTTTGTCGACTGAAAAAATAACAGGGGATTGACTGAGACAACCATGAAATCGTATAGAACAAGTTGGAATTAGCCCAAACTTAGAGATAATGACAGGGGAGTTGAATGGTTGGATGAGACGACCATGAAATTGTATGATAACTATGGGTCGAATCTTGTGGACCAACCATGATAAAATCGTGTATCAACATTGTTGGACCGGCAATTCCTCGAAGACTTCAGAAAGCCTTAGAGCTGCTAACTCTCCATATCAAAACCATAGTTACGAGAGAAAGAGTAACAAGAGATGAGTTACGTAAGCAGAAACACAGAAATGTTTCCTTATATTTTGCTTTTTTTCTCTGTTTCATTCGGCCCCTCTTTGTCCATAAGCACAGATACCATATTAGCCGGTGAGTCTCTCTCCGGAAACCAGACATTAATCTCTCGAGGAGGGACATTTGAGATGGGCATCTTTTCACCAGGTAACTCTGGTAACCACTACATTGGCATTTGGTACAAAGGATTACCTCAAAAGACTCTGGTTTGGGTTGCAAATAGGAACCGCCCCATGTCCGACCCATTCTCTTCGGAGTTGAAGCTCCTTCAGGATGGTAATTTAGTCATACTCGCTTCATCCAAGCATCAAATCTGGTCGAGCGGTTTGACATCGCTCATTCCTAATTCGACTTCAGGAGTGCTTCTTGACAGTGGAAACTTCATTTTAAGGAAGACATCTGATGTGTCTATTGCTTGGCAGAGTTTCGATCATCCGACTGATACTTGGTTGTCCGGTGCCAAGTTTGGATTCAATAAACTTACGTTCGAAAGGACAGTTTTGGTGGCATGGAGAAATTTAGATGATCCGGCTCCCGGGATATTCTCTGCATTTGCGGGAGCAGAAGGAAAAGCTCAGTATTCACTATATAAAAGGACGGAAGCCTATTGGAATAGTGGCGACTGGACTGGGGATGAATTCAGGCATCAGCGCTCGGTAATGGTAGAAAACGTGGTAAACTTCTCCTTTGTTTCGAATGAGAATGAGACCTACTTCATATATTCCACAGTTGCTCCTTATAATCTTTCTAGGGTCGTGCTGGAGCCAACAGGGCTGCTCAATCAATTAGTATGGGCAAAGCATATCCAGAAATGGAGCGTGCTTTGGACACAGCCAACCCTAGAGTGTGAGATATTTCCCTTTTGTGGTGCTTCTTTTGACTGCAAACAGAGCGACGCACCGCTTTGTGATTGCCCCCTTGGATACTTGGATGATCCGAAGCTGGAAGATCGTCTGGGCCGTTGCAAGAGGAGAAATGCATCAAAATGTAGTGGTGACAGGAAAGACAAATTTTTCCGCATGCCTAATACACGCTTGCCCAAAAACTCTGATTGGTTCATGGCAGAAAACCTCGAAGCATGCAGGTTATTGTGCTTGAGCAATTGTTCCTGCAGTGCTTATGCTTACACTGCTAACTGTCTGATATGGACGGATGCCAAGTTTGTAGTTGAACATTCAGCCGATGATGCAATTTCAAGAGATTTCTATGTCCGGATCGCGGCGTTGGACTTGAAAGAGGAGAGTAAGAAAAGGGGGAAACCCACTTCAAATTTCATTACAGCAGTTGTAGTTGTGTCCGTAACTTTTCTGGTGGTCCTTAGCATGTCGCTAGTGGCTATTAAGATGAGACGGCCTGCTTATGCAGCGGACGATCATTTGATGCATTTTGAATATCGAGTTCTGAAGAAGGCAACAAAGAACTTCTCCGAGAAAATTGGGGAAGGCGGGTTTAGTTCTGTTTTCAGGGGAGCACTGCCAGATTCAACTCCCATAGCAGTGAAGAAACTCATGAACCAAAGCCAAAGTAACAAACAGTTCCTTGCAGAGGTTAGAACCATTGGAACAATACAGCATGTCAATGTCGTTCGTCTACGTGGTTTTTGTGCAGAAGAGTCGAAAAGGTTCCTAGTATATGAGTACCTGGCAAATGGTTCGCTAGCGGATCATTTATTTCAGAAAGATTCCAACACCCTCAATTGGAAAACCAGATACGGCATTGCCATCCGGATTGCTAAAGGATTGGAGTACCTCCATGAGAGGTGTCGGGATTGCATCATACATTGTGACATCAAACCAGAGAATATACTGTTGGATTCGGAACTAGAACCACAGATTGCTGATTTTGGCCTTGCAAAGCTCGTGGGGCGAGAAGCCAGCCGTGTCATTACTACCGTAAGGGGAACCAGAGGATACCTTGCACCAGAATGGATTTCAGGAGGAGCCATCACGTCGAAAGTCGACGTTTTCAGCTACGGAAAGCTGCTCTTTGAGATCATATCGGGAAAGAGAAACATTGCGGAGCTGAACAGTGATATGCGCGATTATCTACCGCTCCAGGTAGCCAATTCGCTAGCCAAAGGAGAAGAAGTCTTGCCGCTCGTGGACTGCAGATTGAACGGACAGGTGGAGATGGAAGAATTGTGCAGAGCATGCAAAGTGGCTTGCTGGTGCATTCAAGACAGCGAGCGTGATAGACCAACCATGTCTCAGGTATTTCAGATTTTGGAGGGGGTTATGGTAGTAGAAAAACCTCCTATCCCAAGAACTTTCTTGCGACTTGTAGGAATTAATGAGAGTGCGGCATAAAACAAAGCACTATGTCCCTTTGTAATTTATGGGCATGATGGAGCCCCAATTCATCCTCCAGGGCCATGGACTGGCTGGTATTGAATCCGCATCATGCTTACCAGACTTGTCATCACTAACTCCTATTGGCGAAATGGGAAAGGCAAACCTTCTGGCTCGTCTCTAAAAGAGGAAGCGGAGATTTTCCAGGTATACAATGAAGAACCTGTCCAGTAATATTTAATTGCTCTTATGCTATAATTTTCGGATTTGGTTGCGACCTGTGACTTTATAAATTGCGACTTTCGTCAACACTACATACTTGAAGTGATTTTAAACAAACGGAGAAGTAAGCTCCGATGCCATAGTGCAAGCAATATTGGCAAGACAAGCTTCAACGTAAATCGCTAGACGAACCTTGATCTGAAATGGAAATGTTTTGTGCAAATATAACGAACATTTTCATAGGCAACTTTTGAAAAAATAAAAAGAAAATTGGACAGGAAGCAAACATCAGGTTTTGCTTACAGTAGTCTCCAATTTCCCAGTGCACCAACGAGACAAAAACAACTGAAATCATTTAAAAATCAAAACCCAACTGGCAACGTCCCTTATGCTTTTAATTTTCTTTTCCTTTTTTTTTTCATAAAAATCATGGGATTTTCTTAAAATCGAGAGGCAAAGGGTTTTAAACTTGTGGCATAAGTTCAAGATAACGATGTGGAAGGGCTTACTTGAGCCAAAGGCGAGTATACACTATCTATGGAAGTAGGCCAAGAAACAAAAGGTTTCGCAGGCGAGGCAGTTTCCTAAGTATGGCCAACTCAGAAAGCCACAAACTATTCATGATTTTTCTTTGGGCTTTATGTACCCGAACCTGCTAAGCGACCGTGCCAGACCTAGAGGTCTCGTTCAGGTGGATAGTGGCCTCGGCCTCAAATGTGGATTTTTCTTTTACAGCTTAGGTGAGATCTATGTTTCTTGATCGAAGCAGATTTAAACCGTCAGAACAGAGACTTGATTTGCAGTAGTTCGGATATAATCGTCGGCCGATCTAGACAAATGGTTTCCTCATAGAGTTCATACGAGCTCATTGTATCTATACAAATGAAAATTTTAGGAGTTCCGAGTCATGAACAAGTTTGGGCATGACCTTTACAGGCTCTGCTTGGACCCTACTGGGTCGACCATTTGGAACTAAAAATATTGACAAAGCTTGCCTTGTGGACAAGTCTGCAATCCAGTCTCACGATTCCATTGAAGAAGGAAAAGTGTTCTGTTCTTTCTTTTTAGCTGGGTTTTATTCGGTGGATTGGGTGATGGATAAACCAACAAGCCACCGTTCTTAGTACAGGAGCATGTGCAATCAAGAATAATAGCGAAAAGGTTGGAAGATGTGGCAAAATAAGGTGACAGCCCAGTAGTTTCCTTATATGATAAATCATCATCTAATAAAATATGTAATTGATCTGCTCTTATCGACATTTCTGATCCCTTAGACAAGTGGTGAATTACTTGCTCAGTCGGTGATGTTCTTGCTTAGTGTTGTGGCAGACTCACCAACGGTGTGTAATGTGGCTGAGGTTGGGAAGAATATGAGATTGAGAACCTCGGATGGAAGTGTGCAGAGAAAGCTGATTAAGATTTGGGGCGTTATAGTAGGTGATCAAAAGAGCGACAAAAAAAAAAAAACAAAACAAAACAAAAAAACAAAACAAAAAAAAACAAAAAAAAAACAAAACAAAATGGTGAATGATGTTTTGTCAATATTCATTACATGCAACATCACTCACTTGAGGTTAAAGGGTGAGGTTAAAGGGAAAAGAAATATATAGTCACAAGCCATACTTTATTCTTTTGGACAAGTGTATTTGAAGTCTTAAAACATATCATGAAACGACGCTAAGTTAAAAGTGCAATTAAGTTTTAAAATTTTTCTAATTAGTTCAATCGAGTACTTCTAAGAATTTTTTTCATTTCAGTGACAGAAAATATGACTTTTTTTAATAAGAGATGATGTTATATCCACTTTGCAATATTGAATATCTCTGTCTGTGTGTAACGAGACTGGCGCCAAGGCTGGGTTAGGGGGGCGGTGCCACCCCCAACTATGCCGACAACCCTCGTTGAGGTGTAGGTGAGGAACACCGGCCTTCGTAGCAACATGGGTCCTTCAGCAGCGTTTCTACAGAAACTCTTTCTCCCCAAACGCTCAACATGATACATCATTGTTGACACCTAAATTTTGGCGACCCATTTAATCATTTATCATATTAAAAAATTAGGGATTAATTTTAACCCCTAAAAAAATATTAGTTAATTAATTAATTGCATAGCATATAGTTTTAGGTGCATTTATTTTAATTTGCATTTACATTGGGCGGTGACAAATGGGTTCAAATTAATGGTTCGAATATTAATTTGATGAATTGGGTAAGCGCACAAAGGGAGTAAATTGGCGCCAGTATCCCGGAAAGATTTTACGGATTGATTTATGCGAGATTTCAAATTTTAAAAGAATCCTCTTTGCATCCTAAATCGTATCAAAAGCAAATATTACATTTGGAAAAAGGAATTTTCGTGGATATGAATTTGGAAAAATTAAAACCCTAACTCGTGGTCTATAAATAGATTAAATGCGTAGGGTTTAGAGGAAGAGGCCACACATTGAATACATGGCCACGTTGAGAGACGAGATCTGCTCTTTCGGTCCCAACTCTGGGATTGCTCTATCACCGCCTCCCAAGATCCATTAGTCATCATTGTTGCTGCCATACTTCCACTCCCACGTTGTTCCTGCAATTACCGGTGCCCGACAATTTCTGGCCTACTGTTCCAGCCTTCAGTTCTTCATCCACCAACGCACAGCCATGCTCCGCCAGCATCACTCCAAACTTGACGACGAAGCTGCTGTCCAGACGTGTCATGAGCCCGATGCTCAGCAATTCCAGGCGAGTTCTTAGTCCGGCGAACAATCCTCAGCAAAGTTCAATCACCGGTGCAGTGAGATCAAAATTTCGTGGCTGCCTGTTGCTGCTTCGAATTTGCCATTGATAACTCATCGCTAGCCGCCGTGAAAAGTTTCGACTCATTGCCATCTGCAAGTCCCTGCACCGCGAGCTTTAAGCTGCTCCTCGCCACACGCGCGAAGAGGTTAGTAAAAACCAGAGAATTCTCAGTTGAACAAACCAAGAATTCGTGCACATACACGAACGGAATCTCGGACAAGGCAAAAGCATTTGGGGAACATTCGCTACAGGACATGGAGGAGGGGGGCTTCTTCTCTTTGGTTTTTGGGGTCGGAAAATTATAATTTTTAGAGCACATGAGGAATACACGTGAGAAGAAATAGAGAGGGAGTTCGGCCATTAGAGGACTTATTTCCGTTACAATTCGCGTGGCTGGTCTGGGTCGACTTCATCGGAAGATTCACGATTGGCGCGTAATCACTTCTTAAGAGACGATCCAGAGAGGACAAGAGAGTAACCAAAAGCATAAAAAAAAAAAAGAGAAGCCTTTGAAGCTGTGCTCTTTGTCTGGAGGGGTCCAAGGCGAGAGAAGCAGAGGAAGCTTTTTGCCAAAAAGACAAGAAAGGGGAAGCCGATCCTTCATCAATATCACATATTTGCATTCCACTAACATTCTTTTCTTAATTCTTTTTTTTCAGGTTCTGCCCACATCCTCGTCATTGTAGAAAACGCCAAGGAGAGACCCCACATTTGAGTATTAACAAATCCCAAGAGGCGTCACGGAGATCCTCAACGCGAGTCCCAGTCTCGGTAAATTACGTCCACCGTGGGTCAACAATCGCAAGCCAAGCAAACCTGCTTTGCCGTCCTTGTCCTTTGCTGTCGACGTGCCTCAACGAATTGAAGACATTGATGAGCCACTTGTGATCCACCACGAGACAACTTGTTCTCCTAACGCCGTGCCGAGCCTATCGCGAGTTCATCCATGAGCCCGGGCCATCCCGTAAAAGTTTTTGCTTTTGTAGGTTCATTGGCCATAAACTGCCCATCGCTGTCCCACCCGAAGCGCCGGTTGCAATCCCGGTCCAATTGCGCAAAGTCCAAATTGGAAATTAATATTCGGAATAGGTAAAAATTTTGATTATTTTAATTTCCGAAAATTCCGTTTCCTTATTTGATATGTTTGTTGATGCACATGACCGATATTCGCAACTCGAGTAGCGCTAAAATTAGGAAATCTTCCTAATTCCGCAACGTGCATATGATTGATGGTCCCGATTTAAATGCTCGAAATACGACCCGCATGATCGCGGGAAAAATCACCAATCCGATCTCACGCTCGAGATACGATTCGTGATTTTTATTTAAAAATTGACCAATCCGATCTCATGCGCGAGATACGATTTGTCAATTTATTTCCAAAATTAAATGGACATAGATGATATCTTGCTTGATGTGTTGCTGTGCTGTTCTCGATGCCTTTATTTGATTGCTCCCGTAAAGGAAAAACCCAAAAAAAAATAATTGAGTTAGGTTAAATGCATGTTAGGATATTCATGGTTTTAGGGTTATCCTGCATGTTTAGAATAGGAAATTTATTTATTTCGAATTTTTGAAAAAAATGAAAAAATCCAAAACAAAATGCATTTGTTTAGGATCTTAGTTTTTTTTTTTTTTTTTTAAGTTGCAGGTGGCAATTTTTTTAATTTCGAAATTAAGAAAAAAATAACAAAAAATCATCATGCATAGGTCATGTAGAACTAAGGCGTTTAAATCAATCTTTTTAGATAGATTGCATCTTAGGTTAGAGATTGCTAGGTTAAGATAATATCCTAGTTTGAATTAGGGTTTAGTCTGACCTAATCCTTAATATAAGTTGGATAAAATCTTAGTTTAGCTAGATCATTTTCATATTTTTCTAATTTCGAATTTCACATTAAAAATGCAAAAAATGACATAGGATAAGTTAGTTTCAGTTCCTAGGATATATTGCATTCTTTTTTTTAAATAAAATAAAATAAAAAATGTCATTGCATGTCATATAGAATTAGAGTTGGTAATTATTGCTAGGTCTATTTAATTGGAAATTGCTCGTCATTAGAATTAAGTCATTAGATTAATTTAGATTGCACATTTAATTATTGCATTTCTTTTATCCATGTCATATAGTTTAGGCTATATTGCCATGCCATATCACTACATGTTAGATTAGTAACATTGCATTGCATGTAGATTAGATTCTCATTAAGAAAAGTGAAAACAAAAATTGGGAAATTGCGTGTTAATTAGAAACCATATCTAGGGTTGTTGATGTGGATTTTAATTTAACATTGCAGATGTTTTCGTTGCTTTGAGGTAAGTCCTGCAATTTATTTTCTGCTTTACTTGGGTGTTAAATTAGTGGTTTGCGCACCCGCATGATCATCTTACATGTTAGGAAAATAGACTTAAAATCAATCCAAACTACTTGCAAAAACATTTTTGAAATTAAAAGAATGGTACCGAAAGGGCATTAGAGAAATCTAGTGTAACCAAGTCCCGTACCCATAATCTCTCGGTTCGTAGGAGTAAAGTAAATCTCCCATTACTTTACTTGGGTTTCTAATCGACCCACCAAAAATAGATTAGTGGCGACTCCTAATTAAAAAATTGCATATTAAGAACTTGAACCGAAAGTCGCGAATTGGTATGGGCTTGGGAGAGCCCGAGTTAAGTCTAGGCTTAACAATCCATTAGCCAAACCCTAGGTGGTTCACACCCCGCAAAAAATTGGTCGCAACAATCATACACTCAATCCCCAACGTAAATCTCACTGGCATGTCCAACCGGAGAAAAGATGATAGTTGCATTGAGAGGAACAAACTCTTCACGGCCACCAGTAATTAGTCTTTAGATTCGAAAAGCCTTCAATTTGATAAGCGAGTGGCTTTCTTATGATGCTTGGAGCTTGTGGAAGTGGAAAGGTATCTCGTTATGCTTGGATTGCATCGAAGGTGAGTCCGTGGAATTGGAAAGCGAGCCTGTGACCACCGCTAATTCGACCAAGCCCAGTCGACTTGGGAAACTTGCCAATGGCATACAACTAACTGGATAGGCTTGAAAATGCCCTGGTGAATCGGATAAGCAACACCTTTGAGACTAAGAGAGCGTAAGGCCTCAACTCTATCACCACCGCGCAAGGATTGATCGGCCCTTGCGATCTCTACTAGGGTCAGCCGGCCCTCCTCTGCTCGTGGTGATGACTAGCAATCTTGTCTTGTGGTCGAGCAAGCGTTTTCATCGGGCCTCAGCGGTGCCCTTGCAATGCTTTCCCGGCCATCTCTTTCTCTCAGTCTCATTTTTTTCTTGTTGCCCTCTTAACTTATGATTTACTTTCTGATGTGGCGCGCGCATGACTTTAAAATACATTAAAAGGTCACATTAGCAATTTTCATTACTCAAATTTAATGAAGCTAAGGGAAATTGTTTAGAACCACCAATTTGAAAAATTTCAGGATTTAATTATATTTTTTGACAAAGTTAGGGTGGATTACATTTCAAGTAAATCAAGAATGGTGGATAGTCATGCTTTTGGTGGGAACAAAGCCATCCCTCCTGTAAATTAAATTTGAGGATTGACACAACAAAGGATCAAAAAAATAAAAATAAAAATTCCCATCACGTAGTAACAATGAGACTTTTTCTTGATATATGTGTGGACCGCACCTTATGCTAGTTCGAATTTCCTTGAAACGATAAAAGCATCATGTGTGAGGCGACGAGCAAAATTGTCATATCTTCTCCGGTCAAGCTCCATTTTTTGGACTTTGGACGGCTCTGAGTCATTTGCTAGATCTGGTCTTTTTCAAAGACGACTCCAACTCTTCGACTTCAATCCCGACCCGTCTCTCCATGTGCGTCCCCTATTCTCATAGTACATTGAAGAGTGCCCACTCTCTGAATTTAATTTTTGGTCTTCACCGGCAGCCTCGCCAAGATCTAGGCGAGGCTTGGGGGCCGTGGGCGAAATTTCAATTTGCGTGTCGCTAATCCCTTTCCGCCATTCTTGACGAAACTTGATCATCTTGTTACAGATAAAGAGAGATGTGGAGACGCAAGGCGACTTCATCAACTCCCTGAGCCGCGTTCACAAACATCAAGGAGATCCTGCCTTTAGTCAAATGGCTTGACGACAAGCTCTCCTATCTGGCAATTGTTCCAGTGCAAGATGGCAGCAATGCTCTGCTTCTTCTTTAGGTTCGGCAATGGCTCTTAAGCAAAGAATTGATTTTCGATTAGATGGACGAAAGGGCAGTCGACATGGCCTCACCTGTAACAACTCGGGCCTCACTGTGTAATATTGTCCGCTTTAGATGCTAAGTGCTCATGACTTTAAAACGCTTCACACAGATTAGAGGGACCTAAGTCTTATAAACTAGGCCTAGGACTCTCCCTCTAAGCAATGTGAGACAGAAGACGCACCCCGCACTTAGGCCGTCACATCGCCAACCACAGACGATGCCACCTTTGCCCACGGCAATGCCAGGGTGAGGCTACCAATGAGGGTGAGTGAGGTTCGCAAAGCCCTTGCTGGCCACGGCTGGGTAAGGAAGCTAGAGATGAAGAAATAAAAAAAGAAAATGAAAAAGAAAAAAATAAAAATAAAAATAAAAAATTCGATTTTTTTTAATTAAAAAATCGCCACATTAGCCGGCATCCACATTAGCGTTGACCAACTAAATTTGGCCAGATGAACTAAATTGATTTAATTACAAAAAGTTTAAGACTGAATTGGCTCAAAAAATTATGATTAAATTGACATAATTATAATAAATTTAAAACGTTTTTGGTAATTCTCTCGCCAAAATAGTCAAATTTAGTAATTCGAGACAAGTTTTCTTCCCAATTAGTTTGAAAGCTATCCATAAAGCAATCCACCACTTGTTATGTTAGTTTCAATGCGTGTACCACAAGCTGCGTAATTCTACTTACGGAACCTTTAGTGGTTCTACACAATTTACTTTTCTTGACTTGACTCTGTGCTGATCGGTTGATTCACTTGGTCATTGCCAAGACAGATGATTGATCATCATCAGACAAAGGAGCCTTCTCCGAAATGCTACGCGTTTTCTAGTCAAATAATCTAATTGAAGGATTCAAAAGCAACTGCTAGAATTATGGTCACCCACAAAAGAAAGAGCCAGTGTCTTGTCACTTTCGACTCAACCTTGTCGGACGGGCAACTCCCCGAGGACCGCTAGCTATTGTGAAGTCAAGATTTGTCTGTTCAGAGAAAGACTTGAGACTTGTTAACTCCACCGTGTCAAAACCGCAATTGCGAAAGAATGAGTAACAAGAGATATGCTGCGCAAGGGGAAATCCAGAAATTTTTGTTGCAAAATATGTGGAAACTGACATGAAAAAAAAAAAAAGCATGACAGGACGAAACTACCAGAGTATTCAATAAGGAATACTAAAGCACATATGGGATTTACGTGATTCAATCTGAGTGTCGACACCTATTACATGTGAAGAGCCTGCATAAGAGAATCCACAAATCATGAGTGGATTTATTTAGTTATAATCATTACACGTTCAAGTATGAAACATGCCGAACATCAACCTGCTCGTACAACCAATTAGATAAATTTGAAATGGTTTGGTGAATTGGAGAAGCAACAATGCGTGAACGAAGAACACAAGGCCTCGCCACTTGTCACCCCCACGTGAGGGTTGCTTAGCCCTCTCGACAACCTTGCTAGGGTCGATCCATTCATGCCCTGATCTGGGCGAGAGGCTCCTTTGCCTGCTCGCAGTAATGGATATGATTGAGCAGTTGTCGCCCATTGTCAAGCGAGAGTCCCCCTTCCCCCTCTTAATTTTTTGGCTTTTTTATTTTTTAACATTCAGTATATAGAAAAGTGTCTTGTCAAGATCTTCATCACTCAAATTTGATGGAATTAACGAAAATTGTCAATCGCACTAATACAATAATTTTTAGAATATAATTATATAATTTTGAAACTTAATTCTATATTTAAGCAAATCAAGAACACCTGGAAATCATGCCTTTGGCAGGAGCAAAGCCATTGGTCTTTTTTATTCGCAAATTAAATTTGTAGGATTGACAAAGCATTTCCATCACGTAGCAATAATGAGACTTTCTTGGTATACGACATTGACCGACTGTTACGTAGAGGAAAAAGAGAGGTCTCTTCTAGTGAGAATTACCTCGAAACATCATGAAATGCATGTGTAGTGCGAAGAACAAATATCTATCTTCTTCGGTGGTGACGTTAGTTAAGCTTTCCAAGAAAAATAGCCCACTTTGAAAATGAAATTTTCAGCACGAATAATTTTCAGTGGCCTATTGTGATTTTTATGTATATTTCAATGCTTCACATATATTTTTGAAAATGTATGATTGCAATTAGGTCTATATTTTCATTCATCCTCGATTGAAATTTTTTTTTATCCAACTGCTCTTGTGAATAGTGGATTACAAGTTGTGAACATCATTTATATGTTAAATTAACTTATGTCCATATTTCAAACCCACCGATCATAATAGTGGTAAGAGAAAAGGATTGCATGATCAAATAAATAATAATAATTTAAAAAAAATAAATAAATAATAATTTATGATTTATAGAGTATATAGACCAAAATTATCTCAACCAACAACTACGTGGGCCCTCCAGCGAAATTTACATAATTCCGTCGATATGACATTTATCCGCATCATCAATCCGAGCCACATACGTTCCACCACGTACGAAGCTTTGATTTCTTGACTTTGGGCGGCTCTGACCGGGTCATTTGCTTGACTTGGGCTTTTAATATAAACCTTACTCCCAGTCTTCCAATTCAATCACGGTACGTGTCTCTAATTGTATCCCCTTTTCTGTCGTTCCTCCGCACCAAATAACCAAAGCCAAACAAAAAGCTTTCTGCATTGCACAAGTTCTATCAGCTCAGGTACCAAATGAAGCCCTACCCACTACTCCTCCTTCTCATAATACAAGCTGGGATTAGTTGTTATGCCAGGAACAACCACCGGTGCGCCTCTTCATCATGTGGCGAGGTCGATAACATACGCTATCCCTTTCGATTGAAAGACGACCCGAAAGGTTGCAATGATTCGAGATTCGAGTTAGCATGTGAAGATAACCGCACGGTGCTATCTTTGTTCGATGGTCGGTATCACGTGAAATCGATAAACCCCGATAGTTATGAGGGTTTCACTGATTTTGATCATGGGGAAATCAAAGTGGTGGATGTCGGGCTGCGAAAGGGTGACTGTTCCTCCCTTCCTCTCTACCAGTTAACGTACTATAATTTCAGTGAGGAAGGCAGTGTATGGTGGGGCCCCCATGGAACCCCTGTGACCATTGTGTCTTGCTCGAAGCAAGTGAGATCTCATTTATATATCAGCACCGAACCATGTATAGTTACAGAAGGGAATCATTCATACGCCATCATCAGGGCATTTCCACTGGATATTGAGGATTTTTGCACCATAACCACGTCAATATATGCATCAGATGATTATTCATGGTATCGGGAGAATAGCACAAACTCCTACAACGACATTCACAATGCGATGGCGGACGGGTTTAATATCACCTACTTGCCTCCCCGGGAGAAAGGATACACGTTTTGCTTCTTAGGCTTCCGATACCTAGGGAAAAGAAAGATGAAATGCACAATCTACCATCCCTTCGACTTGCCCTGTAAGTATGCCTTTCCAATTGAGGTTCTTTACCCTGGCAATATGCTAATATATGGCTCTAGCTATAGCTCTTGCGCCTTAAAGCGACGGACTGGGATTGATTGGCATGAAAAACAAAGTAACATACGCAAGTGAAATTTGTAGAACTCCCATCATGATTGAATAAGCAAAGCCGAACAAAACGAATTAGCCCTAGAGGGGATTAACATGACATGCAAATAATTGTTTCCTTGTGAAATACAATCGTCATTCTCCGAGAGAAAATGGCAGTAACAACCACGTCATGTGGTGTTTTTATTCCTGCTAATAAAAAAGATAGTTGAAAGTCGCAGTATAGAAACCACTAAAAAGCTCTGTTTGTATTGCAGAAAATAGGTTTCAAGAAATTTTTTTTTTTTCGGATTTTCCGGTATTCGGTTAATGAAAAATAATAAGTTAAGGAAAAAAATTTCCATCAATGGAAAAAACACCTTCAAAAGTGGGGAAAATGATTTATATTTTTTGAAGAGAAGAAATCATGTTCCCTCCTCTTTCTTTCACCACTCATTTTACTTATTTTATTTTTTATTTTATTTTTATTTTGTTTCTTTTTTAAATTCAAATGCTTTAATATTTCCTTTTGCTTCTTCTTTAGCTGGTCGCCCACCAAGTGAAGGCCGATAACTGGCCATAGGCAAGCTCGAGTGTCACTAGATCAATGACACTTGAGCTTTGCTAGAAGGGCAGCAAGGCTCGAGCCTCCCAGTTGGTGATGCTCGAGCATTGCCAAAGCCGATGAGCTCGTTCCTCACTTGTGGCCAACTACTAGCCGAGGAAAAGAAAAACAATTTTAAAAAATAAATTAAAGGAAAAATATAAAATAATTAAAATTTTGAATTTTTTAAAGAGAAAAAAGAACAAAAAAGATCAAAAATAAAAAAAAAAAAAATTATCAAAAGCAGTGCAAGGAGAAACATCATATTTTTCATACCAACTAATGGAAAATATTTTCCATTTCATTTTTAAATTTCAACCAAACATCATAAATATGTTGTCATTTTCGTGGAAAATGATTTCCAAAGGCGTCACATTAAGTTTGTGCTTTTCAACAAATAAAAAACTAAGTTCGTGCTAAGTCAACATTGAACGTCTGGATTTTTACAGAATATAAGAAAATTGTGTTTAGTTCCTTCCAAAAGTTTCTATATTAGCTCAAAGTACCTTATCTTTTTTCTTATATCAAAAGTTCCCAAAATGGTGAGTAAAAAGCCCACCAAAAAGTTAGTGGTGTGCTTCCTTGCGAAGGCCAGGATACGTTAATCCTACCTCGTAAGGTAATCAAGTATAGTCACAAAAAGTTCTAAATTCTCATAACCAAAATTGTGTAAAAAAAATAAGAATCTCTTGAAAGTAAAACCTGTTGAGTTACCATATTTTAGGTCTCGATGGGGCGAGAAAATTCACTAGATGAAATCTTTAGGTTCAAAGAACATATTAAATATGAGACAGGATGTTTTGAATATTTACTACTATTGATTGTCGGATATAGTATGCAAATGTAACATTAGTTATTATCCTTAATACATCTTTGCTTTCTTTCTTTTTTTCTTTTGGTCGGTTAATACATCTTTGCTTTGGATGTTGTTAATTCATACGTAATTTTTTTAGTTAACTCGGATAACAATACTTGTTTCCCTGTACATATTTTTCATTCATCGCTTAGCTGATTCTGATTATATGTCTTCATGAATCTCTTGCTTTCAGTCCACGGATCTTATTGGGGTACGGCGCTAAATGGTGCATTGAATACCGTTTCTAATCCCGTTTATATCATTGGTATGGACGATTCTCTTTTCCTTACATCTGCGAAACACTCGCGCTAGATGTGAAGAAAACACTTTTTGTACGTGCTTTCTGACAAGTAAAAAACAATATGCTTTACGCTAATCTTGAGGCAATTTTGTACGCAGCTCACTTCCTGGCAGCAAAATTCATATTCGGAGCTCCATGTGTGTTGATACTTCTAATCTATAAGTGGATGAGAAGACACCAAGCAATGGACGCAAACATCGAAGAATTTCTACAAGCTCACAACAACTTTTTGCCCATAAGGTACTCGTACTCAGATATCAAGAAGATCACAAAAAATTTCAAATACAAGTTAGGTGAAGGGGGATATGGTTCTGTGTACAAAGGAATGCTTAGGAGTGGCAATGAAATTGCAGTTAAGATTTTGAATAAACCAAAATCTAATGGCCAAGATTTTATAAGTGAAGTGGCCACAATTGGAAGGATCCATCACGTTAATGTGGTGCAACTTGTTGGTTTTTGTTTCGATTATTCCAAACAAGCTCTTGTCTATGATTTCATGCCGAATGGATCCTTGGATAAGCACATTGTCTATAAGGATGGAGAAGATTCTCTTGATTATAAGAAAATGTATGAGATATCTCTTGGCATAGCTAGAGGCATAGAGTATCTACATCGGGGATGTGACATGCAAATTCTACACTTCGACATCAAGCCTCATAATATTCTCCTAGACCAAAGTTTCACCCCAAAAGTTTCTGACTTTGGCCTCGCAAGACTTTACCCCTCTGATCGCGACACAGTAACATTGACCGCAGCAAGAGGAACCTTGGGATATATGGCGCCCGAGCTATTCTATAAGGACATTGGTGGCATTTCTTACAAAGCTGATGTTTATAGTTTCGGGATGATGTTGATGGAAATGGCTGGTAGAAGGAGAAATGTAAATGCAAATGCAAAGGATTCGAGTCAAATTTATTTTCCTTTGTGGGTTTATGATCAACTCGGCAAAGAAGAGGATCTTCAAATGGTAGATGCCACAGAAGAGGAAAGAGAGGCCACGAGGAAGATGATAATCATTGCTCTTTGGTGCATACAACTGAACCCTAATGATCGACCATCGATGAGACGGGTCGTTAATATGCTAGAAGGAGAGATCAATGAGCTACAAGTTCCCCCAAAACCACTTCTGTATCCGACAGAGACGCCGATTGATTATGTTGAGAATGAGATTGAACTTGAAACTCTCTCATCTTTTTCAAGTGTTCCAACAATTTATAGCGGTCACTGGTATGAGCACGATAACAAGATTGTGGAATCTTGTTTGGTGTGATATAGTTTCTCATGTAGAAATTGAATACAAGTGCTATCACTTGTGCTTGATTTACTGGTATAATCCTCAGGGCTATCTATTGGTATAGCATTCATGATATATTGGTGTTTAAGTAAATTTGGACACAGATGCCTCACTTACAAGAATTTTGATTCAATTTAGGGCACAATAATTCAGTTTTAAATATATGAAAGTTGTGTTATCTCTGCATAATTTCCACTGGTGCAACCTTTGATTGGTCCACACAATTTACTTTTCTCGACTAGACTTCATCTCTCGCGTATCGTAATTTTAAAATTTGGATATTTTCTCTCTTATGAACAAATTTAACAAAACCAAAAAATGTTAAGATCCTAAGATATTGCTCTCTGTGTGTATGTATATCTATATCTATATATATATATATATATATATATATATATATATATATATAGATATATAGGTATGTATATGCTTGCAATTTCTTCATATTGTGTCAATAACTTCTATTTATTAATTAGTAATTCAAATATTTCCTTATAAGGCGACTTTGTAGAATCGTCTAAATGTCAATTTTTCCCAAACATGCAAAACATGTGCACTTTTCCTAGTACAAATTAATTCAAACAGTGGCAATTTTCTAATTAATTTTTTTAAACATGGACTCATATTAGTTGATTTTGTTTCATTTGTCACCATCGTGCGATGAGAAACAGATTTAAATGAAATATTGTAGCATTCTGTTATGAATAATGAGTAAAGCGAGATGTTATAGCAATATATTTTCAGTTAAAATAATTTTGATTCAACATCAGGCTCGGTAGTTCATTTTTACGATACTAAAGCTGATTCCTAGAGACTAGAGAGAGTCAATTTGCCAAAAATTGTCAAATATGGAAACCTAACTTCCTCATTAATTGGAAAGCCATGTACAACAATCTCTGCATAATTTCCATTGATGCAACCTTTGGTTAGCCCACACAATTTACTTTTCTTGACTTCACTTTGTGGCGATTGGTTGACCTGGACATTTCAATGACAGATCACCCCCAATTGATCTTCTCGATCAAATAATTCCAAAGCAATTGCTAGAATTTTAGTCGCCTCCCTTGAACTCCGGCCAGTGTCTTATCACTTTCGACTCAACCTTGTTGGACTGGCAGCTCCCTGAAATACCATTGGCTAATGAGAAGTTGAGATTTACCAGTTCACAGAGAGCATTAGAGTTGCTAACTCCACCATGTCAAAATCATAGTTTCGAAAAAAAGAGCAACCAAAGATGAAATGCATAAATGGGAATCCAGAAATGTTTTTGTTGTGAAATATATGGAACTTAACAGAAGTTACAATTTTAAAAAAAAAAAAAAAAAAAGTACGAGAGGATGAAATTACTAGAGAAGTCAATAGGGAACTCTAAAAGCACACAAATGGTTTATGTGATTCAGTTAAAGTGTCAATACTTAATTCATTTGGAGACTCACAAATAGAGAATCCACTAATCATTAAGAGATTTATAGAGTTATGATGGCTCACACACTCAAATGATTCACGGTCCTATATTACACTCCAATAAAATAATTCACGGAGAAATTACCCTGTGACTCCGAAACACTTTTGAAATTATTCGAGGACGTAGATCACATGAACGCCTCAGCCACTTCAAGAAGTCGCAACACACTAACTTCTTAACTACCATACTCAATCCATAGGCTAAGCTCCCCCAAAATTGCTTCTACGTCAAAATATCTGTTGATGATGTCTAGACAAAGATAGAATTTGAAATATTTTCATATTTTTTACATGTCCCAATAATCTTTAGTAGATATTGGTATGAGCACAATGACAAAGAATGCAAAATCTTGCTCTGTGTGATTTTTCCACTCTTGTAAAAATTGAAAGAAAAATGATAGTACTGTCACTCGTGCATGATTTTCGTGGCATAATCCCTGTGGCTGTGTATCAGCACCCACTTTTTCTAGGGAAAAGTACCTAAAAAGTCTTAAATCTATTGTATTAGTACCAATTCAATGCTAAACTTTTCAATTGGACCAATTCAATCCTAAACCTTTTAATATTTGTACCAATTCAGTCCATCGGCTGATTTTGGCTGCCGGCACTAACGTGGACGTCGGCCAATGGCCGGAGGTTGACGTGGCAATTTTTATGATTTTTTTATTATTTTTTTGAACTTTTTATTAATCTTTTTTATTTATTTTTTTATTTTTCCTTTTCTTTTATGCTTTCTTCCTCATGGCGTCCGGCGAGCCTCCGGTGAGGCTCGCCGGCCACCGGGTGAGGGCCGCGAAGCCCTCGCCTGTCGCCGGCGAGGGTCGCGGCCCTCTCCCGACCTCTCCCAGGGCCGCCAGAGAGGTGGCTTCGCCCGAATTTGGGCGAGGCCATGGCGGCCATCGCCAAGGCGGAGGCGAGGGCCACAAAGCCCTCGGTTGTTGGGGCAGCGGGCTAGGGTTTCGGAGGCGAAGATTGAGTGGAGGAGCGGCAGTGTGAGGCGTGGGAGGTGGGGGACCAAGGCCTCGGGTGGGATTTTGTGGAGGTGAGGGCCGCGGTGACGAGGTTGAGAAGCTCCGGGGTCGACGGCGGAGGAGGCGCCGGGGACTCGGCGGCAAGGCCGGGCGGGCTGGCCTCGCCCAGATTTGGGCTAAGCCGCCTTGCCCGCAGCCTTGGGTGAGGCCGAGCGAGGGTCACGACCCTCGCCGGCGGCTGGCGAGGGCTTCGCGGCCCTCGCCTCTACCCTGGCGATGGCCGCCATGGCCTCACCAGCCACGGGTGAGGCTGGCCTCACCTAGATCCGGGCAAAGCCGCTTCGCCAGCGGCTCTGGGAGAGGTCGGGTGAGGGCCGCGACCCTCGCCGGCCATCGCCAGGAAGAAGGCGGAAAATAAAAAGAAAAATTTAAAAATTTAAAAAAAATTCGAAAAAAATCATTAAAAAAATCATAAAAATTGCCACGTCAGCCTCCGGCCACCGGCTGACATCCACGTCAGCGCCGGCCGGCCAAAATTAACTAAATGGATTGAATTGGTACCAATATTAAAAGGTTTAAGACTGAATTTGTCCAATTGAAAAGTTTAAGAATGAATTGATATCAAGGCAATAGGTTTATGACTTTTTTAGTATTTTTCCCACTTTTTCCAAATGCGCATTTACTCTAAGGGTGCGCATGACAAAATTTCTGAAACATAAATTGATTTACGCGAAAACCGATTTCTCAATTTCTATTTCGAAACGAGAAGCTAAAAATTTTATCTTCGATTTCTTCTTCAAATCTATTTACGGAATAGAAATCTGTTTCGAGAAATAGAAAATCAAATTGCATTACCAAACGGATTTATTCCAAACCTGTTCCGGGGAACAGAGAAACAGAGAAATCAAGAAACAGAAATTTTATCATGCGCAGCCTAAGAAACTTATGGTCCTTTTAAGTCTCAGTGTCAATCCTTCCTCCTCTGTCGTCCTAAAAGCTTGCACTTAATAGACATGAGAATAACCATGTTTCCAAATAGAGTTACAAGTAGAGGTATCAAAATGGGTCATTGACCCATTTTTGGACTCATATTCTAGTTATATGGGTTGTATATGGCTCAAAGGCTGTTAAAAACCTAACTAAAAATGGATCAAAGAAGTGAGTCTAATTTAAATGGGTCACAAAAATTGTGACCCATTTTCGACCTATTTAAAATATTAAGTGGGTTGGAACCTTTGAACCCATTTCTAAATTTTCAACTCAAGCCCCACACAATCTTTCCCTCTTTAACTTTATAAAAATGTTTTTTAATAAAAAATTGAAATTATAATTATTTTTCATTTTTCAATTTTCTTTTCTTTTCTTTTTTCTTTTTGTTTTTTCTTTATTTTTCTTCCTTCCTTAGCCAATGGCCGGCAGAGTGACGGCCAGCGATAGGCCAAGCAAGGCTCGAGCTTGCCGGTGTTGGGCGAGGCCACGGCCTCGCCAAATTGGCGAGATCAAGCCTTTCCCGACACTAGCGAAGCCTCGGCCTTGCCAATGACTAGCGAGACTCAAGCTCGCCGGTGTCGGGCGAGGCCTTGACCTCACTGGATCGGCGAGATTGAGCCCTGCTCGACGCCGGCGAGCTCGATCTCGCCTATGGCCGATTGCCAACCGTAGTCGTGGCCGATAGCTGGCTAAAGAAGAAGAAAAAGAAAAGAGAAAAGAAAAATAATAATTAAAAATTATATTTTAAAAATAATTAAAAATTATATTTTTAAAAATATATTTAAAAAGAATTATAAGAATTTTCCGTTAAATTTGTATTGCATAAAAGTTTCTTAGCAATACTTTCTTTTATAAAAAAAAAAATCATAAAAATGAGCTTTCTTAAATTTAGTTAAAGATTTTTCATATTACATTTTTAATTACTCAATGGTATGTTCACTTCAAACAAGAAAAGCATGTGCATGGTCTAATTTTTTATAAATATTTCAATTTATAGGTTTTTTAACTTTTTATTTTATTTACTATTTTTATTTAATTTGAAGTTTTAATCCAATCAGCATATAGTAGAGGTGGGTTTTTCTATAATATTAATAGGTTTTAGTAATACGAATCAGGTCGGGTATGTGTTGGATATGGGTCAAGTCGGGTATTGGTCACTTGATTTATACTACACGAATATGGGTCAAAACGGGTTAAATTGGTCAAATATGGGTCGACCCATTTTTAACCCGATCCAAACTCGATCCGACCTACCCATTTGACGGGTCTAATGGCAGGGACATTAACGTAGCCCTTGATGGCTAGCGCAAGATTGCTTCAGTTTTTCATGTTGCATTTTCCATACTTCGCCGCCGTAAGACCGTGTTTCTCGATGAATTGGAATGCGCCATCCATTCAACCGCCTTCCCAGCCCCGATCCTGCGCCGCCGACATCACAGTCGACCAACTCCTACTCAGACAAAGGAATCAACTTACCCGCTGAAATGTCTGCTACCCCGTCCGCGGCGAGGGACGGCTGGAAACGCCCGACAAAATCCTGCATATTATCGTTTGACAAGCATTGAGGGAGCAATATCTGATCAAAAAAAAAAAAAAAAAAAGCATTGAGGGAGCAATAAAGACGGTCCGAACTACTGTGGATCTGCAAATGTTTTTCTTGAATCCTTTCCCCGTGGCCTTGTACCCTTTCATTGTGAGGCCTGTCATTCGGTTCACTCCCTAGCTTGTAAGGCCTGTCGATGGCTCGGTTAAATGAATCGGCGCGCTGCGCTCTCTCCTCGAAATCTCGAAACGTCCTTGCCGCTCCTGGCCGTCTTTGTAACGCGGCCATTTCCATACCATCCATTGCTCTGGTGTCTGCTGTACATGGGACCATCGAGTTGGTGCCGGACGTCGCGGCACGAGGAGGCTTGATAGGCCCAAGCTCCTAAAAGGAAGATCAGCGTGACAAAGGTTGGTGAGAGATCGCCGTCTTGCCTCTCACGTCAGAGCTTAATGTCAGTCACGGCCCGACCGCCAACATGGCGACCTTGATGCCAACTGGACATCTGCCATCTGTTTCTTTTTTAATCTTTTTTCAAAATTCGATGAGCTAGATAGAGGGTGAGCGGATCTTGGAAAAGGGGATGTAGTTTGGATCTTGCATGTGGGGAGGTGCATGATCTATCCGAGAATCTAGTGCTTGTTTTGAGCTCTTTATCCGCTGACTCCACAGCAATCGGATTACAGTAAATGAGGTGGTTGGAGCAGGATATGAAGTTTGTCCTGAGCCATGGCTGAAAAGTGAAAAGTTTTGAGACCCAACATGGTTTAAAACTTAATTGGTACCAATGCAATAGGCTTAAGACTTTCGTGGTAATTTTTCAACCTAAAAATCAATGATTTTCCAGGTAATTGTTTGCCGGAAGATTCGGCAGCTTTCAGGTTTATTAAAGGCACAAGTCAAAACACAAACGAAGCGATTTTGAACACTGATTCTTTGAAAGGGAGGGTCTGTTCTTCGGAGTAAAGATTTCACGAATTCTCACATGCTCCTCTTCAATCCTTCATTGCACGTTGGTTGCTAAATTGTTGCATGCGGAATGAGTCGTTTTAACTTTTATGTAATTTGACATGACAGCTTTAAATCGTTCTCGATAATGTATCGGGATAGATGTACCTCGCAAGTTTTTCTTGTTCGCGTTATGAAGCCGTACCCAGTTGAATTTCATCCAAAGTTTCTTCACCAAGAAGATTTTTCAAGTCGGAAGTTCAAACATCTCTTCTTAAAAACACACAACTAATACATACAGATGTATATATCTGCAGCATGTCAAGGAGAAGTGAAAAACGAGGCCTTGAACTGAAAAGCTTCACCATTTTTACAGTACACACGGATAGGTGGCTCGTTATAATCTACGCGGTAGGATAAGAGGCCTTCATCGCGATGCCGCAGAGGCCTTCCTTCGCACTGACATCTCTCTGCATCCTTATGTATCCTTCCTCGCCCCATTCCTCGCCCCACGTGTTCTTCACCAGCCAAAATTTGGTGCCATCGTCGCTTGTCCCATATCCAACGGCGGTAACACCATGGTCCAACTCAGTCCCACAAGCGCCAGTAAACACGCCGCTTGAGTAGAATTGGAACTCAAATCCTCCGGCATCGACAGCCACGGAAACTGGCTGGTTAGCAACTGCCTTTAGCAATGCCTCCTCGCTGTTGGCGGGGACGTCTTCATAGCCCTTTATGATCACGGCACCTTCAACATTGCATTTGCTGTCCGTGCCCTTGTAAGGATAGTACGTCTCTGTTGTGAGGCCATGCTTCTCGACAAATTGGAACGCGCCATCCATCCAGCCACCTTCGCATCCCTGGTCCTGGCCACCGACGTCGCAGTCGACCAACTCTTGCTCGGAGAGAGAAATCAACTTACCCGTGGTTATTTCATTGATTCCTTCCACAGCTGCCACGGCTGAAAAAGCCCAGCAACATCCTACATTTTTGCAACGGAAACAGGACATTCAAATGAGAACAACAGACATTCGTGGAGAAAATACCAGGACAACATTTGGGGTTTCAACAACATCCTTGCTCTAAGAAGGTTGAATAGATTGGTGAAGGCAACTCATGAACTAATCTCCATCAACTTACCACATTGGCCTTGGTTCTTGACTGGTGTCACGGCTCCTTTTTCTCTCCAGTCCATGCTAAAAGGCACCGCGGTGATGTTTTCGTACTTGAAAGAAGCGGCCTCGGTGGAGCACATGTGCGACTCGAATCGGTTCCTTGCCTTGAATTCTTCATTCATGAGGTCGGCGAACTGATTGACGCCGAGCTTGTAAGGCTTGTCGTTTGCCTGATTGAACAACTCGATACCTCGTACATTCACCTTAAATATCTCGAAACGGCTTTGCTTCTCTTCCACATCCTTGTACACACGCCCGTAACGGGCCATCCATTGCCCATGCATCTCGTACATGGGATCGCCTCGCTGGAGGGTGCGACCGGCGGCTTGATGAGCCCAAGCTCCCAAAAGGAAGACCAAAAGCACCAGAATGAAATATTGGTTTCTAAACGATCCCATAACTTCGCTAGCAATGTCAGGAGTGAAGGAGAAGAGCTAAGTGAATCAGTTTGGGAAGGGAGCACACAGAATCCTAAGATTGAAAATCAAATTTATAGTCCTAATGTTTTGGATCGTACAACAAATTCGGAGGTGGATTCATCGACTTGCCCGATAATCTGTCCTGATGGGTACATCAAATTAATCGGATGAATTAGCTTTAATTAAGAGAGGCAGTAATCAATTATCAACGCCAGAGAGGGTGTTGTGAGATAGACTTGGCTTGTGAGATTCATATCATGGAGTCTTACTTCGTTTCTGTGCGAGGCTTCGATTTCAGCATGTCTTTATCGTCTTTTTGGGCAAATTCGTAACATGTTCAGTCCCCACAAAAATTTCTCACGTCAAACGAAACAAATGATAACTTTTAAAAAGATTGTCTATCTCACTTTTATTAATTTGATCATAAATTTTTTAATTATATTAATTGAGCCTTTAAGTCTTTTTCATTTTATCAATTGAGTCTACAGGCCAAATTTTATCTAAAAATCACTAACGTGAACTACGTGACACAACCTATGTTGACGTAAATGACATTTAATATAATTATAAATTCAAATTGTTTTATTTCTTTTCTTTTTTTTTTCCTTTCTTTTCTTTTTCTTTCCTTTTTTTTCCTTCCTCTTCCTCCAACCAATCATCAAAACTCGGCTGCCTCGAGGAAGGGAAAAAAAAAAAAAAAAAGAAAAAAATTTAAAATTAAAAAATATTAAAATATTATTAAAAATTGTTCACGTTAGTGCTGAACGTATCACGTAAGCCGATCAACATTCAGATTAGCAATATCTAGTCAAAATAGTCGGAAATACTAAAAGACACTAAGCCAAAATAATTTGAATTAAATCGACATCAATAAAAGATTTAAAACTTTTTGACACTTTTCTCGCAATCTTGATTTGCAGGTTTAGGGACAGATAAATTATCGACCTATCATTTATTTGAAGTTGCATGGAAAGTGCAAGACGTCACAAGAGATAGCCTTTAGTGTCAGCCGAAAGGTTAGGATACCTCGTGTAAAAATAAAAAGGGCCTCAAACATTTGGCTAGTGATGCCAAGCTCAATTTGGTTTCGTACTTTTTGAACAAGGAGATATGGGATTAGTTCAAAAAAAAAAAGAACAAGGAGATATGGGAAAGTTCAACATTACTTTCCAATCGTACAGCATATAGATGCACTTAATTTACTTCACAAGATGAAAGTACGTAATAAACACACCAAGTAGAAAATCTTTACATCATGTATTAAAAAAGTAACAAATTCGTACAAGATTTACATCGAGTTCCAATTTTCTTCGAGTGATATGCTCACAGGAGCTTGTGGGACGCATTCTGCCCGTGGCATCGCTGCCACTGGATACGGGACAACCGGGACGGGGCCAAGTTTTGGCTGTTGAAGAACTCATGGGAAGCAAAGTGGGGTGAGGAAAGATTAATAAGGATGCAGAGGAATCTCGATGCTAAGGAAGGCCTTTGTGGTTTAGCAATGAAAGCATGCTTAAGCTCCAAATCAAGCTACATATGCAAGCTCAGCGCAAAGATATCTAAAAAATCAAGCTGCATATTCGAAACAGATATAGCTTCAATCTTCGCACTACTCGCAGGACATCAAGGCAAGGGATCAGTTCACTTGTTTATAATGACGCCCGTTGAACGACTTCTCTCCTTTTTAAGGTAACATCTATTCAGCAACTTTAAGGCACAACAACCACGTAGCCCAATGCTAGATAGAATCTACCTAGCCCACCCTCGATATGACTAGATCGATGTCATTATAGCATGACATTTCATCTTAAATCAGGCTAATACAGCTCAGGTTTCCATCCTCTTGTATAAAGAGACTTCTGCTTGTTGAGATCACATCAATGTAAATAAGCAGGATGGAAACAAATGTCGGTCATCTTTGAGCAAAAAGATTATGACGATTGACACATCCAACACGTGAAGAAGTTATTACTCAAAATCAATAGGGCAAAATGGTTCATGATCTGTCATTAGCTCAACAGGCACAAACTTGTCGCAATTCAGACAGGGAAATACAATGGAATAACCCACATCACATAACCTACTTAGATGCACGATCCAACTCCCTCAAATACAGTACCACATGCAAAGTTGCGCTTTAGCTTATTCTCAAAGCTTCAATTAGCAGACTGCCTCAACTCAGGTCGGACAAAGTCTGCATTTGCAGGCACAGAGATATCAACTGTAGGTCTCAACTGTGCGCAAACTTCAATTGCTCCATGCACCGGATCTGAGAAGAAGTTGCTGATGAGGTCACGGTTAACTGGGGCACCATTGTCCACAGCAACTAAAGCTTGTTGAGTCAGGATGTAATCAAATCGGGGAGCCCACTTCCTTGACCCAAGACGAGCTGTGGTCGAACAATTGTCGACCATAAAAGAGACTCCACGGGCATGCATGAAGGGGTTCAAAGAATCAACTGATTCTATAACACTCTCATTGATGATCTCAGAGTAGGAGTGTCCTTTCTTCCTCAAGATTTCAATCTGAACAAATATCACACCTCACAAGAGTAAGACACTAAAATGAATAAAGGATCTCCTCTTTAATTACTTTGCTTATGGTTGTAAAACTGTACTAGTAAGGCACATAAAAGAATCTTGATGTGCATGCAGTAGATTAAAGCAAGCCATAGTGCGCATTTCTGTCCAGATGAGAAAATAAAAAAGCTTAAGATGGCTTCTAGCCCACCAAAAAAAAATTCGATACAACTAGAGGAGCCTTGAAACTCAGAAACTGAAGAAACTAGCGTGGGAAGTATTCATCTTCCATGAGATTAAGATTACCAAGCCAACCATATTGGCACCAAGATATAAAAAGAGATCTCACCTGGGCCATCATCAAGGCAACAAAGACACCAGCTGTGAAAGGATATAATGGGCCAAGGTCACCAGCTGGTCTTGTTGCTCGCACACGCTCACCCACTTTCCACATGCGGGTCTGATCTATCTTGCCCATCGGGAAAGCAGGTAGACCATCCTTTTCCTGAAGAGAAAGGACAAGAAAATCTTAATCTGGAAAATGGATGAGCATCCACTTTATACTTTTGCTCTATCAAATTGAAAGTCAAAAATTATCAAAGTAAAACGTACATAAAAGCGCCGTCCAGCAAGAACAACGCTGCGAATCTCACTACCACTGGCAACATCTTCATAGCACTCATACAAGATGTCCATGCAAGGATAGTACGATGCACTGTATGCCTTCTCAAATTCTTTTTTTCCTTCGTCAGACAGTGAATTGTAAACAGCCAACATGCCCTGTTGAGAAAATGACCAGAAAGCAAAATTAAACGCATTGACCCAGTAACAGGCCATACACATCTCTATAACAATGGTATCAGTGGCATCCAAGAGTAAGGGAAAATAGAAAGGAGCAGCTATCAAATTTATCACCGAAAAACAACCTTTGTGGAAATGGTCTTCGATATGATGCCCGTTATGCACTCAACGGTATTGTTGTATGCCAGATCTTCACTCATTCCATTTTCAGTGTACCTTCTGAACAGGGATTCCACAACTCCATGAACGGCACCAAGTAAAATGCCTAAGAGCAAGGCAAGCACAAACCAAGCATCATTCACATACTTGCAACATAGAAATCCATAGAACTGTTATCTGTAATTGTCAATAGATATTTTATTTAGGATTCATCCCAATTAAGGAAGCATGGAGCTAAACTCACCACGCTCCCCAAAGATATCACTTTTGTACTCCTGCTCCAAAGTTGTAGCAAATGTAAATGGAGAACCAAGTGCAACTGACCAACCAAGGGCAACGTCAGTGGCTCTTCCATCAACATCCTGTATTCAAGAAACAATTAGCACCTTTTAAGAAAATTAAGTCTCCCATTTTTGCTAAAGTGTGTTGGGAAGAAATGGGGCCTATATTTTTGTTCAGCATGCTCACCTGGTGGACTCCAAAACTGGAATTGATTCCAGCACCATTTATCTCTTTGCCTTGGACATAGAGTCTCCTTACAGAGGGACCCATCCCCTTGGGGCACACAGCAATCACGCTGATATTTTTGGGGAAGTCAAGTCCCATAGATTGCAAATGCCCCAAAAGGAAACCGTGGGACAGACCAAGGATGCTGTTTGGCTTCATGTGAGAAAACACTTTCTCATAGTTATCCGCCTGCGGCATTACATGGAATTGGATATTCAGAAAACAGGGGAAAGAACTAAGGAAATAAAGTAGTCTAGGACTCTAGGGACACTGGTGGAAGCCAAGTGCAAAGTTAAAGCTTCTTTGGCTAGTTTCATCAGTATTAAATAAATGTCACAAACCTGTGCAGCATCAGAAATCAATAGCAACACAAGATCACTTCCTGAAATGGTTTCCCATATATCACCCAGTGTCCCATTCTCCTCAGAAAATCCTGCAGCACGAGCTTCAGCAAAAGATCGGGAACCTTTTCTGAGTCCAATCTGTAAAAATGATATGGTGAGGTGAACTTTCCAATTAAAATGAGAGCCCAGATAAACCCAATCAAGAACTGTGGGACAGTGAAGGGATTGATTGTGACCAACAACCTTTTTAAAATTGTTTACATAGCCTAAAGAGAAATATTACCTTAACCACGATATTAGACTTTGCTTCAGCCAGAGAATCTCTCAGATTTTGGGCTTGAGCAGGACCCTAGAAAAGCACCCTCATTAACAGATGGTAAATACAAAAACCAAGTATGCACAGAATGTGAAGATGTCATAACCAAACTCAACGAAAAGGTTCGAAGATGAAACCCGTTTTGTACATGTTGTTTACCATGCTTCTACTGGAAAGAGTATGGATTTCACAACCTTCCTAGAGACTCTAATAACTCCGAAGATTACAAAGCCCCTAGGTTGTGTCTCTCTTTTCCAGTTACGCAACAACTCAGCTTAGCAACCATATCACACTGATTATTTTGTCAACAAGTATGTTGTAGCTCTTTTAAGATATAGCAGAACAGCCAACAGAAAAGCCACCATACAAATGTCCGATGGATGTACCATCACTCTCACAGTGCGCCGAGCCACCTAATCTAGGTTATTTTTTCTAAGGAAAATGAAAAAACAAGGTTTAATGAGTTTCCTTCCAGTTGATAGTTTGGAGGATAAACCCAAGATTCTCCTCTATCACTCTACAGAAATTCCGCACAATAAAGAAATACTTCAAAGACCTCTGAGAGCTGAAGCCCACATAACGCCCCAAAAGACGTAGACAAGAGAAATTGCCAAAATCATGAAAGAACATCCAATAAAGCAGCTAAACCGACCAAACAAAAGTCAGAATTGAAAGGAAAGAGCCGAGAGTTGGTACCTGAGAACCCCAACCAATAACACCAATCTGCTTAATTCCCTTGAACGCATCGGGCAGCAGCGGGAACAAGTCCCTTCCTCCTCTCACAATGTACTGCAACATGGTGAAGAAAAGAACAATCAATCGGTATTTCGACAAAATCAAGAGCAGCAAAGTTTCATCCTTTTCCATCATGCACCCAGAAAGAAGCAAACCCGGTTTCCTTAGAAATGCAAACGGTACGCACGCACAACGGAACAATCAACTTCTACCCAGATGTCCATACATAAACAGATCCATTCAGAACAAGAACAGATACAAACACGTCGAGCCAGCGAAACCGGAGCGAAAAAAGACACATTTCTAAAATCATCTTCCCATCATTTCTCTGCTCGACACTCTCCATGTCCCCTAAAACTCTACGCATAACGCACGGTCACTTAGAGGAAAGCCGCACGAAGCTCATCTTTTCTACGTAAATACTTAATGATCGGAACAGCAAACAACACCTCGTCGTGACCGGCGAGCGTGACCTTCTCCTTCTTGAACACCGAGGTCTCGAAATCCAGCGGGACGAGCGGCTTGACGGCCGGCACGGACACCATGCGAGCGCCCAGGGCCGAGCCGCCGGCGCCATTCCCGGGGGCGGCGGCGGCGGCGGCGGCCCTGAGGGCCCGGGAGGAGCCGGAGGACGAGGAGAGGAACCCGAGGCCGAGGCTGAGGCCGGCCGGGGAGGGCTTGGCGAGGGCCTTGAGGGATTTCGAGGAGGCCGCGGCGGAGAGGGACGGAGAGAAGGAGGTCGCCGCCGCCATTGTCGAGAGCTGGAGAGCTTAGGAAAGGAAGCGGGTTGTTTGCGGGGAATGCAGAGAGAGCCGGGGACGAAAGGCTGTTGATTTTCGCAGGCCTTTTATAGTCGAGGGATTCAGTGGATTCACGACAACCCGGCCTCCGGATGCGGGTCGGGTGACAAATGACCCGCTCCAGTTTCGCAAGTTCGGGTTCTCTTGAAACTGGCCAATTTTAGGGGTGAACGGTTCTCGATCCAGTTCAATCTCTCTCAAGAAAAGGGATAGGTTTCCGATTGAAAACTGGACCAATTCTCGGATGGTCCAATGAAATCGGTCACATCTTATATTTTACAGAACATGATGGGTAGGTCCGATTCGATTCTTAAGTGATTTAATGAAATTTGTCGTATCTTGTATTTTGTGCAGAAAATCTCTAAAACATGGCGGGTAGCGGCTGGATGGAGGAGGAGGCTCTCTACACAGGAGGTTTCATGATTTTGAGTAGAGAGAAAGTGTGCCTTTAGGAATGTTAGATGTAGAGAGAAAGACTGTGCTCTTAAGAAGTTCCATGTTTTGCCTTTTTTGTGTAATGAAATATGGGAGGAAGGGGTAATTTTGGGATTGTACCGTATGAGTGTTGGTCTTGAGAATGATGGAAGACGGAGAGGGAACAATAGGTTACGCCATAGAAGGAAAGCAAGGGCAAGAGGGTAGATACGGGGAAAAAGGACAGCCGTTTGGGTTCGGTCTCCACGGTTCATGGCCCGAATAGTTCCTGTTGCTCACTCTTAAACAGCATTTAGCAATAACATATTCAATTTCAATGACAAGCTTATTAAACATTTACCCAATAATGGATATGCAACGTGATTTCGAGTAAGTGTGACCAGCTGTGCAATTTTTAGATTGGTACGGCAGGATATTTTCACTCCAATTTGTTGTGTAGGATTGAGGCACAAAAATTATAGAGCACATAAAATAAAGACGCAAACTTAAAGAGCAGCCAAGTCAGGCGGGTCGACTTCTTGCTTTTTTCTCATTTGAAGTGTAGTGCTACGGCTCTACTTGGGTGACGCATTCGGCACACTTAAGGAGCCACCAACTATAAAACATCGTTGATAAAAGAAAGAAATGTGAGAAGCAAAACATAGAACTCCGGTGCTTTCACCGATCACTTTGTTTATCCCTTTGCTAATAGGAGGATAGGGAAAATCGATGAAGCTAAATAGTAATGTGGAGTTTATAATGCATAACTCTCATTAAGTTGATCCTTATTAGTATCCTTTTCTACAACAAAGAATATTAATATAATAAAAAAAAATCCTACCGTGTGAAAAATGAATCTAATTTCAATCCGGTTCGGAGCAGGCACTGGGTTCATCACATTCAAGTCGGACCTTTCCTTTTAAGACTTCAGTAGAAAAAAAGACTTAATAAAAAAAATAATAAGGAAAAGTATCTCACGGGTGTTTGCAACGGCGTGCGTGCGTGCGTGGGGCACGAGTTTTGAAAATGATAAAGATGGTGACTGGTGAGGGTGGGGAAGATGCCCTCGCGTTTTTCGAGCTTTTAAAAACAAAAATCTTTATGGATTTTTTATTTTTTTTTTTGGGCAGAAGCGTAGTCGTTTCCGAGGCTTTAAAGACCAGAAATCGGATCTTCCATCGATCGAGTAGGTGAAAACTGGTGAAAACTTGCCATAAAAAGCACTGTGATTTCTACGGCCAACGTATCCCGTTTTCTAGGTCTTTCGCCTTCGGATTGAAAAGATAGAAGAAATTCCATAAATCTCATACCAGGTTCCCTCATGACTTTTCTCTTTTTGTGTCAAATTCAATCGATCAATTACAAATTGTAGATTTTTCAATCGATTATCCATATGCTATAGTTTTGAAAAGAAAATGTTTCATCACAAACACTATAAATTTTAGTGTCACATATAATTCTTCGGCAGTGGATGACCACCTCCCTCGAGTGACTCTCAATTTCCCCACCCACCATATACGCAGCACCAAATTACTGATTTTTGTTAAGGCATGGCTTAACAATATATGAGTTCTTCAACCACTCCACTTTCTTTCTCTTTTATCTTCCCCACAAAAATTAACACGAGTATAGAAGGTTCCTCCTAAGAAAAACCCTAGACGGCTCTCTCTATCTCTCGTGCACGGATCCACAGCCATCGGAGGAGCTTGACATCGGAGGAGTCCGGCCTGTACATCAGTAGCATCTATAAGGATCCATCCCTATTCTATGGCATTTGAGATATAGAACATAGAAGATACTCAAATGAGTTACTCTTCTTTTTTTTTTTTTTTTTTTTTTTTTGTAACCCAAGAACCCCTAGGTATAAATGCAATGTTTTTTTTTTTTTTTTTTTATCCGACCCGAACCCCGTATAAATGCAAGCCGGCGAGCGAGAAACCCGAGGTGATCTTGCGGAGACCCACCACCCCGACGTCACGCTTAAGATCTTGTGCGGCCAGCAGGATTCGAACTCCTCACCTTCGCAAAGTGTCATGGGAGCCTTATCAAATGAGTTACTTTAGTACTTAAATATAAGTGAATTTTTTTTTAAGTGTGTATTACCTGGAAAGGAGGGCTGAACATTTGAATTGCTAAAGTCAATTAAAAAAAAAAATGTGTAACTAAGCAGGGAAGCTGTGTATTTTTGCCAACTAAAGAAAAGGAGACTCTTAAAATAGTCGAGTCGAAGATGAGCTCCCTAGGGTTCTTATTATTTTACATTGATATCGGTATTGAAAGGGGCTTTAGGCCGTATTTTTTGTCCTAGCCTATAGCGTTTGTCCAATAAAATAAGTGCAAAATGTATTGAATTTGTACAAGCTATATAACTCAATACTAGATATCTGGAGTGGACCCAAGTATTATGTTCAACAACAACATGATTACCTAACTACTTGTTAGGGTTTCTTTTTTCCTTTGATTAATATTCTTTTGGCGGCACTAAATTAGCACAAATCAATATCAGACAGATTAAGGAGATATTAAGTAAATGACTAATTAGATAAATACGACAATTACTCTCATGAACTTGGGTAATCGATCATTTGAAATTCGGCGTGGTTCTTATAAATAATATCTCATTAGTAAGATCCGGGTTTTTATAACCTTTTTACCCTCGAAAGGCTTCAATTGGCAGGCAGGCGCAGGCGAGGTCGTACGAAGTCCGCATCTTGGGGCACGGAGATGTCAACCGGAGGTCTCAACCGGGCGCAAACTTTGATCGCTCCGTGCACCAGATCTGGCAAGAAGTTGCTGATGAGGTCACGGTCGATTGGGGTGCCACTGTCCACAGCAAAAGTAGCTTGTTGAGTCAGGATGTACTCGGACCAGGGAGCCCACTTCCTCGACCCGAGCTGAGCCATCTTCGAAGAGTTGTTGTCGACCATAAAAGGCAATGCCGTGGGCATGCATGAAGGGGTTCAAGGAATCGACTGATTCTATGACGCTCTCATTGATAGATCTCAGAGTAGGACTGCCCTTTCTTCCTCGTGATTTAAATCTGAGCATACATCACACCTCACAAGAGTAGGACACCATGAAGGATCTTCTGTTTCATTGCTATGCTTTATGGCTGTACAACTGTACTAGTAAGGCATACAAATTGACATGAAGATTACCAAGCCAACCAAATTGAGACTCAAGATATAGAAAGAGATCTCACCTGGGCCATCATCAATGCAACAAAGACACCAGCAGTGAAAGGATACAACGGGCCGAGCTCGCTGGCTGGTCTTGCTGCGCGCACACTCTCACCCACTTTCCACATGTGGGTCTAGTCTATCTTGCCTGTCAGGAACGCCGTAGGTAGACCTTCTTTTTCTTGTAGAAAAAGGATAACAAAATCTTAATTGGGAAAAGGGATGAGCATCCACTTTACACTTTTGATCTATCAAATCGAGAGTCGAAATTAATCAAAAAAAAAAAAAAAAAAAAAAAAGGGCCATCAGCAAGTACAATGCTGCGAATCTCACTACCACTGACGACAACTTCATAGCACTCATAGAAGATGTCCACGCAAGGATAGTATGCTGCACTGTATGCCGTCTCGAATTCTTTTTTTCCTTCGTCCCAGTGAATGGTAAATAGCCAACATGCCTTGTTGAGAAAATGACCAGGAAACAGAATTAGACATATTGATCGGGTAATTGGCCATTTAGGGCATATTTGGTGGCATATTTGGTAACCATTCAAACAATGATTCTGATTTTTTATTCCCGAGAGCGTTTGGGAACACAATTGCGTTTAGTAAAATTTTTGTTCCTAAACAGATTTGAAGTAGAATCAAGAATTAAAAAAAACTTAATTCTTGTTCTGAGAAAAAAAAGAATAAAAAAAGTGGAAGAAGAATTCATCTGCTCAAATGTGTTCTCTCCCCTCTTTTGTTGCCATCCGCCGCCGCCGTCCGCCGTCCGCTAGTCGCCAACAACCGGTCCGGCAAGCTCGCCAGGCCAAGGCGAGGTCCAGCGAGCTCACCCGAGGCAAGCCTAGCCCCGGCGAGGCTCGGCCGACGAGGGCGCGACACTCTAATGAGGTCGCCGGCCCTCATCGGTTCGACGACCGGTCACTTGAAGAAGAAGAATAGGAGAAAAAGGAAAAAAAATAAAAAAGTAAAAAAATTATTTAAAAATTAAAAAAAAATTGATTTGGAACATAATCAATAAGCACGGTACCAAACCCAAATGTATTTCGGAATTAGAAATTTTTGACAGTTATCAGGCTTAAAATGCTTAGAAATTGTTCATGGGAATAGAATAAAAAAGAATCATTTTTTATCAGAATTTGTTCCCGGGAACGGAATCGTTACCAAGTGCGCCCTTACACCTCTACAACAATGGTAACAGTGGCACCCAAGAGTAAGGGAATATAGGAAGGAACAGCTATCAATTTTATCACCAAAAAGCAACCTTTGTTGAAATGGTCTTCGAGGTGATGCTAGTAATGCACTCAACGGTATTTTGTATGCCAGATCTTCGCTCATTCCATTTTCGGTGTACCTTCTGAACAGGGCTTCCACAGCTTCATGAAGAGCACCAAGTAAATTGCCTAAGACCAAGGCAAGCACAGATCAAGCATCATTGGCATACTTGGAACATAGAAATCCATAAAACTGATATTCGTAATTGCTGATAGACACCCTATGATCATATTAAGGCTTCATCCCGATTAAGTATGGATGGAGCTAAACTCACCACGCTCTCCAAAGATATCACTTATGTACTGCTGCTCCAAAGTTGTGGCAATTGTAAACGAAGAACCAATTGCAACCGACCAACCAAGGGCAACATCAGTAACTCTTCCATCAACATCCTGCATTCAAGAAACATTCAGCACCTCTTAAGAAATTTAAGTCTCCCATTTTCGTTTAAATGGGTTGGAAAGAGACAGCGCTGTATTTTTGTTTCAGCATGCTCACCTGGCGGACTGCGAAACTGGAGTTGATTCCAGCAACATTTATCTCTTTGCCTTGGACATAAGAGCCTCCTTACAGATGGACCTGTTCCCTTGGGGCAAACACCAATCACGCTGATGTTCTTTGGGAAGTCAAATCGCGTGGATTGCAAATGCCCCAGAAGGAACCCGTGGGACAGACCTAGGATGCTGTGTGGCTTCATTTGAGAAAACAATTTATCATAGTTATCAGCCTGCGGCATTACACGGAATTGGAGATCCATAAAACAGGGGAAAGAACTAAGGAAATAAAGTAGTCTAGGACTCTGGAACAGTGGTGGAGACCAAGTGCAGAGTTACAGCTCCATTGGTTAGTTTCATCACTTTGAAATACACATGTCCAGGTAAACAAATGTTACAGAAGTATAGCAGCACAAGATCACTTCCTGAAATAGTTTCCCATTGATCACCCAGTGTCCCGTTCTCCTCAGAAAATCGTGCAGCATGAGCTTCAGCAAAAGATCGGGAACCTGTCCGAGTCCAATCTGTAAAAATGATATGGTGAGGTGAACTTGCCGCTTATCATGAGAGTCCAAACAACCCCAATCAACAACTGTGGGACATCTAAGGGATTGTTTGTGACCAACAACCTTTTTAAGTTATTTGCATAACCTAAAGAGGAATATTACTTGACCACAATATCAAACTTCACTTCAGCCAGAGAATCTCTCAGATTTTGGGCTTGAGCAGGACCCTAGAAAAGTACCCTCGTTAACGGATAGTAAAATAAAAAACAAGTATGCATAGAATGTGAAGATGTCGAGACCAAACTCAATGAAATGATTGAAAGTCGGAAAACCATTTTGTACATGTTATTTACCATGCTTCTAATGGAAAAAGTACGGATTTCACAACCTCCGTAGAGACTCTAATAACTCCCAAGATTACATCGTCCCTTGGCTGTGTCTCTCTTTCCAGTTCCGCAACAACTTGGCTTAGCAACCACATCACACTGAATATATCGTCAACAAGTATGCTGTAGCTCTATTAAGAGATAGCAGACCAGCCACTATCCAAATGTCTGATGTACCATCATTCTCACATTAAGCCGAGCCACCTTTTCAAGGTTATCTTTTCTAACGAAGGAAATTCAGAAACCAAGGATTATAGAAGCACCTCCCAGTTGATTGTTCGGAGTATAAAACCAAGCTTCTCCTCTGTTACCACACAGAAACTTCACAGAAAAAAGAACTACTTGGACCTCTAAAAGCCGAAGGCCACATAAAATGTCCCAAAAGAAGCAAGACAAGGGAAATTGCCGAAATCAGGCAAGAATATCCATTGAAGCTGCTAAATCCGACCGAACAAAAGTCAGAAACGAAAGGAAAGAGCTGAGAGATGGTACCTGAGAACCCCGACCAATAACACCAATCTGCTTAATTCCCTTGAACGCCTTGGGCAGCAGCGGGAACAAGTCCCTCCCTCCTCTCACAATGTACTGCAACAGGTGAAGCATAGAACAAATCAATCGATATTTCGACAAAATCAAGAGCAGCAAACTTTCGTCCTTTCCATCATACACCCAGAAAGAAGCAGAACCGGTTTCTTAGAAATGCAGATGGTACGCATGCATGACGAAAGAATCAACTTCTACCGGGATATATTCAAAACACAAGCGGATACAAACACGTCGAGGACTAAAAGAGGCACATTTTTCAAATGACCTTCATCTTTTCATCTATCAATTACTCTCGTTTATTATAAAATATTCTAGAATAGAGCAAATTTTGATATATGGTCCGCTCATCATTCCATCTACCAACTACTCTCATTTATTATTTCAGAATAGCACAAATTTAAAATACCATCCGCTCCTTAGAATATTTTAGAGAACACTAGATAGACTCAAATTCACGGTCCTTCGTGCTAGAATATCTCCGGTTCTCCTCCAGCTAATTGAGAGACACCCTCGTCACATCTTTGGTATCGAATTGCTTCTTGAACCACCAAAAAGCTTTTGTGGCTTCCTAACTTGTTTTACTCCCTAGAAGACCCTTTCATTGGATCAAGTATTCTCGCTTCAACATGTAATACCTCTTTCGTATGACTCATTCTGCCATGATAAAATCAATGTCACGATCGGTTTTTGCCTCAAGATGTGCCCATTGCGACTCTCCTTGATTTGGTCTTTTTCATCTACATAAAAGGGCTTAAGCATACTCATATGGAAGACCGGATGTCCCCATAGTCTTGCAAAGAATGCTAGCTTGTGTGCCACCTTCCCAACTCATTGTAACACTCAAAATGGCTTTCATAGCAAATGATCACCGCTTGGTGCACATCACAATATCAAGGAACTTGCCCAATATCGGGTCCCCACATGGTATTCTTCATGCTTTCGCTTCTTATCGGCCCATTTTTGAGTGCGCTTCAACGGATGACTCCACACGAAGTCCACTTCTTCTTGCCACTCCTTAGCAAACTTGCAAACGGATGGGTTACTCCCTCAATATGCCACTCAGAGTGTGCGATTGTTACCCCATCACAATCTTAAACGAACCTAGTTTGTGGACTCACTCCATTGCGGGTTGTTGAAGAATTGGCTACGTCAATCAGCTTTGCCCAATTCGCTCACGTCGTACTCATATAGATATCATAATTTTTTTGATCGGTTGCTCAACATTCATAATTTCTTAATCAATTATTTGAGTACCATAATTTTGGGGAAAAAAAATGTTTCACCAAACGAGCACCGTGAATTTGAATGTCATATATGATTTGCCAGCAATAAACACCAACGTTACTTACGTAAATGTTTTACAAGAGTCATGACACTCAAATGTTCGATTAAAAATTCATTACACCAACAAGTGCTACATAAAAGTCACAGTAATTGTGACTGTCATTTTTCACATCCACTCTCTAAGTATGAGATACCAGCTTCATTTTAAGGCATGACCGAACAACTTTTTAAGTTTTCAATCACTTCACTCTCTCTCTTTGGGAATCTTTCTTATAAAAACTAACTGAAGGATCGAAAGTTCCTCTTAAGAAAAGCCCTAGAGGGCTTCCTCTCTCTTTTGTTATAGGTTTTATATTTTTCACATAGATGTAGATATAAAATTGGCACTAGGCCGTATCATTTGTCCTAGCTTATGGTAATTGTCCAATAAAATATGTATAAAATAAATGAAGTTTTCGAGCAAATCGAAGTACGAAGTTCTGTAACTCAATAATAGATTTTTCAAGCAGATCAATTGTATTATGTTGTACAAACATTCACCAATCAACAACAATATAATTATCGAATTACTTGTTAGGATTTTTTGTTTGATTAAGATTATTCTGGCGACACTAAAGATGACGCATTAGCTAGGTATGTGATATATAATTAGATTTCTTATTGTCCGAGACAAGACATTTCTCCATTGGATGTATGTTGGAGAAACTCTTTTCCAAATTAACACAATTTAATATTAAAATTAATTAAGTAAATATCTCAATTATAATTTATGAATTGTGCAATCGATATTTTAAAATTTAAAATGATTCTTATGGATAATATTTAATAAACTTCTAAGGATATATTTATTAGTAAGATCCAATTTACAAAGTAAATAAATAAATAAAAGGGAAAAGAAAAGGCTAGAGGAGGACGTTGTCATTGAATGTGATGCAGAGGGAGCCTTTTACTTTTGTAATAGCTCATCCACCTAAAAACGGGGACCATGTCCACGAAAAGCATGAACACTACTGTGTCAATCTATTTTACGAAAAGTAAATAATTTAAAAATATTTCTTTAAAAAAGATCATTTATATCTTTTATAAAAATAAATAAACAAAAATATATTTATCGTGCCTACAAATATATTATTATAGGTAATAAAAATATTTTTTATCAATTGATTATATTAAGCAATATAAATAATAATTTTATTGAAAAATATTTTTAAATTATTTATTTTTATGAAACAAATGGAACCGTCTTAGTTGAATTAACTCACAAATGGTATATCACACACTTTGTTGCTGAGGGGCAGACTGATTTCATTAATGTGGATCTTGGTCCACGAGCTGACATTTTTGCTTTTTTCATCATCGATGAGGACAAAATAAGCTTCAGAGAAAGTGGGCGCAGTAGAGACGTGCGTGACTCGGCGAGGAAAACGCTCATTTTTCTCTTTAATAAGATAAAACTATAGATTCTAGACCTCATAAATTCCTAATCACAGTTGTTAAATCACGATAATGATCGGGCATTTCATTGGTGAAAAAGATATCTGAATGATTAAATCATCTTATGCTTCAAAAGCCACTCAATTAAGTAACAATTCATATTATATCAACACTAGATCTAATTTTAATTGACTTATTCTATGTAAATGTTACTTTTGATCTTGTGATTTTTTATCTTAAAAGGAAACAAAGTAAGGCTTGATCAAAAAGAGAGGAGGGACCGAGTTGTTAGAATTAAAAGGAAAGTGGGAGGTCTTTTAAAATTTATATACTTTTGAGGATGTAATTCCATGTAATCCTATACTTCATATTATTTGTGTAACTAGGTTATTGCATTTTTTATCTGCACGATATAATCCTTGACTTTACACATTTCTTCAAGTCATGTTGAAATTGCAAGATTGATTATACTAAACAGCAAATGGTGTGCCATCTTCAATATTAAACCAATGGCCACTTTTGGCGCTCCTTTGTCATCTTGATTGGTTTTCTCTTAAAGCCAAGAGCTTCCAACTGAATAATCGTTACATTCAGCCTTTTGACCGAATATAGTGGTCATATTGAATCGTCATTCGTTAACTTGCCGAGTTACTCAAGGCTATGTCACCTCCTAATTATTGTCGATGAGATGGTTGCATCCAAAGTTGCTTTGTGCCAAGCTACCCATTCGCATAACTAACCTAATATAATATCCCATTATGCCTTTAAAACAAGGATAATGCAAATCGTAATTTGCACACGAGTAAAACTTGCATACATACAGGAAGCCGCAACATGCTAAAGCGTATAGAAAGAAACTCTCAAATATCATTCTTCAAATTCAATGCAAAAGCTTGTCTTTAACAATGCGAATAAAATCAAATCTAAACTTCAAATGCTTACAAATTCTAAAGAAGTTGTAATTCAAAGGCAACTGTGGAAAAGAAAATAGACCATCCAACAAATCACATCAGCCAAGAATTTCAGGAGTGACATGGAAATGTCCAAACCTAAAGTGGAAAAAGTGGAGACTATTCGACTGGCGCAGAGGAAAATTTCCCACGGAGCCAAAAGGGAAAAAGTACTCAGACCACCGACGTCTCCCATTCGACCGGCGCAGAGGAAAATTTCGTCACGGAGCGCGGCAAAAGGAAGAGAAGTACCAGACAAAGATTAAATGGAACGCGGACCGAGAAACAGATGGATGGAAAATGTAAAAAGAACGGCGAGACAATAACAAAAGGCAAAAGCAAACGAAGGAAAAGAAAGTGGACCCGAGCGAGGTTTGGTCTGGTTTGGCTCCATTCGGAAGCGACCCCGTGGACCACGTTGTCTGTAATTGCAGTGCTGCAAGTGAGGTGAAGAACTCCCCACAGACAAGCCTCGATCCTTCACATGGCTTGATGGACAACAGTCCAGACTTCGGACCCAAGAGAACTCGTGCGACAGTTGTCGGATTTCTTCCTGGTCCAGCAACCATTTTCGTCTTTGCTCTGTGCCCAGAATCGATTGGAGTGAGTCGAGCTAGAAAGTCTCGATTTTTACGTTTTTCGACCTGATCCATATTCAAGATTTATTAGAGCCATTGCTGGTTCACACTGGTGGTGATTCTTCTCTCTGTGAGATCCTACATCTAGCGGGTTCGAGCTCGAGGATGGACGACTCGGATTTCGAGGTCTTGAGCGATGATCCTCGGGTTAACCCTGGGATTAGAGCACTGCAGAGAAATGGGTCGTCGTCGTATTCGTCGTTGGTGCTGGACAGCGAGAGAGGAGAGCTGGTCGAGGCCTCCGTGAGCGCCAAGAGGAAAACGCCGCCTGCCGAGAGGAATGTTGATGCCCTGAAGAATCACAGTGAGGCAGAGAGACGGCGGAGAGCGAGGATCAACGCGCATCTCAACACGCTTCGTGGGCTAGTTCCCGAGGCAAAGAAGGTAGACATTGTCGCAGTTTCTGTGGTTGTTGGTTTGAGGCGTTACCAGTTTTAGCTGGTCCGATGATGTTGACTGTTTGAATTGCTAAGGGCGACTTGGGGAAATTGTCAGAAGAAAGGGCATGATTTTTTAGGAACATGTCGGTGCTTATAACGTTATTGCTACTGTCTGAAGTTTTCTCAGGATTTTTTAGCAAAAGTTTTGAGTGGAGTTTGTGTTACTTGTCCCGTCATGTTTCTTATTTAGTATGATATTCGAAAATATTTTTTGTCTATTGAATGTTTGAGATATATATGATGAGAAGCAGTCTAAAAGGAGTCCTTTCAATCCCTGTTAATCGGACTTGATATGTTGATTGTTGAGAAATGGCTTGGGTAGTGCTCTAATTATCCATCTTCGACATACTGAGATTCTCATGAAAATGGACAAATGGCTGCAGTTCGAAGTTGTTAATTTTGTGGAAAGCAATATTGTGATCCGTAAAGTACTAGTGAAAGAAGTCATTTCAAAAGGATTCAATATGCCAGCGCAGAACAGAAAGAGTCTGCCCTTCAAAAGTTGTATTCCCCCAAGATCCATTATGAATAGATTTCATTGGGTGGTGAAAGAACTGGGTTTTTTTTTCTTTTTTCTGTTTTTGAAACTTGAATGCATGGTGAATCACTGGTCTTTTTTGCATTCAGAGTGTTGCTTTGTATTGCCAATGTTGCTGTAACTTAAGATTTATGGGAATGTTAGCTAAATTGCAAATTCGGATGTCACAGATGGACAAAGCAGCGCTGCTTGCCGAGGTTGTCAACCACTTAAGAAAGCTGAAAGGAAATGCTGAAGAAGCCATGCAGCAGTATGTGATACCAACAGATGCTGATGAAATAAAGGTGGAGCAAGAACAGGGTGAAGTAGTGGATTTAGAATTTGAAACGATCAAGGCATCACTTTGTTGTGACTACAGACCTGGCCTTCTCTCCAATCTAAGGCAAGTGCTTGTCGACCTTGGGTTGATCGTGTTGAGTGCAGAGGTTGCCACCCTTGAAGGAAGGATGAAAAGTATTATGGAGCTGACAAGCCATGTAGGAGATAAGACATTGTGTCAGGTTCTTTCAAGCTCTCTCCGTTTGGCCCTTTGTTCAATGGTCGATCAGTTCTCTACTTCAGAGGAGTCTCCAAGGCCCTCAATGTCAGACAAGAGGAGAAGGGCTTAATTATCCTGTTGTGAAAGATCTTGAAGAAGCTAGAGAAATTCGACTTCCATGACAGTCTGACTTCTATAGTACATGGAACATCCTTCGGTAAGAGCTGCGTCATAAGTACTGATAAAGTTCCATGTGTTCTTTTCTTCCTTCTTGAGTGAGGTGAGCTTGTAAAGATGTTTTGTGCCTGAAGCTATAACCAACTGGATTATTGTTGGTACTTTGAAATAATTCAGGGAAATTATAGTTGAGTGTCGGATCTGTTGTACAGAAAGTTTTCCTGGATGCATAATGCACAACTGGCTAATGGACCCTCGTCAAAATAGATAGTTCTCTGTTAATGGACACTCATCAAGCTATGGCTGCCTATCCAGCAAATAGATGCCAGGAATCTCTAGCAGTTGTGAAGCGATCAGTGGAATAATTATAACTTTCACTGATGGGTGTGGAATTTCATCCCGAATCAAGTGGTCAAGTGTTCTGATGTCAAGTCGGCAAACTGGTGATAATCATCAGGAGTTAGCTCCCATCTGCCACCATGTCCGGACGGTCTATGCATGTTTGTTCTGCAGGTGTTCACCTCAAGTTACGAATTTAGTTTGCCAAGACTTGGAACATTGGCAAACAAAGCCTGCCTCAACCAGAGACTGGATTGCTTGAGGGGGTGGTTAATACAGTAACAGCACTGGGGCATAAGAGAATCAGGTAGATCGCTATGGGAACAACTAAGGAGCCAAGTCGGCATCAAGACTCAACAGCACATCTAAAGATTGCAGCCTGCTAGACGATCTCCACCGGACTGAATGTCTCAGAGAGTCCCTTGGCCGACTTTGACGTGATTTCGACGAATGAGACTTCCTGGCGTCTTCCAAATGAAGATATTAGATGCCTTTAGAAATGTTTTCCAATGTGAACTCTGTCGGATGCTAGAGTGAAGATGTAATGCTCCTGTTATTGTTGCTCCAAATGGCTGATCTGTTTAGAGCAACTTCTACAAACTTGCGTGCATAGTGTGTTCTGTCTTGACTTTACTGTTCTCAAATTCTGCTTATTTCGGCTAAGTTCTCTTTTAACTTTAATCAGCATCAGTGACCAGGGTTTTCGTCTGCCTGGTGGCGAAATCGAGCATGGTTTGCTTGGCAACCGTCGAATTCTTTGAGGAATTAAAAGCATATCCTGCTTTGAACGGTCAACCAGAATTAGGATGGTTCGGGTATTACAAAGTCTAGTTAACCCAAAAAACCAAAAAAAAAAATCGGACATAGAAGATCAAATTTTTTTCCTTCTTCGGGTGTTTTTTCGCTGGTCGAATTACTGAAAGCAGAAAGATAACCGCATATGGAAGATCATCAAGAATCCCCTCTCGTCCACATGTCAACGCGCTATTGCTCCACTAGATTTCGACGCCACGCAGACAACGCATTAGACAGTTGACACCGTGCGGCTTCTGGTTCCTCGTCCTCCTCCTGTCTGCATCTTCACTCTCTCTCTCTCTCTCTTCCTCTGTGAGTACTCCCATGGCGTTGTACGCGAACGCCCACAAGCTCTATCTCGCTTCGCCGGCAAGTGGGCACGATGCAAGAACCAGGAGCAACGGCAAGAGAGCAAGAATTCTGGCGACCAGAGCTGCGGCGTCATCCTCGTCGTCTGCCGTGGAAGTGGCGTACGAGAAAGGACAGCTGGAGAGGCCCAAATGGGCGGGAGAGACGCCGCTCTCTCGCCTGGTCGGGGCCGTCATCTCGTTCAAGCCTGTCTACTCTCTTCTCAAGCTAGGCGCTCGGCAAGTCCTCATCAGGTGGTTTTCCTTCTTGTTCCATGCGTCCGACTTTACTACTCAATGAAACCCGACTCTGCTTCAATTGCATTACCAATTGCACTGAAAATGTGCACTACGTGTTCGCGTGATTTGGTTGTTAGATTGGTATGTTAGATGGATTGAGAATAATGGGGCATGATTTTTTCAGTAGTTGAAGGGATTGGTGGCGGTGCAGAATGCACTAGTGGAAGCGAATCAGTTTTGGTTTTTGTTGGGATTGAGTTTAGGATGCGTTATGAAGTCCAGCTTCATGGTATTGGTAAAAATGTGATGTTGGCTAGCCAGGAGCTCGGAAGGAATGGGATGATAATCTGTAACAATTTTTCTTTTTCGGTGAAAAAAGGTGGATTGGGATGAGTATCGGTTGATTGCTGCAGTTTGAAATGTTGTTTTGTTGGATCACCATGAAGCTCTAGAGTCAAGGCCGGGGGTTACCGCAAATGGGTTAACGACCTGGTTTTCTTCTGGGGTCGGGATTTTGAGAATGCAGAAAAGCTGAACACAAAGCAAGAAGCTTTATTCTATTACTTTTCAGAATCTGTCAAAGAAACTCTTGATCTTGAGACTCCGAAAAAAGTGGGAGCTGCTAACCCTGTACTTTGACATGCCAAATGAACAGCACAGCTGAGAAGAATGGCGTCCCTTGGCGAGAGATGACGAGACAGATTCTGGAATCAGATGTTTATAAGGAGCTGGAAGCATTCAAAACCCCTCACTTGTGTACCCAGATTGTAAATCTCTCGATTCCTTCAAATTTTTCTTCTCCATATGCTTTTCCTTAGATACGGACTCGACCCTATGCACACGTATGCACTCTCTTGTTAAGCATATTGCACCAAAAAGGCGGAAAGGCCTCACGTAGGCAAAGCTTTTCACTGCAATTTAAGTGACTAATGAATGACAAAATGACTTTTCTCTAAACAGATTATCTGAGTCCTTTCCATGCTTATGATGAGGGTAACCTTTCATGGATGGTGAGTATTTGGTCTTTATAACTTTTATCTTCTTTAGCAATCATTTTGAGAACACAATTAACTGCCTCTTTCAGAATAATCCTTTGCTCTGTTGAAAGCGCTTTACCATTTATTCCGGGAAGTAGAAGTCGCTACTTTGTACAAACGGTCTTTTACATGCTTTCTATTATGAAATTATCAAAACATGATAATGAGGATATAACATATCCTAGTAAAGCAATTAATACAAATCAAAGCAGTCGTAAATCGTTGCCGCCCAAAAACCTCGCAGGCTGCAGCAGAAGCAGAGCCTGCCACAACATCAATGTCTATACGAGCAGTACCTGATGCTAAATCAGCAGATGAGGCAACTCAAGTAGTGCGTGGAAATTGGCTTGAGGCAATTGAAAAGCACCATAGACAGCACTCTGGTGGTTCTATGGTTCGAGACATTCTGGATATCGGATGCTCAGTAGGTATTAGCACTGGTTATCTCGCCAACACATTCCCTTCGGCAAAAGTCACTGTATGTGTATAAGCATGTACTCCAATTAGATTAATCTGTTTCCCTGTGGATTTCATTTTGCATAAGCATATCAATCTCTATCTAAATGCATTTGCTTTGTAGGGTCTAGATCTGTCGCCATATTTTCTTTCTGTGGCTCAGTTTAATGAGAGAAAGAGGTCCCAAAGAACAGTACCAATTCAGTGGATACATGCTAATGGGGAAGATACGGGCTTGCCATCCAAATCATTTGACCTTGCTTCTATTTCTTTAATGGTGAGGTTCTCATCCAGTTAGCAAATAGATCTTATAGCTTTCTATAGCTATTGGCACATTGATTTGATTCTATTTAAGCCAATGGTTTCTATAGAAAACTAGCAAAGCTTGAAGGACTGATGAGTGCTGTGACAGTACCTGCATGTTTTACAATGTAATAATGGATGCTTGACATTGAAATTCTCAAGAATCTATATAATGAATGAGCGATATATTTGGTTGTCATTATTGCTCAGTGGAAGCATCTGGTCCGATTGTTTTTGTCATGCGACAGGGCTGGCAACTGCTGAGAGATGTTCGATATATATTTTATGTTTGATATATTTGTTTCTTTTCTGATTCTTCTATGTGCAACATGTGTAAGCATCTGCTTCGCTTCTAACTAAAGAATTACGTACAGTTTCATGAATGTCCTACTAGAGCAACGACCAATGTAATAAAGGAATCATTTCGGCTACTTCGACCTGGTGGCACCATTGCCATAATGGATCAAGCGGTGCGTAATTATCTCGTGTCACTCACTAAAGTTTGTTATTGCTGACTCCTTTCTCCATAATGGAAATACTAATGTGATTTCCTTTGCTCGTTGATGCAGCCATCCTCTAAGGTTCTTCAGGTATGGTTCAGATTTCTGTAAATTGTTTTGGTTTCTTCGAATGGAAATTTTGCAACTGCAAGTATCATCACTACCTGCTTTCCTTGTTGATGGCATGTTTGTCACCCAAGCAAGTCTTTTCTTTCATCCTTTTCCACAAATTATTCTAAATTACCAAGAATTGGTTAAAGGAAAAAGAAAGACATCAATTCCTCAGAAAATATAGTAGAGGCAAGTGAAGATTCTAGGTTTCACTAGCAGGGCGTTGCGTATGAATGAGTATCTGATTGCTAATATTAAGGTGGATATTAACTTATATGTCATAACATTCATCTCCATATAAGTTGGCTTGACTTCTTATATGAGACTCTTAATGTTCTAATTAGTCAACATTCGACTGGTGAGAACATTTTCAACTGCTGCAGGTCACATATTTTATAACTCACCTGTCTTAGTACTAAATGGCTTTGTTGTACGATTGTCATAATCTATTCTGTGGGATTGCTAACGTATAATACCTGGAGCCTCCATCGCAAAATTGATATTGAAAAAAAAAAAAAAAAGCAATGAAAAATGGAAAATGATTGTATGAAGTCTAGTTCTACTTCTAACTAAGTTGAAAATAGTATCCTAACTGCTAAATGCTACAATAAACTGCACAGCGATAAAATCATGGGTTTGATTGGCTTAAACTAAAGTATTATAACGGAGCAATAAGTCATTGAATCTTGGAGAGAATCGGCCTCGTAAACAGAAATCGGGAGCTGAGCAGTTTTTGAAAGGAGCTACTCATCATCAGCGACATGTTCGTAGGCTGAAACATATTTTCCTTTGGCCATTTAACATCAGCAACTTTATGCCTCATCTTTACTATGTTCTGCAGAATCTGTCGCCTGTGCTGTTTACACTATTGAAGAGTACCGAACCCCACCTAGACGAGTACTATCTTACTGATTTGGAAGGAACACTAAGGGAAGCGGGGTTCGTGAATGTAACAGAGGTCCTAACAGATTCGAGACACAGAACTGTGACGGCATCTGTGCCTCATTAAATATGTGCTTGCAAGGATGTTTTTTGGCTTCCAGAGCCACGGTAAATGGTGAAAAATAAGATGCCATTTCTCTAAACCTTCATATTAAAGCTGTACGAGGAAAACCAGACAGTTTTGTAAATGATTGTTGATCATTGTCCGGCTCATTATCCAGAGTCGCATGTTGAACAGCTGTTGCTTCTAAAAAAATTTCTCAGATTTCTTGTTTCATGAGAACTTTGGATCGCGAGAATCGACCTATCAGACATTCAAGAGCCTTTTCTCTTGGAAGAAGAGACAATGTTTGTACCTTCTTCACAGTGCTAAAGTGATTTGCTCTACAATGTGTCTTCAAGGTACTCTGTTAAAGGACGTATTCTCCTTGCCATGGATACTTCTGATCAAACCACAGCTTATGATGGGAAAAAATGGTGAAAACTTGTTCTTATAATTCAAATTAATACTTATTGATAAATAAATAAAAAGCTGGAATTCCCATTGAATTGGTACAAATAATATCGATTAAACTATTTTTTTTTGCGATTTAACTATACCATGTCGAAGGGAAAAACTTCTTGTTGGTTGTCGATGCTCCAAGCCAACTGCACTCGAGCTTATTTTCGCAGAAGATCTCATTTAACCTATATGCATGAACAGATCTCATTGGATTACCACCTTCAATGTCAACTGCTTTTTTAGGGCCATTCTTGTTTCTCTCACCGGTACAGTGGCAATAAAAGCTTAATTCTTGTAGGAAGACAAATAGGACATTTAGCAGTAGAATATACATATGCACAGGCTCTTCTCTTTTCCACACTAGACCTTACTTTAGTGCTCACATCTCACTTTCAACTTTATCAAAAGGTCAACGCTCACTTGTTTATTCCGCAGGCCTTGACGAGCACGGCTTGGTTCCTTCTACTGCCCCCTGAATCTCATCTGAAGCAGACTGCAATGAAACAGTTGTCCAACCCAAGCCAGTTCTGAAGCTCATCATTCGCTAAATCCAACACCAACCCGATTTTCAATTTCCAGATCCGAAGCTGAAGAAGATGGCACCACCCACGAAACTATCTGGAATTTGCTCTCTGCTGATGGGCCTTCTCTTTGCCTACGCTGCATCTGTTCAACTAGATGATCCAGGTACCGTAACAGATGATTTTGACTACAGTCCCGCGATCATATATACCGGTTGATGACTACATCCATTTTCTTGCAAATCTGTCAGATTGGTACTTCTGGTTGCCTCTGTATTCCTTTGCCTGCCTCGTGAACCTGGCGAGCCTGGTCTTCTTCGCGTCCAAACTGGTCCCAAGCATTGGGAAGCTGGCGCTTTGGCTGGGGCTGTTTCTGTTCATGAAGGTGGTGGTGGAGGAATATTGGCGCGAAATCACCGGTTTCTGGTCGCTGGGCATGAGGGAGAGAATTATGAGAGAGAAATTCGGGAGCGGGCTGGTTGCGTTCTCCATGTTTCTGCATCTTGAAGCCACATCCAATGAAAAGGGTCTCTTTACGAGGAAGGATGAAGGAGTTGCCAAACGTATTGAACATGGTGAGACTCTTTTGCCCACCCTCTGTTGAGTTCTTGGATTTCAATTGAAGCCAATGGATTGGCATTGACTTTTGGCAATGATCTTTCGTAATTTCAGGACAGATGATCTCGGTGGGCATCGGTTACGGGCTGTCCTTGGTCTTCTTTGCAATCCACAAGGACGGAATGAAGTTTTGACTGAATGAATCTCGAAGGGACCATGTAAACCCAGAGATGGTCATATTTGTGTCTTATCAGTGTGAGCGTGAAAGATCTTCAATTTTCATTGTTTGATATGTATCTAAAACCTTCGGTTTGCAAGGGGAAGGATTTGTAATTCATCTTCTGACATGAATGCCAGCACGATCCATTCGAGCACCAGTACTCCGGCAGGTCAAACTTTGACCGAGAATAGTTGTAAATGCAGCAGAAACGGATGTACATCCACCATAATTATCCACGGAATGAGTTTGTTGAGTTAGTTCTTTTCAACTGGAGCAGTAAATGGAAACACAAATCGTCGGTACTATCCAAAGTTGTCATGAACCTCTTGTTCTCGAGCAAATATGGTCCTGTCGCATGACGTGCTCGCCTAGGTAACACCGACACGCGACACGACACGACACTTCGACATGTCATTTCTAAAAAATAGAGAATTAAAACACGTTGCGGCACACGTTGTATATTAAATAAATATTTTTATTTTTAATTAATTTGATTCAAATTTATAAATAATTAATTAATTAAAAAAGGCCTATAATAAATTTACACTAATAATATTAACAAATCAATTCATTTGAAATTCGAAAGATATATTCATAATTAATGTAAAATATATATTTTTTTAATTTTAACAAAAGTTATCGATGCAACTAATAATTAATAAGAAATTAGAATCAATTTATTTAAATAAATCCATAATTTTCTACAATAACTAAAATTTATCATTATTCAAAATTAAATACTTTATTTTTCGAAATTATTTTTTAATTTCATTTATTTAATTTTTCAGTTAAAAAAATAATCCCCAAAACCCACCCCTTCTTTCGTTCGTCTTTTCCCTCCACCCCAAGTTTATTTTACTTTTTCCCTCCCCCACCACTTGACAGTAACAGGTGAGCTGTCACTTCACCCCCTCACGCCATTAGACCTCCTTTCTTATTTCTTTTGGATTTCTTTATGAAAAACCTAGCGAGCCGCCGAGCCCTCTTTTTCCTATCCTCCTTGCTGCTCGCCGCACGACCCCCTTCCCTCCTCTCCTCTTCCTCTCGTCGCCGATCCATCGCAACAATGGCGGCCTTCGCCGCTCTCTTTGGCCATCTCTCGCCATCACGGTGGTTCGTTCGTGGCTTCGTCTCGCCGGCAGGAGTTTGCCTTCTCTCTTCTTTCTCTCTGTTCAGCTCCTTTTCTAACCGTCTCTCGCCGTCGTGATGGTCCGTTCGTGGCTTCATCTCGCCGGCGCTTGCGGCCTTTGCTCCCTCGCCCTCCCTCGCCTCCACCCTCCATCAGTCTTCTGGACACGCGTTGACACGCGTGTCGAGAAAAGTTGAATGCCTATTGGAAAATCCGACACGCATTACCGCGTGTCTGACCGTGTCCGAGCGTGTCGACGTGTCCGACACGTGTCGGACACGACACGGAAGCCCATATAACTTGTCCGTGCAACCTAGGTGTTGGCATACCATCTTCAAGATATTCTGTTCAATTACTTGATCACGGGCTGGAAGGTCCCTGCCCGGCCCAGCCCGTCCAAGCCCAAAGGGCAAAACTGCGGGCTTAGAACAATTTAATTTCCTTCCTTGGCTTGGCTCGTGCGCCGCTGGTCAACCTCGTCCAAGTTTTATCGTAAACGATAACCTCTCCTATGTTTTTTTTTTTTTTTTTTTTTGTCTTCTGTTTCCATTCACACGTGGCAGACAGGAATTCCAGGTAAGCTCCCCCCGCTTTAATGGGGCGCCAGCTCGGACGACAAGTGTCGAGAGCGGAGTCCGCTAACTCGCCGTGTTATCTCCCCTTCTCAACACGTGGCGCCGTGCCAGTTGACACGTGTCTCCTGCCATGCACGCCCACGTCCATCGATCTCGCCCCCTTCTTCACCTTCTTCTTCCGAGCGCTCTGCTTAATACCACCGTCGTTCTCGTTCCACGTCTCTCACCAGTTCTCAACTTTTGAACGTTCAAACGCACGCAAAACACGCACAGACTCGAGAGAGCAAACATGGCTTCGGAGCAAGTCTCGCGAAGAAGAGAGAACACCACGAACGAGCGAGAGATCCACGTGGAGACGGACAAGGTCCCCAAGATGACGATCCACTTCGAGTCCCTCGCCGAGAAGGCGCAAGCCTCGGACCCGGCTGGCGGGAAGGAGGCTCGGCATGGCGAGGCTCGTCTGGAGCGAGAGGGGAGAGAGACTGCAAGACAGACGGAGACAACGGCCCGACACGATCGAGAAGTGATGGAGAAGGAGAAGGAGAAGGAGAAGGAGAGTAGTGACAGCAAGCAGTTGGAGTCCCTGGCGGAGAAAGTGAAGAACATCGATGTGGGAGGTCAGAAAGGGCGTTATGAGGGTGGTGAGAGAGAGGGTCGTGGGACGAGAGGAGAGTCGCTGGCGGAGAAGGTGGAGAAGATAGAGATTGGCGGAGCGCCCATGAAAGGAGTGAGTCGGGGTGAAGAAGGAGAGAAAAAGAGAGAAAGAGGAGGCCAGGAGGGGAGGGAGAGGAGCGAAGGCGGTCGTCAACATCATGGGGAAGGTGGAAGGAGGACGGAGAGGGAGACTTATCAAGTTGAAGAGAAGGGAGGCCAAATGAGAGGAGAAAGTGCCCCAGGTAACCCCTCAACTGTTTTGGTTTTTTTCACATTGGATTTTGTCGAAGGATGTTCGACAAGAATGAAGATCTTGGAATGATGCAGCGATGATATACTCGTCCTTTGAATCACTTCATGACAAACTCTTATTAACACGCTCATCACATGCTTCTATAACAATCATGTAGAACAAGGTAGAATGAAAAAAGGCTGCGCAAAGAGAAAGAGAGCAACATTGAATTGACTTGAATCAAGAACGATTTTGTTTTAGTTTCAAAGTCCAGACGCGGTTGTTTAGAATGTAGATAGCATAAATTAGTAACAGTTATCCATTTGTCATAGAAGTTCAATCTTCGTAAGTTGGGCGGCTCAAATTTCGTTTGGTTTATATTTCATTTCTGTTTGGATTTGGCCTTTACGAGCAGACACTATGCGAATAGATGTCACTTTGACTCACTTGGTAATGCTTTTCCAGAAACGGAAAGGAAAGGTGGCGAGGAGATGCAGGGCCAAAAAAAGGGCCACGAAGAAGAAGCACAACCTACTCTAGAAGAAGTTTCGAGATTAAGAGCATTGGCCCAGCAGAATTCAATGGAAGTACTGAGAGCTGCGGAGGAGCGCTACAACCAAGCGAAAGAATTGGCGAATCAAGGACTTGGTACAGCTTCAGAGAAGGTCGCTCAAACAAAGGACACGGTCCTTCAAGGTGCTCGTGCCACGTCTGAGTACATGGCAGAGAAGGGTGCGAGGGTCAAAGACACAGCCGTAGAAAAGGGTCAGCAGGGTCTTGCGGCTGCGAAGGAAACTGTGCTCAGTGCCGGAAAAACTGCTAAGGACTACACCGTTCCAAAGGCAGAGCAAGCTAAGGACTACACGATGCAAAAGGCTGCAGAAGCCAAGGACTACACACTTCCAAAGGCAGAGCAAGCTAAGGACTACACGATGCAAAAAGCCACAGAAGCTAAGGATAAGACGGTCAAGATCTCTAAAGGAGTTGCCAATTACACGGGAGAGAAGGCAGTTGCAGCAAAGGAAGTGGCGGTGGAGACCAGCAAGGGCGCGGCAGAGTATGCAGGGAAAGCGGCTGTGGAAGTCAAGGATAAGACAATTGCGGCTGGGTGGGGAGCTGCTCATTACACTGCCGAGATAACGGTGGAGGGAACGAAGGCTGCCGCCAGGGTCGTTCAGGGAGTCGCTGAGAAGGCAGGAGAGGTTGCTCTTGGTGCAGGACATAAGGCTGCAGAGATTGCTGCCAAGCCCTTGGCTGCAGCAAAGGATGTGGCAGCTGCGACTGGTGAAAAGGCCAAGGAGTATACAGCCAGGAAGAAAGAAGAAGCCAAAAGACAGCTAGAAACCAAGAAGTCAGCCGAAAAGCAGGTGTTTAGTAAACTAATCATGCAAATTCTAGTTGTTGTGTTCTTGATGATGTTCAATTTAGTTTAACAAAGAACAGACTGAACACTGAGTGAGAATGGTAATTATGATGGGCTTTTGCGCATAACTCGTGGACTATAATAACTAAGATCAAGAATATTAGGATCTTATCAGGTGTCTGGCGGGTTCTGGTTATAGTGGGATGTCCTTGAGTCTTGGATTATTTTATGTATGAGATAATTGCTATGTTTCCTCATTCAATAGGAAATTGAAACGCTTTGCAGGAAACAGAAGGGGCTGAACGGCCCAAAGATGTAGTGTCGCAAGCCAAAGAAATGGTGGAAGGGGGGGCTAGAAGAGCGAAGGAGACTACCCAGGAAATCCTCAAGGGATCGACCGAGGAGGAAAAGATGGGGACCGGCGAGCAGGTCGCTCAGGGCCAAACAGAACACGGAAACACCGAGGAGCAGCAGCCCGGAGGGGGTGTACTTGAACAGCCCAAAGGTATAGTCACACAAGCCAAAGAAACGGTGGAAGCAGGGGCTAGAAAGGCGAAGGAGACTGCCCAGGGAATCCTTGAGGGATCGACCAAGGAGGGAAAGATGGGGACAGGCGAGCAGGTCGCTCAGGGCAAAACAGAACACAGAAAGACCGAGAAGCAGCAGCCCGGAGGTGGCGTACTGGCTGAACAGCCCAAAGGTGTGGTCGCACAAGCCAAGGAAATGGTGGAAGGAGGGGCTAGAAAGGCGAAGGAGACTGCCCAGGAAATCCTCGAGGGATCAACCGAGGAGGGAAAGACGGGGACCGGTGAGCAGGTTGTTCAGGGAAAAACAGAACACGAAAAGACCGGGGAGCAGCAGCCTGGAGGTGGCGTACTGGGAGCAATTGGCGAGACTATAGTGGAGATTGCGCAGACAACCAAGGAGTTCGTGGTCGGCCAGGACGAGCCAGGAGGCGAAGAGGCGAACCTCGCTTTCTCGGCCTCCTCAACGGACCGTAGCGAGCAAGGAGAGCATAAGCAAGACCGCAGTAAATAGGGTTGGCCACAGAAGGTTCATAGCTCTGCTTTGATTTAGGATGGGAAGAGGAATGTAGAGTTGAGAGGTGTGCCATGGTGAAAACGTGAGTGGACGAACCTGCGAAGCAAATAAAACAGTTTGCTAGCTCTTGTCCTAGTGAACTGGTGGATGTACAGATAGAGAATGTTTGTTGTATGGTGAACTTTCGTGTAATAAACGATGCTGGAATGGTTAAGATTTCCATTTCTGAGTGACCCATTTCGCTTTCTTATGACCTTAAACAAGTGGACATAAAAATGACGATGCACGCCAGGAAAAGTGAATCAAGAAAAACGGCTAATCATACCCATGTCTGCAACTGCAAATGAAAGACGAATCGACTTCAATCAATTTTTCTAGAAATTTCACAAGAGCGGATTTCCCTTTTTTTTTTTTTATTACATACAAACCCAACAATCGGCTGTACATCACAGAGATACCCCCATGAAATCCACGTACGGGAAAGAGGAGAAATACCAGTCAGCTCTGAAAAGCAGAAACGGTCATCAAATGGTGATCGGTATGATCAACAGGGTATCTGAGAAGTGAACCACTCCATGACGTGAAGGGGGGCTTTGATCAGCTCCAGCGCGAACTCCACTAGCAGGGTCACGCACAGGAAGCAGGGGCATATCAGAGTCAACAGCAATCTGCAGCGTCGCCCACCATTTTCTCATCTTATTCAATCCATGCAGAGTTCAAAACCCAGAGACTAAATCTCAAGACAACTGGTAGAGGGAGAGAGAGAGAGGTGAAACGTACCCAACGATCCAGACGATGATGCCGACTATGGAGACTAGGAGAGAAAGAAGGGCGAAGGGAAGGCCAAGCAGGAACGCCAGCGGCCTGCAATCATCTCCGCAGCACATTCTCGCTGGCTCTCTCTGTCTCTCCCTCCCGACCTCTGTTCTACTGCCTCTGATGTTTCTTTCTCTGGAAAAAAAGTTGATGAGACAGAAATAATACGTTTTTAGTTCTCCGTGCGTAAAGGTCGGTTTCAGGAACGACTTCCCATCACCCGTAGTGCTCGAAGGATACCCGCCGATGATGCTGTCCCGCGATTGCTTCGCATTTTCGTCACGCTATCGAGAACCCAGGAAAGTTCGTGATAAAGTTCGAGACTTTTGGTTGAGGCGTGAGCTGTGATCGCAGATGCTGCGATACGTGTAAGGCCTGTTGGATCATCACGTGGAATTTAGCTTCGGCTGATGATTCTCATTCCTATTCGCGACAGGGATGGGCTGCATTATTATATATGCATTATTATATGGGTGGAAGCGCCACGTCTCTCCTGTCTTAGGAACTTAGCATATTAGTCCTCTTTGCTACGATTGATTTCTTAGAACGTAAGGTGAAGTTCTAATATGTTCAAGTCAATCATGCATCATCTTGGAATGCTCTCCTATGAAATATTGTCATTGCCTCCTCCCTCCCTCCCTCTTTCTCTCGTTTTTTCCTTTTGACTTTTCATATTCTTACTGTTTGCGTGATAAGAGATTCTATCCGGTCTGCACCATATTTAGGCCTTTTTGAAGTTCTAAAATGTATATATCCCGTTAGAAATCAAGGGAAATACTCGCCTAGACCCAAAATATATAGTTGTAATCCACCCGACCTAGTGGACACGGGAAAATTCCCTCATCATCAAACATGGCATGTGATAATTTTACCGGTCCAAAGCTCTGTATCTAGGCTCACCAGAGTCCAAGGTCTAATAAGTAATCAGTCATGAAGAGACCCAGCATAAGGACCAGAGAAGAAGGCGCACACATCTTTAAGCTGAGAGACATCACACGGCAAAGTTCCCCTGTATCCTACCAATATTAACTTGTCCAAAATAAGCTAAAAAAAAAAAAAAATCAAAAAGGTGCAACAGCGAAGTTAGGAAGTATTAACTTATGTAGTAATTACATCTCAATAGGAGTGTGGAGAAAGGCACAGAACAACATGCCTATGATATCACACTGAAATCATGAGAAGCGATCAAAAGTTGAAATACCACGTCCTCTCCTCAATGAATTCTTGAATTTCTTTTATGCTTGCCAAGGTAGTTGCTGATTTAAAAAGGGTTTTCCTTGAAGTTCCTGATAGCAAGGAGTCAATTTTCACCTGGCATTCTGCACCCCGCTGATGGAGGTAGCCAGTGGTTGAAAATATTTGTACCCAAGCAATTGGAGTGGTAATACGAGTGAACTTGTTTCACCTGATCTGAACGAAATCATCAGGCGGGTCCACTTGAACTAGAGTTCTCACTCTCCATAGATATGATGTGAGCCAGCCTATCATATACCTGCCATGATTATTTCACCATCATAAGTGACAGGTATCTATGAAACTCGCAAACATTTGGTCCAATCATCTGAAAGATCTCTCATACCACAGAAAGCTGCTCCTTCCCATCTTGCTTATTTGTCGATGATGATGCGTACCTTGTGAAATGGTTTAAGGAGAAAATCAAAACAAGGTAATAGGAAAGCAGAAAATTTTGATTGCCATACTCTGTCAATTTTTCCCTTACCAGTCACGAGGAATACCAGCTTTGTCTCGAGCTGAATAATTGAAAGGGCCCTTCAACTCTACACCGTACTCTGTCAATATGTCTGCAAGAGAAGTTGAATCAGCAAAGGTTTATGGGTTCATAACAGAGGCCTGAGGGAGTAGGGCCTGAACCTTTGAAAGTGGAGCAAGGAGCACAGTTCATTTTCCGACAAATGGAGATAAACCAATCAACACCAACGGCTACATGAGCCATTTCCTCGTCAGCAATCCTACCCACGATTTTAGATGTCATGTTGTCACCAAAGCCGACCAATTTTTGCACCAAACGTGGCCCAGCATCAAGCCCCGGGCCTCCTGAATGAAAGGGAAAAAGAAATTCTGTACATTTTAGCATGTATGGCAATTTGTAATCAGCAGCTATACTGTGGAACTACATAAGATATAGCAAGTTGGATGATCTTCATTTTCGAATGTTAACCCTGTTAATGCTTCATACTGGAGGTGAGCAGAACAGCATCCAGGCGAAGCGCACTCTTCTTCTCAACCTCTGGAAGGAACTTTTTAAAAGACAAGATGAATGTCCAACTACCATATAGCAAATTTAAGCAATGACAAGAAGATGGCACAATGATGATGCCAAAGAATCCAGGAGCTAAATTTGGAAAAGTATACATAACCTTATTTTGCATAGCGGAAGAGAAAATTGTCGGAAATATCAGAGGGTCAAGAACAATAAATGAAGGCCTTGGGTGAGTAGGGAGAAGGAGTGCCTTCATGTCATACTTAACATTACGAGTGAAAAGACAAATGGAAAAGCAAGAGTCTTTGGCCCCATCATTGGAAGAGAACGCTTTGTGAAGCTTGTCATAACAAACAATCAACAACTCAAATGTTAAGGGATACCTGAACCAGTGGGATTACTGCCAAACGAGCAGCAACATTATCAGAGGATTTCTCACACTCTCTCCAAAGCAAATTATGAGCAGGCATATCTCCATACCTAGGTAAACAAAGAGAATATGATGAAGGCATACTGGTCGCACAGGCTAGAACGAATTTGCTAACCCAAAAGTTCCCCTGACCTGAATCCAAGCTCCAGCAGCCTCTGAGAGCACCAAGCAAAATGGCGACTCTCATCATCAGCGACGCGAGCAAAGTCTGCAAAAAATCCTTCCCCAAGAGTCTCCAAGAACGGCGAGAACCGAACTACAGTATCCCATGCCAAATCAATCGCATTGAGCTCCACATGAGCCAGATTATGCAGCATATAGGCATTAAGAGGTAATCCTGATACTTTAGGGGGCGGTATATCCTTTGGGGAAACCTATAGTAAATAACAGATGAGAAGACGGTTGAGATTCTTAATCTTACAGACAGGCAAGCAATTTACCATGTAAACAGCATCTCAAGATCCAAAACACGACTCCTTCAATTCTAAACTGGCAAAAAGAGTGAGAGGTCGATCATCAGCAAGAGACCAAGATTCCAATCACACGGAAGGCAGAAAACATTCTAATGGTACATTAACTAGGCAACATCGAATTTTTTCATGTATTGCAAGTAAAAGCAGATGATAGTCCCTGCATTGCTGCAGCATTCACAAAGAACGCAGTCTCCCGGTGTTAACTTCAGGTCAAGCTTACTGAGACTAATGGTACAAGCACACCAGTGATGCTCTGGAAATAAGAAACAGTGACAACAACACCAACCCCAAAACGCATTGAAAAGAACCAACTCCCAGAATTCGAAACTCTCGAAAGCCGACGCCTTTTCGACAATTCTCCAAAAAACAAAACAAGACTTACCAGTTCCGGCCTCGCAGGCCTGGCCGGTCTATCGGGGGGCCGAGACACCCCGACGGGCAGATTCTCGCCGCGCCACCTGCAGTACGCGAGATGGGAGAGCTCGGACTTCGAAGCAGGGTCGCCGGTGGCAAGAACGAGAGCACCCATTTCAGCCAGGGAAGAAGCCGACCCGACTGCGCTCCGTCCCGGGTCGGGCGACGCAAGGGGCGGTCCAGGCGGAGGCTGCGGTCCATTGGGTCCCCAGAACCGGTCGTGGTTCAGCGAGCTCTCCCGCCATGGCCGGAGGCCCGACCACGGCGTGTACTCGATGCGAGACGGCGGCGAGGAGGAGGAGGAGAGAGGCTTGGGCCTGAGGGCCGATGAGGGAGACCGTCGGAGTGAAGGAGGGCATGAGGCCGCGAGCTTGAGGTACTGCATCATCGTCTCCACGAGCTTCTCTCATTTCATTGCGTTCCCAAAAACATAAAAGAGAGGTCATAGCTTTTTTCTTTGTCAAAAAGAAAATGACTTTATAAAGCAAAGTTTTACCTTTTTAAACCTATGCTAAAAAAATTTTGACCCAAAAAAGGAATTAAAAAATTGGACAAATTCGATAAATTTTTAAACTTGATGGTATTAATCAATTTAGATGGTTTTAATTAAAATGTGATCTCTACGGGCATCAAATGTCCTTGCATTCCTCACACGGTGTTGCATAACTAGAGAGACGACTATTCGATTACAAGATATTATGTGAAGCACCGGTTAACTCAACATAAATCATAATAAATTTCACAATCTCAATCAAGCATCGAATTACCATACAACCTTATTTGGTAGTAACTACCTTGGAAGAAGTGACGGGGAGTCTACTTTCCCCTTATGGCTCCCAGAGGGTCAAACTTGAGAGGCTCATAAATTTTCTTGGACTTTCTCGCCCAATGTCATGCTAATGGACTGAGCAAGGGTCACAGCCTTCACCCTGAAAAACAACACTGTAATCAGGACCAATTAGTCAAAGAAACTGGATAGAGCGCTATGTGATATAGAATGGGAGAATTACATTTCCTAATGCTGATTGTTCAAGATTTCCAGCTATTGGGCCTGACTCATGGTCCGCCTCCTTCTTTTCATTTAACTGAGAACACAAAGAGGAAAAAGAGGGCTTTCAAATATGAGGCATCTGGTCTAAAAATGAGGAATGTGGGCAACTTGTCAACAAAACATGGGCTGAGCTGATTCCCACAATTTGAATATGGGTGGAGAAACTACAAAGTGGTGCACAAACTTTGAGAGCCGAAAAAAGCTCTGTCCAATGCAAAAATCAAACATTGAGTTGAAGAATGAGTTACAAAGGGTAACAAATGCCCTCACATGGACAAAGAAAGCGAAACAAAGAAGAAGAATCACTCAGGAAATTGAAAAACTATGGAGGCAGAGAGGAGATGTATTGGGGTGCTGCGCTCACTCTTAGGTGTAATTCTATTTTAGGGAAAACTTTTAAATTTTTAAGTCTTAGAATTCAAAGTAGACTGAATTTAAAGAGAAGATAACTTTTTAAAGCAAAATTATATCTTTTTTAACCTATTAGATTCAAAAAACTTATAAAGTAGACTGAAAATTTAAATTTTAAGATTTTCCAATAATATTTTTAGATTTTTTCAAAGCAAAATTATAAACCTATGCAAAATTTGATCGCATCAATTTCATAAATTTTAAAACTCGATGGTATTAATCGAGAATTTCGATTGCATTAATTGAAAATGTAATTTCGCGATTAATTTTAAGATTTTCCATATAATATTTTTAGGTGCTGATGTTGGCAAACCTTTGAGAAGCTGCAAGCGTTCATCAGAGGCTCTGGCTAAAACGATCGCCGCCCATGGCGGGATGGTAGCCATCCGCCGAAGCTTCAGCACCGCCCGCTCGTCCCTCCGATCCGTTCTTCCCGGACAGCTCTCTCTGCACGCGGCGGACGGCGACCTCGGACGGCCGTATGGGTACTTATTCCCCTTCTTCGAAGACAGGCAGCAACTCGAGACCCGCCTCGTCTCGCTCCTCGACGGCTGCCGCGGCCTTCCCCAGCTCAAGCAAGTCCACGCGCACCTCTACCGCAAGGGCCTCGACCAATGCTGCTACGTCGTCACCAAGCTCGTCCGCACCCTCACCGAGCTCGGCGTCCCCGTGGGGTCGTACCCGCGCGCCGTCTTCCGGCAGGTCGAGCGCCCCAACCCGTTTCTCTACACCGCACTCATTCGTGGGTACGCGGCTCAGGGGCCGTTTGGGGAGTCCGTCGGGTTGTACGCGAGCATGAGGGAGGAGGGCGTCGGCCCCGTGTCCTTCACGTTCACGGCGCTGCTCAAAGCGTGCGGCGCCGCTCTTGACTTGAATTTGGGGCGCCAGGTGCATGCCCAGACGATGCTGATTGGTGGGTTCTGCTCTGATTTGTATGTGGGGAACTCGTTGATCGGTATGTACGTGAGCTGCGGCGATTTGGGTAGCGGGCGTAAGGTGTTTGACGAAATGCTGCACAGGGATGTTATTTCCTGGACGACGTTGATAGTGGCGTACACGAAGACGGGCGATATGGCGTCTGCTGGCGATTTGTTTGATGGGTTACCGGTGAAGGACATGGTGGCTTGGACTGCTATGGTTACTGGGTTCGCCCAGAACGGCAAGCCGAGGGAGGCGTTGTGGTTTTTCGAGCGAATGCAGGATGCTAGAGTTGAGACCGATGAGGTTACATTGGCCAGTGTTATCTCGGCTTGTGCTCAACTAGGTGCCTCTAAATATGCTAAATGGGTTCGGGATGTTGCCACAAAATCTGGACTTGAGCCGACTGAGAATGTTGTTGTGGGATCGGCTATGGTTGATATGTACTCAAAATGTGGCAATATAGAGGATGCATACATGATCTTTAAAGGCATGAAGAAACGGAATGTGTATACATATAGTTCAATGATTCTAGGCTTTGCGATTCATGGCCTTGCTCGAGCAGCGATGCAACTGTTTGATGAGATGTTAGAAACAGCAACGAGACCTAATAAAGTTACTTTTATAGGTGTACTCGTAGCTTGCAGCCATGGTGGAATGGTTGATCAGGGCAAAAAAATATTTTCATCCATGGAAGAACGCTATGGTGTTGTTCCAGATGGTGATCACTATGCTTGCATGGTTGATCTTCTTGGTCGTGCTGGACATTTAAATGAAGCATTTAAACTTACAGAGACGATGCCTCTAAAACCCCATGGAGGGGTGTGGGGAGCACTTTGGGGGCATGTCGTATCCATAGGAACCCTGACATTGCTCAAATTGCTGCAAGCCATCTTTTTGAGCTCGAACCTCATGCAATTGGAAACTATATGATTCTATGTAACATATTTGCATCAGTTGGTAGGTGGGATGATGTTTCATATGTGAGGAAGTTGGTTAGAGGGAAGGGATTAAAGAAGAATCCTGGATGTAGCTGGTTTGAGTCAGAGAAAGGGGAGATACACGAGTTCTTTGCAGGTGAAACAAAGCATCCGAGGTCAAGCGAGATAAATAAAGTGTTAGAGGATCTTCTGGAGAGATTAAAGGGACATGGTTATCAACAGATCCTGAGTTCAGTGGCTTATGATGTAAGTGAGGACGACAAGAAGCGAATATTGATGGCTCATAGTGAAAAGCTGGCTCTGGCATTTGGGCTGCTGGATTCTAGCGCAAATTGCCCTATCAGGATCATGAAGAACCTCAGGATATGTGAAGACTGTCACTCTTTCATGTGTGGCATATCTCACATTATTGGGAGGGAGATTATTGTGAGGGATAACGTGAGATTCCACCATTTTAACGGTGGGACTTGTTCTTGCGGTAATTTCTGGTGACCAGATCAAGCACATACATCGCTGGAATTCTTTGTCGTGACAGTAGTTGTACGTTATTATTCTTATCTATAAATGCGCTCCTGGATTTGCTTATTGTGATTTTACTAATACAATCACGCTTGTTAGATTCTCTTCCTTAGAGGGCTCAAGAGAGATTGCTTTGATGAAGTGCTTTGTAGGACCGATTCAGTTCTCTTCTCCCACGTAGTTGTATTCCTTTTTTAATCATCTAAAGATGCAATCTCTCGAACTTTTGAGGTGATGGCGCGAGTTTGTAAAACATAAATGCTGAGAAAGTCTTGATGCTATTCCCACATCTCAAAATTTGAGTTTGACAAGTTTGAGGTTCTTTTAGGCCTTTCCTTTTGCCTTTCTTTGCCTTTTTGGATAGCAGTACGGTAATATACGACGTTTGGCGGTATTTTAGGTTAACTTCGTGGCACCTTCTCACCTACGGATCCAATCAACATTGCGCCCATCATGGTTAAACGAAGGAATTCAAAACAAGTTACTTTCTCTGGGATTAATCTCAAAAAATTGTGCAGAACAGAAACCGAACCCGTGATGAGCTCGACACTGATTTAGGTTAACCTCAGTGGCGGCGAATGCCTTGTTCAAAGACCGAAAAATCCGTGGCAATGGAGCAAAGCTAATTTGCAGAGTCCTTTTTGGTGGGTCTCTCTCACTCTCCCTCCACTATTTAGATAGACACTCCAAATCTCTTCCATTGGCTAAGTGGAGGAACCTCATATCCTTGTATTGCATTAGAACACATCAGCACGAGCGTAAGATTCTTCTCGTCCACATTTGCTGGATAAAATTAAGGTGCCCTTTTCTGACCAAATCATAGGCTTTGTCGAGCGGCTGAAAGTGAAAGCCATCTTGTCCTGAATGGCGACCAACTTATAGTATTCAGATCATGCACTAATCAGATATTGCCTTGAGAGGCTCTTGGTAGATTATTGGGGGAATCCAGCCTACCAAGGTCAACAAGAATAAAAGGTTATAGCTCCACTCCACCTCAAATTCATGGTGAGCAAAATGGTGCAATGCCCTGAAATCACATCGAAAATGATTACCGACACAACAATGTTTTTAGCAAGCTACATAGTACATTCCAATTTGGAACCTATGCCCTACATAGGAAATAATTGAATATGAAGAAACACTTGTGTGGACCGGTTCTAGGGATGTCGTGAAATCCACGCAGGACTTGTATAGAACTTACTATTTTGGTCATGATCAAGATTGATTTAGTTTACTGTACAATGGATATATAAAGGAAGTATTTTACTTGAATTTGAAGCAACCATATATTCTGCTTATCGAGTTGAAATGAAAACGCTAGTTTGGGCAAACATCATAATTTGTGAGTATCACCAATAGTAAAGACCATGTCCATCATATCAGACCCACAGCATTGGGACTTCTAATGCCCCACATGCTTGGTCAATGCCTACAAAGTTTAATTTGTCCAACTACCTGTATCACTTTCATATTTGACTGATTGAAGTCTGCCATACTAATTGCGTAGATAAGTGTAGGTTGTGTTTAGCTACCCATAGTTGACGGAAATTTTGTGAATGAAACACCCCTTATACAACTAACTAATGAGGATAACTTTACACTTTTTAATACGCCATCTCTTCTTGTATTATAGTACCATTAAATTAGAAAGTAAGTTATTTCGAATTTAGCATACCATGACTCATGGTATAGTATTGTATTGTATGTTACATTACGTCATGATTATATACTGCTATATTGTGAGCATTGCATGTATAAGCCTTTTTTTTTTTTTTTTTTGAGAGAGAGAGAGAGAGAGAGAGAGAGAGAGAGAGAGAGAGAGAGAGAGAGAGGGGTAGGTTTCGAATACTGAATATAAGTTGAAGACTAGTGAGGAAAACATCATCCTTCCCACATGTAATATTCTCATAACTTAGGAACTATAAGCGAGCGAAAAACATAGGACTCTTGCACCTTTTGGTGCTAGGGCAACGCATGTCACCTCTTTTTTTTTTTTTGGGTAACCAGCATGTCACCTCTTTCATCACCATTTTCATTATTATTCCCTATCTCACATTATTCTTGTTCACGAACACCTTGTACCACGTAGAACTTTGGCTACGTTTATAGAAAATAACCCTCTCTCGCACGGTTGGGTTTCTATGGCTAGCGAAGGGCGGAAGGGCTGTGAATGTGATGCTGCGGGTCGGGTCCTCCTGGCGCTGCCTTCGCTGGGTCCGCATCCATAGTCGAAGCCCACTCAACAGAGCTCGGCTTGGCCCCGTCGCCGTTGCCGAGTTGACGCAAAAGAAGATGGCCAGCATTCCTCTTATCCACGAGAGCACGTCCCTGTGCATTCACGACGAGAAACGCAAAAAGAACTGCGACGAGTAAAACCCGCCTCGCATTCGAAAAACCAGCCATGTGCGAATGTGGAAAGATGCGAACGAGCAGAAAGATGCTTGAGCTACTATGCAAGTCCAAGGCAAAGGATTCTTCTTCTTTGTGTGCTTGACCTGAGCATTGGATCGCTCTATTTATAGACAGACCATGAGAGAAAAGGGTGGATGAGTAGAGACAACCTTGAGTCACACTGAGTCACACTAGCATTTCGATTTTGTCCTCGATACCACATGGTCCCCCTCTGAGATATGTAATTCTGCTTATGGTGGGTGTCCCATCGCCATAGGGCCTTACCAATTTAAAAACTTGGTCATTTGGATCTTCACATACTGTCGCCGCTCCTTCCTTTTTCTTGGATGAGCCTCCACGCCCACCCAAAAGTCAAAGAATAAAAAAGGGTACTTAAATCCAAAAAAACCCGGTCATCATGGCCTTAATGCCACTGTTTTTTTGGACGGTGACTGCAAACTAATAGCCGATCTTTCATTTTCTTTCAATAAAGAATTTCGGATAGGCACAAAGATTGTTCAAGCCACGTCCCTTCTCTATGAGATTTATACGATTATCATTATGTGTAAGTTTTGTATTAGATCTTCTAACATGGTATCAAAGTCAGATTCTCTATCTTAATTTATTTTGCATGTACAGCCCCTTTCTTATTCGCTTGTCTAATGTCCAATCCAATGTTGAAGCCAGCTAGCCCCTTGTATTGGTTGCCTCTCTATCCTTTCTCTAAAGTGTTGGTAATCTTTCAAGCCCAATAAGAAAAGACACTGACTATATAGATATGATAAGATGCCATTATGAAATAATTTTCAAAAAGTAACCTTTCGCGCCACTCAATTAACCTAACTAACCAAGCAAAGGGTTGGGCTTGAAAACAAGAAGCAAATGATCGAGGAGGCTTTTCCCAACCTAAATTAGGTTTGAAATCCCTTCCCTATTTGTCAAGCTTAGATTAGAAGCCGACTGAAAAATGGATGCGCTCTACTAGCACGGCTCGCTTTGCTTTTATCATGGAGCTCATTGCTTTTCAATTTTTTTAGGAGTAGATGCTTGTGGAGGAAATCAATCCAGCCACAGGTTTTTCTACGACTACCTTATTACGACTTCATCCTTATCAAAGACCCCACTGCGATATGTTTTGGGTTGGACTTTTTAACAAATTTAACATATTAATTTATGATATATAATTGCCTAGTATAGTCCCTATGGCCCACTTTTGAGTCTTGGCAATATGATCCGCCACAAACACATTCACAGGACCATTCTCCCACTTTCCCTGCCCGAAGAGTCTCTCCATGCCCTAGGAGAGTCCAAAGTGGAGTTGCATTTGGGAATAATTTTAGGTCAATCATGCAGTACTCGTGGCAGTAGGGGAGATCGGTAGTTAAGATCATAGAGGGTACAGGCCTCTCGGTGCTCATGTAGTGTCCTCGACAACACTCAAAAAACTGTTTTCATCACTTGGAATCTCTTCATGTCTCTCCCTCTAACCCTTCCCTTTTCTAGCTTGGCCGCGCTCCAACGCCGTGACATGTCAAGTTTTTGTCAGATGAGCAATTTGAAGATGCATGCAATGATAGGTTATAAGGATGAAAATGGAGATGACAACCCCAAGTCCTCGACACGTTGCCCCATCCTCGTATCGTGTCTTTGTGGAGAAGATAAGATGGGGCAGCAGGAGATCTCATTCCCATTCGCACACCTTCCCTACGGTGACAATCCACGTGGAGTAGCGTCCATGGCTTGGGCGACCTCGAATGAGCACGGCTTTCAAGCGAGTCCTTCTCGACAGGATCTCTTTTGGCCAATCTCCAATCAATCGCATGAAAGCAGATCAAGTAGAGTAGGGATGAGCACGGTTCAGTTTGGTCTGATTTGGATGGAAAAATTGAGCTAAACTACAATAATATGGTTCAGAAAATTTTAAAACCAAACTTAACTATATAAGGGTCTGAAATTAGATCAAATTGAATAGAGCTCATCATTTTTTATTCGACTTCTCTTATCTAATGAAGTTAAATTTCATATAGTATTTAACTTTTAACGAGCTTGAATTGGTTAAAGGCTCAAGTTATCATCTAAACATAGAATAGCATTATGATGTAACAATTACCGCTGCAACACCAACTTATGCATAGTTTGGAGGGAAATTTCAAATAAGAGCATGAAGTGTCTTCATTTTCTCAAATAAATGCATTAAGTGAACATTGTGTCAAATAATGACCTAAAATGACTAGGTCGGTCTCAAATAAGGGCTTGAAGTAGTTATATATGACTCTCCTAAACATCACGCGTGACACATGTACTTTTTGATTTTTTTTTAATAGCAAGCGGAAACACCACAAATACATTACCATACAACATATAAGAAGATTATCACACAAATTAAATATTATACATAATATTTCATTATGTTAACTTTATATTTATAACCCATAACAAACAACACACAAAATACCAAAAGACCTGAGAAGGGTTAGGATCGCCTAACTTCAACACTATCCTCCTATATCCAAAAGCCTGTCTGTATAACACCAAAGCTAAAATCAAATGATCAATGACCTCTTCCATCAATGGCCCATAAAAAATGTAGTCAAGGAGACCATCAAATCCTCTTAGTGGTCCCAACCAGTCGTTGTCAAAGATTGCGTATCAAGCTATATATCGGTGCGGAACCAACTCAGCAAGTCCCGCGTTGACTCAAGCTTTAACATACACAAGAACCATATAAGATAATATCACTTCTTTATAACTATAGTCGATGTGAGCTGGAGCTCTAAAAAGCAGTGGTGGTGGAAGAACCATCCTACAAGTTTGAAAATTAAAGAAATGCCTTGTAAATGAAATTCATAAGTTTAAGATAGGAGATCCACCAATCACTCAACCTAGCATCACAACAACCGTGAATTCAAGACAATACAAAACAACCATGCATAAGGAATGCAAGGATAAAAGTATTATCTTTCCTATCATAATATGTCAATAAGACAACCATAAATTGCATAAGATTGATCACTCATGCGTAAGCAAATTTCATATTATATATCACAAGTACCACAATATCTTATCAATTTACACATATGAACTCATGTTTGTCACTGGCCAGGACTATCTCGATTCACGAGATATCTTGACTAATAAGGCATCGTCACCACTAACTCATGTGGGACGGAATTATACATACTCATTTGCCATGCCTCAGCCTATCAATCACAAGTCTCCTCTACATTAATGAGGATTAATACACCATGACAATGGCCATTTATTAACATCACACCATGGCTTCACAAGCCATATCATATCATGACTACACAAGTCATGTCATCATAAAATTTCATGTCATATTAACCTTGTATAACATTTGCTAACTCTAGAATCTCATACATACTCATATAAGGGAATTCACTCGGTGGCGATGAGCGAACAAATCGTGGCAAATGTCTTAATCATGAAGTATCAAAGATATACGTAATTAATCACAACACAATAAGCATTAGATACTTTTCAATGTTCATAATTGCAGGTGACAACACATTACTCTCTTGGCATTCTCATACAATCATGAGAATCAATCAATTACGTACACTTTAACAAATAAATGTTCATTTTCTTTTCACCAAGCCATGATCATTCGGTAATGAACTTTTACTAGTTTATCAATTCTTGATATCTATTTAACAATAAACACTACTACTCCAATAATTAAAGTAACTCATAGATTTACATTTTATAATAAAACCACCCTTGATTAAGCTCACTTTTTCCACGAAAACTAAGGAGTATTTTCTATAATTCCAAATTCTTAAAAACTAGACTATTGCCCTAGTAAAAATTCTCAATCTATAAATTTACCCCTAACTTCCGATTTTCAACCGACCAAGTAATATTAATCAAATTAAAAACTAAAAGCTATCCTTTTTGTTATCTAAGACATACTAACATTTTATTTACACAATAGACACCCCACATATTTTACAAAACTATTAAAACAACTCATTTTTGGTTAATTAGTTCAACTAGTTCCAATTTTTACATAATTTACACATCACCTATTAACTCTAAAAATAACTTTATCACTTATCATAATAAGATTCCACAAGCTGTGAACAGTCCTCAGAAGTTTCAGTTTTTGCATATTCATCCGTTAACTTGGTGAAATTATGAATTTGGCCCTAAAACCCCTAAACTCATTTTTTTGAACCGATTTGATTCCCCTTTATTAATCTTACTTAGAAATCAGCTTATCAAGACTAAAAAACATAAGATAAACCTGTTAACAACCTTATCTCCATTTTCGAAATTTCAAAATTACCCCATATTTTGTCAAAAATTTACTAAAACACCCCTTATTATGCCTAGTTTTACTATCTTCATATTTTTCCCATTCAAGTTGCTACAAAACCTTTTAGAAATCTCTCAAAGACACTCTAGACATATGAATAGCTTTTTACTACAAGCACAACAATCACTATAACTTAACATACAACTATTGCAACTTACTCACACATAGAATAAAATCTATAGTAAATAAACAAACAATCAATTAATCAAGCTCAAGAGTACTTACTAGATCATTCTTGTCATGCCCCGAACCTCGAGCGCGCCAACATCCCACCATGGTCATTCAAATGCGACGTTCTCAGGTTAAGTCGCCAACCCAATCAGTTCTTTAATGCACATGCGGAAGCATATTATAAAACCCCTGACAATGAAATATGGGATAGAAAAGCAGGAAGCAATTTCACAACAATACACTTTCATAAACCAACGGAGTTACAAACAGAGGCCTACAACCAAAAGTCTACAAAAGACCGACTCTTAAAAAGGAACTTTCCTACGACCTACAAGTCGGACACGTTTTCCAATTCTCATAACTTCGCCTCTGCAACTCCTCAAGGCCAACCAAAACGATCTAGCCGCTCCGTCCACTAGGGACCTAAAAATGAAAGCCCACAACCAGGGTGAGACATTGTCTTAGCAAGTTCACCCTCTAAACCCCTATTAGAAAGAAAATACGCCATAAGGACCACCTAAGCACAAACAGGTGTCAGAAGGCTTACCTTGACCTCAGTTCCCTTCCTGCAAGTCAGTTTAATCAATAAATACTGACAACCACATCATCCAAACAATTCAATTACTCGGATCGACTTAGCGATCAATCGACTCAGTCGATTACATGTCATCGAGTTCATCACATGGTCATTCTGGCTATTCATTCTCGACTCTCAAACATAGCCCTTTAGGCAAGTCTAAACTTTAGTGGTAATCATGGCCCAATGGGCACGACCTCTATCAGGTGGTAAATCACGGCCCGATTGGGCACGACCGATTCCAATTTGGTGGCAACTCTTGGTCCAACTGGCACAGCCATACTTTAGCGGCTCTCTAAGTCCACTCATAACCACTCACGATTATTTTCCCATCAAATATCGACATTTTCCAATTTTTGGATAATTTTCCCATAATCACGAATTCACTCAATTCTCATAAACCGGTACTCAAATAAATAAACAAAAAGCACCACTATAATCAGCACGAAATTCTGACAAATTAAGGTCCCGAAATGATTTTTGGGATTTATTAAATAATTAATTTTATTCCGAAATAATTAAATAATAATATTTTAATAATTTCGAAAAATAATATATTATTAAATTATTAAATAATTTCAAAATATTTATTTATATAAAAAATAAATCATTTACGTCAAATCAAGGCTTATTCAATTATAAACCTACTTAGCCTTAATTAAACATACTTTCAACTAAACATCACTTTAATCTAATCTACTCTTAAATAAATTAAACTAACCACCTAATCACACTTAACATAAACTAAGCACACTTAAAGCATCATTAACCCTCTGATCGAGGTTTAGTGAGATAAACTCACCGGAATCGCTTTCCGATGAGTCTTCGGCGAAGCTAACGACGAGGCGGTCGGAAAACCTTCTCGGGGTGACGCCAAAAGAGGATCGGAAGGCACCCGAAACGGACCTTGAAGATCCGGATCTAGCTGGTTCACGGCTGCTGTTCGCGGTAGGACGAAGGGGCGCCGGTAGCTGGTTGGGTGGAGGAGGACCGGCGGGTGGCAACAGCGGCTTGCACGGGCTTCCAACGAGCTGGATGGTGGCTCACGGCAGCGGCATGGTTAGGGCAGCGACGGACGAGGCTTTTGGACGGCGGGACAGAGGCGGGATGGCAGGAGCTCGCGGCTGGGATGACTCGTGCGAACGAGTGCGCGATAGCGACCTTGGTTGCTCCGGGGACCGAACGGTGGCGAGCTAGCTTCGACGGTGGCTCCGGTGGCTTACGAACGGTGAGGTAGACGGCCGGAGGATACGGGACAATGGCAAAGCAAAGACTAGAGCAGCGAGTGGGCGAGTGGCGAAGGCGATGGCGACGGCGACGGCGACGAGCTGTGGCGTCGAGCGGGCTAAGGGGCTGCCGGTCGGGCGTCAGGCTTGGTGTCACACGGTTCCTCCCCTCTCTCCTCCCTTTTTTTCAAAAACAAAGCCAAGGAAGAAGATGATGTTGATGGGTCACCTTTTTGAGGGCAAATGCACATCCTCCACTTGTCAAGATCTCCTTCACTTGACCTCAACCACCATGACATCACATGAGGTCATTTTCCACTAACTCAAATCCTCCACAACATCTTCCAATGGGTGCAATTTCTTTTTCCGCCGTGGCATGAAATTCAAAATCTTGTACAACACATTCTTTCAATTTCATTCAACTCTCTTCTAATTGAACCAAATTGAAGTCCATAAAATTAATTTAATGTCACCATACTTTAATTCACATATTTACTTGACCATAGAACCATCTTGGATCCCAAAAGTACGACCAAAAGCAAGCCTACCAAATTTCCCAAACCAAATTAACCATACGCTGATTTTTCGCTGAAAACTCGGCTTGCATGAAAAATCTTCTGAAGAAGAGTCAACGTTCCTAAAATGATTTGTGATACAACAGGACTTCCAATTTTTGAATTTAGGTTCGATTTTACGGTTAATTTCAATTCGACGTGAATTTAGCGCGTCTTAATTTATTGGGTAGCTTTTAGGAATTTTCATGCATTTGACCTGTGGTTGATTATTCTCAAGCCACAAAGTACATTTTTGACACATTGGCGACTCTCGGTTGTCGTAGAAATCTCAAGGTTTCAAATACGAACACAGGATACCAAAACGACAAAAGAATCGATCTAGTGCCGATTGACAAGAATTGTGCAATTAGCTGGAATCACCCACACTTAATCACATACTTTTGTCGAGTCGACCTATCCCCAAACTTCTAATTGATCTTACTATGTCGTAATGATCTCTTATAGATTTGCACGGTCGAGTTGTCGTTTTTTGGTCGAATTCTCAAGTATGATGCGTTAAAATCCCTTAACGGCTTCACCTGATAGACTAGTTATCCAATGAGTGATTAGTTCAGGAAAAAGAACTATAAGCGCGTCAATGAAATGCCCAACTATTTCGATTGAAATCAGAACCTGAAATTCAGGATGTCACAATTCTAGCTTAGTCCTTAGGTTTTTCACTTACCTTGAGTGAAATCTTCAACAAACAAAGCATTTACTCACCTTGAAATCAAAATAATCATTAAAATTAACAAGTGTCATTCTTTAGAAAACAACAAAGCTTATTGGATAAAAATAAAAGGAAAATCTTTGAATTTACCTTGTAAGACACTAAACTGAAAAAGAAAAAAAAAAAAAAAAAGAAGGGGTTTGGACCTTGTCTTGAAAGAGAGAGTGAAATAAAACTTCAACTTGAAGAAGTGAGGGAGATGGAGGTGCAAGCGAAAGAGGTAGGGAAACAAGGCATTATCTCTTGTCTTCCACACTTATTCTCTATATTTAAGAATGGTTGGAATGTCTTCCACACTTATTCTCTATATTTAAGAATGGTTGGAAGTAACATTTATTAGCCTTGGTTAAAAGTAATAATGCAATTTAATTAGAGTTAAATGTAGACAAAAAAATTTCTAGGGTTAAGATAATGTCATGCATAAGGTCATATAGATAAGTTCAAAGGATTTAATTTAGACATGTGGATAAAAAATGTGGTGGAGATGAAGACATTTGTCTAAGTTCTCATGGTGACAAATGGCATGGTTTAATAAAAAGATTGAGATATTATGTTAATTTGGACAAATACTTTACATTGCAGTAAATAACCAAGGAAATCAATATTCATTTGAAGCATTAGTAAATCAGAAAATTATTCTAAACCCGCTAGAATTATTAACAAAAGATATAGAACAATAAGGAAACCTTAACTTAGTAAAAATTTAATGTTTGAAAATTATTCGATACGTATTTAGGAGCGTATCGATTCTTGCCGATAGTTACTATACTAATTATATATCCTAAATATCATGAACTATAAAGAAATTTCATATGTCACATTATAGCAGTTTAAAATAAGAGTATGACCTCGCTAGCGAGCTAAATATTTTAGTTGGTTAAAGGCATTTTCATTTAAAGACAAATTTAATTTTAAATGTTTTTTTTTTTTTTTTTCTCTTTTAAAAAAAAAATTCAACAAGAGCCGACAAAGGTTTGATCGTTGACTATTGGGTGAGGGCCACCGTCCTCGCCAAATCTAGCCAAAGGTCACCTCGACCCATGCCCTCACCAGCTATGAGCGACCCTCACTTGTGGCTTTTAAGGGTAGCCTTGCCAACCGCTGACAAAGCGGCCCTTGCATATATCTGGCGAGAGGGCCTCAACTATGGCTTGTGAAAGCGACTCTCGTCCAACCCTCTTGGGCATTACGATGGCTGCCCATTGCTTGAGACCAACCACCAACGAAGAAGAAACAGAAAACCGAAAAAAAAAAAAAATAGAAAGAAACAAAAAAAAAAAAAAAAAAAAAAAAAGAAGAAGAAAATATTTAAAAAAGGTGAAGGATGAAAAGGTTCTTGACTAATTGGAAAGTAAAGTCCTTTTTTCAAACTAATATAGCTACTTATAAAATTCATTTGAAGTTTTTATTTTACACTCTTATTTGAAATAAGATTTACTTTATATTTTTATTTGAACAAATGAAGACATTTTAAACCCTAAATTGGAATTTTCCCCATAATCTCGCATTACGGCATAACTCATAAAAAGAGTTCGATTCAGTGCAATTTGGAAAAAAAAACATTCAAATCAAACCAAATTGCCAAATTTTAGTCAGCTTCGATTTACAAACTGAAATTATTGAAATTACATCTCAAGGACTAAGCTGATGATAAGTTGATTTGACAGTTTGAATCGAATTATGCTCGTTCCTCATTAATTAGAAAAAAAAATTTGGACTAGAGGATAAAGGAAAAAAAAAAACCAAAACCCTAGAAAAATCTCACCTTGAATTGAGCTTGACAAGCTTGCTTGGGGCTAAAAGTCTGGACTTTGCAACTCTGAAAACTTGAAACGTCGAGTTCAAGAGTCCGTCTGCGCTCTGACCCAACCGTGTTCCCATTTTTCGCTTGCAGAAACTGAGTAAGGCATTCTCTTCCTTACTTCACTCTCACCTCTCTCTCTCTCTCTCTCTCTCTCTCTCTCTCTCTCTCTCTCTCTCTCATGATTTGTACTTGGTCGACTGAGGCTGTCGCTATCGGTTTGCGCGTCCTGCAAATTGGAGCTTCAATTTTGAAAAATTTGATATGGAAATGGAGTTTTAGGGCTGAAAGTTGGAATTTTTGCGCCAAGGAGTGAAATCCAGAGGGCTAAATCTTTTTCCCGTATTCTTTTCGCTAGAGGGTCGATAATGCTGGAGAGACCCTGTTGCTTCAAATGGTTTCATAATTTTTTTATTATTTGGAAAGTATTAATTTTCTCATTGGCATGGGTTGTCGGAGTTGTGGGGAGTTTCATACACGGGTACATGGCTCACATGGAGAAAGATTGTAAATTTTGGCATGGCATTGAAGGGGAATGGTTATTGGGGGTGAATGATAACCATTCTATTCCAGAAATAGGTTCTGGAAGATAAATAGATTTTTTTTTTTATTTCTATTTCTAGAAGAGTTTCTAAGAAAAAATAACCATTTGATAACGACACAAAATTTCTACTCTAAAAATAGAAATTCGTTTGATAATGATACAAAATTTTTTCTTTTCGGATGACAGTGGACCGACAACCGGTGGCAGCGGGGGCGGTGGGCGGCGGCCGGCGATCGGTGACTAGCGACAATCGGCGACCGGCGGCCGGCGGCAGCGGCAATGGCTAGCGACCGACGGCGGCGGTGGTGGGCAACCAACGGACGATGGTCGATGGCGACGGATGAAGGACCGGTTGACAAATGATAAGAAGAATTTTTATTTCTCATTTTTATTCTAGAAATAGAGAAGTAGAAAATTTCTACTTCTGATTTCTATTCCAAATATATTTCTGGAACAAGAATCTATTTCAGAAATAGAAAAATGGAATAGATTTATCAAACGGATTTTTATTCCAGAGACAAGTCTGTAATAGAAAATTGTTTCTGGAACAGAAATTGCAGTTTGTCATGCACCCTCTGGGGTTCTTGCTTGTTGAATCTTGATGCCTTGTGCTCTTTGTATGCTGGGAAATCTTAGTGCTTTTTTAGAGAGTTCGGTCCCCCTTCGTATGGTTGAAATGTCAACTCAGATTACATTGTTGTTTGGCCGTTATCGACTGTATCAGGGCTGAGTTGATCGCCCGAACTTTCAATCGGTTGTTACCTGAAATCTCACTGCACCACTTGATTTTGTCATACTTCAAATTCTTCAGCTAAAGCTAATGTTGATTCATTATGTGTTCGATCTTTATGTTTCTGAACTTTGGAACTTAAAATGTAGACTTAACTGTTCCTTTTCTTGCTATTTCACTTTCATAAAAAATTATTGAAACATGGTTTTACGGTACTTCCCTATCCCCTTTTCTTTTTCAAACTAAGAAAGGAAAATTATGGAGTAGTGAAGTTATAAGGGAAGAACTTACCGGCTCAATGACTTACTAAGTCCCTTCTTCTCGGAACTGTAAGCTTTGTCCTTTGTGATTTTCAGCTCAAGTATTTTCTCTGATTTTGTAATTGATTTTCTGACCAAATACTAGAATTTTAATCTTTCAGCAAAATTGGCAGTCTTGTGTTACTGATGGAAGTCTATGCTTTGATATCATCTTGTGCTGCACAATAATAATGATCTCTCTCTCTCTCTCTCTCTCTCTCTCTCTCTCCCTCTCTCTGGGATTAAAGAAGAATCCTGGGTGTAGCTGGTTTCAGTCAAAGAAAGGGGAGATACACGAGTTCTTTGCAGGTGATACAAAGCATAGGAGGTCAAGCGAGATAAATAAAGTGTTAGAGGATCTTCTGGAGAGATTAAAGGGACATGGTTATCAACAGATCCTGAGTTCAGTGGCTTATGATGTAAGTGAGGACGACAAGAAGCGAATATTGATGGCTCATAGTGAAAAGCTGGCTTGGGCATTTGGGCTGCTGGATTCTAGCGCAAATTGCCTTATCAGGATCATGAAGAACCTCAGGATATGTGAAGACTGTCACTCTTTCATGTGTGGCATATCTCACATTATTGGGAGGGAGATTATCGTGAGAGATAACGTGAGATTCCACCATTTTAACGGTGGGACTTGTTCTTGCGGTAATTTCTGGTGACTAGATCAAGCACATACATCGCTGGAATTCTTTGTCGTGACAGTAGTTGTACTTTATTATTCTTATCTATAAATGGGCTCCTAGATTTGCTTCTTGTGATTTTACTAATACAATCACGCTATGGTTAGATTCTTTTCCTTAGAGGGCTCAAGAGAGATCGCTTTGATGAAGTGCTTTGTCAGGCCGATTCAGTTCTCTTCTCCCACATACTTGTATTCCTTTTTTGATAATCTAAACTAAAGACACAGTCTCTCTAACTTTTGAGGTGATGGCCTGAGTTCGTAAAGCATAAATGCTGAGAAAGTGTTGATGCTATTCTAACATCTCAAAATTTGAGTTCGACAAGTTTGAGGTTCTTTTAGGCCTTCCCTTTTGCCTTTCCTTCCCTTTTTGGATAGCAGTATGGTAATATACGATGTCTGGCGGTATTTTAGGTTAACTTCGTGGCACCTTCTCACCTACGGATCCAATCAACATTGCGCCCATCATGGTTAAACAAAGAAATTCAAAACAAGTCACTTTCTTTGGGATTAATCTCAAAAAATTGTGCATAACAGAAACTGAACCCGTGACGAGCTTGACATTGATTTAGGTTAACCTTAGTGGCGGCGAATGCCCTGTTCAAAGACTGAAAAATCTGTGGCAATGGAGCAAAGCTGATTTGCAGAGTCCTTTTTGGTGGGTCTCTCTCACTCTCCCTCCACTATTTAGAAAGACACTCCAAATCTCTTCCATTGGCTAAGTGGAGGAACCTCATATCCTTGTATTGCATTAGAACACATCAGCACGAGGGTAAGATTCTTCTTGTCCACATTTGCTGGATAAAATTAAGGTGCCCTTTTCCGACCAAATCATAAGTTTTATCGAGCGCCTGAAAGTGAAAGCCATATTGTCCTGAATGGCGACTAACTTATAGTATTTAGATCATTCACTAATTAGATATTGCCCTGAGAGGCTCTTGGTAGAGTATTGGGGGAATCCAGCCTACCAACGTCAAAAAGAACGAAAGGTTATAGATGCACTCCACCTCAAATCCATGGCGAGCAAAATGGTGCAATGTCCTGAAATCACATCGAAAGTGATTACTGACACAACAATATTTTTAGCAAGCTACATAGTACATTCCAATTTGGAACCTATGCCTCACATAGTGTTGCGACCTCTTTTTTTCTAGCGCTCGATCGGGGCGAGCGCCTTCGGAGGCTAATGGTTTGGCTATGTCTATTAAGCTCAGCTTGGACTCTCCCAAGTCCACCAATTCATGACTTAATAATGCAAGTTTTTAACCTGTAAGTCAATTTTAAAACGGAGTCGCCACTAATCGGTTTAGGGTGGGTCGATTAGAAACCCAAGCAAAGTTTCGGGAGAAATACTTACTCCTGCACAATCAGAGAAATTAAGATCGGGGACTTGATTACACTAGTTAATCACTAATGCCCTTTCAGTACCTAATCTTGTTTAAACCCTAAGGCTTTTTTGATTTTTAAGGGATTTTCCATACATTTATGGAGGAAAAACATTTTTTGGGTCTTTTTCTCATTTTTTTTACGTAAAAAGCATATTTTGGAAAATTTTTTGGTCTTTTTTGGAAAATATAAATCATTTTTGGCCTTTTTCTGAATTTTTGGCTTTTTTGGGAAAATATGAGATTTTTGATTTTTTGATTTTTTTGGAAAATAATTTTTTTGATTTTTTGATTTTATTTAAAATATTATTTTATATTATAATAATATAAAAACGAACCGGGTCGGATCCCCGGGTTGGGTCCGACCCGAGTCGTCCGCCTAGAGACCGGATGGGCCTACGTTGCAAGCCCGACTCGTTTTTTTTTTTTTTTTTTTAATTGCGGCCCAAGAGTCTCGTTGCTTGAAAACGACTCGGCCCGACCCGACGACCCGCTTCGTGGGAACCCTAGAGCTCGACGATTTGCAGCCGAGAGGGGGAAAGTTGTGACGTCACCTGCGGTGACTCGGCGGTCGGGACACGGACGGACGGTGGCTAGGGTTTCGATGGTGACGGCGCGAGCGAGACCCGTTGTTACCTATTTGCAGAGAAGGCGCGGCGAACGGTGGCGGTGATGATGGACCAACACGACCGGGGAAACTTCGCTACGACCGCTTCGATTTTACGCCGGTTCTTCGAGCTTCGGAGTAGAAGCGGCTCGTGGGGGAGATAGCAGCAGAATCGGCGTCGGGATCTCGTGGTTCGCGGTTGGTGCTTGGTCACAGTGACGGTGGCGACCTGTCTTTGGCAAAGATCTAATGCTGCGACGTCAGGGACAACGACAGCTTGGCTCGAGGCAGCGACAGCAGGCCCTGAACCTCCAGATTTGGTGCGGTTTGGGTGAATCGGTCGTGGCAACGGCGTCGGAACGGTGGTAGAGCAGTGGCTGTGTCGGCGACGACGAGTCTTCTCCTTTTGAATTTGGCCCTCCTCTTCGCTCGTGCTCTCTCCCCCTCGAGCTCGCTCGCCGGCTCCTCTTCGCTCGTGCTCTCTCCCCCTTGGGCTCGCTTGCCGCCGACCTCCCCCGAAGTCTCTTAGAGGGAGGTGGTTTGAGCTCGCGACCCAATTTTTGCCTTGCTTGCTCTTTGAGCTCCCCGAAGTCTCTCGGGAACCTCTTTGAGCTTGCTGGCTTGTGTGTTCTTTGGCTTTCTCCCCGACACCCTATTTATAGGCGTAGGGATGCCGGTCGTGGAGGCTAGGCCGGCGGTCCTTGGTGCGCCGACTAGCCTCCCTTCGCCGGCCGAGCTGGTGTCAGTTCATCCCCCTTCACGGAGGCTTGCTCGCCATCAATGCCGCATCCTCTCAGCCACCGGCCTATGCTCCTCTCTCTTCCCTAGCTTGTCCGTTGCGCATCGGCACCCTCTGCACGCGTGAATTGCAAAGGCGTAGGGGAAGAAGAGGGAAGAAGGAAGAAGAAGAAGAAGAAGAAGAAGAAGAAGGGGTTAGGCCAAGGAAAAGAAAGAGAATGGGCCTAGGGGCCCACGCGGAAGGGAAAAAAGGGGGTTGGGTGCAAGGCCTAGCCCCAATGGGTTGTTGCTTCTATTTTCTTTTTGTTTTTTTTTAAGTTTTTTTGTTGTTTTTATTATTTATTATTTATTATCCGAAGAAAAGGAAAAACACAGATTAAAAGAGACTAAGTAAAAATTAATCAAAATTTAGGCGTTAATAGCTGCCCCTCTTTGAAGGTGAGCTTGCAAAGGTTGCATTCAAAAACAAACTGATGCATAAATTTTATCCATGCATGTGCAGCAGATTATATTTTATTTGGGACTTATTGTCCTATGCAGAAAAAGAACAATATAATATTACACATACTAAGGCTGATAAGAAGATACCTGTAGTTACTTACCAAGCACGAGTGAGATAGGGTGCGAATCTTGAGCTTCGCAAGTATCAAGGCATCATCTTACCTGGTGACGTGAGGAGGTTGCTCCTCCAAGACCCGAACCTTTCTTCGGTCGCCTTGATGGGAAATTGCTTTTGCAGGACCCGAACCAATTTTCGGTTGTCTATTAGAGCAATAAGTTGTTTACCCGACCTTTCGCGAGGGATGTGCCGACCTTTCTCGGGACATCTGTTTGTGGGGTGTCTGATCATTGTCAAGGACACCATATGGTACCCAACCTTTCTCAAGGGATGCACCGACCTTTCTCAGGGCATCTGTTTATTGGTGCTTGATCTTCGTCAAAGACATCGGTTGGTACCTGACCTTTCTCGGGAGATGCATTGACCTTTCTCAGGGCATCGGTTTGTGGGGTGTTTGACCTCTGTCAAGGACACCGGTTGGTACTCGACCTTTCTCAGGAGATGCGTCGACCTTTCTCAGGGTATCCATTTATTAGGGTGCCTGACCTCATTCAAGGACACTGGATGGTACCCGACCTTTCTCGGGAGATGCACTGACTTTTCTTAGGGCATCTGTTTCTTCGAGAGATACTTGGACATTCACAGGCATTGAAAGAGTACATGGATATTCACAAGTACTAACTTGAAGGATACCTGGTTGTTTTCAGGCATCAAAGGGGTACTTGGATGATCACAAGTACAAATTGTGGAAGGTGCCTGGATGTTTGCAGGCATTGAAGGATTACCTGGATGATCACAAGTACTAGATGCTGGAAAATACCTGATTGCTTGTAGGTATCGAAAGAGTACTTGGATGATCACAAGTATGAATTCTGGAGGGTGCCTGGATGTTCGTAGGCATTGAGGGAGTATCTGGATGATCACAAGTATTAGATGCTGGAGAATACCTGGTTGCTTGCAGGTATCAAAATAGTACTTGGATGATCACAAGTACAAACTTTAAATGATGCTTGGATGTTCACAGGCATCGATTAGGTACTTGGATGATCACAAGTATGAAATTCTACAAAATACCTTATTGCTTGCAGGTATTGAAAGAGTACTTGGATGATCACAAGTACAAACTCTTGGAGAATACCTAGACGTTCGCAGGTATCGAAGGGGTACTTGGAGGATTACAAGTACGAACTCTTGGTAGATGAAATATCGAGGACGTACCTAAGATATTTATGAGAGTCTCTTACCTCCTAGTAATTGGGGATATTGAAGATGTACCTGAGATATTTTTGAAGGTCTCTCGCCTCTTGGTAGTTGGAATATCGAGGACGTGCCTCGGCTATTCATGAAGGTTTCTCACCTCCTAGTAAAGGGAATATCGAGGATGTACCTAAGATATTCTTGAAGGTCTCTTGTCTCCGGTAACATAAATTTGAATGTAGCACAAGGCTTACCTGGATGGCCGTAGGCACTCAAAAAGGCCGAAACACCTGGGTAACCGCAGATGTACAAAGTACTAGAATATTTGGATGAACACAAGTATTTAATGATACTATCTGAGACCACTCAGGCCGGTCCAAGTGTAAGAAAGCATACCTGGGTAACCACAGGTGCACAATATGATGGAATACTTGAATGGCTACTAGTATTCAATGATACAATTTTGAGGACAACTCGAATAGGTCGAGTGTCACGGAAAGGGAGTATCCGTATGGTGGCCGATACTCAATGACAATAGGATACTTGGACAATCATGAGCATCCAAACTTTAAAGACAACACGAATAGGTCGAGTGTCAATAGAGGGAGCACTTGAGTAACAGTAGGCACTCAAAAACAGGGGGATACTTGGATAGTCGCAAATATCAATACTCTAGGGACAACTCAAACAGGTCGAGTGTCGATAAGAGGGAGTACCCGACAAGTGGTGGGTACTCAAAGACAAGGGGATACTTAGATAGTTGCAAGCACCCAAACTCAAGGGACGACTCGAATAGGTCGAGTGTCAAGAAGAGAGTACATGGACAGTGATAGGTACTTTAAGACCAATGGGGATAGAGATGGCAATATCTCTAATCTCTGAGAGTGTGTCTGCTATTGAACAATATGCACACATGATTGTACATGCTGTAAATTCATGAATTTAAATGTGATTCATGCATGACAATTTTGTCAGTTTTGCATCATTTGAGTTCCATTGGGGAAGTTTTTGAAAGACAACCTTCATTTAGAATGTAGATGTCTTGAGCATGTTAGATGAGGGACTTCCAGTCTGAAAGGACTTTCCGCTCACTCTTATGGAAAAGGCTATCTTGACCATCGACGCAGGATTTATAAGGACCACACTATCTCACTGTCATCATGTTAACAGGGGTCCGAGTATTCTCGCAAGTGGTACAACTTTACCAATGTGAGAGGTCTTTGTTGAAATTGTGATGAAGACTTGGTCAACGGCTCATCAAATGGGACCGTCGAGGTCAGGGCTCATGAATGAACTGCCGCACGATCATCCCTGGGTTTGCAAGTCAAGAATCTTGCGAAAAGAGATAGAATAATCTTGCTCGTACTTCTTCGAGTGATGCTTATAAACATATGAAATCCTACGTTAATTGAAGTGCCCCTAGTCTGAAGAGACTTTTACAATGGGACGCAATGTAGGCTTGACTCATGTGTAAAAGGGTGAGAGCTGGTGATTGCCTTGGCATTTGTCACCGGTCTTTCTTCTCACTGTCAGATGGAGGTTCTATGGACCACAATAGCAACTTTTTCTTGACTGTATTTTTGACTGGGGGGCATTGGCATTGCTTTTACTAGGCACACCGCTTTTTCATGCTCCTATTTTTTATTCCAATTCTTCATTTATGGGCATTGACCTTGCTTTTACCAGGTACACTGCTTTTTTATGCCTTGCTTTTTCTTGTCGTTTGGAGGAACTGGCCTAGGCAAGTTCAATCGAAGCATCATTATTAGACTCTTGAGTCTTCATCTTCAGCCAGCGCTCTAGGCTATGGCAATGACTTCTGCTTTGTCTCAATGTGAGGGTAAAATTACATACTCACTTGGGCTGTATAATGAATACAAGTGCATAGAGAAATAATTGCTCTTTTGTCATTCTAGGGCACTTAAATTAACGCAAGTGTTCATATGCAATAAAGACACCTGAAGATTGATGCAAGTGCGAGCAAGAAAATTTCTCTCTCTTCTCACCTTGTGATGCTGCTTCGCCTCCGATCTGCCCCAGTGTGGGGTGGTTCTTGACGGGGGTATGAGATAAGCTTCACTAGTGTATGGGGCTCAAGAAGGGGGTGAGCAATGAAATGCCTTTCACTGTTTTGATTATTGTACCATTTGCGAGAGAACTCTTTACCCTGCAACCATGGAGTCTTTTGCACTCATCTCACAAGTGTATAGATGGGGGACTGTGTGTAGGATATGGCTTGCCTTGCATTATTTTGATGTGCCTCATCCAGCATGCTTAATCAATCTTGTATTCTTCATTTAGCTGTCTATTCTAATAATCCTTGTAGAATCAGTGACTTAGACAGACAAAATCATTATGCAGAAATCATTTGGAAACGGCATGCAACATTTTAAATATGATGGAGTTTGAACTCTCAAAACAAGTGAATGATTTGATTAAAAAAAAGACCCTATTGACAGCTTTAGGGGTTAACATAATGGTGTTTCCAAATATGTTAAATTTTGAACATCAAAATGGCTATTCGCAAATGGGTATCGATGGTTGTCCCTATTGATTAGGGATATGACACATGAATGATCAGCCAAAGATTGAGAATTTGATCGGGCATCTCTGTTTTTGCCCCTGCAGAAGAGAAGATGTACAAGTAGATCAATTAGTCTGGCCAAAATCAAATGTGAGTTGAGGTTTGAAGATTTTCTGTCATTTGCTTTGGTGATTACTTAGGATGCCATTTCGCTTAAGAGAGCTTATTAGAGTTTGACATGTCTTTCCTTGATTTGTTATTCGCATTTTTTACGGTCGATAAAAGGGATTATGTTAGTCAGAAGCTCTTTCAAGAGTCCATTCAACATTGGAAAATATCACAATGTGATAAAAGGATCAATTAAAAAAGATCCTATAATTAAAATTAGGAATTCGATTGGCCCTTTAGGAATAGTCCTTCATCGAATAACTTGGAAGCGATATAACATTACCATTCACTGGTTTGCAGATGTTTGAATAAACCTGAAGTTTGAGGAGGATATGAAGTCTTGTAATTTTCACTCCGTTAGGTCACCTGCTCTCTCGTAATTTGCAGGTGCAAGAGAAGCAATTTTTTTTTTCTTTTCTTTTTTTCTACCAAGCGGCTAACTGCCGTGTCGGAGATTCGAAACCCCGACTTCGGACCATTTTACTTCTTCCCAGGTACCACTTGGCTAGAGGCGCCGACGGTGTTCGTAGGGCGCTTTTTTTTTTTCATTTAACCGAACCGGCTCCTGGACAACACGTCCTTTCATACCAAGTTAGGTAAATCGATATGGGTCACTTGATTTGCCCAAATTAACCATTAAGCTTGTTTCTTGAATCCTATGCTTCCTGTCAATAGGAGAAAATATGTCAAAAGTGAGTTCAAATACTGAGAATATTGGAAACGATACCAAATTACTCTTCCCCACAGTTTATTTTTGCTGACTTCTAGGGATATTTGAATGTCAATGACAGCTTTTGTCTTTGACATAGTTCAATGTCTCTTTTGATTGGCCCTCCTCATTTGTGGCCCTGTGTACACGATTGATGATTTGCAACGCCTTTCTTCTGTGAAATTCTGTCTTTGACCATATGACCATTAGCAGCATTGAGCAAAGTCATGTACTTCAAGCTTTTATGGAATCTGAGATGGACAATCAAAACCTCCAATTCTCTAATGGCAATTACTTCTTGCGAGAGTATGCGTCTGGAACAAAAAGTGAGGTATCCTGGTTCTAAAGTCATTGTTTGGGATAGAGCACTTCTTTTTATTTAATAGGACTGGTTCCTGGATGACACGTCTTTTACACCAAGTTAGGCGAATTGGATGCGGGTCATTTTCATGCACTAGCTTGACTAGTATTGATTTGCCAAACCTAACCATCGAGTTTAGTTCTTGAGTCACAATGCTTCTTGTCAATAGGGGAAGACATGTCAAAAACAAATTTGGAAAAGGGGAGTATTGGGAGCGATACCGAATTACCCTTCCCCCGAGTTTGTATTTTGATAGCTCCTAGGGATATTTGACTAGTGATGACAGCCTCTTCGTCTCAACACCATTCGACATCTCTTTAAATTGGCCTTTCTTATTCATGGCCATGTATGATTGGTGGTTGTTGATTTATCTTCATCGCCTTCCTTCTGTGGAATTTTTCTACTTTTTTTTACTAGAGCAGCATTGGGCAAAGTCATGTACCTCAAGCTTCCTTGGAACTTGAGATGGACAATCAAAATATCCAGTCTTCTGATAGTAATTATTTCTTGGGGGAATATACATCTGAAACACGAATTGAAGCTTCCAGTCGCTATCTGGAGTAAGCGGTATAGATCGCCTTAACTGTCTGGATTTTCTCCCTGTTGACAGTAACCAATTCAAAGGAAGATAAGAAATTTCTTCCTTGTGCTTTTTGGCTCGTTGTAGCTAGAAGTCCCATCAATGAACTCGCGACATCCTGCCTTGAGCTATCATGTTACATGCTTCAAGTTCGATAGTATGCCTATGCCTATTATGTCCCATCCTTTGTCTCCTGTAGACTATGTAGCACGGATACTCTCCGGAAGCCTTCGTGTCATGTCTGACACTCTGACACGTGGTCAACGAGTGTCGAAAAATCCGACACGTGGTCAACTCTCTCCGACACGCTCCGACACGCTAGTCCAGAATTCCGACACGTGATTCCGACATGCACGGGGTCAATTTTAAAAGTTTCTAATATTTGAGGGGTCAAAATATAAATGTACACAAAATAAGTAATAAAATTGCTATAAATATACACGCACGGGTCAATTTTTTTCAGTTTTTTTTTTAAATTGTTTTAGTTTTTTTAAAAGTCTTTTACTATGAAAGAAGTAATAAAAAATACTATATATGATAAATAAATAAATTTAAAAATATCATTTCAGCATTTTTCTTTAAACAATGTTTTTTTCCACTAAGTTTTATGTATTATTGTAACAAATTAAAATAATGAATGATATTATTTAATATTTTTCATGCAAATTAATTCTAGGCTATGTTTATTATTATTATTATTATTATTATTATTATTATTATTATTATTATTATTATTATTATTATTATTATTATTATTATTATTTATGTATTTATATATAAAAATATATTTAATATATAACGTGTCGGAACGTGTCGAAATTTTCTATTTTTAAGAAATGACGTGTCGGCGTGTCGTGTCACGTGTCGCATGTCCGTGTCGGTACTACATAGCCTGTAGATAGAAGAGAGAGGACGTCATTTTCAACATTTTGTTTAGGGAATAGGACTTACCCTTTTGAAACAGGATCTTTTCTGTTTGCCCTGCTTTCTTAAAAGAGTGTCTTCGAATTTGGCGAGTTCACACGATGTTCGAGCTTCAAATGCCTCATGTCACACTAAGTCAAAGGGGATGATATTATGAGACACGAAGTGAGTAAGTTAGAAAGACAAACATGATTAAATTTAACATCTTGTTTTGACGAAAGCTTTCAGTAATGAGATATTTTTTGTTTTCAAAAGTATATATCTTTGAGGGGGAGAAAGCATGAGGAAGCCCAGCCCTCAATATTTTCCTTGGATGATATTTTTTTTTCATTGTTGGATAGCATCACCGGGCTGGTTTGGAATACTGCCTCATGCGCTCAAAAAAAAAATATTAGAACTGTACATTAGATTACTAGAATGGAAAATGCAACATTAGCACACTAGACATGATAAGAAACATGAAATTATAAAAATAGACAAAACTCATGAAATCTCATATGAAAAAGGAGCACTTTGATAGTGTTGATTCTGAAATCAAGCACCTGAGAGTTTCTTGCCTCCAGTAGACTCGAAGTATTCGCACGAGAGGACCACTTCATTGAAGCTATGGAAGTGCAACCCATGCAACCAACAACAGTGCTTGCGAGGTAAAGCTCCTATGAATAGCTTTATCATTTCTTCTTCGGCCAGCTGAGGGTAGGTTTGTATCATAAAAGTCTCTCACCTCCTTGCATATGCTCGAAAATCCTTCATTGGTCTTCTTTTAAAGTGAACCAAGTTCTCGCAAGGCAATTCAGTTCCAATCTGGCTTTAATATTGATGCAGGAATGCGAAAGACAGCTCATTCCAATCCTTTATGAGGTAGATATTTGCTGTGACGAACCATTGCAATGCAGACCCTGTAAGACTTTCTTGGAAGGCTTGAGTTGTGAATGACATCGGGCTATAGTACCGACTCATTTTAGCGTGGAGATATTGCAAATGAACCATGGGGCAAGTCATGCCATTATACTTGCGGAGATTAGGTATTCACATTTCTCTAGGGGTCATGATCCTATGAGGGCAAGACGGGCCTGGTGTGTCTTGGTTAGGCCACTGGTTTTCCCATTGCATATTCATTGCAATGGTGAATTTTGTTGCTTCAGAAAAGCTGGATTCTATCGAGATCATCCCATTGCTTTCTTCCGGATCAAAATCACCAAACGAGGATGAGGCATTTAAGTTATCCTCATGGTCAGGTGACAAGTTTAGTAGTTCATTGGGAGATAAGTCATAGTAGACAAAGACGAATGTTTCCTCTTCTGACGGGCTTTGGATCTTGTGTGTGGGCGGGAGGTAGTCATACGATGAATGACTGATTTCATTTGTATAATACTAGTAGTTCTCGAGATTGTACCCTAGGGACTGATAACCTTTAGGATTGTAGCTTAGGGAATGCTCGAAATCTCGGTGTGGCAACTCATTGGCTGTCGGGTTTTGCCTACATTTAGTAGCGGGTGTTGACTCGAATTGCTTAGGCCTTCTTTTCTCGACTCTTGGTCTGGACCTTTTGAGTAAAGCCTTTCGTTTCGCCAGTTGGACTTTGTCATAGGGACTGGGGGACGATGGAACCTTGCTCGCTAGGTTGATGGGGGTCGGCATTCTTTGGACCCTAGCTCTTGCAATAAGCTTAGGGAGCTGTCCTACCGTGCTCCGATCTTGAACAGGTTCTGTGTCATTGACCTCGTATGCAAGCCCCTTGCCTTTCCCAATGGAAAACTTTTCAGCAATAGGATATTTGCTCAGTTGCCCATTTATCGTGCAAGGCCTCATTAACATCTTCTTCTCCTGTCTTTACGACTATTGGCTCCTCGTGCTCCGCGACCATCGGTTCTTCATAAGGTAGGACGATGTCGGGGTTGATGTCAACATTATACTCTTGACGGAAAGCATCAATTAGTCCCCCCAGGTTTTAAGGAGATTAATCTTCCTTACAATGTACCACCGCAAGGCGGGGCCAGTTAGGTTTGATTGGTACGATTGAATCATCCTTCGGACCAGGTAGGCCTGCAAGTAGATCTCTGGGTGAGAGGTATCAGCATACCTTTCGCATTCAGATGCTTTGAGCTCTTCAGGGACCTTAATGCCAATGTAATCAGACAAGTCCATGGGATCTTGCTCTCGCAGCTGGCTCAGCTTCTTCATGATCTTTACGAATTGTCTATCCTGTTGGTCATCCTCTAGCAAATTCATGGGTGTTATAACGGTGTTTCAAGCAACTACAGAGCTGGGCTTGGCTTGAGTGGATTCCATTTGTCTTGAGAGTTGTCGAAGTACAATGGATATCTGTCCTACACCATCTTCAATGTTGGCGAGGCGATTTTGTACATCGTTCTGATCGAGCCCTATCACGTGGTGCCATTCGCGGGTGGCTGATAGTCGGTGATTCATAATTACTTGTCGTTGTGAAAAAAATGAATGAACACAAGAGTAGACAAAAATTGACCCATGGCAATGGTCTAACTGTTTTTTATTTATTTATTTATCAAAAGAGTATTTTATAGATCACCGACTTCTGACATCTAAAACTTGAAATTGAAATGACAAAAGGAAATACTAGATATTAAACAAAAGTCCCTAAACAATGGGACAAAACTTTCACGATATTAACACAATGGGGCGCATGATTGCTATTTTATATGCGACGGGGAGCCTTGTTCTTGCGCAGATGCCGCTTCCTTGGACTGGCTCGAGACATGTATCCAGCCTATTCCTAAATCCCTTTGCATAAGCTCTGTTTGGTCGTGTTGGCTGATCTCGCTGAATGGGTGAGGGACCGATGGCTTCCATTTTGTCGGGATATGATGGTTGTAGATGTAGGACTCAGAGGTGTGGTGGACTTTTTCCTGTCCTTCAAGCCCTTCAAGTACCACGATTCTTTTGTGATGGCATCTGCTCCATGATTCCTCAATAATGTCAATCTCGAATGTGTATTCATAACTTTGATTGCTGAAAAGGAGTGGAGGGACTCTCCTTTTGAAAGATGGTGGGATCTCCTGAAGGGCTCCATACTGTCGTGCCACTCGAGATGGGAAATAGTAAATGGCATCGGTGAGGCTGAGCAGCGGAATTGGATAGGGCGCTTGAAAGCGAAGCGAGCTCTCTTTTCATGGAACCAACCAGCACACCATTGGAATGCCTCAGGAGCCGGATCTCTTAGGAAGTTTATCCAATTTAAATAGCTTTGATTAGGAATGTATGGTCCTAAGACCATAAATTTCTATAATGGATTTTTGAAATTATTTGTTTCAGACGATCGCATGAAGCATTGAAATTCGCTTAGGTGAGAAAAGAACCAGACTTGTAAAATTTCCGGGGAGGCCTGCATGATTTTTTTCCTTGTTTTCTTTGAAACGATTGAGGGACAAGAATGTTTCGATTAAAATCATGTTGACATAATTTTGCCCCATTGAGATCTGATCAACTATCCATGCCATCTTTGGACTTATGACGTTTCTTTGATGGGAGAAAATGATGAACCCAAAAAAGACTAGGAGGAAAATCTCACTTTTTTAGGTCATGGGTTGATTTTCAAAACAAACAGTCAAAAATGCTAGGGGGCATGTATATGGTTATTTTCAAGAATTTCCCTCATAACATGGACTTCTTTTCTTAAAAGTCGCGCTAACCCACGCAACGGGATATTGCCTGTTGATGGCCTAACAAGTTTATTCTCGCGAGGTATTCCAGTGATGATGATGTATTTTTCCAAAGTTGGGGTTAGCTCGAATCCACCAAAAATAAAAGTAGTCGTCTTCGGGCACCAGAAATGTGCCATGGCCTATATGACTTCGGGATGAACAGTGATTTGGATTAACGATAGAAGATGACCGACTTTGGCTTTTACGCACTCTTGAGCATACTGGTCCAATTGACCCCACCATCTGAAGAGCTCTGCTTTGGGAGTGGGAATAAACTGGATATCATCTTCTCCCATCGCATATAAACTAGGACTTGAAAAACCTACCTAAATTGCCATGGGCCAATAAAAAAGGACTGAGTAAGAGTAAAGAAATTACTTTGCTTTTAAATAAAAGTGGCAAGCACGGGAACATGCATATGGGACGTGCGGCTCGATTTCTAACGAGAAGGTTTATTGAAATTAAAACGGTATCCGCCTGTCGCAGTCTCGCATTAACAGTGTACCCTCCTAACCTTGGCTAGAGAAATTCGGGGAAAAGAAAGACAACCTCTACAATGCAGTCTCGCATTCGAAGCCATATCTTTCTTAACACCATCCTAAATATCCTATGGCGGCCTAGGTCCGGCGGTCGGGTTGTGTGTGCCATGTGTAGTGCTAAAACAGTAAAACATGCACAATAGTGTATACTCACAAAACATTATGTTTTTAACCAAAATTAAAATAAACCTTTAAGCTACTAACCTGCATAAAGAAAAAAAAAAAAAAAATCAATAAAGTGCTTAAACAAGATAAAACGGCCTAAGTCATCAAATGTCCCCAGTGGAGTCACCAAGCTATCGCGACCTCTTTTTTTCCGGCGCCCGATCAGGGTGGGCGCCTTCGGAGGCTAATGGTTTGGCTATGTCTATTAGGCTCATGTCTATTAGCCTCAGCCCGTACTCTCCCAAGTCCACCAATTCATGACTTAATAATGCAAGTTTTTAACCTGTAAGTCAATTTTAAAACGGAGTCGCTACTAATCGGTTTAGGGTGGGTCAATTAGAAACCCAAGCAAAGTATCGGGAGAAATACTTACTCCTGCACAATCAGAGAAATTAGGATCGGGGACTTGATTACACTAGTTAATCACTAATGCCCTTTCGGTACCTAATCTTGTTTAAACCTTAAGACTTTTTTTGGATTTTTGAGGGATTAGCCATGCATTTGTGGAGGAAAAACATTTTTTGGGTCTTTTTCTCATTTTTTTTTCACATAAAAAGCATTTTTTGGAATTTTTGTTGGTCTTTTTTGGAAAATATAAATCATTTTTGGCCTTTTCTGACTTTTTTGGCTTTTTTGGGAAAAAATGAGATTTCTTGATTTTTTTGGAGAATAAATTATTTTTTTATTTTTTTATCTTATTAAAATATTATTTTATATTATAATAATATAAAAACGAACCGGGTTGGGTCGGACCTAGGTCGTCCACCTAGAGACTGGATGGGCTGCGTTGCAAGCCCGACTCGTTTTTTTTTTTTCTCCTTTAATCGCGGCCCAGCAGCCCGTCACTTGAAAATGACCTAGCCCAACCCGACGACCCGGTCCTGGCAACACCCTACCCGACCCGACGGCCCGCTTTGTGGGAACCCTAGAGCTCGACGATTCACGGCCGAGAGGGGAAAAGCTGTGACGTCACTCGGCGGTGACTCGGTGACCGGGACACGGACGGATGGTGGCTAGGGTTTCGACGATGACGGCGCAAGCGAGACCCACTGTTACCTATTTGCAGAGAAGGCACAATGCGGTGGCGAACGGTGGCGGCGACGATGGACCAGCACGACCGAGGAAACTTCGCTATGATGGCTTCGATTTCGTGCTGGTTCTTCGAGCTTCGAAGCAGAAACAGCTCGTGGGGGAGACAGCAGCAGCAACTGGCGTCGGGATCTCGTGGTTCGTGGCTGGTGCTCGGTCACAGCAATGGTGGCGGCCTGGCTTTAGCAAAGATCTTATGCTGCGGCGTCAGGGACAACGGCAGCTTGGCTTGGGGCAGCGACAATAGGCCTTGAACCTCTAGATCTGGTGTGATTTGGGCAAATCGGTCGCGGTAATGGCGTCGGAATGGTGGCAGAGCAGCGGCTATGTTGGCAACGGCGAGTCTTCTCCCTTCGGATCTGGCCCTCCTCTTCACTCGTGCTCTCTCCCCCTCGGGCTCGCTCGCCATCAGCGTCCCCCGAAGTCTCTTGGAGGGAGGTGGTTTGAGCTCGCGGCCCGATTTCTGCCTTGCTCGCTTTTTGGGCTCCTCAAAGTCTCTCGGGAACCTCTTTGAGCTTACTGGCTTGTGTGTTCTTTGGCCTTCTCCCCGACACCCTATTTATAGGTGTGGGGATGCCGGTCGGCGGAGGCTAGGCTGGTGGTCCTTGGTGCGCCGATCAGCCTTCCTTCGTTGGCCGAACCGGTGTCAGTTCATTCCCCTCCACGGAGGCTTGCTCACCATCAATGCCGCATCCTCTCAGCCACCGGACTATGCTCCTCTCTCTTCCCTCGCTTGTCCGTTGCACGTCAGCACCCTCTGCACACGAGAGTTGCAGAGGCGTAGGGGAAGAAGAGGGAAGAAGGAAGAAGAAGAAGAGAAGGGGGCCGGGCCAAGGAAAAGAAAGTGAATGGGCCTGGGGGCCCGCGTGGAAGGGAAAAAAGGGGGCCGGGCCTTGTTGCTTCTGTTTTCTTTTTGTTTTTTAATTTATTTTTTTGTTGTTTTTATTATTTATTATTTATTATCTGAAGAAAAGAAAAAACACAGATTAAAAGAGACTAAGTAAAAACTAATCAAAATTTAGGCGTCAACACATAGGAAAAAATTGAATACGAAGAAACCGTTGTGCGGACTGGTTCTAGGGATGTCGTGAAATCCACGCGGGACTTGTATAGAACTTACTATTCGTCATGATCAAGATTGATTTAGTTTACCGTACAACGGATATATAAAGGAAGTATTTTACTTGAATTTGAAGCAACCATATACTTTGCTTATAGAGTTGAAATGAAAATGCTAGTTTGGGCAAACATCATAATTTGTGAGTATTGCCAATAGTAAAGACCATGTCCATCATATCAGACCCACAACATTAGGACTTTTGATGCCTCACATGCTTGGTCAATGCCTACAAAGTTTAATTTGTCCAACTACCTATATCACTTTCATATTTGACTGATTAAAGTTTGCCATGCTAATTGTGCAGATGAGTGTAGGTTGTGTTTAGCTACCCGTAGTTGACGGAGATTTTATGAATGAAACACCCCTTATACAACTAACTAATGAGGATAACTTTACACTTTTTAATACTCCGTCTCTTCTTGTGTTATAGTATCATTAAATTAGAGAGTAAATTATTTCGAATTTAGCATACCATGACTCATGGTATAGTATTGTTTTCTATGTTACATTACGTCGCGATTATATAGTGCTACATTGTGAGCATTGCCTGTATAAGCCACGTTTTGAGAGAGAGAGAGAGAGAGAGAGAGAGAGGTAGGTTTCGAATACTGAATATAAGTTGAAGACTAGTGAGGAAAACATCATCGTTCCCATATGTAATATTCTCATAACTTAGGGACTATAAGCGAGCGAAAAACATAGGACTCTTGCACCTTATGGTGCTAGGGCAACGCATGTCACCTCTCTCTCTCTTTTTTTTTTTTTGGTAACCAGCATGTCACCTCTTTCATCACCATATTCATTATTATTCCCTATCTCACATTATTCTTGTTCGCGAACACCTTGTACGACGTAGAACTTTGGCTAGGTTTATAGAAATAACCCTCTCTCGCACGGTTTGGTTTCTATGGCTAGCGAAGGGCGGAAGGGCTGGCAATGTGATGCTGTGGGTCGGGTCCTCCTGGCCCTGCCCTCGCCGGGTCTGCATCCATGGTCGAAGCCCACTCAACATAGCTCGGCTTGGCTCCGTCGCCGTTGCCAAGTTGACGCAAAAGAAGACGGTCAGCATTCCTCTTATCCACGAGAGCACGACCCTGTGCATTCATGACGAAAAACACAAAAAGAACTGCGACGAGTAAAACCCGCCTCGCATTCGAAAAACCAGCCATGTGCGAATGTGGAAAGATGCGAACGTGGGTACAGTAGGAGCTTGAGCTACTATGCAAGTCCAAGGCAAAGGATTCTTCTTCTTTGTGTGCTTGACCTGAGCATTGGATCGCTCTATTTATAGACAGACCATGAGAGAAAAGGGTGGATGAGTAGAGACAACCTTGAGTCACACTGAGTCACACTAGCATTTCGATTTTGTGCTCGATACCCCATGGTCCTGGCATTAATTGTGCCCCTCTGAGATATGTAATTCTGCTTATTGTGGGTGTCCCATCGCCATAGGGCGGTACCCATTTAAAAACTTGGTCATTTTGGATCTTCACATATTGTTGCTGCTCCTTCCTTTTTCTTGGATGAGCCTCCACGCCCACCCAAAAGTCAAAGAATAAAAAAGGGTACTTAAATCCAAAAAACAGTGGCATTAAGCGGTCATCATTGCCTTAATGCCACTGTTTTTTTGGACGGTGACTGTAAACAAATAGCCGATCTTTCATTTTCTTTCAATAAAGAATTTTGGATAAACACAAAGATTGTTCAAGCCATGTCACTTCTTTATGAGATTTATACGATGATCATTATATATAAGTTTTGTATTGGATCTTCTAACGTGATATCAAAGTCAGATTCTCTATCTTAATTTATTTTGCATGTGCAGGCCCTTTCTTATTCACTTGTCTAATATCCAATCCAATGTTGAAGCCAACTAGCGCCCCTTATATTGGTTGCCTCTCTATCCTTTCGCTAAATTGTTGGCAATATTTCGAGCCCAGGAAGAAAAGACACTGACTATATAGATAGGATAAGACGCCATTATAAAATAGTTTCAAAAAGTAACCTTTCGCGCCACTCGATTAACCTCACTAAACAAGCATAGGGTTGGGCTTGAAAGCAAGAAGCAAATGATCGAGAAGGCTTTTCCCAACCTAGGTTAGGTTTGGAATCCTTTCCCTATTTGTCAAGCTTAGATTAGAAGCCAACTGAAAAATGGATGCGCTCTACTGGCGCGGCTCGCTTTGCTTTTGTTGTAGAGCTCACTGTTTTTCATTTTGTTAGGAGTAGATGCTTGTGGAGGAAATCAATCCAGCCACAGGTTTTTCTACGGCTACCTTATTACTACTTCATCCCTATCGAAGACCCTGCGGCAATATGTTTTGGGTTGGACTTTTTAACAAATATAGCATATTAATTAGGATATATAATTGCCTATTATAGTCCCTGTGGTCCACTTTTGAGTCTTGGCCATATGATCCGCCACATACACATTCACAGGACCATTCTCCCACATTCCCTTACCAAAGAGTCTCTCCATGCCCTAGGAGAGTCCAAAGTGGAGTTGCAATGGTCGGTATCGGATCAAATGATCAGCATTTGGGAATATTTTTAGCTCAATTATGCAGTACTCGTGGCAGTAGGGGAGATCGGTGGTTAAGATCATAGATGGTACAGGCCTCTCGGTGTTCGTGTAGTGTCCTCGACAACACTGAAAAAAACTCTTTTCTTCACTTGGAATCTCTTCTGTCTCAAACTCTAACCCTTCCCTTTTCTAGCTTGGCCGCGCTCCAACGCCGTGACATGTCAAGTTTTTGTTAGATGAGCAATTTGAAGATGCATGCAAAGATAGGTTATAAGGATGAAAATGGAGATGACAACCCCAAGTCCTCGACACGTTGCCCCATCCTCGTATCGTGTCTTTGTGGAGAAGGTAAGATGGGGCAGCAGGAGATCTCATTCCCATTCGCACACCTTCCCTACGGTGACAATCCACGTGGAGTAGCGTCCATGGCTTGGGCGACCTCGAATGAGCACGGCTTTCAAGCGAGTCCTTCTCGACAGGATCTCTTTTGGTCAATCTCTAATCAATCGCATGAAAGCAGATCAAGTAGAGTAGGGATGAGCACGGTTCAGTTGGTCTGATTTGGATGGAAAAATTGAGCTAAACTGCAATAATACGGTTCGGAAAATTTTAAAACCAAACTTAACTATATAAGGGTCTGAAATTAGATCAAATTGAATAGAGCTCGTCATTTTTTATTCGACTTCTCTTATCTAATGAAATTAAATTTCATATAATATTTAACTTATAATGAGCTTGAATTGGTTAAAGGCTCAAGCTATCATCTAAAGATAGAATAACATTATAATGTAACAATTACCGCTGCAACACCGACTTATGCATAGTTTGGAGGGAAATTCCAAATAAGAGCATAAAGTGTCTTCATTTTTTCAAATAAATGCATGAAGTGAACGTTGTGTCAAATAATGACCTAAAATGACTAGGTTGGTCTCAAATAAGGGCTTGAAGTAGTTATATGTGACTCTCTAGAACATCACGTGCGACACGTGTACTTTCTTATTTTTATTTTTTTAATAGCAAGCGGAAGCACCACAAATACGTTACCATACAACATACAAGAAAATTATCACACAAATTAAATATTATACATAATAATTCATTATGTTAACCTTATATTTACGACCCATAATAATATTCCAAACAACACACAAAATACCAAAAGACCTCAAAAAGGTTAGGATCGCCTAACTTCAACATTATCCTCTTATACCCAAAAGCTTGCCTATACAACACCAAAGCTAAAATTGAATGATCAATGACCTCCTCATCAATGGCCTATCGAAAATGTAGTCAAGGGGACCATCAAATCCTCTTAGTGGTCCCAACCAGTCACTGTCAAAGATCGCGTACCAAGCTATATATCGGTGTGGAACCAACTCAGCAAGTCCCATATCGACTCAAGCTTTAACATACACAAGAACCATATAAGATAATATCACTTCTTTATAACTATACTCAATGTGAGCTGGAGCTCTAAAAAGTAGCGGTGGTGGAAGAACCATCCTACAAGTCTAAAAATTAAAGAAATACCTTGTAAATGAAATTCATAAGTTTAAGATAGCAGATCCACCAATCACTCAACCTGGCATCACAACAATCGTGAATTCATGACAATACAAAACAACCATGCATAAGGAATGCAAGGATAAAAGTATTATCTTTCCTATCATAATATGTCAATAAGACAACCATAAATTGCATAAGATTGATAGTTCATGTGTAAGAAAATTTCATATTATATATCACAAGTACCACAATATCTTATCAATTTACACATATGAACTCATGTTCGTCACCGGCCAGGACTATCTCGATTCACGAGATATCTTGACTAATAAGGCATCGTCACCACTAACTCATGCGGGACGGAATTATACATACTCATTTGCCACACCTCAGCCTATCAATCACGAGTCTCCTCTACATTAATGAGGATTAATACACCATGACAATGGCCATTTATTAACATCAACACACTACTCTCTTGGCATTCTCATACAATCATGAGAATCAATCAATTATGTACACTTTAACAAATAAATATTCTTTTTCTTTTCACCAAGTCATGATCATCCGGTATAGAACTTTTACTGGTTTATCAATTCTTGATATCTATTTAACAATAAACACTACTACTCCAATAATTAAAGTAACTCATAAACTTAAATTTTATAATAAAACCACCCTTGATTAAGCTCACTTTTTCCACGAAAACTAAGGAGTATTTTCTATAATTCCAAATTCTTAAAAACTAGACTATTGCCCTAGTAAAAATTCTCAATTTATAAATTTACCCCTAACTTCCGATTTTCAACCGACCAAGTAATATTAATCAAATTAAAAACTAAAAGCTATCTTTTTTGTTATCTAAGACATACTAACATTTTATTTACACAATAGAGACCCCACATATTTTACAAAACTATTTTACACATCATCTATTAACTCTAAAAATAACTTTCTCTTATCATAATAAGATTCCACAAGCTATCAACAGTCCTCAGAAGTTTCAGTTTTTGCATATTCATCCGTTAACTTGTTGAAATTATGAATTTTCCCCTAAAACCCCTAAACTCATTTTTTTGAACCGATTTGATTCCCCTTTATTAATCTTACTTAGAAATCCACTTATCAAAACTAAAAAACATAAGATAAACCCATTAACAACCTTATCTCCATTTTCGAAATTTCAAAATTACCCCATATCAAAAATTTACCAAAACACCCCTTATTATGCCTAGTTTTACTATCTTCATATTTTTCCCATTCAAGTTGCTACAAAACCTTTTAGAAATCTCTCAAAGACACTCTAGACATATGAATAGCTTTTTACTACAAGCACAACAATCACTATAACTTAACATACAACTATTACAACTTACTCACACATAGAATAAAATCTATAGTAAATAAACAAACAATCAATCAATCAAGCTCAAGAGTACAAAGTAGATCATTCTAGCTTAGTCCTTAGGTTTTTCACTTACCTTGAGTGAAATCTTCAACAAACAAAGCATTTACTCACCTTGAAATCAAAATAATTATTAAAATTAACAAGTGTCATTCTTTAGAAAACAACAAAGCTTATTTGATAAAAATAAGAGGAAAATCTTTGAATTTACCTTGTGAGACACTAAACTGGAAAAAAAGAAAAGAAAAAAGAAGGGGTTTGGACCTTGTCTTGAAAGAGAGAGTGAAATAAAACTTGAACTTGAAGAAGTGAGGGAGATGGAGGTGCAAGTGAAAGAGGTAGGGAAAGAAGACATTATCTCTTGTCTTCCACACTTATTCTCTATATTTAAGAATGGCTTGAAGTAACATTTATTAGCCTTGGCTAAAAGTAATAAGGTAAAATTCCAAATAAGGACCTGAAGTGAATTTATTTTCTCAAATAAGGACTCAAAGTGAACTTTGTGTCAAATAAGGACCCGAAGTGGATCCATTGTTTCAAATAAGGATCCGAAGTGAATTTTGTGTCAAATAAGGACCCAAAGTGATCAAGTTAATCTCTATTGAGGACCTTAACTCGTCGATAGGCATTTTCCGGCGGTTAAAATAGGGGCAATTTTGTTAGAAATTTGTGATTGGAAAAAAAAAAGGAAAATTCTTAATTAATTAAGTTTAGGTTATTCATTTAAATGTTTACGTTTTCTTCTTTCTTCTCCCCTGCTGCTCCTCAACCAAATCACTTCCCGGTCATCGTCATGACTAGATTCTAGTCACTCCTTGCCTTGCTCGACCGGTGGAGAATTTGGGTCTCCGCAAACAAAGAAAGAAGAATATGGTTTTCTTCTTGTTTTTGAATTCGTGCCTCAGCCGATAGAGAATTTGGGTCTTCGACTTTGTGGAGGATGGGTACAAGAAATGGTGAGAACTTCGGTCTTTGACTTTGCAAAGGATGGGTACAAGGAACGGGGAGACCGTAGAAAACTTAGGGTTTTTTTGTTTATGTTCAAGGATTTGTTAATTTTCCCTAGATTTTTTTTTTTTGGACAAAATTGCCTAAACTCTAGTCGTCAGAAATGTCACATGCTTGATAGCTGGCGAATATTTAGCTGACCAGCAAGTTTAGGTCCTTATTTGTAATTGATTCAACTACTTTGAGTCCTTGTTTGAGACAATGGGTCCACTTTAGGTCTTTATCTAACACAAAGTTCATTTTGAATCCTTATTTGAGAAAATTGGTCCACTTCGAGTCCTTATTTGGAATTTTCCCAAGTAATAATGCCAATTAACTAGAGTTAAATGTAGACAAAAAAAATTTCTAGGGTTAAGATAATGTCATGCATAAGGTCATATAGATAAGTTCAAAGGATTTAATTTAGACATGTGGATAAAAAATGTGGTGGAGATGAAGACATTTGTCTAAGTTCTCATAGTGACAAATGGCATGGTTTAATAAAAAGATTGAGATATTATGTTAATTTGGACAAATACTTTACATTGCAGTAAATAATCAAGGAAATCGATATTCATTTGAAGCGTTAGTAAATTAGAAAATTATTCTGAACCCGCTACAATTATTAACAAAAGATATAGAACAATAAGGAAACCTTAACTTAGTAAAAATTTAATGTTTGAAAATTATTCAATACGTATTTAGGAGCGTATCGATTCTTGCCGATAGTTACTATGCTAATTATATATCCTAAATATCATGAACTATAAAGAAATTTCATATGTCACATTATAGCAATTTAAAATAAGAGTATGACCTCGCTGGCGAGCTAAATATTCTAGTTGGTTAAAGGCTTTTTCATTTAAAGACAATGTCACGACCTAAATTTCGAGTGCACCACCTAAGTTTAGATTAATGGACTACTAAGTCTTTAAACTTAGCTCGGGCTCTCCAAGCCCATACCAATTTGCGACTTAAGGTTTAAATATTTAACATGTAAAAGATTATTAACTAGGAGTCCCCACTAATCGGTTTATGGTAGGTCGATTAGACACCTAAGTAAAATAATGGGAGGATTATTTTACTCCTACGAACCAGAGACTAAGGGTACGGGGACTTGGTTACACTAGATTTCTCTAATGCCCTATTGGTACCATTTCTTTTAAATTTTCAAAAATGTTTTGTAGGCAGTTTGGATTTATTTTAACCTAAATTAGAATCATGCAATGGAGTGATCACACAGATGCTCAATCATTAGTCAACATTCAATAAACAAATTGCATCACACAAAGCAAACAATTTTTTTGGAGTTTTTTTAAAATTAGAATTCTTTTATAAAAATGCATTTTTTTAACTAAATGACTTAATCTTATTAATATGCAAATTCTAATTAAATGGCCCTATTATGCAAACTAGTTATTATGCACCTCATGACCTAACTTTACTAATGAACAAATTCTGATTAAATGATCTTATTATGCAAACTAGTTAACATGCACCTAGTATCTTTGTATTTTTTATTTATTGAAATTCAGAATTTATATAAAAAAACCCTAATTAATCTATCTAAAAGGGATAATTTTCTAATTTATTCTAGGGATTAATTTGATTTAAACCCTATCCTATCTTAGAAAATTATTTTTTTGGAAAAATGAGATAATTAAAATGTGCAAACATTATCTAAAACCCTATTAAAAAAAAAAATTATTTAGGTCCAACCCTAACTTATTTATAAAAATGCAATCCTAAAAATGTAATCCTAAAAAAAAATCTAATTTACTAAACCTACATGTCTGATTTACTAAATCTATATGCTCATGCAGAGTTTTGATTTTTTGATTTTTTGATTTTTTTAGTTTTTTTAAATAGGTAATTATTAAATAAATATTAAATCTAAACTATCAACAAAATAAAGGATTAAAACAATCGAAAAAATAACCTGCTGTCTCACAGGTCAAATTAACGATTATTCTAACCCTAATCAAAGAGTTCAAAATAATTAAAAATATGATCTGAAGTCTTACGGACCAAATTAATAATTATAATGATTTAATGATTGAAATTCTACCAAAAAGCCCAAAAATTAATATAATTAAAAAAAATGATTAGACATCTTACGGATCAAATTAGTAATTACAATAATTCTGGACAAAATCCCTACGGATAATGCCTACAAAATTCATAAAGACTAACATTTGATATTACAACTTAAATAGCTAAACTAAACAAATGCTATCAAACAAAATAAATAGAAAAATAACATGAAAAATCAAAAAGTAAAAATAAGCCACCTAAAACAGGGAAGAGACAGCGTGATTGGTGAGCAGACCAATAGCGGCGATGGGCGAGTGGGTGTGGTGGTGGCGTTGGTGCTGCCGGGCGAAGGCTGGTAGAGACCGGCGGAGGTGGGTCACGTACCGGCGTGGGTGAGCGGCGGGCAAGGCAACGTCGGGTTGCTGAGTCGCGAGTCGCTGAGGCGCGGCATCGGGCTCGATGGTGTTGCTCAGTTGCAGCAAAGCATCACGAACGGTGGCCGGTGCGAGGGGGACGAGCAGCGGCTGGGTCACGGGTCGCAGTGGCGATGGTGAACGGTGAGAGCTCAGTTGCTGTGGAGCGGCGGTGGAGCAAAGTAGGCCTCGGGCTTCGGAGGCGCGGTGTCGGGGGCGCAGGCGCAGCGTCCGGTGAGCGGAGATGGGCGGCGAAGGCGCTGGGTGCTAGGCTAAGGCGAGCGGCACGATGAGGTCAAGAGCGGCAGGCTTCGGAGCTCCGGCGTCAGGCTGGGCAGTAGTAGGTCGCGGGTGCAAAGGCATGGCGGTGGGCGTCGATCCGAGGGGTCACCGAGGCGCGTGGGCGGAGATGTTGCTCGGTTGCAGCGGTGTTGTAGACGATGACTAGCAGAGGACAGGCGGGGCTCGAGCAGTTGCAGAGGAAATGTTGAAGAAGAAGATCTCTTTCTTTTCTTTTTTTTTCTTTGCCCCTTCACGTCTGCTCACTCCCTTTTTCTTTTGCAATTTGCTGTTGATGTCTTCTTTCTTCTCTACAGCCTGTCAGAGAAAAAAAAAATGACTCTTTTGACTTTTTTTTGGACGAGAAGAGGGGAAGTTCCATTCTTCTTCTTTTTTTTCGCACTTTCTCTCGCACGATTCTCTTTTCGCCCCCCTTCTTCGAATGTTTTTGGTCTCTTTTTATAGTGGTTCCGAAAACCCCAATTCATGGTAATTTTCAAGCTTCCTTTCTTTGTTGCCTTAATCATGGTCTGCAAATTGGAGCATGATTTCTCAATCAGCTCAGTTTTTCCTCAAATGCTTCAATTCCTTCCCTTATATCAAATTTCTTGCTCTTTATTTGCCCGATTCCCTAAATTTTGATCCTCGATCGGGAATTGCTTCCGCATTTACCAAGATCAAAATTTTCAATTTCCATGCATAATCAATTAGATTAATTTTCCCCATTTTTCCTTTTATTTGTGATTTTTATTTTTATTTTCTCAGGGTTGCCAAACTTAGGTGTCAATAGCTGCCTCTCTTTAAAGGTGAGCTCATAGAGGTTGCCTTCAAAGATAAGTTGAGACCTAAATTTTGATCATGCACATGCACTAAATGATTTTTTTTTTTTTTTTTTTTTGGAAATGAATCCCATTTGCAAGTCATATGATAAATGGAAATGCTAATGATAAAGAAACTTACCTGGAATTACTTACCTTCGAGGAGGGTAGAGTAACTCAAGATAGATTGGCGTTACATGTCTAGGACCCGTACCATTCTACGGTCGCCCATAATAGTAACATGGCTTTGCAAAGAGACTACTTTTCCAGGACCTGTATCATTCTACGGTTGCCAGTATGGCATTGTTTGGTTGTGTCTAGGACCCGTACCATTCTACGGTCGCCTAAACGGAGATTCATTTTTCAGAACTCGTAACATTCTACGGTCGCCTGAATAGGGAAATAGATGCTGTCTAGGACCCGTACCATTCTACGGTCGTCTGAATAGGGAAATAGATGCTATCTATGACCCGTACCATTCTACAGTTGCCTAAACGGGGATTCATTTTCGAGGACCTGTACCATTCTACGGTTGCCTAAACAAGGATTCATTTTCCAAGACTTGTACCATTCTATGGTTGCCTGAATGGGGAAATAGATGTTATCTAGAACCCGTACCATTCTACGGTCGCCTGAGTAGGAAATAGATGCTGTCTAGGACCAGTACCATTCTTTGGTCACCTAGCATTGCAATATAGATCATCTGACCAAGACTCAAACCTTTCTTCGGTCGCCTTAATCAGACTAAATCTAGAAAAAAATCTTTGGAGGGAAACTCCATCAAGTGCTGGTGCTTGAAAAAGAATACCTATACAATGATAAGTATTTAAGGTATGGATAGAGATTACTTTGTGGCATCTTTGATTCTTAGAGATATTCTCCCGAATTAATAAGGTGACTTTGGGTTACGGAAGCACACCATGTCGATGAAGGGGAACTTTGGGCTACGGAAGCACGCTGATTTGATAGGGGACTCTAGGCTGTGTCATATAAAGGACACCGAGTTACGGAAGCATGCCGGGTCGATATAAGGGACTCTAGGCTATGAAAGCATGCTAGGTTAATATAAAGGACACCGGGCTACGAAAGCATGCCAGGTCAATATAAGGGACTCTAGGCTACAAAGCACGCCAGGTCAATATAAAGGACACCGGGCTAGGAAAACATGCCGGGTCGATGAAGGGACACTGGGCTATGGAAGCACGCCGGGTCAATAAATAGGAACATCGGGCTACGGAAGCACATCGAGTCGATGAAAGGGACTTTGGGCTATAAAAGCACGCCAGGTCGATATAAAGGACACCGGACTACGGAAGCACACCGAGTCAATGAAAGGGACTCTGGACTACGAAAGCACGCCGGGTCGATATAAAGGACACTGGGCTACGGAAGCACACCGGGTCGATATAAGGGATTCTAGGCTACGAAAGCAAGTCGAGTCGATGAAAGGGACTCTAGGCTACGAAAGCACGCCGGGTCAATATAAAGGAACACCAGGCTACAAAAGCACGCAAGGTCAATGAAAATGACTCTAGGCTACGAAAGCAAGCCAGGTCATTATAAAGGACACTGGGCTACGGAAGCACGTCGGGTCGATGAAATGGACTTTGGGCTACGAAAGCACACCAAGTCAATATAAAGGACACCGGGTTGTGGAAGCACGCTTGGTCGATGAAAAGGACTTTGAGTTACGAAAGCACGCCAGGTCAATCTAGAAAACAACTTGACCGAGTCAAGTGTTGATGCACTTGAGAGAGAATACCTGCACAATGACAAGTATTTAGAGTATGAGGTAGAAATATACTTACCTGATGATATCTCTGATTCTTGGGGATATGTCTTCTAGAATTTAGATATCTTGTGGAGATCTTTCACCTCTTGGTAGAAATAAAATTTAGAACATCAAGGATGGACCTTGAATGTTCATGAAGGTTTCTCATCTTCTAATATCATGAGGCATTCTAAAAGGAACCTGAATGTCAGGAGCTCTTGGGTCTTTGAGAAAACATTACCTATCAGACATGATTAGAGCAAAAGTGCATTCACCAAAGAAATAAACAATTAATGCTATTCTGGAACGCACACTTCAAAATCCATTGAAATTTTTATCAATTCAATCGAGGTTCATGCATAATGACCGTTGCATGACCCATATTTCCACTAGAGAGAATATTGTTCAAGACAATTTTCACTCATGACATGGATTTCTTAAGAATACTAAATGAGAGACTTTCGGTTAGAAAGGACTTTCACTCACTCTCTTTTAAAAGAGAATCACTCCATCTCACCATATCAACAGGGGTTCGAGTATTCTCACAAGTAGTACAACCTTACCAATCTGAGAGGTCTTTAACATGGACCATATTGTAGGTTTGGTCAATGGTTTAACAAATAGACTCTTTGAGTCAAGGCTATTGAAAGAATAACTTCGCAATCATCTCCGGGTTTACAAGTCAAGAACCCTGCAAAATGAGAAAGAAATAATATTGCTCGCACTTCTTCAAGCAATGCTTATAAACATATGAACTCCCATGTTAATTCAAGTGCCTTAATCTGAAGAGACTTTGTAAGGGATGTAACATAGGCTGGGTTCATGGGTTGAGAATTGAAATGATCATTAGGCTAAAAAATATGTATAAAGGTCAAAGTTGATGATCATCTAGGCATTGTCGTTTTTTTGGTAAAGAATATTTTTTTTTTTTTTTTGGTAAAGATCTAGGCATTGTCGTTGGTCTTCTCTTTTGCCAAGAATGCGCCATTGATCTTGACTCTTTGAGTACTGCTCCATTGTGATACGACCTTTTGCAACTCATAGTCACCTGTCATGACTCTTTATTTTTCATTTTCATTGGCCTTGCTTCTGATAGGTACATCACTTTTTCATGCCCCTAGTTTTCATGCATTTTTTTCTTCACTTCTTTTTCATGGGCATTGGCTTTGCTTTTACTAGGTACACTGCTTTTTCATGCCCACTTAGTTCTATTTTGATTTCAATTCTTGCGCACAGTGCATGCATCAAGGAATTACACTCTGAATGACACTTGAACTTTCAAGGGTCTTCATCTGTCTTTTGCCTTGCCCCGGTGTGGAGGATGATCACCAACTGGGTTTAAAGAAATGAAATTACAGGCTCAAGTGGGCTATGCAAAGGGTATAAGTATGTAGGATAGAGAAAGAAATGTTCTTCGTCATCCTAAGGCACTTAAATAACATATGAATTCAATGTAATAGCACAACTTGAAGATTGATGCAAGTGAGAGCAAGAAAATTTCGATTCATTTTCCTCACCTCATGATGCCATTTTATCTCCCAGTTGCCCGATGTGGGGTGATTCTCGACAGGGCTAATTCGGAAAGAATATCCATAAGTGTATGAGCTCAAAAGGGTTAAGCAATGGATTAACTGTAGTGTTTGGGATAGATAAATGAATTGCCTCTCATCATTTCGGTTGCCGTACCTTTTGCGAGAGAACTCTTTACCTTGTGTATATGAACATTCCTACACTCATCTCACAAGTGTATGAGTAGGGAACTGTGTATAGGGTAAGGTTTGCCTTTCATCATCCTGACTCGTCTCATTTAGTATGCTCAATCAATTCCACATCATTTATTAAATTAGTCCATCTTGATGTTCTTTAGTGGAATTGGTGGATAAAACATGTAAGAGTCATCATGCAAAATCCTTTTTTAAAAAAGCTCAACATCTTTAGGCATGAAAAATTGTCAACTTTAAAACAAATAGTTTTCCACACTGCAAAATGATTTTAAGCATTCATTCAAGGATTCCTCTACAATATGATTGCCTCAGTAGTTGATGTCTTTGGATTGTCCCTATCATTCAAGACTGAAAATCCACTTTTGCCCCCACACAAGAGAACGTGCATGAATATGATACTATGCAACATCAAAGTAAAAGCAAATGGAATATCTATTTTTGGCTTGGGTCGAGATTTTATCTCAGTCGGGTCACTACCAAAATTTGTCATGTCCACAATCTGTCACATTAACTCCTTAGAAATGTGTCCTTGACAGTTGGGCCAATTGCAACCTGGTATGCCTTTTTCAGATGCCTTCTCATCAAACCAAAAAAGTAATGTTCTGAAACATGAAGTAAATGAGTTAGAAAATTAAACAGGGCTTACCTAATGCATGTTTTTGGAAATGGCTTCAAACAATGATATATATATTGGATGAGGAAGCATGAAAGAGCCTAGTCCTCAGAATTTCTCCATGGATGATATTTTCTTTTCATTGTTGGATATCGTCACCGGGCTAGTTTGGCATACCCCATCATGTCCTCAAAACTTGTAATTTTATTGATATTCATCAATCGAATTACATTTATTAAATGGTAAATGCAACGCTCAATCCCTAAATGAAAAACGAAAAAGAATGAATTGAAAACATTTCCTAGAAAGCAATAAAAATTCCCACGCATGGGATGTGCAAAAGCAATAAATGAATCACTCTCGTGGGCTAGGGCCCAGTTCTTCTGATGGTCCTTTGTCAATGACGCCTATAGGGAGGTCATCGAACAAGCTCATGATTCCTTCTAGTGCATCATCTGAGTTTTCTGTCTTTGGAGGTGTCGGATTATCCATGCCACCCCATCCATCTAGGACGATATCTCGAGGGTTGATGTAGAAGCTAGGAGGAGCCAAATACTTCACATAGAAGTCGAATTTGCCACTTGGCTGCCCTAGGGTGTCTATCACTTCCACTTCATTTTGCATCATTCTAGGAAGGCCAGGAAACGTCTTGCGAATGTTGGGAGGTAACGAGCTTTGCCTCCCTCGCCCTTGCTCAGGTGGCAAATTTTGCCTTTCTTGTCTCTGTCCTCCAGAATTTTCTTCATCTATTCCATGGTGTCCTAATCCAATAGAATGAGACCTCCGATGGGCTTCAGTGGGATTTCAAATGCCTTAACCCCTTCTTCCAAGACCATATGACATTATCTTGAACCTCAAAAGTGGAAATGAACAGTACGACGGTTTTCCCTAAGGGAAAATATAACAAGACGAAGGGAAACCTATTGTTATGGACCGACAAAATTGCAATAAAGTAGGTAAATTGCAAAGTGAGAGTTCAGACAACTTTCCTTCACCGGAAAGGGATGACAATCACATAGACACACGCATGAAATGTGAGGCTCGATTTCTATCTAGATGGCTTAACAAAATGGAGCTAAGAGGATGATCTGACCGTTGCAGTCTCGCATTAACGTATCAGGCCCTCCTAACCCCGGCTCAGTCGAATGGAATGCCCAATAATCACACAATCTCGCGGATATAGACAAACACATTCAACACCATGAAAGAAATTTCGAGGAAGAGAAGATCAACCTCTACATAGCAGTCTCGCTTTAGAAGAAGTATCCTTCTCAGCACCATCCTAGAAATCCTATCGCAGCCCAGGTCTGACCGCAGGTTGTGTGTGCAATAGTGTAGTGCTAAAAGTAATAAAACATGCACAACAGTTTAAATACAAACAACACTTATAATCAAGGAAAAATAAATTATTCATCCCCACACCTTCCTACAAGACAAAGATTAGCAAAGACTACTCCCCTTAGACCTCCCATCTGCAAGAACATTTAACACTTTAAAATTATTAGGGATGTACTTGGTATCCTCGCTGCCAAACAAAAAACATTTTTTTTTAAAGAAAAAGAAAAATTGGCCTAAGTTCACTAAATGTTTTAATACAAGTCCTCAGCAGAGTCGCTAAGCTGTTGCGACCTAAATTTCGAGTGCACCACCTAAGTTTAGGTTAATGGACTACTAAGTCTTTAAACTTAGCTCAAGCTCTCCCAAACCCATACCAATTCGCGACTTAAGGTTCAAATATTTAACATGCAAAAGATTATTAACTAGGAATCGCCACTAATCGGTTTATGGTAGGTTGATTAGACACTTAAGTAAAATAACTGGAGGATTATTTTACTTATACGAACCAGAGACTAAGGGTACGGGGACTTGGTTACACTAGATTTCTCTAATGCTCTATTGGTACCATTTCTTTTAAATTTTCAAAAATGTTTTTGCAGGTAGCTTGGATTTATTTTAACCTAAATTACTATCATGCAATGGAGTGATCACACAGATGCTCAATCATTTTAAACATTTAATAAATAAATTGCATCACACAAAGCAAACAATTTTTTTTTTTGGTTTTTTTAAATTAGAATTCTTTTATAAAAATGCATTTTTTAACTAAATGACTTAATCTTATTAATATGCAAATTCTAATTAAATGGGCCTATTATGCAAACTAGTTATTATGCACCTTATGACCTAACTTCACTAATGAACAAATTAATTAAATGATCTTATTATGCAAACTAGTTAACATGCACCTAGTATTTTTGTATTTTTTTTATTGAAATTCAGAATTTATAAAAACCCTAAATAATCTATCTAAAAAGGGATAATTTTTTAATTTATTCTAGGGATTAATTTGACTTAAACCCTATCCTATCTTAGAAAACTATTTTTTTGGAAAAATGAGATAATTAAAATGTGCAAACATTATCTAAAACCCTATTTTAAAAAAAAAATTATTTAGGTCCAACCCTAACTTATTTATAAAAATGCAATCCTAAAAATGTAATCCTAAAAAAAATTCGAATTTACTAAACCCACATGTCTAATTTACTAAATCTATATGCTCATGCAGAGTTTTGATTTTTTGATTTTTTAGTTTTTTTTTAAATAAGTAATTATTAAATAAATATTAAATCTAAACTATCAACAAAATAAAGGATTAAAACAATTGAAAAAATAACATATTGTCTCACGGGTCAAATTAACGATTATTCTAACCCTAATCAAAGAGTTCAAAATAATTAAAATCCGATTCGAAGTCTTATGGACCAAATTAATAATTATAATGATTTAACGATTGAAATTCTACCAAAAAGCCCAAAAATTAATATAATTAAAAAAATGATCCGACGTCTTACGAATCAAATTAGTAATTACAATAATTCCGAACAAAATCCCTATGAATAATGCCTACAAAATTCATGAAGACTAACATTCGATATTACAACTTAAATAGCTAAACTAAAAAAAATGCTATCAAAAAAAAATAAATCGAAAAATACCATGAAAAATCAAAAAGTAAAAATAAGCCACCTAAAACAGGGAAGAGACGGCATGATTGGTGAGCAAACCAACAGCGGCGATGGGCGAGTGGGTGTGGTGGTGACGGAGGTGGGTCGCATACTGGCGTGGGTGAGCGGCGGGCAAGGCAGCATCGGGTCACTGAGTCACAAGTCGCTGAGGCACGGCGTCAGGCTCTGATGGTGTTGCTCGGTTGCAGCGGCGTCATGAACGGTGGCCGGCGCGAGGGGGACGAGCAACAGCTGGGTCGCGGGTTGCAGTGGCGGTGGTGAACGGTGAGAGCTTGGTTGCTGCGGAGCGGCGGTGGAGCGGAGCAGGCCTCGGGCTTCGGAGGCGCGACGTCGGGGGAGTAGGCGCAGTGTCTGGTGAGAGGAGATGGGCGGCGAAGGTGTCGGGTGCTGGGCTGAGGCGACCGGTGCGGTGGCGTGGCGAGGTCAAGAGCGGCAGGCTTCGGAGCTCTGGCATCGGGCTGGGCAGCAGTAAGTCGGGGGTGCAGAGGCACGGCGGTGGGCGTCAATCTGGGTAGCAGGGGTCACCGGTGGGGGAGAGGCGCAGTGGCGGAGATGCTGCTCGGTTGCAGCAGTGTTGCAGACGGCGACCAGCAGAGGACAGGAGGGGCTTGAGCAGTTGCAGAGAAAATGCTTAAGAAGAAGATCTTTTTCTTCTTTTTTTTTCTTTGCCCCTTCACGTCCGCTCACTCCCTTTTTCTTTTGCAGTTTGTTGTTGCTGTCTTCTTTCTTCTCTGCAGCCTATCAAAGAAAAAAGAAAAATGACTCTTTTGACTTTTTTTTGGACGAGAAGAGGGAAGTTCCATTCTTCTTCTTTTTTTCGCACTTTCTCTCACACGGTTCTCTTTTTGCCCCCTCCCCCTTCTTCGAATGTTTTTGGTCTCTTTTTATAGTGGTTCCGAAAACCCCAATTCATGGTAATTTTCAAGCTTCCTTTTTTGTTGCCTTAATCATGCTCTACAAATCGAAGCTCGATTTCGCAATCGCCCAGTTTTTCCTCAAATGTTTCGATTCCTTCCCTTTAATTTTCAATTTCCATGCATAATCAATCATATTGATTTTCCCCATTTTTTCCTTTTATTTGTGATTTTTTTTTATTTTTTCAGGGTTGCAAAAATTAGGTGTCAACAAACAAATTTAATTTTAAATGTTTTTTTCTGTTTTTGTCTTTTTAAAAAAGAAAAATCGACAAGAGCCCACAAAGGTTTGATCGTCGACTGTTGGGTAAGGACCACCATCCTCGCCAAATCTAGGCAAAGGTCACCTCGACCCATGCCTTCACCAGCTGTGAGCAACCCTCACTTGTGGCTTTTGAGGGTAGCCTTGCCAACCGCTAACAAAGCGGCCCTTGCATATATCTGGCAAGAGGGCCTCAACTATGGCTCGTGAAAGCGACTCTCGTCCAACCCTCTTGGGGCATTACGATGGCCGCCCATTGCTTGAGACTAGCCACCAACGAAGAAGAAACGGAAAACCGAAAAAAAAAAAAAAAAAAAAGAAAAAAGGAAAATAGAAATAAACAAAAAAATGAAAAAAAAGAAGAAGAAGAAGAAGAAGAAGAAAAGATTCAAAAAAAGGTGAAGGATGAAAAGGCTCTTGACTAATTGGAAAGTAAAGTCCTTTTTTCAAACTAATATAGCTACTTACAAAATTCATTTTAAGTCTTTATTTTAAACTCTTATTTGAAATAAGATTCACTTTATATTTTTATTTGAACATATGAAGATATTTTAAACCCTTACTTGGAATTTTACCCATAATATCGCATTACGGCATAACTCATAAAAAGAGTTTGATTCAATGCAATTTGGAAAAAAAAAATCAAATCAAACCAAATTGCCAAATTTTAGTTGGCTTCGATTTACAAACCGAAATTATTGAAATTACATCTCGAGGACTAAGCTGACGATCAGTTGATTTGGCAGTTTGAATCGAATTATGCTCATTCCTCATTAATTAGAAAAAAAAAAAAGTTGGCTAGGATAAAGGAAAAAAAAAAAAGAACCAAAACCCTAGAAAAATCTCAGCTTGAATTGAGCTCGACAAGCTCGCCTGGGGCTAAAGGTCTGGACTTTGCAACTCTGGAAACTTGAAACGTCGAGTTCAAGAGTCCTGTCTGCGCCCTGACCCAATCGCGTTCCCATTTTTCGCTTGTAGAAACTGAGTAAGGCATCTTCCTTACTTCACTCTCACCTCTCTCTCTCTCTCTCTTATGATTTGTACTTGGTCGACTGAGGCTATCGCTATCAGTTTGCGCGTCCTGCAAATTGGAGCTTCAATTTCAAAAAATTTGATCTGGAAATGGAGTTTTAGGGCTGAAAGTTGGAATTTTTGCGCCAAGGAGTGAAATCCAGAGGGCTAAATCTTTTTCCCGTATTCTTTTCGTTAGAGGGTCGATAATGCTAGAGAGACCCTGTTGCTTCAAATGGTTTCATAATTTTTTTATTATCTGGAAAGTATTAATTTTCTCATCGGCATGGGTTGTCGGAGTTGTGGGGAGTTTCATACACGGGTACATGGCTCACATGGAGAAAGATTGTAAATTTTGGTATGGCATTGAAGGGGAATGGTTACTGGGGTTCTTGCTTGTTGAATCTTGATGCATTGTGCTCTTCGTATGCTGGGAAATCTTAGTGCTTTTTTAGAGAGTTCGGTCCCCCTTCGTATGGTTGCAATGTCAACTCAGATTACATTGGTGTTTGGCCGTTATCGACTGTATCAGGGCTGAGTTGATTGACCGAATTTTCAATCAATTGTTACTTGAAATCTCACTGCACCACTTGATTTTGTCATGCTTCAAATTCTTCAGCTAAAGCTAATGTTGATTCATTAGGTATTCAATGTGTTCAATCTTCATGTTTCTGAACTTTGGAACTTAAAATGTAGACTTAACTGTTCCTTTGCTTGCTATTTTAATTTCATAAAAAATTATTGAAACATGGTTTTACGGTACTTCCCTATCCCCTTTTCTTTTTCAAACGAAGAAAGGAAAATTATGGAGTAGTGAAGTTATAAGGGATGAACTTACCGGCTCGATGACTTGCTGAGTCCCTTCTTCTCGGAACTGTAAGCTCTGTCCTTTGTGATTTTCAGCTCAAGTATTTTCTCTGATTTTGTAATTGATTTTCTGACCAAAAACTAGAATTTTAATCTTTCAGCAAATTGGCGATCTTGTGTTACTGATGGAAGTCTATGCTTTGATATCATCTTGTGTTGCACAATAATAATGATATCTCTCTCTCTCTCTCTCTCTCTCTCTCTCTCTCTCGCTCTCTGGGATTAAAGAAGAATCCTGGATGTAGCTGGTTTCAGTCAAAGAAAGGGGAGATACACGAGTTCTTTGCAGATGATACAAAGCATCTGAGGTCAAGCGAGATAAATAAAGTGTTAAGAGGATCTTCTGGAGAGATTAAAGGGACATGGTTATCAATAGATCCTGAGTTCAGTGGCTTATGATGTAAGTGAGGACGACAAGAACCGAATATTGATGGCTCATAGTGAAAAGCTGGCTCTGGCATTTGGGCTGCTGGATTCTAGCTCAAATTGCCCTATCGGTATCATGAAGAACCTCAGGATATGTGAAGACTGTCACTCTTTCATATGTGCCGTATCTCACATTATTGGGAGGGAGATTATTGTGAGAGATAACGTGAGATTCCACCATTTTAACGGTGGGACTTGTTCTTGCGGTAATTTCTGGTGACCGGATCAAGCACATACATCGCTGGAATTTTTGTCGTGACAATAGTTGTACGTTATTATTCTTATCTATAAATGTGCTCCTGGGTTTGCTTCTTGTGATTTTACTAATACAATCACGCTATGGGTAGATTCTTTTCCTTAGAGGGCTCAAGAGAGTTTGCTTTGATGAAGTGCTTTGTCGGGCCGATTCAGTTCTCTTCTCCCACATACTTGTATTCCTTTTTTGATCATCTAAACTAAAGACGCAGTCTCTCGAACTTTTGAGGTGATGGCACGAGTTCGTAAAGCATAGATGCTGAGAAAGTTTTGATGCTATTCCCACATCTCAAAATTTGAGTTCGACAAGTTTGAGGTTCTTTTAGGCCTTCCCTTTTGACTTTCCTTGCCTTTTTGGATAGCAGTATGGTAATATACGAGGTCTTGCGGTATTTTAGGTTAACTTCGTGGCACCTTCTCACCTACGGTTCCAATACGGTTAAACGAAGGAATTCGAAACAAGTTACTTTCTTTGAGATTAATCTCAAAAAATTTGTGTGGAACAGAAATTGAACCGGTGACAAGCTTGACACTGATTTAGGTTAATCTCAGTGGCGGCGAATGCCCTGTTCGAAGGCCGAAAAGTCAGTGGCAATGGAGCAAAGCTGATTTGCAGAGTCCTTTTTGGTGGGTCTCTCTCCTTTTTGGTAGGTCTCACTCACTGTCCCTCCACTATTTAGAAAGGCACTCCAAATCTCTTCCATTGGCTAAGTGAAGAAACCTCATATCCTTGTATTGCCTTAGAACACATCAGCACGAGCGTAAGATTCTTCTCGTCCACATCTGCTAGATAAAATTAAGGAGTCCTTTTCCGCCCAAACCGTAGGTTTTGTCCAGCGGCTGAAAGTGAAAGCCATCTTGTCCTGAGTGGCAACTAATTTATAGTATTCAGTTCATGGACTGGTCAGATATTGCCTTGAGAGGCTCTTGGTAGATTATTGGGGGAATCCAGCCTACCAGGGTCAAAAAGAATGGAAGGCAATAGTTCCACTCCACCTCAAATCCATGGCGAGCAAAATCTTATTGGTGCAATGCCAGGTGCAGGCCCAGACGATGCTGATTGGCGGGTTCTGCTCTGATTTGTATGTGGGGAACTCGTTGATCGGTATGTACGGGAGCTGCGGCGATTTGGGTAGCGGGCGTAAGGTGTTTGACGAAATGCTGCACAGGGATGTTATTTCCTGGACTACGTTGATAGCGGCGTACACGAAGACGGGCAATATGGCGTCTGCTGGCAATTTTTTTGATGGGTTACCAGTGAAAGACATGGTGGCTTGGACTGCTATGGTTACTGGGTTCACTCAAAACGGCAAGCCGAGGGAGGCGTTGTGGTTTTTCGAGCGAATGCAGGATGCTAGAGTTGAGACCGATGAGGTTACATTGGCCAGTGTTATCTCGGCTTGTGCTCAACTAGGTGCCTCTAAATATGCTAAATGGGTTCGGGATGTTGCCACAAAATCTGGACTTGAGCCGACTGAGAATGTTGTCGTGGGATCGGCTATGGTCGATATGTACTCAAAATGTGGCAATATAGATGATGCATACATGATCTTTAAAGGCATGAAGAAACGGAATGTGTATACATATAGTTCAATGATTCTAGGCTTTGCGATTCATGGCCTTGCTCGAGCAGCGATGCAACTGTTTGCAGCCATGGTGGAATGGTTGATCAGGGCAAAAAAATATTTTCATCCATGGAAGAACGCTATGGTGTTGTTCCAGATGGTGATCACTATGCTTGCATGGTTGATCTTCTTGGTCGTGCCGGACATTTAAATGAAGCATTTAAACTTACAGAGACGATGCCTCTAAAACCCCATGGAGGGGTGTGGGGAGCACTTTTGGGGGCATGTCGTATCCATAGGAACCCTGACATTGCTCAAATTGCTGCAAGCCATCTTTTTGAGCTCGAACCTCATGCAATTGGAAACTATATGGTTCTATGTAACATATTTGCATCAGTTGGTAGGTGGGATGATGTTTCAAATGTGAGGAAGTTGTTGAGAGGAAAGGGATTAAAGAAGAATCCTGGATGTAGCTGGTTTGAGTCAGAGAAAAGGGAGATACACGAGTTCTTTGCAGGTGATACAAAGCATCCGAGGTCAAGCGAGATAAATAAAGTGTTAAGAAGATCTTCTGGAGAGATTAAAGGGACATGGTTATCAACAGATCCTGAGTTCAGTGGCTTATGATGTAAGTGAGGACGACAAGAAGCGAATATTGATGGCTCATAGTGAAAAGCTGGCTCTGGCATTTGGGCTGCTGGATTCTAGCGCAAATTGCCCTATCAGGATCGTGAAGAACCTCAGGATATGTGAAGACTGTCACTCTTTCATGTGTGGCATATCTCACATTATTGGGAGGGAGATTATTGTGAGAGATAACGTGAGATTCCACCATTTTAACGGTGGGACTTGTTCTTGCGGTAATTTTTTGTGACCAAATCAAGCACATACATCGTGGAATTCTTTGTCGTGACAGTAGTTGTACGTTATTATTCTTATCTATAAATGGGCTCCTGGATTTGCTTATTGTGATTTTACTAATACAATCGCGCTATTGTTAGATTCTTTTCCTTAGAAGGCTCAAGAGAGATCGCTTTGATGAAGTGCTTTGTAGGGCTGGTTTAGTTCTCTTCTCCCATGTACTTGTATTCCTTTTTTAATCATCTAAACTAAAGATGCAGTCTCTCAAACTTTTGAGGTGATGGCGAGATTTTGTAAAGCATAAATGCTGAGAAGTCTTGATGCTATTCCCACATCTCAAAATTTGAGTTCGACAAGTTTGACGTTCTTTTAGGCCTTCCCTTTTGCCTTTCCTTGCCTTTTTGGATAGCAGTATGGCAATATACGTGGTCTGGTGGTATTTTAGGTTAACTTCGTGGCCCCTTCTCACCTATGGATCCAATCAACATTGCGCCAATCATGGTTAAACGAAGGAATTCAAAATAAGTTACTTTCTCTGGGATTAATCTCAAAAAATTGTGCATAATAGAAACCGAACCCGTGACGAGCTTGACATTGATTTAGGTTAACCTCAGTGGCGGCGAATGCCCTATTCCAAGACCGAAAAATCCGTGGCAATGGAGCAAAGCTGATTTGCAGAGTCCTTTTTGGTGGGTCTCTCTCACTCTCCCCCCACTATTTAGAAAGACACTCCAAATCTCTTCCATTGGCTAAGTGGAGGAACCTCATATCCTTACATTGCATTAGAACACATCAGCACGAGCGTAAGATTCTTCTCGTCCACATTTGCTGAATAAAATTAAGGTGCCCTTTTCCGACCAAATCATAGGTTTTGTCGAGCGGTTGAAAGTGAAAGCCATCTTGTCCTGAATGGCGACTAACTTATAGTATTCATATCATGCAATAATCAAATATTGCCTTGAGAGGCTCTTGGTAGATTATTGGGGGAATCTAGCCTACCAACGTCAAAAAGAATGAAAGGTTATAGCTCCACTCCACCTCAAATCCATGGCGAGCAAAATGGTGCAATGCCCTAAAATCACATAAAAAATGATTACTGACACAACAATGTTTTTAGCAAGCTACATAGTACATTCCAATTTGGAACCTATGCCCTACATAGGAAAAAATTGAATATGGAGAAACACTTGTGTGGACCAGTTCTAGAGATGTCGTGAAATCCACGTAGGACTTGTATAGAACTTACTATTGGTCATGATCAAGATTGATTTAGTTTACTGTACAACGTATATATAAAGGAAGTATTTTACTTGAATTTGAAGCAACCATGTTCTATGCTTATCGAGTTGAAATGAAAATGCTAGTTTGGGCAAACATCATAATTTGTGAGTATCGCCAATAGTAAAGACCATGTCCATCATATCAAACCCACAGCATTGGGACTTCTAATGCCTCACATGCTTGGTCAATGCCTACAAAGTTTAATTTGTCCAACTACCTGTATCACTTTCATATTTGACTGATTGAAGTCTGCCATACTAATTGCGTAGATAAGTGTAGATTGTGTTTAGCTACCCGTAGTTGACGGAAATTTTGTGAACGAAACACCCCTTATACAACTAACTAATGAGGATAACTTTACACTTTTTAATATGCTGTCTCTTCTTGTATTATAGTACCGTTAAATTAGAAAGTAAGTTATTTCGAATTTAGCATACCACGACTCATGGTATAGTATTGTATTGTATGTTACATTACGTCACGATTATATACTGCTACATTGTGAGCATTGCATGTATAAGCCATTTTTTGTGTGTGTGTGTGAGAGAGAGAGAGAGAGAGAGAGAGAGAGAGAGGGGGGTAGGTTTCGAATACTGAATATAAGTTGAAGACTAGTGAGGAAAACATCATCGTTCCCACATGTAATATTCTCATAACTTAGGAACTATAAGCGAGCGAAAAACATAGGACTCTTGCACCTTTTGGTGCTAGGGCAACGCATGTCACCTCTTTCATCACCATATTCATTATTATTCCCTATCTCACATTATTCTTGTTCGCTTCCACGTAGAACTTTGGCTACGTTTATAGAAAATAACCCTCTCTCGCACGGTTTGGTTTCTATGGCTAGCGAAGGGCGGAAGGGCTGTGAATGTGATGCTGCGGGTCGGGTCCTCCTGGCCCTGCCCTCGTCGGGTCCGCATCCATAGTCGAAGCCCACTCAACAGAGCTCGGCTTGGCCCCGTCGCCGTTGCTGAGTTGACGCAAAAGAAGATGGCCAGCATTCCTCTTATCCACGAGAGCACGTCCCTGTGCATTCATGAAGAAAAACACAAAAAGAACTGCGACGAGTAAAACCCGCCTCGCATTCGAAAAACCAGCCATGTGCGAATGTGGAAAGATGCGAACGTGGGTACAGTAGGAGCTTGAGCTACTATGCAAGTCCAAGGCAAAGGATTCTTCTTCTTTGTGTGCTTGACCTGAGCATTGGATCGTTCTATTTATAGACAGACCATGGGAGAAAAGGGTGGATGAGTAGAGACAACCTTGAGTCACACTGAGTCACACTAGCATTTCGATTTTGTCCTCGATACCACATGGTCCTGGCATTAATTGTGCCCCTCTGAGATATGTAATTCTGCTTATTGTGGGTGTCCCATCGCCATAGGGCGGTACCCATTTAAAAACTTGGTCATTTTGGATCTTCACATATTGTTGCTGCTCCTTCCTTTTTCTTGGATGAGCCTCCACGCCCACCCAAAAGTCAAAGAATAAAAAAGGGTACTTAAATCCAAAAAAACAGTGGCATTAAGCGGTCATCATTGCCTTAATGCCACTGTTTTTTTGGACGGTGACTGTAAACAAATAGCCGATCTTTCATTTTCTTTCAATAAAGAATTTCGGATAGGCACAAAGATTGTTCAAGCCATGTCACTTCTCTACGAGATTTATACGATGATCATTATGTATAAGTTTTGTATTGGATCTTCTAACATGATATCAAAGTCAGATTCTTTATCTTAATTTATTTTGCATGTACAGGCCCTTTCTTATTCACTTGTCTAATATCCAATCCAATGTTGAAGCCAACTAGCCCCCCTTATATTGGTTGCCTCTCTATCCTTTTGCTAAATTGTTGGCAATCTTCTGAGCCCAGGAAGAAAAGACACTGACTATATAGATAGGATAAGACGCCATTATAAAATAGTTTTCAAAAAGTAACCTTTCGCACCACTCGATTAACCTAACTAAACAAGCATAGGTTTGGGCTTGAAAGCAAGAAGCAAATGATCGATAAGGCTTTTCCCAACCTAGATTAGGTTTGGAATCCTTTCCCTATTTGTCAAGCTTAGATTAGAAGCCAACCGAAAAATGGATGCGCTCTACTGGCGCGGCTCACTTTGCTTTTGTCGCAGAGCTCACTGCTTTTCATTTTGTTAGGAGTAGATGCTTGTGGAAAAATCAATCCAGTCACAGGTTTTTCTACGGCTACCTTATTACTACTTCATCCCTATCAAAGACCCCGCGGCAATATGTTTTGGGTTGGACTTTTTAACAAATATAACATATTAAATTAGGATATATAATTGCCTAGTATAGTCCCTGTGGTCCACTTTCGAGTCTTGGCCATATAATCCGCCACATACACATTCACAGGACCATTCTCCCACATTCCCTTACCAAAGAGTCTCTCCATGCCCTAGGAGAGTCCAAAGTGGAGTTGCAATGGTCGGAATTGGATCAAATGATCAGCATTTGGGAATATTTTTAGCTCAATTATGCAGTACTCGTGGCAGTAGGGGAGATCGGTGGTTAAGATCATAGATGGTACAGGCCTCTCGGTGTTCGTGTAGTGTCCTCGACAACACTGAAAAAAACTCTTTTCTTCACTTGGAATCTCTTCTGTCTCTCCCTCTAACCCTTCCCTTTTCTAGCTTGGCCGCGCTCCAACGCCATGACATGTCAAGTTTTTGTCAGATGAGCAATTTGAAGATGCATGCACTGATAGGTTATAAGGATGAAAATGGAGATGACAACCCCAAGTTCTCGACACGTTGCCCCATCCTCGTATCGTCTCTTTGTGGAGAAGATAAGATGGGGCAGCAGGAGATCTCATTCCCATTTGCACACCTTCCCTACGGTGACAATCCACGTGGAGTAGCGTCCATGGCTTGGGCGACCTCGAATGAGCACGGCTTTTAAGCGAGTCCTTCTCGACAGGATCTCTTTTGGCCAATCCCTAATCAATCGCATGAAAGCAGATCAAGTAGAGTCGGGATGAGCCAGTTCAGTTTGGTCTGATTTGGATGGAAAAATTGAGCTAAACTACAATAATATGGTTCGGAAAATTTTAAAACCAAACTTAACTATAAAAGGGTCTGAAATTAGATCAAATTGAATAGAGCTCATCATTTTTTATTCAACTTCTCTTATCTGATGAAGTTAAATTTCATATGGTATTTAACTTTTAACAAGCTTGAATTGGTTAAAGGCTCAAGCTATCATCTAAAGATAGAATAGCATTATAATGTAACAATTACCGCTGCAACACCGACTTATTCATAGTTTGGAGGGAAATTCCAAATAAGAGCATGAAGTGTCTTCATTTTTTCAAATAAATGCATGAAGTTAACGTTGTGTCAAATAATGACCTAAAATGACTAGGTTGGTCTCAAATAAGGGCTTGAAGTAGTTATATGTGACTCTCTAGAACATCACGTGCGACACGTGTACTTTCTTATTTTTATTTTTTTAATAGCAAGCGGAAGCACCACAAATACATTACCATACAACATACAAGAAAATTATCACACAAATTAAATATTATACATAATAATTCATTATGTTAACCTTATATTTACAACCCATAATAATATTCCAAACAACACACAAAATACCAAAAGACCTCAGAAAGGTTAGGATCGCCTAACTTCAACATTATCCTCTTATACCCAAAAGCTTGCCTATACAACACCAAAGCTAAAATTGAATGATCAATGACCTCCTCATCAATGGCCTATCGAAAATGTAGTCAGGGGGACCATCAAATCCTCTTAGTGGTCCCAACCAGTCACTGTCAAAGATCACGTACCAAGCTATATATCGGTGCGGAACCAACTCAGCAAGTCCCGTGTCGACTCAAGCTTTAACATACACAAGAACCATATAAGATAATATCACTTCTTTATAACTATACTCGATGTGAGCTGGAGCTCTAAAAAGTAGCGGTGGTGGAAGAACCATCCTAAAGTCTGAAAATTAAAGAAATGCCCTATAAATGAAATTCATAAGTTTAAGATAAGAGATCCACCAATCACTCAACCTGGCATCACAACAATCGTGAATTCAAGACAATACAAAACAACCATGCATAAGGAATGCAAGGATAAAAGTATTATCTTTCCTATCATAATATGTCAATAAGACAACCATAAAGCATAAGATTGATTGCTCGTGTGTAAGCAAATTTCATATTATATATCACAAGTACCACAATATCTTATCAATTTACACATATGAACTCATTTTTGTCACTGGCCAGGACTATCTCAATTCACGAGATATCTTGACTAATAAGGCATCGTCACCACTAACTCATGCGGGACGGAATTATACATACTCATTTGCCATGCCTCAGCCTATCAATCACGAGTCTCCTCTACATTAATGAGGATTAATACACCATGACAGTGGCCATTTATTAACATCACACCATGGCTTCACAAGCCATATCATATCATGACTACACGAGTCATGTCATCATAAAATTTCATGTCATATTAACCTTGTATAACATTTGCTAACTCTAGAGTCTCATACATACTAAATAAGGGAATTCACTCGGTGGCGATGAGCGAACAAATCGTGGCAAAGGTCTTAGTCATGAAGTGTCAAAGATATACATAATTAATCACAACACAATAAGTGTTAGATACTTTTCGATGTTCATAATTGCAGGTGACAACACATTACTCTCTTGGCATTCTTATACAATCATGAGAACCAATCAATTACGTACACTTTTTTAACAAATAAATGTTCTTTTTTCTTTTCACCAAGCCATGATCATTCGCTATAGAACTTTTACTGGTTTATCAATTCTTGATATCTATTTAACAATAAACACTACTACTCCAATAATTAAAGTAACTCATAGATTTACATTTTATAATAAAACCACCCTTGATTAAGCTCACTTTTTCCACGAAAACTAAAGAGTATTTTCTATAATTCCAAATTCTTAAAAACTAGACTATTGCCCTAGTAAAAATTCTCAATTTATAAATTTACCCCTAACTTCCGATTTTCAACCGACCAAGTAATATTAATCAAATTAAAAACTAAAATTTTATTTACACAATAGACACCCCCACATATTTTACAAAACTATTAAAACAACTCATTTTTTTATTAATTAGTTCAACTAGTTCCAACTTTTACATAATTTACACATCATTTATTAACTCTAAAAATAACTTTATCACTTATCATAATAAGATTCCACAAGCTGTGAAAGTCCTCAGAAGTTTCAGTTTTTGCATATTCATCTGTTAACTTGGTGAAATTATGAATTTGCCCCTAAAACCGCTAAACTTATTTTTTTTGAACCGATTTGATTCCCCTTTATTAATCTTACTTAGAAATCCACTTATCAAAACTGAAAAAACATAAGATAAACCTGTTAACAACCTTATCTTTATTTTCGAAATTTCAAAATTACCCCATATTTTGTCAAAAGTTTTACCAAAACACCCCTTATTATGCCTAGTTTTACTATCTTCATATTTTTCCCATTCAAGTTGCTACAAAACCTTTTAGAAATCTCGCAAAGACACTCTAGACATATGAATGGTTTTTTACTACAAGCACAACAATCACTATAACTTAACATACAACAATTGCAACTTACTCACACATAGAATAAAAACTATTGTAAATAAACAAACAATCAATCAATCAAGCTCAAGAGTACTTAGTAGATCATTCTAGCTTAGTCCTTAGGTTTTTCACTTACCTTGAGGGAAATCTTCAACAAACAAAGCATTTACTCACCTTGAAATCAAAATAATTATTAAAATTAACAAGTGTCATTCTTTAGAAAACAACAAAGCTTATTTGAAAAAAAATAAAAAGAAAATCTTTGAATTTACCTTGTGAGACACTAAACTGGAAAAAAAAAAAAAAAAAAAGGGGGTTTGGACCTTGTCTTGAAAGAGAGAGTGAAATAAAACTTGAACTTGAAGAAGTGAGGGAGATGGAGGTGCAAGTGAAAGAGGTAGGGAAAGAAGGCATTATCTCTTGTCTTCCCCACTTATTCTCTATATTTAAGAATGGCTAGAAGTAACATTTATTAGCCTTGGTTAAAAGTAATAATGCCAATTAACTAGAGTTAAATGTAGACAAAAAACTTTCTAGGGTTAAGATAATGTCATGCATAAGGTCATATAGATAAGTTCAAAGGATTTAATTTAGACATGTGGATAAAAAATGTGGTGGAGATGAAGACATTTGTCTAAGTTCTCATAGTGACAAATGGCATGGTTTAATAATAAGATTGAGATATTATGTTAATTTGGACAAATACTTTACATTGCAGTAAATAATCAAGGAAATCGATATTCATTTGAAGTTTTAGTAAATCAGAAAATTATTCTGGACTCGCTACAATTATTAACAAAAGATATAGAACAATAAGGAAACCTTAACTTAGTAAAAATTTAATGTTTGAAAATTATTCGATACGTATTTAGGAGCGTATCGATTCTTGCTGATAGTTACTATACTAATTATATATCCTAAATATCATGAACTATAAAGAAATTTCATGTCACATTATAGCAATTTAAAATAAGAGTATGACCTCGCTGGCTAGCTAAATATTCTAGTTGGTTAAAGGCATTTTCATTTAAAGACAAATTTAATTTTAAATGTTTTTTTCTTTTATTTCTCTTTTTTTCAAAAAAGAAAAAAATCGAAGAGAGCCGACAAAGGTTTGACCATTGATTGTTGGGTGAGGGCCATCGTCCTCTCCAAATCTAGGCAAAGGTCACCTCGACCCATGCCCTCACCAGCTGTGAGCGACCCTCACTTGTGGCTTTTGAGGGTAGCCTTGCCAACCGCTGACAAAGCGGCCCTTGCATATATCTAGCGAGAGGGCCTCAACTATGGCTCATGAAAGCAACTCTCGTCCAACCCTCTTGGGGCATTACGATGGCTACCCATTGCTTGAGAACAACCACCAACGAAGAAGAAACGAAAAACTGAAAAAAAAAAAAAAAAAAAAAAGAAAATAGAAAGAAACAAAAAAAAAAGAAGAAAATATTCAAAAAAGGTGAAGGATGAAAAGGTTCCGACTAATTGGAAAGTTAAGTCCATTTTTCAAACTAATATAGCTACTTATAAAATTCATTTGAAGTCTTTATTTTAGACTCTTATTTGAAATAAGATTCACTTTATATTTTTATTTGAACAAATGAAGACATTTTAAACCCTAAATTGGAACTTTCCCCATAATCTCGCATTACGGCATAACTCATAAAAAGAGTTTGATTCAGTGCAATTTGGAAAAAAAAAAATCAAATCAAACCAAATTCCCAAATTTTAGTCGGCTTCGATTTACAAACCGAAATTATTGAAATTACATCTCAAGGACTAAGGCGACAATTAGTTGATTTGGCGTTTGAATCGAATTTTGTTCCTCATTAATTAGAAAAAAAAAAATTGGACTAGAGGATAAAGGAAAAAAAAAATCAAAACCCTAGAAAAATCTTAGCTTGAATTGAGCTTGACAAGCTCGCTTGGGGCTAAAGGTCTGGACTTTGCAACTCTGGAAACTTGAAACGTCGAGTTCAAGAGTCCTGTCTGTGCTCTGACCCAACCGCGCTCCCATTTTTCGCTTGCAGAAACTGAGTAAGGCATTCTCTTCCTTACTTTTTTTTTTTTTTAGTCGGTCAGTCTACTCTAATCCTACTCTAACACTCACTCTCGGACTTTTGCCCTTGCCTCCTTGCGGGCGTGGGAGTCGAAACCCACTTCAAATGAAATCGTCCACACCCCAATCCCCCGAGAAGGTAGGGATTTGAACCCCAACCTCCCCTTCCAAGTTGGAAGAGTGACTACTGGGGCAAACCCCAGTGGTTTTCTCTTCCTTACTTCACTCTCACTCTCTCTCTCTCTCTCTCTCTCTCTCTCTCTCATGATTTGTACTTGGTCGACTGAGGCTGTCGCTATCGGTTTGTGTGTCCTGCAAATTGGAGCTTCAATTTCGAAAAATTTGATCTGGAAATGGAGTTTTAGGGCTGAAAGTTGGAATTTTTGCGCCAAGGAATGAAATCCAGAGGGCTAAATCTTTTTCCCGTATTCTTTTCACTAGAGGGTCGATAATGCTGGAGAGACCCTGTTGCTTCAAACGGTCTCATAATTTTTTTTATTATCTGGAAAGTATTAATTTTCTCATCCGCATGGGTTGTCGGAGTTGTGGGGAGTTTCATACACGGGTACATGGCTCACATGGAGAAAGATTGTAAATTTTGGCATGGCATTGAAGGGGAATGGTTACTGGGGTTCTTGCTTGTTGAATCTTGATGCATTGTGCTCTTCGTATGCTGGGAAATCTTAGTGCTTTTTTAGAGACTTCGGTCCCCCTTCGTATGGTTGAAATGTCAACTCAGATTACATTGGTGTTTGGCCGTTAGCGACTGTATCAGGGCTGAGTTAATCGCCCCAATTTTCAATCGGTTGTTACTTGAAATCTCACTGCACCACTTGATTTTGTCATGCTTCAAATTCTTCAGCTAAAGCTAATGTTGATTCATTAGGTATTCAATGTGTTCGATCTTTATCTTTCTGAACTTTGGAACTTAAATTGTAGACTTAATTGTTCCTTTGCTTGCTATTTTACTTTCATAAAAAATTATTGAAACATGGTTTTACGGTACTTCCCTATCCCCTTTTCTTTTTCAATTTAAGAAAGGAAAATTATGGAGTAATGAAGTTATATGGGATGAACTTACCGGCTCAATGACTTACTGAGACCCTTCTTCTCTGAATTGTAAGCTCTGTCTTTCGTGATTTTCAGCTCAAGTATTTTCTCTGATTTTGTAATTGATTTTCTGATAATAAAAAAAAAAACTAGAATTTTAATCTTTCAGCAAAATTGGTGATCTTGTGTTACTGATGGAAGTCTATGCTTTGATATGATCTTGTGTTGCACAATAATAATGATCTCTCTCTCTCTCTCTCTCTCTCTCTCTCTCTGGGATTAAAGAAGAATCCTGGATGTAGCTGGTTTCAGTCAAAGAAAGGGGAGATACACGAGTTCTTTGAAGGTGATACAAAGCATCCGAGGTCAAGCGAGATAAATAAAGTGTTAGAGGATCTTCTGAAGAGATTAAAGGGACATGGTTATCAACAGATCCTGAGTTCAGTGGCTTATGATGTAAGTGAGGACGACAAGAAGCGAATATTGATGGCTCATAGTGAAAAGCTGGCTCAGGCATTTGGGCTGCTGGATTCTAGCTCAAATGGCCCTATCAGGATCATGAAGAACCTCAGGATATGTGAAGACTGTCACTCTTTCATGTGTGCCGTATCTCACATTATGGGAGGGAAATTATTGTGAGAGATAACGTGAGATTCCACCATTTTAACGGTGGGACTTGTTCTTGCGGTAATTTCTGGTGACCAGATCAAGCACATACATTGCTGGAATTCTTTGTCGTGACAGCAGTTGTACGTTATTATTCTTATCTATAAATGGGCTCCTGGATTTGCTTCTTGTGATTTTACTAATACAATCATGCTATCGTTAGATTCTTTTCCTTAGAGGACTCAAGAGAGATCGCTTTGATGAAGTGCTTGTCGGGCCGGTTCAGGTCTCTTCTCCCACATACTTGTATTCCTTTTTTGATCATCTAAACTAAAGATGCAGTCTCTAACTTTTGAGGTGATGGCGCAAGTTCGTAAAGCATAAATACTGAGAAAGTCTTGATGCTATTCCTACATCTCCAAATTTGAGTTCGACATGTTTGAGGTTCTTTTAGAACTTCCCTTTTGCCTTTCCTTGCCTTTTTGGATAGCAGTATGGTAATATACGCGGTCTGGCAGTATTTTAGGTTAACTTCGTGGTACCTTATCACCTACAGATCCAATCAACATTGCGCCCATCATGGTTAAACGAAGGAATTCGAAACAAGTTACTTTCTCTGAGATTAAAAAATTTGTGCAGAATAGAAATCGAACCCGTGACGAGCTTGACACTGATTTAGGTTAACCTCAGTGGCAGCGAATGCCCTGTTCAAAGGCCAAAAAGTCCGTGGCAATGGAGCAAAGCTGATTTGCAGAGTCCTTTTTGGTGGGTCTTTCTCACTGTCCCTCCACTCTTTAGAAAGACTCCAAATCTCTTCCATTGGCTAAGTGGAGGAACTTTATATCCTTGTATTGCATCGGAACACATAAGCACAAGTGTAAGATTCTTCTCGTCCACATTTGCTGAATAAAATTAAGGTGCCCTTTTCCGACCAAATCATAGGTTTTGTCGAGCGGCTGAAAGTGAGCCATCTTGTCCTAAGTGGCGACTAACTTATAGTATTTAGGTCATGCACTAATAAGATATTGCCTTGAGAGGCTCTTGGTAGATTATTGGGGGAATCCAACCTACCAAGGTCAAAAAGAATGAAAGGTTATAGCTCCACTCCACCTCAAATCCATGGCAAGCAAAATGGAGCAATGCCTTGAAATCACATCGAAAGTGATTACTGACACAACAATGCTTTTAGCAAGCTACATAGTTCATTCCAATTTGGAACCTATGCCCTACATAGGAAATAATTGAATACGGAGAAACACTTGTGTGGACCAGTTCTAGGGATGTCGTGAAATCTACGCAGGACTTGTATAGAACTTACTACTAGTCATGATCGAGATTGATTTAGTTTACTGTGATTTAGTTTACTGTACAACGGATATATAAGGAAGTATTTTACTTGAATTTGAAGCAACCATATACTCTGCTTATCAAGTTGAAATGAAAATGCTAGTTCGGGCAAACATCATAATTTGAGTATCGCCAATAGTAAAGACCATGTCCATCATATCAGACCCATATCATTGGGACTTCTGATGCCTCACATGCTTGGTCAATGCCTACAAAGTTTAATTTGTCAAACTACCTGTATCACTTTCATATTTGACTGATTAAAGTCTGTCATACTAATTGGGTAGATGAGTGTAGGTTGTGTTTAGCTACCCGTAGTTGACGGAGATTTTGTGAACGAAACACCCCTTATACAACTAACTAATGAGGATAACTTTACACTTTTTAATACGCCCTCTCTTCTTGTATTATAGTATCGTTAAATTAGAGTGAGTTATTTCGAATTTAGCATACCATGACTCATGGTATAGTATTGTATTGTATGTTACATTACATCGCGATTATATAGTGCTACATTTTGAGCATTGCATGTATAAGCCATTTTTTGTGAGAGAGAGAGAGAGAGAGAGAGAGAGAGAGAGAGAGAGAGAGAGGGTAGGTTTCGAATGCTGAATATAAGTTGAAGACTAGTGAGGAAAACATCATCGTTCCCACGTGTAATATTCTCATAACTTAGGAACTACAAGCGGGCGAAAAACAAAGGACTCTTGCACCTTCTGGTGCTAGGGCAACGCACGTCACCTCTTTCATCACCATATTCATTATTATTCCCTATCTCACATTATTCTTGTTCGCGAACACCTTGTACCACGTAGAACTTTGGCCAGGTTTATAGAAATAACCCTCTCTCGCACGGTTTGGTTTCTATGGCTAGCGAAGGGCGGAAGGGCTGTCATGGTTATGCTGCTTGTCGGGTCCTCCTGGCGCTGCCTTCGCCGGGTCTGCATCCATGGTCGAAGCCCACTCAACATAGCTCGGCTTGGCTCCGTCGCAATTGCCGAGTTGACGCAAAAGAAGACGGCCAGCATTCCTCTTATCCACGAGAGCACGTCCCTGTGCATTCACGACGAGAAACACAAAAAGAACTGCGACGAGTAAAACCCGCCTCGCATTCGAAAAACCAGCCATGTGCGAATGTGGAAAGATGCGAATGAGCAGAAAGATGCGAACGGGGGTACAGTAGGAGCTTGAGCTACTATGCAAGTCCAAGGCAAAGGATTCTTCTTCTTTTTGTGCTTGACCTGAGCATTGGATCGCTCTATTTATAGACAGACCATGAGAGAAAAGGGTGGATGAGTAGAGACAACCTTGAGTCACACTGAGTCACACTAGCATTTCGATTTTGTCCTCGATACCACATGGTCCTGGCATTAATTGTCCCCCTCTGACATATGTAATTCTGCTTATTGTGGGTGTCCCATCGCCATAGGGCCGTACCAATTTAAAAACTTAGTTATTTGGATCTTCACATATTGTCGCCGCTCCTTCCTTTTTCTTGGATGAGCCTCCACGCCCACCCAAAAGTCAAAGAATAAAAAAGGGTACTTAAATCCAAAAAACCCGGTCATCGTGGCCTTAATGCCACTGTTTTTTTTTGGACGGTGACTGCAAACAAATAGCCGATCTTTCATTTTCTTTCAATAAAGAATTTCGGATAGGCACAAAGATTGCTCAAGCCACGTCCCTTCTCTATGAGATTTATATGATTATCATTATGTGTAAGTTTTGTATTAGATCTTCTAACATGGTATCAAAGTCAGATTCTCTATCTTAATTTATTTTGCATGTACAGCCCCTTTCTTATTCGCTTGTCTAATGTCCAATCCAACGTTGAAGCCAGCGAGCCCCTTGTATTGGTTGCCTCTCTATCCTTTCTCTAAAGTGTTGGTACTCTTTCAAGCCCGGTATGAAAAGACACTGACTATATAGATAGGATAAGATGCCATTATAAAATAATTTTCAAAAAGTAACCTTTCGCACCACTCAATTAACCTAACTAAGCAAGCATTGGGTTGGGCTTGAAAACAAGAAGCAAATGATCGAGAAGGCTTTTCCCAACCTAGGTTTGGTTTGAAATCCTTTCCCTATTTGTCAAGCTTAGATTAGAAGCCAACTGAAAAATGGATGCGCTCTACTAGCGCGGCTCGCTTTGCTTTTGTCGCGGAGCTCCCTACTTTTCGTTTTGTTAGGAGTAGATGCTTGTGGAGGAAATCAATCCAGCCACAAGTTTTTCTATGGCTACCCTATTACTACTTCATCCCTATCGAAGACTCCACGGCAATATGTTTTGGGTTGGACTTTTTAACAAATATAGCATATTAATTCGGATATATAATTGCCTAGTATAGTCCCTGTGGTCCACTTTTGAGTCTTGGCCATATGATCCGCCACATACACATTCACAGGACCATTCTCCCACTTTCCCTCACCAAAGAGTCTCTCCATGCCCTAGGAGAGTCCAAAGTGGAGTTGCAATGGTCGGTATCGGATCAAATGATCAGCATTTGGGAATATTTTTAGCTCAATTATGCAGTAGTCGTGGCAGTTGGGGAGATCGGTGGTTAAGATCATAGATGGTACAGGCCTCTCGGTGCTCGTGTAGTGTCCTCGATAACACTCAAAAGAACTCTTTTCATCACTTGGAATCTCTTCATGTCTCTCCCTCTAACCCTTCCCTTTTCTAGCTTGGCCGCGCTCCAACGCCGTGACATGTCAAGTTTTTGTCAGATGAGCAATTTGAAGATGCATACAATGATAGGTTATAAGGATGAAAATGGAGATGACAACCCCAAGTCCTCGACACGTTGCCCCATCCTCGTATCGTCTCTTTGTGGAGAAGATAAGATGGGGCAGCAGGAGATCTCATTCCCATTCGCACACCTTCCCTACGGTGACAATCCACGGGGAGTAGCGTCCATGGCTTGGGCGACTTCGAATGAGCACAGCTTTCAAGCGAGTCCTTCTCGACAGGATCTCTTTTGGCCAATCTCTAATCAATCGCATGAAAGCAGATCAAGTAGAGTAGGGATGAGCATGGTTCAGTTTGGTCCGATTTGGATGGAAAAATTGAGCTAAACTACAATAATATGGTTCGGAAAATTTTAAAACCGAACTTAACTATTGTCACGTCCCGACCCTCTGAGCACGTGCCCATCCCTGCTTGGTCGATATAATAGCGACGTCTCAGAACACATCGCCGACCCATTTATTTTAATATACGCATGTGGAAGCAAATAAATAATCTCCAGACTATAAAGCAATAGGATAGGAAAGTAAGACCAAGTTTTTCACGAAAGACCTTTTTATAAACACCCAGGTTTATACACAGAAGCCTACAAAAAGGAATCGGCTTTCAACAAAAGAGAAATGCCCTAGGACTAACTAGCCGGACATGCTCGCCGATTCTCCGAGCTTCACCTTCTGAACTTCGAGCCTTGGGTCTCCCACCGCTATCAACTAGGGGCCTGAAAATGGTTATACAATAACCAGTGAGATAATGTTTCAGCAAGTTCAACCCCCTAAGACCCGATTAGGAAGCAAATACCCCCTAAAGGCTGTCTAAACACAACACGGGTTAGAGGACTTACTTTGACCTCAGTTCCACCCTACAAGTCAATATCATTTACAAATGTCTCAAATCATATCAATCAATCAATTCATAACATCATATCAAATCATTGATCAATCGACTCGGTCAATTACATGTCACCACGACCCTTTCTTGGTCAACTCATCTCATACTATCTATATAGTCCGCTCATATTAGAACTGCTCACTGCTAAGCTGATAAATAAATAGTATAGCTCGCTTTTGAGATGATCGGGTATACTGCTCTCTACTAAGCTGCCATATCGTCGTTAGACTGATATAGTATACCGACAATGTTCAATCTAAGCTGATAAAGTATACTGCTCTCTGCTAAGCTGCCATATCGCCCGTAGGCTGATATAGTATACCATCCTAATCATACAACCAATTCAATATTTTTATCATTCTCGATAAAATAGCCGTGTAAGGGTACACGATCGGCCTTAGCCAAAATATAATAATTTCACTTTTTGAACATCCCACCAATTTCAATAGCCCATGACATATTTTTGGCGCTACAAAATGACGCCCGGTAATTTTCCTATTAATTACCAAAATTAATTAATTTAGGAATAAAATCCTAAAATCACAATTAAATGAATTCAGCACAAATTAGAGCTCAAATAAATAAATAGATTGCACCACAATAACCAGCATAAAATTCCGGTTAAGTCGACTATCTCAGCCTAATTTCCGAAAAATAAATAAATAATTTAAATAATTACGGAAAATATTAAATAAATGCAATAAATCCAACTTAGGCTCGTAATGCCTAATTAGACGCCGAAATGAACCCGGAAAAATTCCAAGATTCGTTAAATAAATATTAGAACATGTCTATTCACTAAGTACATTAACTAACCACCTAACATGCATCGGCAGATAATTAAATTAACTAATCTAATCTAATCTATCCACCTAAACCATGCTTAATTAATCTAATCAACCCCTAAGCGTGATTAACCGACTAAGCGAGGATTAGTGAGTTCAACTCATTTGTTCGGCGAGTTGGACGATTCAAAACGTCAGGGACGCAACGAGTTTTGATATTCTCCAAAGCGAGCCTAGCTTTCGGGACCTAGAAAGTCCTCAAGATGGGCCACAACCTTACTAGAAACCCACTGAACTAGGCCTCTATTCTTGGCTAGTGGAGGCCTGAATCGAGTCAATTTGAGCATAACAAGAACCGGCGGGGCTGCAGGGATCAGTCACGGGTCCAAGTGGCAACCATAGTTGCTCTAGTGGGCTTCGACGGACGGCGTCCCGACATGGTGTGCGACGGCGAGGGCTTCACAGCTGGTCTTCTCCGGCTTGCTGAGGGTTTTGAAGGCCACAAGATGGAGAAGAGGGGCTGCTCGCCGGTCTTGGTGAGGGAGGAAGAGCTAGAGGAGAGAGGGAGGGAACAAGGGGTCCACTTGGGCCAAATCTTCTCTTCCATGGTCCCCTTGACCATCCACCACCACCAGCATCTTCCTTGGCTGAAAATCAGCCACTAATGCCTCGCTTCTATAAGCTCGAGATGGTCCAAAAGTCGTGGGTGGTGGGGTCACACAAATTTGGCTCGACTTCTCTTAAATTTGGACACTTGATCATGCTTAAATCAATCCAATTCAACCTCAATAAATCCCGTTGTCAAGTCCTCGATCAAATCAATATTTTTCCTCACTAATACAACCCACTTGCTTCCCAATTTTGTGATAAAAAAAATGATCCATGCCTTTTTCTAAACAAAACGGCCCTACCTCGACTTTTTCCCAAAAAGTCTTGGTTTGCAGAAAAATCTTCTGAGACTAAGTTGACGTTCCTAGAATTAATTGTGACACGATAGAACTTTCAATTTCCGAAATCAGACTTAAATTCGAGGTTAATTTCAATCTGGCGCATTTTTAGCTTGACCTAAGCTACATGATAGTTTTCAGAAATTCTTAGTGCAAATACCCGTGGTCGATTTTCTTTGAGCCACAATGAACCCACTCGACACATTAGCGACTCTCGGTTGGCGTGAAAATCTTGAGGATTCAAATACGAACTTAGGGTACTAAAATGATAGAAAAATCAATTTAGTGCCGGCCGACAAGAATTTTCCAATTTAATGGTGTCACTCACGATTAGCCACACATCTCAGTCAAACCGATATATCTCTATTTCAAATCGATTTTATACTGTGTTATAATGACCTCTAAAGATGAGCACGGTCAAGAAGCCAATTCCTGATCGAATTCTCAAGTCTATTGCATTAAAATTCCTTAATGGCTTCCCTAAATAGTCTAGGGGCCGCATGGTAATGTTCTTTTTTTTTTTTTTGTTTATGAACAGAAATTTTGTTTTTTTGTTCCCGGGAATAAAAAAATAACAAAAACGCGTTTGTTTGTGTTTTTGTTCAAAATCTGTTTTTTTTGTTCCCGGAACAAAAAAAGAATGGAAATGAGAAATAAAAAAAGTTGTTTCTTGTTCCGAAACACTTTTAAAGAAACACTTCTCTCTTCTCTTTTCTTCTTCTTTTCTTCTTCTTTTCTTCTTCCTTTTTCTTTGGCTGGTCGCCGGCCTCGGCCATGGCCGGCGAGGGCCGGTGACACCGTCGAGGGTCGGCGACCTCGCCAGGGGCCGGCGACACTCGGCCTCGCCGGATCTGGGCGAGCTCAGGCTGCGCTTGGTAGGTGAATCCAGTGCTAAGAAGATCCCTTCTTATCATGTCTATAGAACTAGAAATTCTCGAAGCACCTGTTTCTCTTACTTCATCTCCTTCATCTTCAACCTCTCCAGAATTTTGTGTTTCCAATACTTCTAAGATAGATTATCTCTATGAAGTCTCTCTTAGTGATGAAACCAAGATCTCTGAGACCCAACTTCCCCTTATGAACCCTTACTCTGCTTTTGCCAAACCACACACATCTTTCTCACCCATCCGCTCCATCCGCCAGCTTATTCACCAAACCCCAAAGCAAGTCAAGGAGTACGTCCAGTCCTTCAAATTTGACCAGCACCCCATTCCTGCTACTAAAAAGGAGTACTTTGTTACTCTTCAGATCCCTCCAGAATTTCCCAGACAATGGGCCCAGCAAAGATATACTCATGTCCATTATGGTGTTGTTCGTCTTGCTCTTACATTTCATGGTCGTAAAGGTTTACCAGTCGTGGCACGCATTGCTTTGTTGGATACCAGGTTTTTACAATACCAGCATGCTTGCATCGGTACTATCCAAACTACTTTGAATGCCGGAACAGTCTTCGTGACTTTGTATCCAAACTTCAACATCGCTCTTTCAGATTCCCAGCTACTTTCTTTTCTAAAAGTCTATGTACAGCTGACAGGAGCCCCTTAAACTGCTGACTCTGTGGCTGCAACCCTACATTACCAGATGGTTTATCGAGTGCAGAATCATGCTCTTGATCTCAATTTCAACAATGGTAATGAAGATGCCTTGTTCATTTCCATGCAGAATGATCAAGTATCATGTATCCATGTTCCTAGACAGATCCCGAAGGATACGTTGGCCAAGCTCCTTCCAGAGACTTGGATTACCAACTACGAAAAGCTACATCAGCATAACAAGCCTTTCCAATCTACGAACTTAGAGTTCATTCGAAAAAAAAAAGATGGAACTGTTTCCATCAAATTCGGCAATGAAAAGGAAGAAAGTCCTTCTATCTTCCAGACCCTCCTCATGATTGAACCATGCGTTCCTCAATCAATTTCCGAGCCAGATCCAAAAAAGCTTGTTCGACATTTTGACGGTGATGGACATCCTGTCCATTACTACAAAGACAACTACGGTCATTGTTTTTGGGATCCTTTTTGCCAATGTTCCTATTGTACAAACTCCCCTAACGAGGTAGATCCTCTTGCAAGATCTCCACCTCGACGAAAAAAGTCAAAGGATAAGATGTACCAAAGGTACTTAAACAGAGATCCCTCTATTGATACTCTTGGTGAATGTGATAAATATCAATTCATGGTTTCCTATGCTCCACCTCCATCACCAGAGTCCAGTGCTACATCCCAAGTTCTACCAAACCCACCAAAAACACCTCCACCATCTCCTCCCCAGAAAAAACAAGCTGTCTCCCCGTTTTACAAGCCAATCCTAAAATGGGCTAAAAAGCACTCTTACCCCCTCGAAGTTCCAGCAGAAGCACCACCCACTTCTTCTATTGCCATGTTCCATGATACTGACTTTCCTCCTCTTGTCAAAGAAAGTTTAAAACTTTCGTTTCCTGCTCCAGAGGAATTCATTGATCCACAAAACAGATATTGTCATGTCCCAAAGACAACCCCCACTGATGTGGATGAACATGGTAGACAGAGAAAGACTCATGCTGCTGAAGCTGTTCTAAATTGGCAATCAGAGACTCTGTTGGCACAAAATAATGCCTTCAAGGCAATTGATTCCAAGATTGGAAATGTGCAACAAGATCTCCGAAGGTATGATGAAACCACTAAAAGATGCTTTCGAGTTCCGGAAAAGGCTTCATGCCTTGGAATCCGGACAACATCTTGGGTATCATTATCTTGAAAGCCCAAAACCGAGAGATAGAAAAGCTCAAAAGGCAAATCCAACTTCTCGAAGAAGGAAGGTTTAGACCTTTCAACCCACCGGCACCTTACGTCGAGCGGGTATTTGCCTCCACCACCACGACGTCTATTTTTGCTGCCATTCCAGAAGATCCCTTCAGAAAAGAACCAGATATGGCAGAACTACGAAATCGTCTCAAAAACCTGCAGAAGGACAAAGGGAAGGAAAAAATGTCGCCTACAGAATCAAGTTCGATTGTTATTAGAGAAATGGTAGATTATATGATGTTATCTAATCCATTAGAATCTTTTCTAAAGGACTTGGGTACTTAGGAACCTGATCCTACTATTCAACAGCCTGATCTTGTCATACTATAAAAACAAATTCTGTTCCTAGTCGAGCAAACCTCTCCTAATACTGAATCAGATTCAGTATCTCTTTCCTCCTCCTCATCCTTCTCAATTCCTACAGTTGATTCTCTTCCTATTACGCCAGTAACTTCATCAATATTCATGGCTAATCCTCCAGATGATGAGATGGAATCAAACTATTCTAAGCTAGAAAATGGTCAGACAAGCAATTCTGCACAGCATGTTTCCATAGCATCAAAACAGTTTTTCACCATCGATGATATTCCTTATCATAAATGGCCAGAAAGACTTGAGGAATTTCATACTTGGTTGAATACTCAGTCCATCACCAACCATAATATGAATGATGTCATTTACAACTTTGTCACGAGGTTCACAAGCAGCCTCAAACTCTGGTGGAAATCAATTTCAGAACAAGACCGGATCCATTTTCTAATGTCACCTAATTTCGGCCATGCCATCACTCTCTTATATCATGTCTTTGTGGGAAAACCCACTGATCTTATAGAGATAAAAAGAAGAGAATTTTTCGATAGAAAATGCTGCTCCCTCCAGAAGAAGCATCTTGATAAGCATTATCGAGTGATGCTTCAGCTTTTTTATCAGGTTGGCGCATATCCACATCTGAAGCATGTTTTCCTTACTTCCATCCCCAAAGAACTATCCAAGATGGTTGAAAGATCTTTCTTCGGAAAACAAAGGAGAATACAAGATATTCCCTTGGGAGAAATACAGCAAGAAGTTTATCTATGCCTCGAAGAATTATGCTTAAAACGCCAGATGGTCCGTACCTACATCACAGATGACAAGAGCCTTGAATCAGCTTGTTCTTGCCAGAAGTTAAAAATTAAATGCTCTAGGCAAGACTGTGATGGTACTTGTGGCAAGTTTTCTCGGAAAAAGAAACATTACAAGAAGTTCTAGATAAAGAAATCCAGACATGGCTCCAAGCATTTCCGGAAGAAGAAGAAATGGCGCTACCTACGCAAAAGGAAAGATCACAAAGGCCACAAGAAGTCAAACCGATGCTTCATATGCAATCAGAAAGGACATTTTGCAAAAAATTATCCTTAAGTGAGAAAATGTCAGAATCGTCTAATTCATCACATTGAAAATGAAAACAGGTATTTTTCTCGAAAATGATAATATTGAATCTTTATTCTCTGCTGATGAAGAACCATCTGAACAAACTCTTTGTGTCATCCCATTTTACCAAACTCCCAGTGAGACTGAGTCAGATTCAGAATCTGAAGACATTTTTCACATATCCCCCACATCTCCAGAACCAAGCCTTGACATATTTTCAAGTCAAACTCACTATCCCCATTTCCCCGTAAAAATCATCACTTTAAAGTTTGACAAATCAATCATTGTTATTGCTCTCATTGATACCGGAGCAAGTTGTTCAATACTGGACACCAAAGTTCTTCCTGAAGAGTATTGGACTCCTTATGTCCGATATTTCAATTCTGCCTCGGGAGACACTTTCTCCACAAATGTCAGGACCACCCCGGTAACTGTCCAGTTCTTTCCTTAGTGTTCCATAACCATAAAGATTTTTGGATCAAATCTCCCCAATAAAGACCTGATTATTTGGTGGGATATCATGACTCAAATCTCTCAGCTTCGCATTATCCCTGGAAAATGTCTTAGATATAAAGATCAATTCTCTGAGTTCGTCAATATTTAGAGACTCTTTTCCATTCAGATGAGTCTATTAAATCCAATCATGCAAAAGTTGTTAGAATCTTGTTCGGAATCCCATTCAGAATTTGCTCTAAAGTGTTCCCATCCTTTATGGAAGAATTCAGAATTCTTTGTTCGTCTTCCTTTTAAGAAGAATGAAGATATAAATCCAACCAAGGCAAGTCACATGGGAATGAAGCCAGAACATCTGGCTTTAGCTCAAAGGGAATGCTCAGAATTATTGCAACAAGGCCTTATTGAAATCTCTGATTCTCAATGGACCTGCGAAGCCTTTTATGTCAATAAGCGTGCTAAGCAAAACAGGGGAAAAATGAGATGGGTAATCAATTATCAACCTCTCAACCTTTTTCTCCAAGATGATAAATTCCCTTTACCATTCAGAGACTCTCTCTTTGCTGGTCTAACCAAGGCCCATATCTATTCCAAATTCGACCTCAAAGCCGGATTTTGGTAATTGGGCATCCATCCTGAAGACAAACCCAAGACAGAATTCTGTATCCCAAACCAGCACTTCCAGTGGAAAGTTCTTCCTTTTGGCTTAAAGGTAGCACCATCCCTTTTCCAAAAGGCCATGTGCCGTATTTTCCAACCAATCTTGTCAAATGCAGCCGTATACATTGACGACATTCTGCTCTACAGTCCTGACGAACAGTCACACTGCCAACTTCTTGAACAATTTGCAGAAATTGTCAAAAAGCATGGTATTACGCTTTCTCAAAGGAAAATGAATATTGCCCAAACAGAGATTGAATTTCTTGGTATGCACCTCAACAAAGGTACGTACTACCCAGGGCCACATATTGCTCAAGAATTACTGAAGTTTCCTGAAGATAACTTCACAACAAAACAAGTTCAGCAATTTCTTGGGATAATCAATTATCTCAGGGATTTTGTCCCAAAAATTGCAAAACTCTTGATTCCTTTGCAATCCATGCTGAAGAAGAATCCCCCACCTTGGGAAAACCCCAGACTAAAGCGATTCTTTGAGCTTAAGGAGATTATGCAGAATCTCCCACCATTGCAAATACCATCAATAGGAAAAAGAATTCTTCAAACTGACGCCGATGATGAATACTGGGCAGCCATCCTCTTTGAAGAAACTGATGGTAAGAGACACCTCTGTGCTCACAAAAGTGGAAAGTTTTCTCAAGCAGAAATGCATTACCACTCCACTTTTAAAGAAATCTTGGCAGTAAAAAATGGAATAAAAAAGTTCGAGTTTCATCTCATCGGCCATCACTTCCTAGTAGAATTAGACATGGCATCTTTCCCTCAGATGACTAAGTTTAAATAGAAGCAGATCCCAAATTCTCAACTGTTTTGATGGGCTAAATGGTTTTCAAAATACTTTTTTGAAACCAAACACATTCTTGGAAAGAAGAATGTGCTTGTTGACTTCCTGTCAAGACCAAAGGCACCAGCCGAAATCAACATGTACATTAAGAGACTTGCCTTCCATATGCTCAATCATGGAGTAAAATACAAAGTCGAGAAGATCAAAGATTTGTCAAGCTGGAAATATTCCCAGGAGATTGTTCAACACATCCAGAATGACAATCTTGCTGAGAACCTGGAAAATCTTATGTGGCAATGCCACATATCTATTCAGATTCAATGGAGGTTCGATTCTCTATCCTTTCTTGTTAAATTTGAATTATCCATTCATTCATCCCCTTATCTGGAAGGAAGATGATTTCCCTGATCAACTCAAGACGTTATTATGGTACTTAACCAATAAGTACCTAATAGCTATTGAAATTCCAACCAGAAGATTCATTGGCAACCTCACCAGAATATTTTTACTCGGAATAAATGTTGAAAAGGAAAGTGATAAGAATCTCTTAGACTTTCTTAATTGGTTCTATCATCCTACTCACTGGAAACATCTCTTGGAAAAAGAACTAAGAACCATGACCCCAAATCCTGAAATCCATACCATCCTGTTTTTCCGACGTCCATGGCATTTTTTCACAAATAATGGCACTATCATCGATACCCCACAAGAAATAGGAACCACATCCTACAAACCCCACCTGAATAGTCGGGAAGCTCGAATTCACAAATCTTATCCAAGATCTGTCAGATTTTGTGAACACCGATCTGAGAACTCCAGAGAATCTTGTGCCAGGAAAACAAAACCATTCCCGAAGACGTATGGAACAATGTGCCTACTACTTGGGATCATTATGACCTAGCACTAGAAGATAAGGAAGCACTCAGACAATACAGACAAGCTGCATCGTCTCAAGATCATGAAATGACAGGAACAGATGATATTGTCCAATCCACTCAAGACCCCTATGCACGCTTTGGAGGCCCTCTGTCCCAGGACCCCTACTATCAAGGACCTTCGTCCTTATTCCAAAGCATGGACACATCCTTTTATGCACAGCCGTCCAACTGGCCTCAGCCAAACATCCTTGCCGACACTCTAGAAGATGACAACACAAACTAGGCTGAAGAAGAAGCATCCCATTGGGCTCATGAAGAAGCATCATCATCAAGAAAGCTGAACCAAACCCTCTCGCCTAAAGACCTTGAAGCCCTTGAACAAAAATACGAGGCACATCTCCTAGAAGACAGTTCAAATTACTCAGTCTATAACTACAATGCTCGTGACGGACGAGATCGCTAAGTTCGTACAATTTCACTATAGCAAATCACTGTTCACTTTTACTGTAGCACTAGGCTAGGGAAGGTACTGTTCACAGTACAGTTACTGTTCATAGTGTGCGAATAATTCCCTCCCGGAAATTTCCGGTGCCTTTGTTTGTATCTGGACCCGTGAGCTTGGTCCTTGTGTGTGTCTTTGTGACCTTTTATCGTCTATAAAAGACAAGGAGGATGTATTGTGTTGGGCAGAGTCCCCTGAAGTAAAGTGTGTGCTTTGAAAAATCTCTCATGGCTTTCTAAATCCCTCTTCTTCTCCAACCTGGTAGGATCCTCCAAGAAATGCAGCTTGGGTAGGTTAGAAACGTTTCCATCCTGGCATCTCTCAGTGTCTCTAGGCTCTGAACTAAAGGGCTGAGTGGTTTTCTGATAAAAAGCTGTCCCTGAAGGGCTTAAACGGGAGTTATTCACCCATTGTGGGAAGGCATACCTGCAGAGAATTTTCTTGGTCCTCCCTGGTTCTAAGTCTAGGTCCATTCATGGTATCAGAGGCCGAGCCTCGCCCACCACGGCGAGGCTCGGCCTCGCCAGCCGGCGAGCCTCGCCGTGGCCGGGCGAGGCGGGTCGGCCCCCATCGGCCGATCGCGGGAGGCCGCCGACCGGCCAAAAGAAGAAAAAAAAAAAAGAAAAAGAAAGGAAAAAGGAAAAATAAAATAAAAATATTTAAAAAATTAAAAGAAACAAAAAAAGAATATAAATCTACCAAACGTGTTTCTATTCATTTTTTATTCCCGGAGCAAGTTTACCAAACGCATGTTTCTGGTCAAAAATTGTTCCTCGGAACAGAAACACTTTTTTTTTATTTCTATTCCCTAGAATAATTTTTGAACGGAAACGTTACCAAACGTGCCCCTAGTTATCTCGAGAGTGATCAACTCTGAGAAAAGTCCTATAGGCACGTCAATGAAATGCCCGATTTATTCAATTGAAAACAGAATTGAAAATCTGGGATGTCACAACTATATAAAGGTCTGAAATTAGATCAAATTGAATAGAGCTCATCATTTTTTATTCGACTTCTCTTATCTAATGAAGTTAAATTTCATATAGTATTTAACTTTTAACAAGCTTGAATTGGTTAAAGGCTCAAGCTATCATCTAAAGATAGAATAGCATTACAATGTAACAATTACTGCCGCAACACCAATTTATGCATAGTTTGGAGGGAAATTCCAAATAAGAGCATGAAGTGTCTTCATTTTCTCAAATAAATGCATGAAGTAAATATTGTGTCAAATGATGACCTAAAATGACTAGGTCGGTTTCAAATAAGGGTTTGAAGTAGTTATATATGACTCTTTAGAACATCACACGCGACATCTGTACTTTTGATTTTTTTTTTTTTTTTTAATAGCAAGCGGAAACACCACAAATACATTACCATACAACATATAAGAAGATTATACATAATATTTCATTATGTTAACTTTATTTTTATAACCCATAACAAACAACACACAAAATACCAAAAAACCTGAGAAGGGTTAGGATCGCCTAACTTCAACGCTATCCTCCTATATCCAAAGGCTTGTTTGTATAACACCAAAGCTAAAATCAAATGATCAATGACCTCTCCCATCAATGGCCCATCAAAAATGTAGTCAAGGGGACCATCAAATCCTCTTAGTGTTCCCAACCAGTCGCCATCAAAGATCGCGTACCAAGCCATTTATCGGTGTGGAACCAATTCAGCAAGTCCCGCATCGACTCAAGCTTTAACATACACAAGAACCATATAAGATAACATCACTTCTTTATAACTATACTCGATGTGAGCTGGAGCTCTAAAAAGTAGCGGTGGTGGAAGAACCATCCTAAAGTCTGAAAATTAAATAAATGCCCTATAAATGAAATTCATAAGTTTAAGATAAGAGATCCACCAATCACTCAACCTGGCATCACAACAATCGTGAATTCAAGACAATACAAAACAACCATGCATAAGGAATGCAAGGATAAAAGTATTATCTTTCCTATCATAATATGTCAATAAGACAACCATAAAGCATAAGATTGATTGCTCGTGTGTAAGCAAATTTCATATTATATATCACAAGTACCACAATATCTTATCAATTTACACATATGAACTCATTTTTGTCACTGGCCAGGACTATCTCGATTCACGAGATATCTTAACTAATAAGGCATCGTCACCACTAACTCATGCGGGACGGAATTATACATACTCATTTGCCATGCCTCAGCCTCTCAATCACGAGTCTCCTCTACATTAATGAGGATTAATACACCATGACAGTGGCCATTTATTAACATCACCCCATGGCTTCACAAGCCATATCATATCATGACTACACGAGTCATGTCATCATAAAATTTCATGTCATATTAACCTTGTATAACATTTGCTAACTCTAGAGTCTCATACATACTAAATAAGGGAATTCACTCTGTGGCGATGAGCGAACAAATCGTGGAAAAAGTCTTAGTCATGAAGTATCAAAGATATACATAATTAATCACAACACAATAAGTGTTAGATACTTTTCGATGTTCATAATTGCAGGTGACAACACATTACTCTCTTGGCATTCTTATACAATCATGAGAACCAATCAATTACGTACACTTTTTTAACAAATAAATGTTCTTTTTTCTTTTCACCAAGCCATGATCATTCGCTATAGAACTTTTACTGGTTTATCAATTCTTGATATCTATTTAACAATAAACACTACTACTCCAATAATTAAAGTAACTCATAAATTTACATTTTATAATAAAACCACCCTTGATTAAGCTCACTTTTTCCACGAAAACTAAGGAGTATTTTCTATAATTCCAAATTCTTAAAAACTAGACTATTGCCCTAGTAAAAATTCTCAATTTATAAATTTACCCCTAACTTCCGATCTGACCAAGTAATAGTAATCAAATTAAAAACTAAAAGCTATCCTTTTTGTTATCTAAGACATACTAACGTTTTATTTACACAATAGACACCCCACATATTTTACAAAACTATTAAAACAACTCATTTTTGGTTAATTAGTTCAACTAGTTCCAATTTTTACATAATTTTCACATCATCTATTAACTCTAAAAATAACTTTATCACTTATCATAATAAGATTCCACAAGCTGTGAACAGTCCTCAGAAGTTTCAGTTTTTGCATATTCATCCGTTAACTTGGTGAAATTATGAATTTGCCCCTAAAACCCCTAAACTCATTTTTTTGAACCGATTTGATTCCGCTTAATAAATCTTACATAGAAATCCACTTATCAAAACTAAAAAACATGAGATAAACCTGTTAACAACCTTATCTCCATTTTCAAAATTTCAAAATTACCCCATATTTTGTCAAAAATTTACCAAAACACCCCTTATTATGCCTAGTTTTACTATCTTCATATTTTCCCATTCAAGTTGCTACAAAACCTTTTAGAAATCTCTCAAAGACACTCTATACATATGAATAGCTTTTTACTACAAGCACAACAATCCCTATAACTTAACATACAACTATTGCAACTTACTCACACATAGAATAAAATCTATAGTAAATAAACAAACAATCAATCAATCAAGCTCAAGGGTACTAAGTAGATTATTCTAGCTTAGTCCTTAGGTTTTTCACTTACCTTGAGTGAAATCTTCAACAAACAAAGCATTTACTCACCTTGAAATCAAAATAACTATTAAAATTAACAAGTGTCATTCTTTAGAAAACAACAAAGCTTATTTGATAAAAATAAAAGGAAAATCTTTGAATTTACCTTGTGGGACACTAAACTGAAAAAAAAAAAAAAAAAAAAAAAAAAAAAAAGGGTTTGGACCTTGTCTTGAAAGAGAGTGAAATAAAACTTGAACTTGAAGAAGTGAGGGAGATGGAGGTGCAAGTGAAAGAGGTAGGGAAAGTAGGCATTATCTCTTGTCTTCCACACTTATTCTCTATATTTAAGAATGGCTGGAAGTAACATTTATTAGCCTTGGTTAAAAGTAATAATGCTAATTAACTAGTGTTAAATGTAGACAAAAAACTTTCTAGGGTTAAGATAATGTCATGCATAAGGTCATAGATAAGTTCAAAGGATTTAATTTAGACATGTGGATAAAAAATGTGGTGGAGATGAAGACATTTGTCTAAGTTCTCATAGTGACAAATGGCATGGTTTAATAATAAGATTGAGATATTATGTTAATTTGGACAAATACTTTACATTGCAGTAAATAATCAAGGAAATCGATATTCATTTGAAGCGTTAGTAAATCAGAAAATTATTCTGGACCCGCTACAATTATTAACAAAAAATATAGAACAATAAGGAAACCTTAACTTAGTAAAAATTTAATGTTTGAAAATTATTTGATACGTATTTAGGAGCGTATCGATTCTTGCTGATAGTTACTATATTAATTATATATCCTAAATATCATGAACTATAAAGAAATTTCATGTCACATTATAGCAATTTAAAATAAGAGTATGACCTCGCTGGCCAGTTAAATATTCTAGTTGGTTAAAGGCATTTTCATTTAAAGACAAATTTAATTTTAAATGTTTTTTTCTCTTTTTTTCAAAAAAGAAAAAAATCGAAGAGAGCCGACAAAGGTTTGATCATCGATTGTTGGGTGAGGGCCACCGTCCTCTCCAAATCTAGGCAAAGGTCACCTCGACCCATGCCCTCACCAGCTGTGAGCGACCCTCATTTGTGGCTTTTGAGGGTAGCCTTGCCAACCGCTGACAAAGTGGCGCTTGCATATATCTTTCTAAACTTTGGAACTTAAAATGTAGACTTAAGTGTTCCTTTGCTTGCTATTTTACTTTCATAAAAAATTATTGAAACATGGTTTTACGGTACTTCCCTATCCCCTTTTCTTTTTCAATTTAAGAAAGGAAAATTATGGAGTAGTGAAGTTATATGGGATGAACTTACGGGCTCAATGACTTACTGAGTCCCTTCTTCTCTGAATTGTAAGCTCTGTCTTTCGTGATTTTCAGCTCAAGTATTTTCTCTGATTTTGTAATTGATTTTCTGACAAAAAAAACTAGAATTTTAATCTTTCAGCAAAATTGGTGATCTTGTGTTACTGATGGAAGTCTATGCTTTGATATGATCTTGTGTTGCACAATAATAATGCTCTCTCTCTCTCTCTCTCTCTCTGGGATTAAAGAAGAATCCTGGATGTAGCTGGTTTCAGTCAAAGAAAGGGGAGATACACGAGTTCTTTGAAGGTGATACAAAGCATCCGAGGTCAAGCGAGATAAATAAAGTGTTAGAGGATCTTCTGGAGAGATTAAAGGGACATGGTTATCAACAGATCCTGAGTTCAGTGGCTTATGATGTAAGTGAGGACGACAAGAAGCGAATATTGATGGCTCATAGTGAAAAGCTGGCTCTGGCATTTGGGCTGCTGGATTCTAGCTCAAATGGCCCTATCAGGATCATGAAGAACCTCAGGATATGTGAAGACTGTCACTCTTTCATGTGTGCCGTATCTCACATTATGGGAGGGAAATTATTGTGAGAGATAACGTGAGATTCCACCATTTTAACGGTGGGACTTGTTCTTGCGGTAATTTCTGGTGACCAAATCAAGCACATACATTGCTGGAATTCTTTGTCGTGACAGCAGTTGTACATTATTATTCTTATCTATAAATGGGCTCCTGGATTTGCTTCTTGTGATTTTACTAATACAATCACGCTATCGTTAGATTCTTTTCCTTAGAGGGCTCAAGAGAGATCGCTTTGATGAAGTGCTTGTCGGGCCGGTTCAGTTCTCTTCTCCCACATACTTGTATTCCTTTTTTGATCATCTAAACTAAAGATGCAGTCTCTAACTTTTGAGGTGATGGCGCGAGTTCGTAAAGCATAAATACTGAGAAAGTCTTGATGCCATTCCCACATCTCAAATTCTTTTAGGCCTTCCCTTTTGCCTTTCCTTGCCTTTTTGGATAGCAGTATGGTAATATACGCGATCTAGCGGTATTTTAGGTTAACTTCATGGCACCTTATCACCTACGGATCCAATCAACATTGCGCCCATCATGGTTAAACGAAGGAATTCGAAACAAGTTACTTTCTCTGAGATTAATCTCAAAAAATTCGTGCAAAACAAAAATCGAACCCGTGACGAACTTGACACTGATTTAGGTTAACCTCAGTTGCAGCGAATGCCCTGTTCAAAGGCCAAAAAGTCCGTGGCAATGGAGCAAAGCTGATTTGCAGAGTCCTTTTTGGTGGGTCTCTCTCACTCTCCCTCCACTATTTAGAAAGACTCCAAATCTCTTCCATTGGCTAAGTGGAGGAACCTCATATCCTTGTATTGCATCAGAACACATCAGCACAAGCGTACGATTCTTCTCATCCACATTTGCTGAATAAAATTAAGGTGCCCTTTTCCGACCAAATCATAGGTTTTGTCGAGCGACTGAAAGTGAAAGCCATCTTGTCCTGAGTGGCGACTAACTTATAGTATTCAAATCATGCACTAATAAGATACTGCCTTGAGAGGCTCTTGGTAGATTATTAGGGGAATCTAGCCTACCAAGGTCAAAAAGAATGAAAGGTTATAGCTCCACTCCACCTCAAATCCATGGCGAGCAAAATGGTGCAATGCCCTGAAATCACATCGAAAGTGATTACTGACACAACAATGCTTTTAGCAAGCTACATAGTTCATTCCAATTTGGAACCTATGCCCTACATAGGAAATAATTGAATACGGAGAAACACTCGTGTGGACCGGTTCTAGGGATGTCGTGAAATCCACGCAGGACTTGTATAGAACTTTCTACTGGTCATGATCAAGATTGATTTAGTTTACTGTACAACGGATATATAAGGGAGTATTTTACTTGAATTTGAAGCAACCATATACTCTGCTTATCGAGTTGAAATGAAAATGCTAGTTTGGGCAAACATCATAATTTGTGAGTATCACCAATAGTAAAGACCATGTCCATCATATCAGGCCCACAGCATTGGGACTTCTGATGCCTCTCATGCTTGGTCAATGCCTACAAAGTTTGATTTGTCCAACTACATGTATCACTTTCATATTTCACTGATTAAAGTCTGCCATACTAATTGTGTAGATGAGTGTAGGTTGTGTTTAGCTACCCGTAGTTGACGGAGATTTTGTGAACAAAACACCCCTTATACAACTAACTAATGAGGATAACTTTACACTTTTTAATACGCCCTCTCTTCTTGTATTATAGTATCATTAAATTAGAGAGTGAGTTATTTCGAATTTAGCATACCATGACTCATGGTATAGTATTGTATTGTATGTTACATTACATCGCGATTATATAGTGCTACATTGTGAGCATTGCATGTATAAGCCATTTTTTGAGAGAGAGAGAGAGGGGGGGGGGTAGGTTTCGAATGCTGAATATAAGTTGAAGATTAGTGAGGAAAACATCATCGTTCCCACGTGTAATATTCTCATAACTTAGGAACTATAAGCAAGCGAAAAACATAGGACTCTTGCACCTTCTGGTGCTAGGGCAACGCATGTCACCTCTTTCATCACCATATTCATTATTATTCCCTATCTCACATTATTCTTGTTCGCGAACACCTTGTACCACGTAGAACTTTGGCCAGGTTTATAGAAATAACCCTCTCTCGCACGGTTTGGTTTCTATGGCTAGCGAAGGGCGGAAGGGCTGCCATGGTTATGCTGCTTGTCGGGTCCTCCTGGCGCTGCCTTCGTCGGGTCTGCATCCATGGTCGAAGCCCACTCAACATAGCTTGGCTTGGCTCCGTCGCGGTTGCCGAGTTGACGCAAAAGAAGACGGCCAGCATTCCTCTTATCCACGAGAGCACATCCCTGTGCATTCACGACGAGAAACGCAAAAAGAACTGCGACGAGTAAAACCCGCCTCGCATTCGAAAAGCCAGCCATGTGCGAATGTGGAAAGAAGCGAATGAGTAGAAAGATGCGAACCTGGGTACAGTAGGAGCTTGAGCTACTATGCAAGTCCAAGGCAAAGGATTCTTATTCTTTGTGTGCTTGACCTCAGCATTGGATCGCTCTATTTATAGACGGACGATGAGAGAAAAGGGTGGATGAGTAGGGACAACCTTGAGTCACACTGAGTCACACTAGCATTTCGATTTTGTCCTCGATACCACATGGTCCTGGCATTAATGGTCCCCCTCTGAGATATGTAATTCTGCTTATTTTGGGTGTCCCATCGCCATAGGGCCGTACCAATTTAAAAACTTGGTGATTTGGATCTTCACATATTGTCGCCACTCCTTCCTTTTTCTTGGATGAGCCTCCACGCCCACCCAAAAGTCAGAGAATAAAAAAGGGTACTTAAATCCAAAAAACCCGGTCATCATGGCCTTAATGCCACTGTTTTTTTGGACTGTGACTGCAAACAAATAGCCGATCTTTCATTTTTTTCAATAAAGAATTTCGGATAGGCACAAAGATTGTTCAAGCCACATCCCTTCTCTACGAGATTTATACGATGATCGTTATGTGTGAGTTTTGTATTAGATCTTCTAACATGGTATCAAAGTCAGATTCTCTATCTTAATTTATTTTGCATGTACAGCCCCTTTCTTATTCGCTTGTCTAATGTCCAATCCAATGTTGAAGCCAGCAAGCCCCTTGTATTGGTTGCCAATCTATCCTTTCTCTAAAGTGTTGGTAATATTTCAAGTCTAGTAAGAAAAGACACTGATTATATAGATAGGATAAGACGCCATTATAAAATAATTTTCAAAAAGCAACCTTTCGTGCCACTCAATTAACCTAACTAAACAAGCACAGGGTTGGACTTGAAAACAAGAAGCAAATGATTGAGAAGGCTTTTCCCAACCTAAGTTAGGTTTGAAATCATTTCCCTATTTGTCAATCTTAGATTAGAAGCCGACTGAAAAATGGATGCACTCTACTAGCACGGCTCGCTTAGCTTTTATCGCGGAGCTCACTGCTTTTCATTTTTTTAGGAGTAGATGCTTGTGGAGGAAATCAATCCAGCCACAGGTTTTTCTCCGGCTACCTTATTACGACTTCATCCTTATCAAAGACCCCACAGCAATATGTTTTGGGTTGGACTTTTTAACAAATATAACATATTAATTTAGGATATATAATTCCCTGTGGTCCACTTTCGAGTCTTGCCCATATAATCCGCCACATACACATTGACAGGATCATTCTCCCACTTTCCCTCACCAAAGAGTCTCTCCATGCCCTAGGAGAGTCCAAAGTGGAGTTGCCATGGTCGGTATCGGATCAAATCATCTGCATTTGGGAAAAATTTTAGGTCAATCATGCAGTACTCGTGGCAGTAGGGGAGATCGGTAGTTAAGATCATAGAGGGTACAGGCCTCTCGGTGCTCGTGTAGTGTCCTCGACAACACTCAAAAAAACTCCTTTCATCACTTGGAATCTCTTCATGTCTCTCCCTCTAACCCTTCCCTTTTCTAGCTTGGCCGCGCTCCAACGCCGTGACATGTCAAGTTTTTGTCAAATGAGCAATTTGAAGATGCATGCAATGATAGGTTATAAGGATGAAAATGGAGATGACAACCCCAAGTCCTCGACACGTTGCCCCATCCTCGTATCATGTCTTTGTGGAAAAGATAAGATGAGGCGTTAGGAGATCTCATTCCCATTCGCACACCTTCCCTACGGTGACAATCCACGTGGAGTAGCGTCCGTGGCTTGGGCGACCTCGAATGAGCACGACTTTCAAGCGAGTCCTTCTCGGCAGGATCTCTTTTGGCCAATCTCTAATCAATCGCATGAAAGCAGATTAAGTAGAGTCGGGATGAGCCGGTTTAGTTTGGTCTGATTTGGATGGAAAAATTGAGCTAAACTACAATAATATGGTTCGGAAAATTTTAAAACCAAACTTAACTATATAAGGGTCTGAAATTAGATCAAATTGAATAGAGCTCATCATTTTTTATTCGACTTCTCTTGTCTGATGAAGTTAAATTTCATATAGTATTTAACTTTTAACGAGCTTGAATTGGTTAAAGGCTCAAGCCATCATCTAAAGATAGAATAGCATTATGATGTAACAATTACTGCTGCAACACCAACTTATGCGCAACAAGTTATATGTGACTCCCTAGAACATCACACGCGACATGTGTATTTTCTGATTTTTTTTTAATAGCAAGCGAAAGCACCACAAATACGTTACCATACAACATACAAGAAGATTATCACACAAATTAAATATTATACATAATAATTCATCATGTTAACTTTATATATACAACCCATAATAATATTCTGAACAACACACAAAATACCAAAAGACCTGAGAAGGGTTAGGATCGCCTAACTTCAACACTATCCTCTTATACTCAAAAGCCTGCCTGTACAACACCAAAGCTAAAATCAAATGATCAATGACCTCCTCATCAATGGCCCATCGAAAATGTAGTCAAGGGGACCATCAAATCCTCTTAGTGGTCCAACCAAGCATCGTCAAAGATCGCGTACCAAGCTATATACTGGTGCGGAATCTACTAAGTAAGTCTCACGTCGACCCAAACCCCGATTGTACACTTAACATACACAGTAACCATATAAGACAATACCACTTCTTTACAACTACACAATGTGAGCTGGAGCTCCAAAAAGTAGCGGTGGTGGAACAGCCATCCTACAAGTGTCACGCCCCGAATCCCCTAGCGCGCACACATCCCACTGCGGTCGATCAAATATGTGACACCCCAGGATATGTCGCCGACCCATTCGTTTTATTACGCATGCGGAAGCGAAACAAATCCCCTAACAATGAAATACTTGGGATAGAAAAGCAGGCAATCAATCACAATACCAAACACTCATTTACAAACACAAAAGGGGTTTAAATACAACACCAGACTGTCTACAAAATAGACCAGCTTGAACAAAGGGGAATTATCCTAAAACCAACTAGCATGACACGTTCTCCAATCCTTATGACTTCACCTCTGCAACTCCTCAAGGCTAACCAAGGCTATCTAGCCGCTCCGTCCACCAGGGACCTGAAATTGCAATCCCCAAACCGCGATGAGACAATGTCTCAGCAAGTTCAACCCCCTAAACCCCTATTAGAAAGAAAATACGCCCCAAGTGGCCTAGCCACATCACACAAAGACTTACCTCGCATTAGTCTTCATCTGCAGGTTAGTACAGTTTATATAATTCAACCACGTGCAATTATGATAACCAAACAACTGTGACACAATCACATCATTAAAACAATTCAACCACTTGGATCGTCTCAGCGATCAATCAACTCGGCCGAATACATGTCATTCTAGCAAATCAATCATTGCTCTCAATCACGGCCCTATAGGAAGGTTTAACAACCAATGGCAATCATGGCCCCACTCGACAAAAATTAGAATTAGTGGCATCACGGCCCCACTCGGCACAACCTTTAAAAGGTGGTAGATCCCGGCCCAATGGCACGACCTCTAATAGGTGGTAATTCACGGCCCGGTTGGGCGCGACCTTTATCAGGTGGCAATTCACGGCCCCACTGGGCGCAACCTTTATCAGGTGGTAATTCACGGCCCCACTGGGCGCGACCTTTATTAGGTGGCAATTCACGGCCCCACTAGGCACAACCTTTATCAGGTGGCAATTCACGGCCCCACTGGGCGCGACCTTTAATAGGTGGCCAATCACGGTCGTTCTTCCATCAAATTTTGACACTTGGGATTTTATGAAAAGAATCCCTATTTATCGCAATCACACTCAATTTGCCACAACCAATCATCAAATTCAAATTCTAAATGCACAGCAGCGATCAGCACAAAATTCTGAGAAAATAAGGTTCCAAAATAATTTTTAGAATTTATTAAATAATTAAATTTATTCCGAAAATTAATTAAATAATAATATCCATATCTTTCAGGATCTACACTCAATTTATAATATCCAATCATCAATTTCAAAATATAACTACACAGCAGCGATCGGCACGAAATTCTGAAAGAACCTAGGGGTCAAAAATAATTTTTTCCGTTTTTTTTAATAAATAATAATATTTTAATAATTTCGGATTATAATATAATATTATAATTTTCAGAATTTCAAAGCAATTAAATAATTCAAAATTAAAATCCTATTATGTCCCATCAAGTTTTATTATTAAATAAACTCTCTTAGCTTTTAATTAAACATGCTTTAAATTAAACAAACATCTTAATCTAATTCACAATTAAATAAACTAAACTAATCACCTAAGCTTGCTTAACTTAGGCTAAGCACACTTAAGGCATCATTAACCGTCTAATCAAGGTTTAGTGAGCTAAACTCACCGGATTAACTAGCCGAGCGGACCAAAACGACGAGGACGACGCGAGGATCGACTTTCCTCAAGGCGGGCCGAGCATCCGGGCTCGGGAAGGCGGCCAAAATGGGCCAAAATCGGGCTGCCATACCCATTTTCTGCAGCTGCTGATTTGGGGCTGGTGGAGGCGGTTCCGACGTCGGTTGGGCGGAGGAACAGGGCGGCAGCTCGACGGTGGCTCGGACGGGCGAGGCAGCGGCCAGGCGGGGCCTCACGGTGGCTAGAGGTGGCTGAATCGCGGCCTGTGCTGGCCTGCGAAGCTGCTAGAGACGAGGGCGAGCAGGGACGACGGCGGCAAGAGGCGGAGACGCGCGAGCGGCACGGGGCAGATGTGCGGCAGCGGTGACGGCGACGGCGATGATGGCGTGCGGGCAGCAACGACGACGAGCAGCACTGCTAGCTGCTGCTTCGGTGTTCTCAGATCTGCTGGGGACGCGGGCTGAGGCGGAGCGGAGAGGCAAGCTGACCGGCAAGCGTGCGCGGGCGGCGCGAGGCGGCGGCAACGACGAGCGGACAGGCGACCGGTCGGGCGAAGGCTGCTGCAACCGGATCTCTTCTGCTGTTGGCCACCGAAGAAGAAGAAGAAGATGGAGATGGAGAATTCGCACGGGAGAGAGGAAGGAGAGAGGGAGGAGAGAGAAGGAAGGGGGCAATTTCTTTTCTTTTTCTCTTTCTTTAATCCAACAAAATGGCCCACCATGACATCACTTGATGATGTCATACTCCACTCACTCAAAACTCCCACAACCTTATTCCAATGGGTTCAATTTTATTTTCCGCGTAGGCATAAAATCTTGTACAACCAATTCTTCAATTCCACTTGATTCTCTTCCAATTGAATCAAATTGAAGTCCATAAAATTAATCCAATGTCACCACACTTCAATTCACATCTTCACTTGTCCATAGAACCAACTTAAGTTCTAAAAGCAAGACCAAATGCGGGCCTACTAATTTCTCGAGCCAAAATAGCCATTCTCTGATTTAATTTCTTAAAAATTCTGATTACATGAAAAATCTTCCAAATATGAGTCAATATTTCTAAAATGATTTGTGACACACCCAGACTTCCAATTTCTGAATTCGATCTCAATTCCACGGTTAATTTCACTTTGGCACGATACTAGCGCGGCCCAACCTACCGGGTAGCATTTAAGAATTTTCATGCATTTGACCTGTGGTTGATCATCTCAAACTACAATGTACATCTTTGAAACATTGGCGACTTTCGGTTGTCGGGGTAATCTCAAGGTTTCAAATACGAACACAGAGTATCCAATCGACAGAAAAGTCGATCCAGTGCCGATCGACAAAAATTGTACAATCTGGTGGAATCACCCACACCTGATCACATGCCTTTGTCAAGTCGACCTATCTCCGACCTCTAATCAATTTTTAATTGTGCCGTAATGGCCCTTGCAGATTAGCTCGGTCGAAAGATCGCTTCCTGGTCAAATTCTCGAGTCTAATGCATTAAAATTTCTTAACAACTTCACCCGATAGACTAGTTTTCACATGAGTGGTCAACTCAAGGAAAAGAACTATATGTGTGCCAACGAAATGCCCGTCTCAATTTATTGAAAATAGAATTGGAAAATCAGGATGTCACAACAAGTCTCAAAAATAAAAAATAAAAAATAAAAAATGAGCTGAGGTCTAGTAAATGAAAATCCCAAGTCTAAGAAAGGAGATTCACCTATCACTTAATCTGGCATCACAATAATCGTGAATTCAAAACAGTACAAAACAACTATACATAAGGAATGCTAGGATAAAAGTACTATCTTTCCTATCATGACATATCAATAAGAAAACCATAAGATTGCATAAGATCGATTGCTCTCATGTGCAAGCAAATTTCATATTATATATCACAAGTACCACAATATCATATCAATTTACACATATGAACTCGTGTTCATCACTAGCCAAGACTATCTCAATTGATGAGACATCTCGACTAACAAGGCATTGTCACCACCATGGGGGATGGAATTATACATACCTATTTGTCACACCTCAACCTATCAATAACGAGTCTCCTCTACATTAATGAGGATTTGCACCACCGTACATCCACATGACAATGGCCATTTATTAACATCACACCATGGCTTCACAAACCACATCATATCATGACTACACGAGTCATGTCATCATAAAATTTCATGTCATATTAACTTTGTGGAGAACTGTCTCGTATGGTATAACATTTGGCTTACTCCAAAGTCTCATACATACTCATATAGAGAATTTGTTCAGTGGTGATGAGCGAATAAACCATGGCAAAGGTCTTAATCACGAAGTATCAAAGATATACGTAATTAATCACAACACAATAAGCGTCAAATACTTTTTGATGTCCATAATTGTAGGTGACGACACATTATTCTCTTGGCATTCTCATATAACCATGGCGCGAGTTCGTAAAGCATAAATGCTGAGAAAGTTTTGATGCTATTCCCACATCTCAAATTTTGAGTTCGACAAGTTTGAGGTTCTTTTAGGCCTTCCTTCACGCCTTTTGGATGCGGTGCGAATTCCTTCATTAAGTTCGCCAATAATTAGATCTTTGGGAGAGAATTTGTTTTGCCTTTCCTTGCCTTTTTGGATAGCAGTATGGTAAGTGTGGCGGTATTTTAGGTTAACTTCATGGCACCTTCTCACCTATGGATCCAATCAACATTGCGCCCATCATGGTTAAACGAAGGAATTCAAAACAAGTTACTTTCTCTGGGATTAATCTCAAAAAATTTGTGTGGAACGGAAATCGAACCCGTGATGAGCATGACATTGATTTAGGTTAACCTCAGTGGCGGCAAATGCCCTGTTCAAAGGCCAAAAAGTCCGTGACAATGGAGCAAAGCTAATTTGCAGAGTCCTTTTTGGTGGTCTCTCTCCTTTTTGGTGGGCTCTCTCATTGTCCCTCCATTATTTAGAAAGACACTCCAAATCTCTTCCATTGGCTAAGTGGAGGAACCTCATATCCTTGTATTGCATTAGAACACATCAGCACGAGCTTAAGATTCTTCTCGTCCACATTTGCTGGATAAAATTAAGGAGTCCTTTTCCACCCAAACCGTAGGTTTTGTCGAGCGGCTGAAAGTGAAAGCCGTCTTGTCCTGAGTGGCAACAATTTATAGTATTCAAATCATGGATTGGTCAGATATTGCCTTGAGAGGCTCTTGGTAGATTATTGGGGGAATCCAGCCTACCAAGGTCAAAAAGAATGGAAGGCTATAGCTCCACTCCACCTCAAATCCATGGCGAGCAAAATCTTATTGGTGCAATGCCTTGAAATTACATCGAAAGTGATTGCTGACACAACAATGTTTTTAGCAAGCTACATAGTTCATTCCAATTTGGAACCTGTGCCCTACATAGGAAATAATTGAATATGGAGAAACACTCGTGTGGACTGGTTCTAGGCATGTTGTTAGATCCACGCAGGACTTGTATAGAACTTACTACTGGTCATGATCAAGATTGATTTAGTTTACAAGGAAGTATTTTACTTGAATTTGAAGCAACTATATACTCTGCTTATCGAGTTGAAATGAAAATGCTAGTTTGGGCAAACATCATAATTTGTGAGTATCGCCAATAGTAAAAACCATGTCCATCATATCAAACCCACAGCATTGGGACTTCTGATGCCTCACATGCTTGGTCGATGCCTACAAAGTTTAATTTGTCCAACTACCTATATCACTTGAAAGTGCTAGTATGAACACCTAGAGGGGGTGAATAAGTATAAGAAAATTTTTTGCAAAAAACAGTAGAAATATTTCAATTTGGAAACTGAGTCTGAAAAGCAGCAGATTTTGAGCGAGATCAGACTTTAGCAATTAAATAGAACTACGAACAAAATAAATGAGTTTAAGGAAGAGAATAAGAACACATACTTTATAGTGGTTCGGCTTAGATCAAGCCTACATCCATTCTCCTACGCTAACAGCCTTCTGCTAGAATACACTATGCAATCAACAAGAGATTACAACTTTGAGTGCAAACACTTAGTGATATATCACACTATCTCACTAAGTCACTATTTTGGTATTTCTCTCACGATCACAAACATTTAAGCTCACCAAAGACAAGTGTATGATCAAAGTTCGCTCAGACTTTGGAATTATAAATTCTACGCTCCGTCTCTTACTTGTTCATCGGTCCTTGATCTCCTTAAATACCCATTCACTTCTAAACTAGCCGTTGGACAGTATCTTAAGGATCATCTTCCAATCTACCCATTGGACAGATCTGTATTTAGAAGATTTTGTAGCCGTTGAGTGATAGAAGTAGAATCCCAAATTGATTCTGATCACCCATACAAACAGAATCTTGGTTTCCAAAAGTAGAGCTTCTTCATATAGAAAGTTCTTGTCTTCAAGATCCAATTGTCAATCAATTAGATTGAGTCAATCAAATCAATCTTGATATAGAATCCAAACCAGATCACTAGCCGTAATACATTTAGGGCTTGTGTTACGTTCTATATCGTTCTAGATGTAAAGTTTTAGAGCAATAGAATTTACAATCTGAGTTTGAGTGCAATAGACTTTACAATCTGGACGTCTGAACAAATTTAGCTTCAGCATAGAGTCTGTCTTCTGGTGCTTCCAAGTATAGACTTTGATAATATCATTTACATGTTCTATCATCTGCATAGTCTGTTACTCAACAATTAAACACATTAGTAGCCTTTGATTTATTTTGTCATTTTCAAAACATCATAAGGGATTTTCCTAACATCACTTTCATATTTGACTAATAAAAGTCTACCATACTATTTGCGCAAATGAGTGTAAGTTGTGTTTAGCTACCCGTATTTGATAGAGATTTTGTGAACAAAGCACCCCTTATACAACTAACTAATGAGGATAACTTTACACTTTTTTAATACGTCTTTTTTTTTTTTTTTTTTTGAGAGGGAGAGAGAGAGAGAGGTTTCAAATACTGAATATAAGTTGAAGATTAGTGAGGAAAACATCATCGTTCCCACATGTATTATTCTCATAACTTAGGAACTATAAGCGAGCGAAAAACATAGGACTCTTGAACCTTCTGGTGCTAGGGCAACGCACGTCACCTCTTTCATCACCATATTCATTATTATTCCCTATCTCACATTATTCTTGTTCGCGAACACCTTGTACCACGTAGAACTTTGGCTAGGTATATAGAAATAACCCTCTCTCGCACGGTTTGGTTTCTATGGCTAGCGAAGGGCGGAAGGGCTGGCATGGTTATGCTGCTTGTCGGGTCCTCCTGGCGCTGCCTTCGCCGGGTCTGCATCCATGGTCGAAGCCCACTCAACATAGCTCGGCTTGGCTCCGTCGCGGTTGCCGAGTTGACGCAAAAGAAGACGGCCAGCATTCCTCTTATCCACGAGAGCACGTCCCTGTGCATTCACGACGAGAAACGCAAAAAGAACTGCGACGAGTAAAACCCGCCTCGCATTCGAAAAACCAGCCATGTGCGAATGAGCGGAAAGATGCGAACGTGGGTACAGTAGGAGCTTGAGCTACTATGCAAGTCCAAGGCAAAGGATTCTTCTTCTTTGTGTGCTTGACCTCAGCATTGGATCGCTCTATTTATAGACGGACGATGAGAGAAAAGGGTGGATGAGTAGGGACAACCTTGAGTCACACTAGTATTTCGATTTTGTCCTCGATAACACATGGTCCTGGCATTAATTGTCCCCCTCTGAGATATGTAATTCTGCTTATTGTGGGTGTCCCATCGCCATAGGGCCGTACCAATTTAAAAACTTAGTCATTGTTGGATCGTCACATATTGTTGTCTCTCCTTCCTTTTTCTTGGATGAGCCTCCACACCCACCCAAAAGTCATTATACGCAATATTTTATTATGTTAACTTTAAATTTACAACCCATAATAATATTCTGAACAACACACAAAATATCAAAAGAACTGAGAAGGGTTAGGATCGCCTAACTTTAACACTATCCTCTGATACCCAAAAGCTTGCCTATACAACATCAAAGCTAAAATCGAATAATCAATGACCTGCCCACCAATGGCTCATCAAAAATGTAGTCAAGAGGACCATCAAATCCTCTTAGTGGTCCAACTAGTTGCCGCCAAAGATCGTGTACCAAGCTATATACTGGTGCGGAATTCATTCAGTAAGTCCCATGTCGACCCAAACCCTGATTTTACACTTAACATATGTCGCGACCTCTTTTTTTCGGCGCCCGCGATTGGGTACGGGCGCCTAAGGAGGCTGATGGCTTGACTGAAATTAGTTATGCCCGAACTCTCCCAAGTCCACCAATTCACAATTTTAATAGTCTAAGTTTTAAAACTTGTAAATCAATTTTTAAAATGGAGTTGCCACTAATTGATTTGGGGTGGGTCAATTAGAAACCCAAGCGAAGTATCATGAGAAATACTCGCTCCTGTGCAACCAGAGAAATTAGGATCGGGGACTTGATTACACTAGTTAATCACTAATGCCCTTTCGGTACCTAATCTTGTTTAAACCCTAAGGCTTTTTGGATTTTTGAGGATTTTCCATGCATTTGATGGGGAGGAAAAACATTTTTGGGTCTTTTCCTATTTTTGGACATAAAAGGATTTTTTTTTATTTTTGGATTTTTTTGGTACTTTTTTTTTTTTTTTTGAAAATACAAGTCTTTTTGGCATTTTATGAATTTTTGGCTTTTTCATGAATTTTTGGCTTTTTTTTTTTTTTGGATTTTTGGCATTTTTTGGAAAATGTGAAATATTTTTTATTTTTTGATTTTTTTGGAAAATAAAATATTTTTATCATTTTTTATTATTTTTCGATTTTCTGGAAATTAAAATATTTTTTAATATTTTTCGAAAATAAATTATATTTTGGATTTTTTTGGAAATTAAATTATTTATTTATTATTTATTTATTTAAAATATTATTTAAAAATAAAATTTAAAAAGCCGACCCAGGTTGGAGCCGTGGGTTGGGTCCGACCCGAGCCAACCCAAAACTGCAGACAGGCAGCCGTGTAGCGGGCCCGACTTTTTTAAAATTTATTCTTAAAACGACTCCACGGCCCAGAGCCCGTTTTCGAAAAGAACCTGATCGACCCGACAACCCGCCGGCGAAACCCTACCCGACTCGTCGACCCGATTCCCACCGCCCAAAAATCGCGGAAACCCTACCCGAATCGATCCGCACTCGACCCGGCTCCGACCTCGCAACCCGGTTTCCAGCCGCCCTTGATCTCACGAAACCCTACCCGATTCCGAGACTCGGATCCGATTCGATGACCCGGAAAATCGCAAACCCTAGGGTTTGTGAATCTGCGCCGAGGGGGAAACCGAGGCGTTACGGCGGCGACGGCGGCGACGACGGTGACAAACCACTTACGAGGACTACGAGGACGAGCAACAACGCGGCTGTGTTGGTGTGGTCAGTGGCGACACGGTTCGAGAGGGGGAATGCGACGGAGACAACGCGATCGGCGGCGGCGATAGCTACCGTTACCTTTCTGTGACGAGGTGGCGAACGGTGGCGGTGACAAGGCAACGACGGCGGCCACTCAGCTTCCAGATCTGGCGTGGCGTCGGCGGATCGGTCACGGCAACCGCTTCGGGGGGGGGAACGACAGCGAACCTTCGAGGCAACGACGTTGGGACTTGGTCGAGGCGATGGCGGATCGGTCACGGCAACCGGCGGCAACTACAGCAACAAGAACTCCAGATCTGAGGCACAAATCTCGGCCGGACCTTCCTCAGCCTCGATTCTCTCTCACTCTGGCCAAATCCGAGCCTCCACCGCCAATCCGACCTTCTCGAAGTCGCTCGCCGCCGGCCTTCCCGAAGTCTCTCGGTGGAGGGTGGGCCGAGCTCGCGACTCGAGTTCTCCCCTCGCGCCACCCTTCGATCTTTCCCGATGTCTCTCAATGAAAGATCTCCGAGCTCGCCACGCCCTCCGACGATGCTTGCGACCACCTATTTATAGGTGAAGGAAATCCGATCAACGGAAGGCTTCGGCCGCCAGCCTCCGACTTGCCCACCAATTCCTCTCGGCTGAACCGGTGTCCCATCGAGCTTTCCAGCGAAGCTCGCTCAACATTAATGGCGCCTGAGATCTTATCCTCTCCGGCCGACGTCGGCCTACCCTCCTCGGCCGTAGGTCCTCCTTCGCGCGTCGGCCTCCCTTGCGCGCGTGAGTTGCAGCGGCGAAGGAAAGGGAAGGAGGAAGAAGAAGAGAGAAAGGGGCCGAGCCGGGGGTGAAGAAGGAGGAGAATGGGCTGGGCTTTTGCTTTGCTTTTTTTTTGTTTTTGCTTTGTTTTCTTTTTATTATCTTATTTATCCGAAAAGACAAAATAAAATAAAATAAAAACCTAATTAATAAAATAAAATAAACCTAAATAAAATTAAGGCGTCAACAACATACATAAGAACCAAATAAGACAATACCACTTCTTTAAAACTATACTCAATGTGAGCTGGAGCTCCAAAAAGTGATGGTGGAAGAGCCATCCTACAAGTCTAAAAAATAACGAAATGAGCTAATGTCTAGTAAATGAAATTCCTAAGTCTAAAATATGAGATCCACCTATTACTCAATTTGGCATCACAATAATAGTGAATTCAAGATAGTACAAAATAACTATGCGTAAGGAATGCAAGGATAAAAGTACTATCTTTCCTATCATGACATATCAATAAGACAACCATAAGATTCCATAAGATTGATCACTCTTATGTGGAAGCAAATTTCATATTATATATCACAAGTATCACTATATCTCATCAATTTACTCATATGAACTCATGTTCGTCACTGGCCAAGACCATCTCAATTGATGAGACATCTCGACTAACAAGGTATTGTCACCACCAATTCATGGGGGACGGAATTATACATACCCATTTGTCACACCTCAGCCTATCAATCACGAGCTATGTTAATGAGGATTAATGCACCACCCTACATCCACACGACAATAGCCATTTATTAACATTACACCATTGTTTCACAAGCCATATCATATCATGACTACACAAATCATGTCATCATAAAATTTCATGTCATATTAACCTTGTGGAGAACCGTCTCATATGGTATAACATTTGGCTAACTCTAAAGTCTTATACATACTCATATAAAGGAATTTGCTCGGTGGTGATGAGCGAATAGACAGTGGCAGAGGTCTTAATCACAAAGTATCAAAGATATACATAATTAATCACAACACAATAAGCATTAGATACTTTTTGATGTCCATAATTGCAAGTGACGACACATTACTCTCTTGGCATTCTCATATAACCATGAGAATCAATCAATTACTTATACTTTAACAAATATATATTCTTTTTCTTTTCACCAAGTCATGATCATTCGGTACAGAATTTTTATCAGTTATTCAATTCTTGATATTCATTTAGCAATAGTCACTACTACTCCAATAATTAAAGTAACTCATAAATTTACTTTTTTATAATAAAACCACCCTTGATTAAGCTCACTTTTTTCCATGAAAACTAAGGAGTATTTTCTATAATTTCAAATTCTTAACAACTAGACTATTGCCCTAGTAAAAATTCTCATTTTATAAATTTACCCCGAATTTCCTATTTTCAACCAACCAAGTAATATTAATCAAATTAAAAACTAAAAGCTATCATTTTTGTTATCTAAGACATACTAACATTGTATTTACACAATAGACACCCCACATATTTTACAAAACTGTTAACAACTCATTTTTGGTTAATTAGCTCAACTAGTTCCAATTTTTACATAATTTACTCATCATCTATTAACTCTAAAAATAACTTCATCACTTATCATAACAAGATTCCACAAGCTGTGAACAGTCCTCAGAAGTTTCAGTTTTTGCATATTCATCCCTTAACTTGGCGAAATTATGAATTTGCCCCTAAAACCTCTAAACTCATTTTTTTAACCGATTTGATTCCCCTTAATTAATTTTACTTAGAAACCCACTTATTAAAACTAAAAATCATAAAATAAACCTGTTAACAGCCTTATCTTCATTTTGGAAATTTCAAAATCACCTCATAGTTTGTCAAATATTTACCTAAACATCCCTTCTCATGCCTAGTTTTACTATCTTCATATTTTTCCCATTCAAGTTGCTACAAAACCTTTTAGAAATCTCTCAAAGACACTCTAGACTTATGAATAGCTTTTTACTACAAGCACAACAATCATCATAACTTAACATACAACTATTGCAACTTACTCACACATAGAGTAAAATCTACAATAAATAAACAAATAACCAATCAATCAATCAAGTTCAAGAGTACTAAATAGATCATTCTAACTTACTCCTTAGGTTTTTCACTTATCTTGAGTGAAATCTTCAACAAACAAAGCCTTTACTCACCTTGAAATCAAAATAATTATTAAAATTAACAAGTGTCATCCTTTAGAAAACGACAAAGCTTATTTAATAAAAATAAAAGGAAAATCTTTGAATTTACCTTGTAAAACACTAAATTGAAAAAAGGGATTTGGACCTTGTCTTGAAAGAGAGTGAAATAAAACTTGAACTTGAAGAAGTGAGGGAGATGGAGGTGCAAGTGAAAGAGGTAGGGAAAGAAGGCATTTATCTCTTGTCTTCCACGCTTATTCTCTATATTTAAGAGTGGCTTGAAGTAATATTTATTAGCCTTGGTTAAAAGTAATAATGCCAATTAACTAGAGTTAAATGTAGACAAAAAGATATATAGGGTTAAGATAATGTCATGCATGAGGTCATATAGATAAGTTCAAAGGATTTAATTTAGACATGTGAATAAACAAATGTGGTGGAGATGAAGACATTTGTCTAAGTTCTCATAGTAACAAATGGCATGGTTTAATAAAAAGATTGAGATATTATGTTAATTTGGACAAATACTTTACACTATAATAAATAATCAAGAAAATCGGTATTTATTTGAAACATTGGTAAATCATAAAATTATTTTGAAGCCACTACAATTATTAACAAAAGATATAGAACAATAAGGAAATCTTAACCTAGTAAAAATTTAATGCTTGAAAATTGTTCGATATGAATTTAAGAGTGTATCGATCCCACTGATAGTTACTATACTAATTATATATACTGAATATCATGAACTATAAAGAAATTTCAGATGTCACACTTAAGTAGTTTCAAATAAGAGTATGATCTCGCTGGCCGGCTAAATATTCCAGTTGGTGAAAGGCATTTTCATTTAAAAACAATTAAAATTTTAATGATCTTTTTTTTATACTGAGGATTCGATCTAGCTCATCTTACAGGAGCATAGCACCGAATATACCTTGGGGGAGACTAACCCAGCAACCCACCAGCAGGGGCCCCCCGCTTAAGTCACGGAACTACTCTGGGAGTTGTAGTGAACTCTGGGAGTCAAAACCTCTAACCTGGCGGTCAGGAGGCCAGGCCTCAACCAACGCAGCCATGCGTGAGTGGGAATGATTTTTCTTTTTTAAAAAATTTCGACAAGTGCCGACAAGGGTCAAATTGCCGACTGTTCGGTGAGGGCCACCACCCTTGCCAAATCTAGGCAAAGGTCGCCTCGACTCAGGCACTTGCCAATTGTGAGCGACCCTCACTTGTGGCTTTTGAGGGTAGGCTTGCCAACCGTTGGCAAAGCGACCCTTGCATATATTTGCCGAGAGGACCTCAGCTATGGCTCATGAAAGCGACCCTCGTCCAACCCTCTTTGGGCATTATGATGGCTGCCCATCGCTTAAGACCAGCCACCAACCAAGAAGAAACGGAAAACCAAAAAAAAAAGAAAATAGAAAGAAACAAAAAAAAAGGGAAAAGTTTAAAAAAAAAAAGTGAAAGATGAAAATGTTCTTGACTAATTGAAAAGTCAAGTCCTTTTTTGAAATTAATATAGCTACTTATAAAATCCATTTGAAATCTTTATTTTAAACTCTTATTTGAAATAAAATTTACTTTACATTTTTATTTGAGTAAATGAAGACATTTTAAATCCTTATTTGGAATTTTTCCCATAGTCTTGCATTATGTCATAACTCATAAAAATAGTTTGATTTGATGCAATTTTGGAAAACAAATCAAATCAAACCAAATTGCCAAAATTTTAATCGGCTTCAATTTACAAACCGAAATTTTTTAAATTACATCTTGAGGATTGAGCTGACGATCATTTGATCTGGCGGTTTGAAACGAATTATGCTCGTTGCTCATTATTAGAAAGAAAAAAAAGTTGGATTAGAGGATAAAGAAAAAAAAAACAAAACAAAACAAAACCCTATAAAAATCTCAGCTTGAATTAAGCTCGACAACCGCGCCTGGGGCTAAAGGTCTGGACTTTGCAACTCTGGAAACTTGAAACGTCGAGTTCGCGAGTCCCGTCTGCGCTCTGACCCTAACGCGTTCCCATTTTTCGCTTGCAGAAACTGAGTAAGGCATTCTCTTCCTCACTTCTCTCTCTCTCTCTCTCTCTCTCTCTAGCTGTTTCATGATTTGTGGTTGGTCGACGGAGGTTGTCGTTATCGGTTTGCGCGCTCGATTTTCTATCTGCTCGGATCGTGCTCTCCGTTCTGCAAATTGGAGCTTCAATTTCGAAAATTTTGATCTGGAAATGGAGTTTTAGGGCTGAAAGTTGGAGTCTTTGCGCCGAGGAGTGAAACCCAGAGGGCTAAATCTTTTTCTCGTGTTCTTTTCGCTAGAGGGTCGATAATGCTGGAGAGACCATGTTGCTTCAAATGGTTTCACAATTTTTTTTTATTATCTAGGAAGTATTGATTTTCTCACCGGCATGGGTTGTCGGAGTTGTGGGGAGTTTCATACACCGGTACATGGCTCACATGAAAGAAGATTGTAAATTTTGGCATGGCATTGAAGGGGAATGGTTACTGGGGTTCTTGCTTGTTGAATCTTGATGCATCGTGCTCTTTGTATGCTGGGAAATCTTAGTGCTTTTTTAGAGAGTTTGGTCCCCCTTCGTATGGTTGAAATGTCAACTCAGATTACATTGGTGTTTGGCCGTTATCGACTGTATCAGGGCTGAGTTGATCGCCCGAATTTTCAATCGGTTGTTACTTGAAATCTCACTGCACCACTTGATTTTGTCATGCTTCAAATTCTTCAGCTAAAGCTAATGTTGATTCATTAGGTATTCAATGTGTTCGATCTTTATCTTTCTGAACTTTGGAACTTAAAATGTAGACTTAACTGTTCCTTTGCTTGCTATTTTACTTTCATAAAAAATTATTGAAACATGGTTATACAGTACTTCCCTATCCCCTTTTCTTTTTCAATCTAAGAAAGGAAAATTATGGAGTAGTGAAGTTACATGGGATGAACTTACCGGCTCAATGACTTATTGAGTCCCTTCTTCTCTGAACTGTAAGCTTTGTCTTTCATGATTTTCAGCTCAAGTATTTTCTCTGATTTTGTAATTGATTTTCTGACCAAAAACTAGAATTTTAATCTTTCAGCCAGATTGGTGATCTTGTGTTACTGATGGAAGTCTATGCTTTGATATGATCTTGTGTTGCACAATAATAATGATCTCTCTCTCTCTGTGGGATGATAAATTTATCAATACTCTGTGTTTGTGTCTGCTATTTGAAATGTTTATACCCAATACATTTGTGCATATTTGACTAGTGATGTTCTGTTGTAGGTTTGCCCTTGAAGTTCATGGATCATTTCAGGAGAAAGCTATGGACAATCGGGTATCATGCTTGAAATAACAAATTGCTTAAGGGGACTCTGTATTTACATTTTCTGTTTTTTTGTTTAGTCGGTGTTTTTTCCTCAGTCTTGTAACCTTTCAGTTGGATAAGTGTGCTGTTCTTTTAATTGTTATTTGGAAGTTGGTCTGATCATATAAATAAATGCTGTCAGTTTCACTTAAAAAGATGACATACATATTTGAATTTACTTGATGCATCGAGTATTCAACTGTTGAGGAGTGTTATTACTAAATCACAATTGTCAAGCTTACGAGCTCAAGCTTGCACATGACTTGATGAAAATGGAATTGAGTTGAGTTGTGCTTGGTTCATTCAGTTACCTAGCAAAGTTGTGCTGGGATACACACAAAAGATACTCATAAGTTTGGTATGAGTTGAATGGAGCTTATGTTGAACTGTACGGGCTTGGTTGGGAGTTAGAATCATAGTCTGGTTTAAGTGCTCTATATGTATGGAATTAATGGACAGGTGACCAGGGCCCTTAGAGATTTTTGGCACTTTTCTTTTCCTAGTTTATGTCATTTAATGCTTGTTTGGTGCAGAGGATGGGTAGTTTCTCAACACTTACCCAGCTTTTGTTAATGTTTAGCTTGCCCTATCATTAGTAACGCATCTTGACTATGGAATTGTCTGATGGTGAATAGGATGGATTTGTCTGGAAGAAATTTACTGGGGGATGCTGTGTGTTGTAGAGTTTCTTCATTTAATCACTCTCGTATTTCTGAGGCTGGGTATTCAACTGCAAGACAAAATTTTAATGCTGCAGGTATTATATGCAGCTTACGGTCCTTACCAAGTGCTCTCTCACCTCTCCAGTGATGATTCAATTGGTTTCCTTATATCTCTAATGTGCAAATGGAATTTGCAGGAGGTACTGTAAATAGAATATTTGCTCCATATAGTGTATATAAGGGGAAAGCTGCACTCTCTCTGTCCCCGGTTCTTCCTACTTTCAGTAAATTGGAGGTACGTCTGTTCCTTGTCTTCGTTAGAATATATCACAAAACATGTGGTAACCGGTTTCTGCTTTCACTGTATATCCTCTGTATTTAATAGTCTGGTGCTGGTCTTAAAGTCGATAGACATGGTGTCATGATGTTGCGATTTTGGCCTGCTATTGGTGAGCGCAAGTATGATTGGGAAAAGCGACAGGTAAGCATTGGTCTGTTCATCAAGCTCATTTTCAGTTATCCTACATCAAGTTTGTTTGCAAATATATTGATGATACAGAATTCTGTATTTGTTGCTTTTCTACAGCTTTTTGCTTTGTCAGCCACTGAGACTGGATCCCTCATAAGTTTGGGTCCAAAAGATTCCTGTGAATTCTTTCATGATCCTTCAATGCTGTCCAGGTTATTAAACTGACTTGCTTCTGCTAGTTCTTTAAATGCCTAGCCTTCTTCTAACTTCATATGACTTGCCCTTTATCTTTTTTATGTCTGGCTCATTTTGTTTCCCCTATTTCTTTGTTTTATCTTAAATGTGTTATCTACCAAGAGTTTTTACATTTATGTATGCTTGAGTTTCAATAGTCGGGTCTTTTTGGATTGGAAGTCATTGCTAACTTTTGTGTAAACATGATGACATTGACAAGAAATTCTTCCTGCAGCAATGCTGGTCAAGTGAGGAAGAGCTTGTCAATTAAGCCTCATGCTGATGGGGGTGGCTACTTTATTTCTCTGAGTAAGTACTGTGTTTCTACTTAATTTCTAGAAATGGTAAATATGCAGCCCTTCAATAGTGTTTGTTACGTTTTGGTTACCTTATACGAGCTGATTTATCTGTAGAATACTTTTATTTCTATTTTCTAGCATGATCATATAACACCTAGGTCTAATTTTTAGTTTGGGTACCTAACTAATTCTCATAATGCATTAGTGTGATGTACTCGCCTTTGCACCCCCTCTCCCTAGATCCTGGGTCCGCATCTGTTCCCAGCCGTCTTGAAGCCAACTTCATATTTAGTGTTTTTCTGTTTCTAGTAATCCACCTCCTATTCTCCTAGCTATAATTCATTGCGACAATTTTCCTCTACCATCATGCTCAACATTAAAACACCATAGCCATTCTCAACACCATAGCAATTTGCCAGCTAGAGCCTTATTAAAAAGCAACAAAAATTTAGTTCCCATAAGTTGCTTGATCGGATGGGTGTTATTTACTTTTGTTACTCGTGGCTCTTGAAGGTTGGAATTTGACTTCTGATTTCTCAAAGTGGCTTAGATCTTTAAAAATATATAATGTGAATATCCATATATTACTTAAGCTGATTGGCACATGCTTGAATGTGAACTCTCTCACTTGCAGGTGTTAACAACAATATTCTGAAAACGAATGAGCGATTTACCGTCCCTGTTACAGCGGCTGAATTTGCCGTCATGAAGACAGCATGTAGTGTATGTCTTCGCTTATTGTCTTTAATTTCTTTATGGAAATGGTAATTGTGTTTTATATTTTAGCATCTAGCAAATGACTAACTGATCTTGACTGTAACTATGTTCCGTACTGTTTTTCTTTTTCATATTGCTTCTATTGATTAATCATCTACAATGTTTCGGTACATTGCAAACTGTTAATAACAAGGAAAATGGAAAGAAGGAAAGGTTAGGGTGGGGAGTGTTTGGAAAAGGAGAGAGTTTCCTAATTGCCAAATGGGAAACGATAGCAGTCCCTCTCTGCTTGATTAATAACATGGCTTCTAAATGAATCCTTCGAAAGGCTTCTTGGTTTTAAAACCTTGTTCAGACCTCCTGTAAGCTACACTAATTTTCTGCTAATGCCTGCTACCGGCCCTGTAAAAATAGTTAAAAGTTTCTCAGCGTGAAGGATATTTATGATTGCCTACGGTGGAGACTGGAGAAGAATATTGTTTTAGTAGCTGCTCTCATGTCTATTATTCTATGATTTTCTGGGGCACTTCTCTATGGGTAAATAGGCGTAGTGGCTGATAATTTGAACGAGAGCACCTTTATGTCTTCCAAATGTTCTTTCATCTTTCCTACTCTAGAAGCATGTACTTTATGAGAGTCTGGTTTTGCAGTTTGCTTTGCCTCACATCATGGGTTGGGACCGGTATACCAATAACCAGCGGCACGGAGCAGAGCAAAGTCCCTCGAAGGTGGATAAACAACTTCTGGATATGGAGTGGGATAAATGAATGCTCAAATGGTGGTTTCACCTTTGCTTGAAACACTGCAACTTTTTTGTAAAAATCTGCGCCAACAGTTGCCTAGCTCCAGTTCTGGGTGTTCGACAATGTGTCATGATCATGTATCGCTCCTTGGTATGTTTTGGAGAGTGTGTTCTGATTATATTTGTATGCGATTGAATTGACATCCTTTTTGCATATTACTTATGTTGCAATCCGGTTATCTACCATGAGCTTTCATTTGCTCCTTTAGGAGGTTTCTCAGAAGCTGTTCGTTGATGATTGCGTCTTAATTTGCCAATTGATCTATATGTATGCTGCAGATGAAAGCTCCAATCTCGTTTTCGAAGCTTCCCAAAGTACTCAAATGGAATGATTTTGTGCTCAGAAATTCCAGTTTATAGATGGCTTCTTTAGCTACGGAATTGATGCAGGGGCAGTGGTTGTGGGTGGTGCTTCTGGGGCGTGTCGCTTAGCAGGCTGAAGAACCTTGACTGTAATTTTCATGACAACGCATCCCTTGGGTTCCATGATATCATCATGAAGATACCTAAGAAGAGCAAAATCCTGTCTTGCGTGCTGAAAACAACTGGCCATGATCAAATGCCGGTAAATCACAGACTCAGATGAGGGTTGGTTTTAGTAGAGACAGTCACCATTGTCGTTCCTTCCCTTTGAGTGAGACGCGGTTCTGCCTCTCGTGCCTCCCCGTTTGCCGCAAGGCCATACAAGTACAAAGCCCACATTGGCACATTGGTCCTTCCGATCTTCACATCATAGTCCTCTTCCCTTTTCTCAGACGAGCCTCCCCGCCCACCAGAGTGATCACAAGAACGATACTTATGACCACGACTGGTCATCACCCCATTAGAAAATGCTGAGTTTTTCCTTTTCTCAGTTTCCTTTTCGCTGTTAGGGAAAAAAAAATGCCTTTTGGGTCCCGAAGGACGAGATCGCTCGTGTAAATGAAGCAATGATATCGATTCAAGTCGTTGTGGTCCTCATTTGTACGGTTCAAAGCTGCTCATAATAACACTTAGCACAATGAGAATACATGTATTGCACACGAGTCAATGTACTTCAATTACTTAGTAAGCTCTAGGGATTGAGAAAGTGACATGATAACACATTGTCATGTAATTCACATCTCCCGTTCGGTGCCTTTGCACGAATGATTTACCCTCAGTCATAGTCACCGTCCAAAAGATAAATATGGTGCCAGAGAAAAGGGGGGACAAGAGTCTTCCTACCATCGATTCAGAATCCGATTATTTTCTCTAGGTACAAATACGTTTTTCTATGATTAACTACCCCGCAGAATTCACAAAGGGCATTGCCTACCTGAAAAGTGGAAACGAGATGAGCTGCCTTGATGTCCAGAGAACTAGCACCCTGTTGAATTGCCTGTATTTCGGTCCGGACAGAGAGGATGAATACAGACTCTGGTTTGGCCATGAACTGGCTGATGGAGTGAAGGTGGCTCAATATAATAGCTAGATGCCGAAGTGCATGTGCTTCAGGGCGGTCCCTTTGCACTAAGACAACAGAAAATGGCTAAGCACCTTCAGTTAGTATTCTAAGTCAGTCGAATGCAATGAAGAACAACTTAACCGGGTATCTAAAAAAAAAAATTAACTTCCACTAGGTGTGTATACATCTTCTGAGAATTAACACCACTTCATTGGCCTCAAGCAAACCTCAGTGGCCATACTCTTCCAGCGATGATATTCTGGTGGCAGGTGGATAATATAACTTTAAGTTATTGAGGTTGCATGCTTTGGACTTAACAATCTCAGTACGCATTCTATGGAATACATGAGAATGTGATTCTCATTCTGCTAACTCTGGCACTCGATTTTTATGCAGCCTCTTGCAGCCCTCAAGAAAACTGCGCCAGACCAGTGCATTTGGTGGGAAAGGCATGCTCATAATCATTTCCTCTGCTTCTTTAAGATGCCCATTTTTGGCCAATAAATCAACCACACCGTGGTAATGATCCATCTCAGGTTCCACCTTGTAATAAGTTTTCATTAACTGGAACAATTCCAACCCTTCTCTTACTAACCCGCCATGTCTGCATGCTGTAAGCACTGCTGTAAAAGCAATACCATCAGGTTGAATACCCTCTGATTCCATCTCCCTAAACCTTTCTAACGCATTATTGGCATAACCATTAGCTCCAAGAGCAGATATCAACACGGTCCAAGAGATGATGTTTCTATCAGACATTTCATCAAAAGTTCTTATTGTGCTCCCAATGCATCCACACTTCCCATACATGTCCATCAGAACATTGCACACAATTGTGTCACAACGACTAAAATCCATCTTTATCATCAGACCATGGACAGAACTCCCAGTAGCAAGGTTGTAAAGCTTACAGCATGCAACTAAAAGGCTGACGAAGGTGTACTTGTCTGGTCGAACTCCAAATGCGTGCATATAGCTGAAAAGTTCAAAAACTTCTCTGTAATTACCATCGCGAGCACAGGCTTCAATAACGATATTCCAGGACACAACATCAGGGTCTTCAAGTGCAGAGAGCAACTTCAATGTCTCATGGAACTGGCCTGTTCTGTTATATATACCAGCAATGACATTGCTAGAGACAACAGAAAGCTGTTCACCAGGAGCAGTTACAAAGGCCATGGCGCCAGATATAAGTCCATTTTTGGCGTATGAGGTAATTAGAGAGGTCCAGACATAGTCATTGCATTCATAGCCCATTTTTGTAATCAAGCAATGTAGTTGCTGTAGCTCTGAAGCACATGATCCTTTGAGAACAGCAGAAAATGAGAACTCGTTTGGTTGGAATCCCAAGCTAACCATCTTTTGCAGTAAATATAATGAAGTAGAGGAGCTTCTATTTGCATACCCAGATATCAAAGCACTCCAAGAACTACATTCTTCTTGCGAATTTCATTGAAACAATGATGGGCAGCTTTGAGATTTTCAAACTTCACGTAAAAGTCAACCAAAGCACTACCTATAAAAGCATCAGACTGAAAAGCATTTCTAATAATCTTAGCATGCATAAACTCTCCATAAACTTGGACTTCAAATCCAGTACAAGCATTAACAGTACTTACGAAAGTCGCTTGGTTAGGCAAGAGCCCGTCCATGGACATTCTACTAAAGAGTTCTAAAGCCACTTCAGGTTTTCCAGTCTTTGCCCAAGCCCCAATCATTATATTCCATGAAACTACATCTGGAACATGCAGCTCCTTGAACACTTTCTCTGCCAAGCTTACAAATTTGCATTTAACATACATATTGATTAATGAATTCAGAACAGAGGACGCTGACTCAAATCCATTTTTTATCACAAGACCATGTATCTGTTCTCCCAATACCAAGTCTTGTTCACATGAGCACCCCGATAAGATGCCCATGAAAGTGCATTCAGACAAGGCACAGTTTTCTTTCATAATATCTTGGAATAAACCTGCACAATCTCCGGGATATCCATGCTGCCCAAACAAAGTCAGCATGGAGTTCCAAGTCACTAAGCTCTTTGAAGGCATATCTTCAAAGACCCCAACAACATCATCCAAACAGCCATGCCTCCCATACAAGTTCAACAAAGCAGTCCCCACAAAAGGGTCGGCATCAAGAAGCCCAGTCTTCATCGCGATCCCATGCAACTGAATCCCGCAACTCAAGTCCAACGCCTCGCAGGACAACACCCCAGCCAACGAGTGCTGGGTCAGGCCAAACCCACGACCTCTCATCTCGGAGAAAACAGCCAAAGCCTCCTCCGCATCTCCGCATCGACCGCACGCGGCAATGACGGCGTTAAACGACACCGCGTTTCTCTGGGGAATAGTCTCGAACACCTTGCGGGCGTCGGGCAACTCGCCGAGACCGGCGTAGAGAGAGATGACATTGTTGTAGAGGAAGATGGGTTGTCTCGAATAGGGTCCGGCGGTGACGGCGAGCGCATGGAGGATCCTCGTCGCGTCGAGAGAGCCGCTCCTCGAGCATGCACGGACAAGGTCGAGGAGAGGCTTGGGTTTGAGAGAGGCGCCATTGAAGCTCATGCGCGGAGAACGAGAGCGTCGCCGACTCGCTATTTTTGAGCAAAAGTTGGGCTTTTTAAACGATGATGAAGCCCATTGACAGGTCAAAGTACTCGTTGGGCTTGGGCCTGAATTATTTCCACCCTATTGATTTTTTTATTTCCTATAAATCCAAGGAGACATTAGCATAATCACAATTGATTTAATTATTGCAAAAATGAAATTATTCATTTTCCGAAACTACGGATGATAGGATCAGGCTGAGGCGACGGTCTTGATCGGAACTAGGATAATATTCGACGAATAAAAGAAGAATCATTGCGGACCGAATAACTTTTTTGTCAATTGTCAGGCTTCTAATTTAGGGGAAATAAATAAAAATAAAAATAAACCCTACTATGGAAAAGAAAAAAAGCCCATTTTACGAGAACAAGAAAGTAAGTAATTTCGGAGTGCTTTTCGATACAACCATGCATTTTGGGGGAGATCCTTTTTTCCTTTCCGGTCATTTTACCAGGTCCACAAGTTTGGTAGCTGATAGACAAAACCATATATATAAAAATATGGGCAAATTATTTGAGGATTTTAGACACTTTGCAATTAACAAATCTTTAAAGAAAAAAAAAAGTCATGTCGATATCGTCTACCGACCCAATAAAATGTTGCTTTCAATTGATCCAAAGATAGATCTTTCTAATTGATTCAATGATAGGCCTTGATTTCGATATAGACATCCAATAAAATCCACTGTTCAAACTCTAGGACAATCGAAAATTGAAGTCAATTATGTCGGGTAAATTCACAAAATTATATGCTTGTGCGGGCTTTTATTCCAACATCTCTTCCATGATCCGGGATAATATTCTTTATTCTTCATGGAAAATGAAATCGGGATGAACCCAATAAGCTTTGAAATTGACGTGACACACAAGTTACTTCCAACCCCCATAATTTATACGAGATTTTTATAAAAACTCGCCTGTCTAAGGACAAAGATCACATGGATTTGGACAGATTCGGATCAATCTTATGAAACACCATGTGATGTGGACCATGTACAATACAAGCACCAACCTACTCAAAAGGCCTCTGAAAAAGATGTCATAACTAATCCAATTAGATCAAACTCGACATTAGGGTTAAAAAATACAGTTTCCACTTATCCAGTGGGCAAAATTTCGGCGTGCTTTTCAGTAACTTTTTACAATAAGCTTAACGAACTAGGTACCACATGGCGGAATAATTACGGCAAAAGTTGAGCATATAAGGGATCAAATCTTTTGACCCAACAGATATCAAAGATACGGGGGGGCGAGAGCATATATTTCTCGGCAAATCGGGAGAATATTTTTTGTCTAGAATATATTTTTTTGTTGGTATCAACTTGGGAAAAAAGGGATGGGCACGGTGTAGGTGGGAATGCTTTTGGATCAATGGAGCAAATTGAGAAGAGGTGAGGAAGATTCAAGACCACGTAACGAGCTTTTGTGAACACTTGTGTTTTTGGAGTCAATGTTGAAAATGACCAGCCGAGGATACAGCTAATAAGCTCTATAAATGCAGAGAGAGAGAGAGAGAGAGAGAGAGAGAGTTGCCATGGAAGACTTGCAATGTTGAAGTCTCTCTCTAGACAAGTCCAAAATGGATGCTGCTCTCAGCAATCTCTATAATATAAACGACATTTCGCTGTCGCTAGGGAGGCCATTAAAGAAAATGTGTGGGAGAGAGATAGAGAGAGATTGGTTAGAGAGAGAGATTGGTTCGGGGGAGATTGTCTAAGCAATGACCTCATTGATTTGGTTGCTTATTCGTTAGCTGTGAATTAACTCGCAACTTGGGGTCAATTTCATACGAGGATATTTGTCTGTCGATCAGGCACATGACACGGACTGCGCAGATTCCGACACTCTAGAGTATGAACTATTTTCTTGTCTTGGCCTCTAGGTCAGGGCTTTGGCTTGTGTCTAGGTGCATAAGTTTATGTCATAACTAATGGATCTGGAATTTATCCACCTAAAATGAGCTTCTTAACAAATTGAAGTTTGTAAAGAACTTACATCTAAATAAAGCAAAAGATCTCATCTAATGAGTATAAAGGTTTCGAAAACGCTCGAAATGTGAAAAGGTACATCCATGGACAAATTCTACCCCAAGCTTTCTCGAATGATGTTAACTAAAGTCATGCGCACACCTTTAATAGATTTTTTTCAAAAGAAAAAAATTAGTCCACGAAATCACTGTCATTCAGATCAAGTTTTCTTCCTCCATTTGTACTTTGTTTGAATTTGGCACTACAAGTCCAATTGATTTCAAAAGGGGGCATCGAAGCCCGCTCTTGGAATATTCGAAGTGCGCACAATTGCAGTCATTTTCCCTGTGAGGTTCGGCATGTCAGATCAAGCACCACATCAAGCGGCGCCGCCCGCCTAATGAAAAGAAGATTAATGTAACTAAATTCTTTGCATTGTATGGTTAACCTTTGCTTTAACCGAAGGATTCCCTAATGGCATGTGCAATGAAAGTCTCTTCTTTACACAAACAAAAAGAGAAAGGCAAAGAGGACCAAAAAAAAAAAGTTACCATGGGAGTTGGGGAGTCTCCCTTTCGACGGGCGGGGCACGGCTTTGATTGGCGCCACAGCACGCACGCACGCGTACTCAATTATGCGAAAGAAGGGGGGTTCTTCAACAACAATATCGTACGAGCCCCCCCCTCCATTTGATGTTGATCGCATGAACACGTGCATCGTCCAACCTTTTCCCATTTATTAAATATTTATTCATTATTTTACATATATGTATATGCATATATATAATTTTTTTGGATTTTCCGATGTCATAAAGTCAAGTAAACTAAGTTGGGGAGATTCTCGGCTGTGAAATCCCAGCTGCGCTGGCCAATGAGTAAAGCCTAAAGCTTTGGCTTTTGCAGTTTGTGTAAATGGTTGTGGCCTCTCTCTCTCTCTCTCTCTCTAGGGCTAGAGCTAGGGTTGGCTGAAAAAAGGCCCTCTTTTGTACGTATTGAATGAAGCTCCCCACATGGTAAGGCTTTATATCCATAAAGGAAGCAAGTGCTTCCCCTTTTTTTCTTTTTTCTTTTCTTATTTTTTCCCTTCCATAAGTTATTGGACAAATTACTTATATTATTTTTCTGAGTTATGGACCAAGTTATGATGACCCCCCTTGTAGTCTTGAAAGATCACGCAAAGACTTCCATGGAGAGAGAAGCTAGGGTTCCTCAATTAGTGTAGAAAAGTTGGATTGTTGGAGGATGGCATGGCTTTGTAATGTTTCTTTGACACTCCTTTTCTTAGGGAAAAATATTGTATGTTGGATCATGAATAAAAAAGAGAATGTCATCCTTGTGGCTAATTATATCAAAAATCACCTTGGATAATGTCAAACAAATGGTGTTGGCCATGATATAGGCAGGTTGAGAAAGTGGCAATACATCGAGAGCTAAAGCGGTGGTGGGTGGTTTGTCAAGAATTGGGGAGATTTGAGAGTTTTATGAATTGAAGGATCGGGATTTTCAGTCTACTAAAATGAGTGGAAGTGAATTTCGCATTATTGAATCTTTCGGGGGAGATATTCCAACAATTCGAAGGAAAGAATAAAAAAATCTTACATTGTCAAATTGTCCACCATCTAATAATAAAAGATATTCAAGAAACTTCACCCGTCAACACACAATTTTGTTAGGAGAAAGCCAATCTACTTGATTTCATGCAACTGTTTTTTTTTTTTCCCCTTCAAGCATATCTTGAAAGACGAATCATCCCCTTTTCTTCTTTGACCCCTAATGCTAGATAAACAAGCTATATTTAGCAAAGACCATTGCATGAAAAAATGTACGATGATAAGTGACAAGTCATTTCTCTTTTCAACATGACAAAATTTAGCCACCGATTCACCCAACAAGATTTGAAATACCAATTTCATTAATGAATATTGCGTATCATTGACTATCCTAAGAGCTTGTCATGCAAAGGTAGCCGGCACTATGCTCAATAGAGTTTGTTCGCATTATTGAACGTAGGCAATTGTTTTATTTTTTTTTTAGGGGGGAGGGGGGAGGGGGGGTGAGAGGGACCATAGAAGATTGCCACAGGCAGCAAACAGTAAATGCCCCCACCATCAATGACAGCGAATTCAAAAGAGAAACACAACAATGCTCAATAGAGCCGTGTGCATTATTCAAGTTGTTATTGCTGCTTGTTTTGTCTTTTCCCTCTCCGGCCAAGAAACAAGCAGCGAAGACGATTTGAAAAAGGGATAAGATTGAAAAAAACCAAGCTGCAAAAGCGTCGGAATCCCCTCAAAAAACGAAGGCAAAAAGGGCGGGGAATAGTGCCTCGGACAGAAGCATTGAATGCCTCGGATCGCGAGCTCCTGTTCGGTGGCTGTCACGTTTTGCCACAAGCTCGCGAAGCACGAGGACGATGAATCCGACAGACGGGACGGTTTTGCCTCTGCCATTTTCGTCCGCTTCTAGGAATCAACCCACCACCATGTCTCTCTCTCTCTCTCTCTCTTTCTCTCTCTATGCGACGTGGAAGGGTGTGTCTGAACACGAACCGGCGAACGAGCGTGGAAAGGTTTCGTCTTTGGGACGGGCCCGTGCTGGGGAGAAACCGAACTGGAGCGTGAATCGCGTTTGCCGCAAAAGAAAAAATTTCGGCGTGCCTGCGAGAAAAGTTTCTAGAGCAGCACCGGCCAAAAAGATTGCTTTTTTTTATGTCTTACTTCTTTTTCAAAATTTCTAATTTTGAAAGGAGTTTCTAATTATGTCTTACTCCTAATTTTGAAAGAATCTTTTGAAAGAACGTCTAAATTGTTGGCCAAACTCACGAATTTGCTGATGTTATTATTCAAATTTTCCTTCCTTTTAGAAACTTTCTTGGGGTTCTTTTTTCTTTTTGGGAAATATCACTTTTCTCATACTAACGAAAGATGTTGACATATTGGTATTTTATACACCGTCCTTTTTTTTTTTTTTTTGGGTCAGTCCTTATTTAGGTGGACGAGTGACTTGATCCTAGAAGCACGTGGAAATCCCTTTCAAATGGGACTACTCTCAAGATATGAAGTATCGAGTTGGCTAATGGTATTTGCAATTGCACATTTGCCACCACCCGTAGGTAGACATGGGAGAAATTTTCAATTAGTTTCATAAAATGATAATCTCGCCCACCTAAACCGATTCCCGCATACAAAATATTGGAGTTTTGATACAAATACAACAAAACGGCAACATTTGATAAGGTAGGATTGATTTAAAAAGGTGGAATGTCATATTCGCACCTATAAAATTTCTCTAAAAAATCGTCAAATAAATAATAAAAAATTAAGACTCATACGAGACAACACTACACTCGATCAATCCATACAAGCAGTATATGTTAGAAATCAGGTCATCTTTTCTAATCCATCTATAATAAATTAGATCATATTTATTACTATATGGTTTTATTGGAAGTAATGGGATGGACGAGCCTATGATATTTTCACTAAAGTTCCTTTTTGCTTTAATGTTATACGCTCTTGGACTTTCTTCTACGTGTCATGACACAAATGTTTGGGCGGCTGGTCCCATCTTTTTCTCTCCGTTGGAGACGGCGATAGTAGTGGCCCAGCAGAGAGAGAGAGAGTGGAGGGAATTTTTTTTTTTTTCCCATTTTGCTTTAGTATGATATAATGCAGAGATCTAAAGGGAAAAAAAATTAAGATGCAATTTTTTTACCAAAAAAAAAAAGATGATTTGAAAAAAAAAACACTTTTTTTGAAAATAATCGCTCTTATTACTTATAGAAATAAACGAATGGAATAAAATTTTATTATTCACCAAAAATTTTAGACATAGATTATCATCGATAATAGAATATTTTTTGTCACCTAATCATTTCAAGTGATACATGAGATTTTTTTGGAAAAATAGTTTCTAAATTATCTATTTTCCACAAGATGAACAAAACATTAAATTAATTGGTACACCTCAGGCCATTAGGGAACTTGAAATAATAGCATTTAACACCATAATTTATAATCGAGAACTTAGCGCTAGATTCTTAAGGTCTTTGTACAATAGGAAGTGATGGAATGACCCAATTGTGGTTGGAATGTCCTATGTTTGGAAAAGTGAGGTGACATGTCAAACAAATGATGCAAATGTGTGAAGTGGCATTTCTCAATTTAGATACTTTCCATTTTCTTCATATAAATTGACAGTAAGTACATACTTAAACCCGTGGTTAACGACACAATTGAATAAGTGCACACGGAGTTTGTCGAGATAGCCAAAAAGATATTGGATGCTCTTTTGAAGTAAGCTTACAACCAAGCTTCATTTTACTAAGAAATATTTAAATAACTTCTCCATCACTTCGATTAAAAAAGTGAACACCAACCAGATTTCACGGTATTAAAAAAAAAAAAAAAAAAAGTGATACATTTCCACACGATTGACAAAAGAAACGACTCTAGCCACACATTGTGAACGATAATAGCACAATTATTGATCGAGGATGGATGATTCAACATTCGCATAATTACCACAAGGAAAATTAGCCATTCAAATTAAAAAAAAAGAATTTCTTCATTTTTGTCTTCATTTTCATGCTATATATAAAAATCGATTCTATTCATTTGATTAGGTTCTTTTCTCTTTTGTCACGTGAAAGTTTTTTGGTGTCCATGCAATGAATTTCACCTTGATTATAGATTTTATTACTCTCTACTTTCAAGTAACTTATAAATTAAAATAATAATAAAAAGCGGCTTCACGTGCGACTCATGTGTGTTTTGGCTGGTTGATGCTAAAAAAGTTAACAAAAAGCCATCAAAACAAATTAATACACAAATTAGATATTGCATCCATACAAATCCACCAGTATGCACGACCTTATATTTTAGGGAAAGTGACTTGTCAATGTTAGATAAACCTTTTTGGTTCCTGCCAATAGATTGCCATACCTGTGGGCATTGTCGATGTTATGCTCATAACTAGCTTTTCACGATAAAAGAAGAAGTCATTATTATGGCCCCCAATAAAAAAAATCAAGGCATTGCTTTTTATCTAGAAGAGCATTATCATTAAAACCGTATCATAGGAAGAAAAAAAAAAAATAGGACAACAACGCCATAAGTATCTAAATTTTAACTTGCTTTGCAATCGAATACCTAAACTTTTTTTTTTTTTAATCAAGTAAAATAATTTGTTGAATATGGGTCAACATGAGATCTTCGCTAAAATAAGGGAAAAGTATCCAAAACATCTTAAACCTATTGCATTGGTATCAATTCAGTTCTAAACTTTTTAATTAAATCGATTCAATTATAAATCTTTTTACATTGATACCAATTCAGTCAATCAACCCATTTTTTGGTCGACTTGTGTTGATGTGATATCTTGGCCAGGTGGCCAGAATCTTGCGTGGCATTTTTAATGATTTTTTTATTTTTTTTGAATTTTTTGATTAATTTTTCCTCTTTTTTTTCTCCCTTCTTCCTTCTTGGACTGTCCTTGCAGTGGGTGGTGAGCCTCCCGTGACCCTCACCTGCTTGTGAAAAGATTTAGAACTAAATTGATTCAATTGAAAAGTTTAATACTGAATTAATATCAATACGATGAGTTTATGATTTTTTTGGTACTTTTCTCCTAAAATCATGGACAAAAATGTTAGATTGGACAACAATGCTAGTAAATAATCATTAATTGTTGATGTTGGCGTCCAATATAGCCTTTTCAAATAATGTCATGATAACATAGTTATATTAGACGACCGAGATTATACAAGTGAGTGCGCACACCCCCCACCCCCCCAACATATCGCCCGGCACCTAAATGAAGATGGCATCATTTGTACTTCTTAAGCAAGCAAAATCACCAATTGACCTTAACCTTTGCCAAATAAACGAGTCACGTCGGCAAAACCACATTGACCCACATTTAAAGAGTCGAGGTAGTTGATTGGAAAAACAGAGTTTAGCTACTTGATTTTAAACCAAACAAAAATTCATGTATTTGCGATGTCATTATCAAACAAAATACTAAAATGTCAATCTGTGTGTTGGAATTGTGAACCCACTATCAATAATTTAGGACCCCAGTCCATAATTATATTGTTGATTACATGCTAACCTACACACTGCTATGATAGCATGACATTGATTTAAATCTTGTATTATAACTCAGGCCCTAATATATTTTTTATTACATCCTACCTACCCACATCACTCTGACAGTTCCCTTATATAATACATACATATATATATATACTTATATATAAATATATATATATTTAAATTATATATTTAAATTCTGGCCATTTACTCGTAGAACGCCCCTCCAAAGTTCAAACTTCAATAATTGGGTCCAACGATGTAGTCGTACCGTCACGCACTTTAATCAATCGCATCACTGACACGTCAAATAATTACCCTAAAGCAGTGGGCTTTAGACCTATCTCTCACCAAATAAGCCTGTCTCTCGAGTTCCCAACTGGGAGGCAGCCAGGTATAATTCGGACAAAAGCAAACACAAAAGATGAGATTCGAATGAAACGGTGTATCTATGTTCATTCGATATATTTTATTAAAAGCTAGACTACATGAAATTAGATACATCAATAGCAAGAGGCAAAAAAAAATAATAAAGAAATTGGCAGCTCCATGTGGAATGTGCAGTTCCACTTTTGTGCTTGAGCAGAGGAAAATGTTGTTTATTATCATATCATATTCATCCAATGTGGTACTGAACTTTTGCTGCTTTATTATTATTAATTTTGGCACAACTTTTGTTTTTTTTTTGTTTATTCACCTTGATTAGTGTTAATTGAGAAAAAGAAATGATTGATGGTCAGAAAAGGGGTTCAAGGGGATGCATGCACTTTGCAGGAGGGAGCACGTTTTGCCCTTTACTATTTCGTGAATTTTTTTGGGTATTTTTTGCTAACACTGTTTTGTGAAACGCTAGTCATTAGTTGGTTTAAAGCTTCTCTTTTTGTGATATTGGACTGACTCTCGGTGTGGTGGAAATAAGAAGTGCAGAGAGGAAAAGGCAATAGCAAAGCTGTGTAGATATTGTTTTCTATGCTTCCAAGTGGAGGGTAGAGCGTGTGCCTATGTTATTAGCTTAGCCAGGACCCTAATCATAGCTTAATGTTAAAATTAATGGCACATTGATTCTAATATTAATACCAGTGGAAAACTATAGGGAGGGGAGAGAGAGAGAGTGGCTACGAGCTTCCCCTTTTCCTTAAAGCTAGGGCAACAACCCCTCAACAAATTTAGGGTGTGTTCATTGAACACGAATAAAGATTTAGGGGAAAATTTTAAATAAAGATTTTAAGTGTTCTCATTTTTTTCAAAAATAGCCTAAAATGAGACTTATTTTAAATAAGGGTACAAAGTGCTATTGTTTCTCAAATGAGGGCTTGAAGTGGAACTTATTTCAAATAAAGGATTAAAGTAACTATATAAATCTCAAAGAAGAGTTTAAATTTGCTAGCTGAAGGGCATTTTTGTCTTTTACTTTTTAAAATTCTCTTGCATTTTTCTTTTTTTCCTTTTTTCTTTTCCTTTTTTTTTTTTTTTATTTTCTTTTTTTCTCTCTTTCCTTCCGCCAACGAGGGTGAACCTCCCTTGAGACCGGCAACCTCCACTGGCCATTGACAAGGCACGGTGATGGTTGGGGAAGGGAAGAGGAAAAATTAAAAAGGAAAAGAAAATAAAAATAAAAATAAAAAATCACTTAGAATTTTTTTGACTAAAATGCCCCTTCCCCAATGGCTGAAATAGTCACCAATCAACCAAAAATTCTTATTTGAGATAATTTGGCTATCTTAAGCTCTTATTTGAAACGATTTGGTCACTTCATACTCTTATTTGAAATAATATCTACTTTAAGCCTTCATTTGAAAAAATGAACACACTTCAAGCCTTTATTTAAAATTTTCCCAAGAATTATGGTGTGCATTGAAAAATTTCATGATTAATGAAAATATTTTTAATGAAAATCATTTCCAAAGAAAATGGTTAGTTTTTATTTATTTTTTGGTTTAGGGAAAATGATTTCCTTCTTATTAAAAGGGAAAGTCATTTTCCTAAATTAAACTTGTGTTTTTTTTTTTTAGTCCATGAATTTTTTTTTCCACAAATCGATTAGTTTTCCGTCATCTAAACACCAAAAAGTCAGAAAATATTTTCCCTGAGAACTGTTTTTCTTCAAAAAAGCGGGCGCTTAGATCTTCCAAGAGTAAATGTTTAGATACTCAAAGAATAATCAAAATATTACCAATCTACTTTATTTTATATTAATCTCATCACTTGTCAAGTAATGTTCTAGAAGTACTTAAAGCTATTTGGGAAGACCTGATACTCGCTCGTAACCTTCGTACAACCTTAAAATAATGGTGCTAAAAAATAACATCTCGCATTGCTTAGTTATGAGATTGTAATCGACTCTATAAGCCTACAATATCATTTAATTATAGCTTCAATGTCCATGTTAGGTTTGTGCATTCGAATTCTTGTTATGATATCAGAGTCATTTTTCGCATCTTTCGTACTCCACTTAAGGATTCGCTAGCAACTCTTCTGCAATGTTTTAGGGGAAAAGAAGGCGAAAAACAAGAGGAGGTGCTCTCATTGATTACACACATGTATATATGAATATGTATACATATAATATATATGTATATATGTGGCTGTCGAAGTCAACTTTAGGGCATGACAAATTTGGTCATAAAGCTAGCTATAAGCATCATATCTACAAATATAGACGTGTGTCAACTGGTTAAGATTCCTAGAGATTAATTCCTCGCTCTTTCGAGTTTGACTAACATGTTTCTTCTAGATTGGTGTGATAAAATATCTTTCATGTCCTTTTGTCACATCCTTATCATAGCCTATTATTCACCAAAAAAGACAAACGAATGAATTATCACACTAGACCAAGACAATTACATGTCAAGAAAATTCGATCTTAAAAAGAAACATGTAATCTTGAAATAATTTTTGCACTTCATTAATGTAATCAAGATATGCAATAATCTTCTTTTTGATTAAATACTAACATCGTGGTTGTGTAAAGTATACATTTTCCCATCCCACACGCAATTGAGTTATCCAAATGACTCAACTTTATTAGGATGTTACTCATATAAATTTTATTGGTAAAATTTAGTTAATTAGTCATAAATCTATTGTACATATGCCAATTAAGTCCTAAACTTTCTAATTTTGCCAATTTAGTCCTAAATTATTATGCGAAATTCCAACATAATCATTCTCACCTATTTTTGCTGGAAATCCCTAATGTGACATTGTAGTCATCATTGATCATCCTACATAGCAAACTACCATTTAGCAATTGCTCACAAAATTGACCGGAATGACTATATTGGAATTTCGCACAAATGCTTAAGATTAAATTGGCAAACCTAAAAAAATTTGGAATTGAATTGACATCTGCACAATAGGTTTCAGACTGATTCCACGAATTTCCAAAATTTTATCTCTCTAAGAAATGATCCTTGGATTGAGTATCATCAAATCAAGGGATGTTTGATTGTGACAAATCATTAGTAGAGGATGCTCATGAAATTAGTCAATATCTACCTGCCTAATATTAGTTTGGTGATTAAAAACCTCTTCAATTTGTGAGCTACTTGCCCTCGAGCGAGTATACATTTTGGAATTTATCAACCAGTATTGCAAATACTTGTTAAGTAATCAAATAGAATAAATGAGGTAATTTCGGATGTTGCATTTTTCATGAGTTATGTATGAATAACACTGCGAAAATCGAAATTTCTTTATGACATATGCTTCTTCTTCTTCTTTTGGGTCGGATGCTTTAATGAGCATCTGGAAATCACTTAATTTATAAGATACCTCATGTATTTCTGTGGGGGAGATTTTGCGCGACGACACAGATTTTTTTAATTCTGCTCTCTGACCTAACTTTGCTACACTCTCTGCAGAAGCATCCAACACCTCTTAATATCAACGCCACTCGAGATTTTCCCACTCCGTCATATCCTTACAAAAAAACGCACATTTCGCTTTTACTCCCTCTTCTTTCTCCTACACTTCTCCATCGCTTTCTTCTTCAGCATGGGGTCTAAGGCCTCTTCACCTTTCCCAATCTCATTCCAAATTTCTATGAGATAAGCATGCAAGGCCTTTCTCCTTTATATACGCGATTATACATATGTCTTTAGCGGTGCCAAGCAGCTTCCATATGTCCTAGTTCATTATTTCCTCTTCTAATTGTGCCTACTCTTGAGAGGCACCCTTCAGATCCCCCCCACCTGCCTCCCCTCTGATGCTCGAGGTGGATGAATCATTAATATCACCAGAGAGCCAGCGCTGGGTAGATAGAGAGGGGGAGAGAGAGAGAGAGTCTTGGATCTAGGGCAGAAAGTGCAATGACAGGGGTTTCCTCGGGATCTGAACACGAGAAGCACAGAAGCAGCAAGATCAGTAATGATCAGCTTTGAAGAGTGGTGGTTGCAGTTTGCAGGTGACTAAAGAGCAACAAGAGAGCAAACCAACAAAGAAGACCCACAAAAGCGAAGAGAAGATAGTACAAAGAAGCTGCTTCAAGTTGGGATCTTTTGTTTCTTTTCTTTTCTTCCCTGTCTCTCTTTCTCTCTCTCTCTCTCTCTCTCTCTCTCTCTCTCTCTCTCTCTTTGGCAGAGACAAGATCAGAAGAAGGCCAAGGAGGATCTGAATCTTCCAGACACACAGAGCTTATCCACCAAAATTAATAACCCTAGAGAGAACCACAGGCATAACACCAAAAGCAGGCAAGGCCTTATAAATCCCATTAAGGCCGTCTCATTCATTCAGAAGGAGAAGAATCAGCCAAAAAAGAAGGAGGTGTATTCTTTTCTCAAGACCCTTCTTTTATCTTAAATTATGCAAAAAGCTCCAAAACTGTGAAATGGGAATGAAGAGCACAGAAGGAGAGATTGTCCAGGTCCAGGGAGGCCACATAGTTCGGTCGACCGGCCGAAAGGACCGCCACAGCAAGGTTTACACCGCGAAAGGCCCCCGGGACCGCCGTGTCCGGTTGTCAGCTCACACCGCCATTCAATTTTATGATGTCCAAGACCGGCTTGGCTACGACCGGCCCAGCAAGGCCGTCGACTGGCTCATCAAGAAGGCAAAGGCGGCCATCGACAAGCTCGCCGAGCTGCCGCCTTGGCAGCCGAACTCAAGCTCTGTTCCTTCCACCTCCACTGCCCCAGACAGCGCAGCACACAATGGGAATTCGGCCGAGATGGCGGTTGCGGAGGAATCGGAGTCTCCCAAGTACAATTTTCAGCTCCATAGGCAAATCAGTGCCAATTCAAGAAACGCAACAAGCCAATTCTTGCCACCGCAGCTGGAGAACGATCAGTCCGTGTTGGAGACGATGAAGTCGTTCTTCCCGACGAGCTCGGCCGCATCATCCATCAATTTCAGCAGCTACCCATCCGAGATTATGACGAGGAGCACCCAGCAGAACCAAGACCTTGGCCTTTCCCTACACTCTCTTCAGTCTCAATCTGCTCTAATTCACCAAAGCGATCCACAAGAGAATGAAATGAGCCAAACCCTTTTCTCGACTTCGGCACCAATGGTGTACGAACCTGGGTTTCAGAGAATGATGGGTTGGGGCACCGACCCATCTGGCACGGACAACCGGAGTGGCGGCAGGTTTCTGTTCAACTCGCCAACGCCGTTGACGCTGCCTTTGCCGCTGCTGAGTCAAGGCTCAGCGGCGTTTCCACAAAGGGGAACCCTTCAGTCCAGTTTCGCACCGACTTTTCGCTCTCTCGACGAGTTTCCTGTGGACTCGGCTGACCATCATAAGTCGCAGGTCATCCATCACCCGTCTTCGCTCTTTGGCAACAGGTTCGTCTCCGATGGACTGCCCGGCTTTTGCATTTCTCCACAAATTCAAAACAACGGGGCACCGCACGATGTCGTTTCCGCGAGGCCATCATCTTCTGCTTCTCTGAGTAATGGCCGTTGATTAAAGAGAGGAAGTCCTCATCTTTATCACTGCTGAGGTACCTAATCTTAAATTCTTCGTTTCTATCAACTTTGTTTATATCTGCTATATTCCCATGTCTTTTCTTTTTGTTTGCATCGAATGACTTATTGTAGGTTGTATGCTTCGGAGTTACAAAAATTTAATGAACTCGTAGAACAACATGGATTCTAAGCACTGCATTCTTTGTCAACTAAATTTAGTTTCCTTCTAAATAGGAATTTGGCGACGGGAGCTGTGGAACCAGTCCACATGTTGACGAAACAAGAGAGGAGATTCTCGTCGCGTCAATTTGTGCTCCTTTTGGAGAAGATCATATCAGGCTTGTTTCAATCGTCTAGAGGGCCTTTCTTTAAATCAATTCCCCAGTTATACCATAATATATTATTTTTCTTGTGAACGGTTGAGTAGGTTTTCTTGCATCAGCTTGATTTGTCTTCTGGAATGTGTTTTGATCTGCATGCTGAGCTCACCTAGAAAGAGCTCGAAAACTTTTGAATGGCGATTACACTTGCACAGATTCTTGTTGAGCGAGAATATTCTCTTCTCGGGCCATCTTCATGTCGTGTCTTTAAGTAATTCGCTCAAACGGAAGAGAGAGAGAGAGAGAGAGAGAGAACGATTACCCTTCATTCTTGGAAAAAGTGAGCCGAGTTGCAGATAAGAGACAAACGTTTTGAATTTGTTAATGTTGGGTAGAGTTTTGTATCTTTTTTAAGGGGCTCACTTTTGAACCAGCAAAAAGAGCAACTTCCACAGATATAGTCATATACTTAGTTCGAAAAGCTCAGTATGATCCATTCGATGGAGATGTTATACTCAGGAAGATCTCAGAAGTTAGGTGGTCTTTTGGGGGCACTCAGGTGCAAATGATACATGAGCTGAACTTTGCCTATTCATGTTATGTTTTGCAAGAACAAGAGAGTGATGCCTTGGTGTTCTGATGGCTATAATACTGGGATCTCTTGAAGCATTGTTCTAATGGCTACAAAATGGTGTAGCAAAGCCAGTAGATTGTCAAATAGAAAATAATTCTATACTCTTTCTCTTTCTTTTTCAAATTTAGGGTGACACTCTCATGATAGCACGCAATAACAACTTTGTTTGGATGCACTCCGGAATGCACATGCCCTCGTTTGTTTGGGATGCGTGTGAAGAGCAATCAGTGATTAATTAATTCAATGTGGGGCGGAAAAGATTATTATGCTAAAATGGCATACCTCCAATGTCTTTCTTGTATAAGCCTAGGTTTTCTCATTATGGAATATCAAGTTGAATGTTGCAGTGTTTGGATGGAGCAGTATCCGTCATTACTGCATGCTAAGAGAACTTTTCTGCGCCAGTCTTGGTAAAAGGATTTCTATAATGCGCGCAGTTCAGATTAAATGTTGTTTATACAGACTGGTTTAGACGAATGTCATGTGCACTGCAAAAGGTACTTTTTGGAAGTAGAGTCAATTATATGCGCACATCTCATATGAAATCTTTTCACAGGCTGCGTGCAGAATAAAAATCATTTATTTTATTCGAATTCTATGAACAAGAAGACGGTCCTTACGTTTCTATAAGTTAGAATCCGGTAGCAGTGCGAAATAGCATTAGTCGATCTCTTTGAAATGGAACAAACTAAGCCGATAATCATCCAGAGCCTTTCTTCATCCGTGGCATATACAAATATAGGGTGTGGATTACATTTTGCCTCCCCCCAGATTGTGGGATTTGTCACAAAGTGCCCCAACAATTTGGGGGAAGGCGTCGCGGGGATTAGAGCTATCCGCCCGTACCCCTTAAAGGGGTTGTGGCCGGAACGGGCAATGGGGCCGATATCTTTTTCGAGACTCGAATCCTCGCCTCTACTCAGACTTTCCTGGTGGTCATAGCCTTTTAAGGTCTTACTAAGGACTGGCATATACAAATATAGGGTGTGGATTACATTTTGCCTCCCCCAGATTGTGGGATTCGTCACAAAGTGCCCCCCGACTTTTCAATGCGATATGCCAAAAACCCTTGAAATCGGTTGCGATGTCCCCCTTTAGTGTTGACATCACTTCATTTTTCAGCTGGACTTCTATCGTGTGCTTGTCGCGTGACTGACTATAGCCCACTTTACGAGGGCAAATCTATCCAACAAGAAAAAGTGAATTGCATTTTACCTGTCAAGTTTTGGCATTTTTATAGGTTAGTTACCCTGTCCCTTTTAATATTTGCAATTTCTTCATTGAAGTCTTGAAATCAGTTACAATATCCACTAGCTTTGACTTTGGCCAATTTCATGTAAGACCTACTTTTTTACTGATCTTTCAAATCTAGCCCATACTTTCAGGAAAGAAATAATACTAGACTTTGTATTTCATATTGATTATGGCCTTCAAATTTCATCCAAGCTTTCAAAGGTATTATGTAAACAATCAAAATTTGTATATAATTTTCACACGATGACTTTCTTAAATCTTGCAATGTAGGGTCAAACGTTTAGCAAATTAAGAGACAGAGAAAAAGTCTTAGCATTAAGACATGATACGATCTGCACATTAGGTTTATTAACCAAAATTAATGCGTGTATTCTGTAAGTCAATTGTTTTTTCTTGTTAAATAATAAGTACGATTACTTCAACGCTATCATCATTTTATAAGGAACATAATACGAGCATTACATGTTGATGCAGTGTGACAATGTGCCGAGCTTTATTATTGAAAGTACCAATAATTAACAATATTTTACTTCTATGCAATCTTGTGTGAACAAAATATTCGTATCGAGCAAAATGATTCTATAATTTCTATTACTAATAAATATTTTAGTGAGAAGCATAGCCACACCGCCAGTAGAGGTTACAACACAACCACACACATACTGGAAGTGGGCAGGACGACCCTTGCTTAGGTAGCCAAAGTCGATCGCCGGAGGAGATTAGATGAAAAAATTTGTCTACATCAAATCAGGGGGGCTGTGAAACTCATTTCAATACTTTAGGGGGAACATTGAGAACAATTGAAAAGTCAAGAGGCAACTTGTCACATGTGCCAAAACATGAGTAGTAAAATGTAATTTGCCATTTGTTGTTAGCCAAATTTGCTCTCTGCTGGAGAACAAATTAGTCACATGACAAGCACATAGAGAGTTCCAATTGAAAAATGTTTGGAGTCAATGGCCAGGGGGACATTGCAACCAATTTGAAGACTCTAGACGGACCTTGCAAAAACTGAAAAATCAACAGGCAATTTGCAACGTATACCGAAGTCCAGGAAAGTTCGAGTTCGCACCAACAATATGATGCCAATCTTGGATCATATTCCTAAATCCTAAGGATGACTTCATCATGAACTTGGTAGCACATGAGCTAAACTAGTCAACTTATTGGAAATCAATACAAAAGTGACCTATGCAAATTTCAGTTGTTGAATGAAATAAGGGTTTGTGGATACATGATTTGTTGGGATATCAAGAGAATTTAAGTTTCGATCTTAATTGAGATGAAAATGATATGTCTACTCAAAATCATTCTCAATTCTCCTAGATTGAGCTTTATATAGAGACTACAAGACTGGGCAAGTTTGGTTATGCTGAAGCCTGAAGTCTATCTTTAGACACCAAGCGAATTAAGCAGATATCATAAGATACCTAGTCAAAACGCCATGTTTTTTGGGTCAAAATGGAAATATTTCATTTACTAAGCAAAGATGAGAGGCCCGATAAATGGGCATCATTACATAAAAAGTCCAACAAAGTTTGAGAATGGGACAAGACCCAATTCAAAGATAAATAATTTTTCTTGTGGGCTTTGGCTACCACTCAAAACGCCATGTTATAAAGTGAAGTTTATCATTGTCAGTCACCAATTCTATTCAACTTGCTTGTGGACGATTCAAGGCCTGTTGGGTTTGAACTTGGGCCGCTCATATTGGGCTCGACCCAAGCCCGAATAGTGTCAAGCCCACCCAAGAAAGAGTAATCATTTGGTTGCATGGACCTCTCCTTAATTAACAACCCAATTCTTGAAAAACTGCTTCTTTAATTGTTAAAATATATTCGATTCGATTTCCACATATATATATATACACACAAAGAGCATCTCCTTGGCGAATAATTTGTCATGAACAACACAGGTTGGTCTTAATTCATAAAGTGAATTTGGCGTATGAATGCGAATCGCCAGTTGACCGACGGCACATGACAAGTGAATTAATTCTCCAGAATGCCAAGCACGGAATTCAAACTACTCGATTCATGTGGTCAGCGGAGAATTCTAAGGAGCGAAATTGAGGCGGATGCTCCTGGACATAATCAGAGAAATAAAAAGTTTAGAAAACAAGGTGGGCCAATAAAATCTTTGAGACATGACTTTATTGCTTTCGGGAGCAATGATGCTTGTTCGGTCATAATAGATGTCAAAGTCATCGGAGCAACACAATCTCCTCAAAGACATCGAAGGACATTCCCAGGAGTTTACGGCATGCCCATATTCCACTCAATTGGATGTGATACGCTTGACATTTTTTGCATGGAAAAGAATAATCAGCTTCGACCCCACGAGTTGAATTTAGCACCATTTTATTTCAGAAAAAGGAGAAGGAAAAATTAGATTTTGAAAATTCTTTTGGCTATTAGGTTCTGTTTGTTATGTGAAAAATAACTTTCAGGAATTTTTTTATTTATTTATTTTCCGGTGTTCATTTCATAGAAAATGAATTAATCGGGAAAACATTTTCCATCAGCACTGTCGAACATTGAAAAATAATTAGTTTTCTCAGAAAATATTTTTCAAAAATATCACATTTTCTACGAAATGAATGAATACTTTATACTAATGAAATGCATAGTTGACGGGTGAAAATTTCAATATATCAATTTAAAGTTACTTCTACGGGTTGAAGGTAAATTTTTTATTATTTTTTTCTAATTTTTCAGGATTCAAACAAGTTAAAAACATTAGCAATAAAAACACTTTGATCAAAAGAAAGAAAAGAAAGAAGAATGTGAAAAGGTTTGGATTCTTGGGGAAAGAGGCTCTATCCACCTCCTGTACATTCCTCGGGAGATCCATCACAAGAATAAAGAACTGTCAAGATGTGACGTTTGTTCATATTTTCCTCGGTCAAAATTGTAAACTATTTTCAACCTTCTCGAATCCTCAAAGATTCAATGTGAAAATTCTTGTGTTTGATGTGCGAACTTTTATATTGTTAAATTTTGTGAAACTACTATAAACTATTTTATAAGTTTAAAATTCAAGTATAACCCCTCCCGAGTAGGATAGATTACGACCTAAAATTTGAAATTATACAACAAGAAAGATAAATAAGGGGACTGAAAATAATTGAATTTACATTGAAAATATATAATAAGGGAGGCAAATAAAGTGTTTGGAAAAATTAAAACTTGGGATTTCTTGATGTCATATGAGACTTTGTTTTTGATACTAGTGTAGACTGGTATATAAGCATCTCTTAATCCAATACTATATAAAATATATGAGATCATTATCAACTGGTTTAAAAACTTACCTTATTAGATAGTTATGACTTGATATATATATTGCTTATATGATTTAGAAATTTGGATGGAGATCCCATTTCACACTTCAAAACATGCACAATATTAGGTGGATTTGCTGCCGTCCACGGAACAATGATATTTTTGCAAACTTTTCTACAATTCTAAATCGGCTTTCACACCAATCAGCCACCATATTACATGTTAAACAGCACCCCCAAATGTAAACAACAAGAAATTTCATTTTCAACATTTACCCAAAAAAAATATACAAAAAAATTTGAAAAAAAAAATGAAGGGGGAAAGTCAACATTCAACAGTCAACGCCATTGAAAAACGAGGCTCCTCATGTAACATTGTAACCCAAGCTGTCTCAGGAATTCCACGAGTCCAGCGCAGCAAAGCCAAACAAATCCCGGCGTCTTCTTCTTCTTCTTCTTCAGTTCACAACCAAACCACACATCAACGCCTTCTTCTCTCCTCCTCCTCCTCCTCCTCCTTCTTTATCCCTCGGCCGTCTGCGCATCTCATCGCGCCGGCATGGACTCCGAGGATCATCATGATGAGAACGTGCCGCCTCCATGGATCCCGCGAAGGCCGCCATGGATCCGGGAAACGCCGCCATGGAACTCAGAAACGAGAAAGAGCTACGACCTCAACAGCAAGATCATGCTTGCTGCCATCGTCTCCCTCTCGGCCGTCGTCATCCTCGTCGTCCTCCTCCACATATACGCGCGGTACGTCCTGCGCCGCCAGGCCCGCCGCCGGGCCGCCATTCGCGACCTCGGCCTCACCCTGACCCCCGTGCACCCCAGGGAGGAGCCGCCCAAGCCCGGGCTCGACCCGCTGGTCATCGCTTCCCTGCCCGTCTTCGTCTTCCGACGGGAGGGAGCGCGGGACGAGGTCGTGAGCGAAGGGGCGGCGGAGGAATGCGCGGTCTGCTTGAGCGCGTTGGAGGACGGAGAGATGGCCAGGGAGTTGCCCAACTGCAAGCACACGTTCCACGTCGGGTGCATCGATAGGTGGCTGATCTCGCACTCGACGTGCCCGATTTGCCGCACCGAGGCCGAGCCCCAAGCCCAGCAGGAACTGCCGCCGCAGCCTCCCGTCGGGGCCGCACCCACGGCCCCACCCTGGAGCGCGCGAGCTCCATGTCATCCTGCATCGAGGGTACATCCGACGGGGCAGCGAGGCCGTCAGCTAAGGTCACGGGATCGAGTTCCCGGTTCGGTTCGTTCCGACGGATGCTCAGCCGGGAAAGGTCATCAAGGAGGATGCCGTCCTGCGGGGCGGAAGACGGTTTAGCAGATATAGAGAGGCAGTGCTGAACTGCCGATGATCATTCGATCGGTAATGGTTTTATCTGGCAAAATTCAACCAGAGAATTTCTCAAATCTTCACTGTTGCTGCTCATACGGTTGAATTTAACGCTACATGCACGTTATTATTTGTATATATATTTTCTTCCGAATACCAAACGAATTTTGAATCGCGATGCTCGATGAACATGTTTTATTGCACGGCTTCGAGAGGAGGTTCGCGTTTGTTGACCTAAAACGCGGGCAAGATCGTCAATGGCGACGGTATTAGGTAGGGTCTCCATGTTGAGCGCCCTTGTCAGCCATTGACATAGAGCTGGTGATTCCCCAGCTTTCTTTTTTTTTGCTTAAATAAATGGAGGGGTAGGGAAGGATTCGCAAGCAGTTGTTAAACGAAGAAGATGAAGTCAAACCTTTCGGTTGCTCTTGCGTCGTGAGTCGGCAGGGAAATATTCAAATTTGGAGTATTAACAACGTTATCACGGTCACATGGAGCTACTACCTACACCACCTGAGAAGATTTTGAACCTTGTATACTTCCATTTTTTTCCGAACGCATCTCTGTCTTGATCACGGATTCAAAAAGCCTTTCGATTCTAACTAAGTCCAAAGATGACGAAATTGGATCGCCTAGAATTCAGTATCCAGCTTTGCGGGATATGGTTACCTTGTAGGAAGTGCCAGCAAGAACGAAGGATGGAGCCGATTACGGTACCAGGCACACGTACCATATCCAATTGGTCCGGGGATATGTAATGTAGACTATGCATTAGTGGTGAAATGTTGCACGCCTAATTAATCGTTAAACAATAGATTATAATCACAGGATGCTACTTAAGTCTCATGTGCTGCCTATTTAATAAGATTGCAACTTATGCCCTTCTTATTTCAGTCTTTACTGCATCTTAATTAAATCTATTAAGTTGTACGCGTGAGTCGCATTAGAAAAGTCTCATATCAAAAAATTGGCGTGGCGTAAAACAATTAACAATCTTAATTAGCCCATAACATATCAGCTTCAGTTTTATAGTAGAGTTCAAATAGATATATCGACGAACTCAGATTTAGGCTCTTCTAGGTCGAAGTATCAAACTTCTACTATTCGACCCAAAAATCCTCACCACACCCTAACAATGATCTCTCTCAACCTCCATGACAGACGCCTGTCCTTCCGCCACCGTCACCTTCAGTCCAAGCCACTGCCATGCCCATAGGTTGCACGATCCCTCGTCCACGCCAGACGCCTCTCTCTCGAGCGCGCTAGCTCGACGCTACCCAATGGCAGGTAGGGCCGTCGCTTCGGGATCGATGACATGAAATCAAAGAATAAAAGTGTAGGTGAAGAGAGAGGTGGAGGGGGTGTCACGGGCTCTGTCATTGAGGCCAGCAATGGCAATGGCAAGGCAGGGCTCCCTGATGGCGAGGACGGCGAAAGGTACGATGAAGAGGGGAAAGTTAGAATTGGAGTTTTGCTCGACTGCGAGGGACCACGAACTGAGACACTCACGTGACACCGTTTGCTGGTACGAGACAGCAGATGGGACCGGAGCAGTGTCTCCATCTGCATTCGAAGGCCCGCAACACTAGCTGGAATTATGACTCTCACACGGGACCTTCCAGAGGCAGCTGAGTGCCTTCACCTGATTGAGTTGCAAAAAGCAGATTGAGCAGCAGCATGATATGAAGGATTTGGAAGCATGAGACAGAGCTTTGGTTCTCCTACCCCTAACAAGAGCCTCACGTTTAGCTGGAATTATAGCTTTACATTGTGGCGAGTGTATCGACCTTTGATCTAGATGAGCTTTTTGACCTTCGATCCGGAGATCCATGCAAAAACAAACCGTAGCATTAGCAAATAACTGTATGTCGACATAAGCGTCCCCCACCATTTTTGGGCCAACCATTGTGAGGGGTTGAAAAGGACAGTATAAAGTCAAATTGGAACATGAACAAAAAAACAGAAGCAGAAGGAACTCAGCAACTTAGGAAGTTCCTTGAAGGATTCTGTGATTAGTCTTTCAGCTTCAGCATAAGCGAAGAGAGATAAACGGATAGAACATAGATGTCTGTAGTGCTTGAATGCAGGGGAAGTCAAGTGAATAAGATCTAAATTAATGTAAACCCTCAGAACTCAGCAAATATAGCCATTAATCAACGACATTCTGAGTAATTATACCCTATATTAATGTAGGAATAAGAAGAAAACAGTGCCCGCAATTATAACCTCAGTTAGAGGCTATGATTTCATCCTCATTAACGTTTTACAGGGATCAAAAACACCATGATATAAAGATACAAGGAAAACAAAATCTCAATAACCTAAATGAAGATAATGAATGAAAACCAGATAAGAAAAAAAATGCCTTATCTACGCCGTTCCACTGAAGCACTTTTCATGATGCTTTGAAGAAGTGCTCACAGATGCTGTCATCATCAATGTTCCCTAATTTACCAGCGCAACAGTATTGAACAAATGCCTTATCTATGCCGTTCCACTGAAGCACTTTTCATGATGCTTTGAAGAAGTGCTCACAGATGTTGTCATCATCAATGTTCCCTAATTTACCAGCACAACAGTATTGAACAAATGCTCATGATTACAAAAGAATACCGCCGGATAGCAATCCGATTGCAGCCACTCAAATTGTCATAGGTGGGCTGAACTCCAACTGCCGTTGATGCACCAGAACGACTGCCATTATTAACAGACAAGCTGTCCCACAGAAACGTAGAAACCATTGTTTTTCATCAGTAACATATACTACTTTTTTTCTGCACCTACACTTACAGGAGAGAATATCACTTAATAAGAAAATCCTACAAGACCAATTTCCTTCTTCAAACTGAGGGTTCAAAGTACCACAATCGCCATATTCGTCATACTGTCGGATAAGAGGCCCTCGACTCTTAAGTTAGCGCTAAATCCGAACCGAAAAGAATACCCACATTCATCCATTACCGACTCGATTTGGACCTATCTAATTTTTACTTCTTCAATCGCCAAAGACCGGTTTTCTCTATTCTAAAGACAACCCACAAAAAAGTGCACAAGATCAGACACTCCCACTCCCACCAACCAGATTGGTCCAAAACCAAATCAACAAATAAACTAAAAAATCGAACCCCTAACTATCATTTGAATACAGCAATTTCAAAACGAAAAGTTCGTTTCTTTGATTACCTAGAGGGGAACTTGCAATTGCCGTGACCTGAAACAACACAAAACGAGAATGAATTAGCTAATGGCAGAACAGAATCATTTCAGCACTTACAAGCAAGAAGCTTAATTTCTTATTAGAACATAGCGATTGGATCCGTTTGGCAAGAAGATGACTCAAGTAGATACAAAAGATCAAACGCAGATAAAACCGGGCTAAAATCAGATCCAAAGCTCCTACGGAAAAAAACCCAAATGAAATAGACGCCGCCGCCGCACTCACTGGGGTTGATCGAGGTGAGCGCCGCCGTGTCGGCGAAGTTGCAGCTGTCGTCGGTCATGCCGTGCTTCAGGTAGTAGTCGTTGAACGCGTACGACGCCGTCCTCCCGATGTCGGCGGGGTCGTAGCAGGGCCCGCCCTGCTGGATCGGGCCGCAGTCGGTGCCGCCGGGCCCGCAGGCCCAGTTGATCGCCGACCGCAGCGAGGCGTCGTCGGCGTTGTTCTTGGCCACGCACCACAGCTCCAGGCTCGGGACGCCGGGGGGCCCCGCCGCCGCCGCCGCCGCCGCCGCCGGCCGGGGCGGAGCGAGGAGGGCGAGGAGGAGCAGGGCGAGGGGGGCGGAGGAGAGGCGCCTGCGCATGGTGGAGAGTTCTAGAGAGAGAGAGAGAGAGAGTGGAAGTTGAAGTGAGTGGAGGAGAGAGAGAGAGAAAGAGGGGACGAATTTAGTGAGAGAAACGAGAAAGATGACCGTTAAAGGGGAAGGAGACGGAGCGACTTCGGTGCCCGAAACGCAGAAACGAAATGTGAAAGCGAGTTGGCGACAACTTCCCAGGAGCCTGAACCTTGTCGTTTCAGATTTCTGGGGCCTGTCGTTTTGCGGGCCTTTGGGGACCCACACCTCGTGTTTTCTTTTTGACTTTTACTTTCTTTCTTTCCCTCCCTCTTTTTACAGACCCAAGTTTTAAAGAAATAGATAGTAATTTGCGCGGTTGGTCTTTTTTTTTTTTTCCTTGTCGGTTCTACTCTAATCCTACTTTAACACACACTTTCGTACTTTTTCTTATGACTGTCTCCTGCTGCAGAGCGTGGGAGTTGAAACCCACTCCTAAAATGAAATCGTTCCGACCCAATCTCCCCTGAGAATGTGGGGATTTGAATCCCCAACCCCCTTCCAAGTTAGAAGGGTGGTCACTAGGAAGTGCGGTTGGTCCTTTGAATTGACTTGCACGCTGATTCGCAATTGTCAATTTGTAAGGGCAAGTCCTTGAAACTTGTTGGAATTTTTCAATCAAGTCCATCAAATTGGCAAAACATAGCAAACTGAAGCAATTTTCGAATGGAAATCGATTGTCTATATCTACATCTGCGTTGAGTTTTTGCACATTGAATTGTTGGTTGGGGTTTGAGAAACATGGACGTGCGGACCCCTCAAGTGCCATAACTTTGGCCAAAGAGACACTTAAGTACTATAACTTACGAAAGGTACACTTAAGTGCAAGAATCGGAGTAAAATGAATCACTTGAGTGCCAATCCGACCAAAGTCCGGCCAAAATGCCGACGTGACATTTTTCCAACAAAGTGCACCCAAAACGACGCCGTTTTTTGCACACCGACATGGCTAAATAATACAAAAACGGCGTCATTTTGGGCCGACGTGGTAAAAAAAATTATTTAATTAATTAATTAAATTAAAAATTAAATTTAGTTAAAATATTAAAAATAATAATTTTAAAATTACATTTAGTTAAAATATTAAAATAATAATAATTAAAAAAAAAAAAAAAAAAGGAACGGGGGGGCGGGGGGATCGGCCCTGCGACCTCGGATCGGCCGACGAGGGCTCGCGAGCCCTTGCCCGCCGGCGAGGGTCGCCGGCCCTCGCCCAGAAGGGCCAAGGCGCCACGGAGGGGGTCGCCCCGGGGTCGGCGGCCCTTGGCCCGACCCCGGCCACCGACCCTCATCGGATGGGGCGAGGCTCGCGAGCCCTCGCCGTTGGATTTGGGCGAGGGCGCGAGCCCTCACCACTAAATCTGGGGGGCTCGTGGCCCTCGCCCGACCGAGCCAAGGGCCGCCGCCCGCCGGGCGACCCGGCCGCGGCGGCGCCTTGGCTGCGCGGCGAGGGCCGCCGACCCTCGCCGGATCTAGGCGAGGGCCGCGACCCTCGCCGGATTTGGGTGAGGGCTCGCGAGCCCCGCCGACCCTCCCCGCCGTCGCCGGCCCTTCCGGCCGGCGGAGGCGCGACCGAGGGCTAATCCCCGGCCGACCTCCCCCGTCCTTTTTTTTTTTGTTTTTAATTTTTTAAATTTTTAAAGTTTTTTAAATTTTAAATTATTATTTTTTTAATATTTTAACTAAATTTAATTTTAAAATTATTATTTTTTAATATTTTAACTAAATTTAATTTAATTATTTTTTTATTTTTTTACCATCGCCCCAAATGACCCTTTTTTGCATTATTTAGCCACGCGCCGTGAGTTTTGGGTTGATGCCTCCGGGAACCGCCTCCCAAAATTGCCCGTGGACCGGACCCCTAGGACCGGGAACCGGACCGTTCCCTTTTTTTATGTTTTTAATTTTTTTTCAAATTTTTAAATTATTATTTTTTAAATATTTTAACAAAATTTAAATTTTTTCTAAAATTATTATTTAATTATTTTGTACCACATAAGAGGTTGTTACCCCAAATTGCAACTTTGGTTGCAATAAGTTATCATGTTTATATGTTTTATTAATTATATGTATATAAATTATATATAAAAAATTTTGTTTTTGTCAGTCGTTCCCACCTTGAAACCGGGAACCGGACCGGTTCCAAGATTAGGAACCGGGGACCGAAAAAAAAAACCGACCGCCGGTCGTCCGGCGTTTTGTGCTTCGCCAGAAAAATGCCACGTGGACTTTGGCCGGAGTGGCACTCAAATGATCCGTTTTTCTTCGAATGTGGCACTTAAGTGTATCTTTCGTAAGTTATGACACTTAAGTGTCCCTTTGGCCAAAGTTATGACACTTGAAGCGTTCTTTTGCCGAGAAACACGTTGACTAATGTGATCGAAGCTAGTGATTGCAAGCTTCATAGAGAAAGTTCTAAGTTTACAGGGTTAAATAAATAAGTTCGCACTAAATTGACAAGATGCACTCTTGATCGATGGAAAGACTAAATGACCGGGTCCGGGTCATAAGGTTGGGCTTAATATTTTGCCCAAGCCCGATTGTAAGAACGAAATTATGTACACAACTTTGGCCCGAAGTTGGGCTACACTTATAACTAAATAGTCTTGTCCAAACCTATCCAAAAGTGCCTTTTATGCCCTTGTGGCCTGGCAAGACAAGAGGAAAGCGTACATATGTTTAACTAAAATAAATTCACAACGGGTATCTATTGGTGTAACTACATTGCTTAGCATTAGAACTCCACTAGCCGAGTAAAATGCGAGGGTACTATAAAAATGGGAAATCTCATAAGAAATTATTTAGATGTACCAAAGGAATAAATAATGCAGCTGAAAAGCGAAGCAAATAATGACAAAAATAGGTTTAGACCATGTAACTCCGAGGGCAGTATAAAAATATATGACCTCATAATAAATTGCTTCGGTGTACATCAAAAGATAAAATCGCATGGTTCAATACCAAAGCCAGTAATATCCCAAATAAGTTTAAAGGCCAGAAATCAAAGAAGCACCCATCAAGAATTGCAAACCCCAAACAAGGTGTTTACCTTCCAAAGTTTGGCTAGGATAACTTAGCAAATGATGCAAACAGAGAAGTGTTCTATGTGTATTGTGAAAGAATCCCAACATCCCCACATGCGTGATTTTAGCGACGAGGCTGGACTAGAAAAATGTTCGTGTTTTCTACAAAATTTAAGTATGACCCAAGCACAAATCTGTTTTCATACTCACTGAACTTTTATTTGGTTGAGTTTAAAAAGAGTCCTTGAGTGGCATCGTTAGTTGAAAAAGATGATTAAATGCTATCACCATCTAACAGTACGTTCTAGAGAGTGGGAGGATGCGGTGTTCTCTAGTTTGCTGCCTGGTAATGGGATGTCTCGTTCGCGGTCTTGACATTTGTTGGGTCGATTGGCCCAAAGTCGCTCCTCGTACCAGGATTTTGTTCTTTTGAAGCCCACAATCACAAGCCATTTTTAAGGCTGCCCTTGTCAGGAACCCAGTCCATCTTGCCCATTCACTTGATGGGATTTGCATTGGGGGTGAACCGAATTAAGTTACTGGCAAGTAGCTCGGCTACGCACGGCTCGATGTCGATGATTACTCGAGATCAACTCATTTGATTTCAAGTTGAGCTCGAGCTACTAGAGCACCTTGTTGAGCTCGCAAATTCTCAACAAGATAGGCTCACGAGCTTAATCGAGTTTTTATTAGTAATTTTAAAGATATTACTGGTAAAAAATAAATGTAAGTATCTTTATAAAGAAATTGTTGATTTCATTAAAAAAATTAAATTTAAAAGATAAAAGAACACACTCGAAATGTTGGCTTTGAGATTGATGACAAGATCAATGTGTATTTTAAATGGCTCCTCAATCTTTTCGCTTAAATGACGTTGCTTTTGAAGGACTCCCAACTGACCTAAAATTAAGACATTGATATCATTAGTCAATTTCCTTTCAAAATCCATTCATTTGAACAGATTAGGAAAATAAAAATTAAGCATGGTGTCTAAGATATATAAATTTACGGCCCAATTAAGCTTCGACATTGACGAATACCTCTTATCTCTTTACAATCAAAAGAAGCAAAAAAACTGCTGAACTTTTCTTCACGGTTATATGTGTTAATCGATAATGAAATTATAAATTAATCCCATGTTTAGAGTGTACTAGATATTCACTCTCTTAATTTATGAGTTCTTATTTTTTTGAAAAAAAAAAACAATATCCACCAAATCTTTTTTTTTTTTTTTTTGGGGCCAAAGAACGTGATCAACTATTTTAAAAGTTGTCTTTATGAGTGTAAGTTTTTGGTGCCGAGCCTCTTGTATATTTTGTTTATTAGCTTATATATTCTTACCTTACCAAAAAAAAAAACTATTTTAAAAGTTGCAGTTAAATCTTTCATAAATTACTTATCGTTTAAGTTTTAGCACTTAGATATGTTTCTTTAGATATAATAGGAACATAGATCTCATCATACTAGATTTCATCATTAATTGATTGAGGAATATCCATCCTCCATTTAAAGTTGTACTTAAACTTCTTAGAATTTTGTTGCTCCACTATTATCATTTGGGATTTGTTTCTTTGCATAAACTGAAAGATAAGGCTACTGGTTGCCCATTTTTACAAAATCAAATGTGTGTCCTCAACAACATTGTCAAAATTTCTATCTAACTGTGTCAGAATGCTAGTGCCACCCTCTGTAAAATTCTTATCGGGGATTTGCTAGCTTGATCAACATTATTATATAAAAGTAGGATTAGAGATGTACCTTGGTGCCATAACATTCCATTGTACTGGTTGGTTGAAAGATCTTGACTTAGAATGGCATCATTTAGAGCATTGATGACCATTGGCTTGATCACATCTGATAAGTGGCTCACCATGCAGTTAGTTGTGTTCTTTGGTTGTTCCTCGAACAACCTCTGTATGGTTGCCACCTTGTTGGAATCTAGGGGAGAATTACCCAAAAAATTTAAATTTATTGCAATTGTACCAATTCAATCCTAAAATTTTTTTAAACAATTTAGTCCTAAACATTTTGTAATTAAGTCAATTCAGTCCATTCGGCCAATTTTGGTTAGCCGGCACTAACATGGACAATGATTGTTCAGCCAACTCTAATGTGGCAATTTTTTAAATTTTTTTTCTTTTTCCTTTTTCCTTTTCTTTTCTCTTTTTCCTTTCCATTTTGCTCTTATTCCTTCTTTGACTTCTTTTCCTTGGCTTGCTGACCACTGGGCGAGGGTCGTGAAGCCCTCGCCTAGCCTAATTCATAGTTGGCCAGATCATGGCGGCCTTTGCCCAAGCAAGAACTTCGCAGCCAAGGCCTCATCCAGTGGTTAGCAAGCCTTGCCAGAGCCTCCATTGCGGAGAAAAGAAGCCAAAGGAGGAAGAAGAGAAAAAGAAAAGGAAAAGTAAAAATAATAAATAATAAATTAGATAAATAATAAATATATATATTTAAAATTGTCATGTCAGCATTGGCCGGACGACTAGTGTCCATGTCAGTGCTAACCAACCAAAATTAGCTGGATAGACTAAATTAGCACAATTACAAAAAGTTTATAACTAAATTGGTATCATTGTAATAGGTTTAAAAAAATTTGGTAATTTTCCTCCAAATTTGGTGCAACTTCCATAAACTATTTTTCACCAAAGTGTCTTGGAAGATTGACACCTCCCCATCAGTTATCCTCTACTACTCTTTCGACAATTGAGCACTTCTAATGCGGAACAACCTCACTATGGTTTGTGGTAATGGGTTGTTGTTGCTAATAGTATTGTCAAACTCTTATTGATTTCTCATTTTTGCTATCATAGTCTCCCCAAATAGAAAATGTGTTCCAGTAGGTGTGCCAAAAAGTACCACCAAAAATATGATGAAGTACCTTTTAGAACATGAATAAGTTTAGTTAGTTATATTTGATGAGCTGAACTGTTATATTAGTTAGTTATATTTAGTAAATGGGTTTAAAATGGTAAAATGCAAAATAATATGAGTATTAGATGGATTTACAACTTACTTAGAACTAACTCACATCTATAACTTTCTCTTGCATTACTCGATCTCACGCTCCTTCATTCGTTTCTTTTACTTCAGTTTGAGTATGAATTTTTTTCAATTGGTTAAATATAAAACTATTTTAGCAATATGAATTGGGTATAAGTCGAGTTGGATAGGGATCACTAAATATACATCACATGGAAATGAGGTTAATTTGGTAAGACCAATTTTTGACCTAACACAAACCAATGTCGATTAATCCATTTAACAAGTTTACTTGACAACTATATCCCACTCTCTTCCCCATTTGCTGTATTAGTCTTCCTCATTTATCAGTTTTTGCTCTAGCAGTTGATTATATGTCGTTAAAACCTTTGTCGACTAAACTGAGTATTCTTGTCTATCAAACTATCGACAACATTTGGACATTTTCTTTTTTTTGTTGTCAACAGGAGCAAACATCGTTTACATTGATGTTTAGCCTAATCGTTTATTGTAAAATTTGGCAACAATCATCTACTGCACGGACTTGCACCAGAATTCAATATTTACAATTTTCTGCAATATCATGTCTGAATTAAACACTAAAATGCATATTACATCCCGTATGCAACGAAAGAAAAAAAAAAAGTTACAGAAGTCTGAAATAAATTCTACAACCATCATCATCCTTCCCCAGCTCCAAGGTCAAATATATTCCCAAAAGGCAAAATTTAAGAACAATTCCCTGACAAGCCCCACCTTTCGTACATCCCAACACAAAATCCACCACCCTCCAACATGACTCAAAATTCAAAAGCTACAATTTAAACAAAAAAAAAAAAAAAATTAATATTAAAATGGAAGATAAAATAATTAATTAAATAAAATCACTGCATTACACAATCATCACCACCACCACACCCTACCAAATCAGATAAAGCAAGAGACAATATTTATACTTCCTTTTTTTTTAATCATTTCTTTTTTACAACTCCAGAGAGCATCACCCATTTTCTTTTTCTTTTCCTCCTCCTCCTCTTCAATCACGGCTGCACGTGTTCGTCTCTGACCTCCAATCATGTCGCCTTTGATTGGTCCCCACACGATGTGGACACATCACGTGAATGCACAGATCAACGTCAGATCGAAAGAGAGAGCTAGAGAGCGAGAGGTAGAGCGTGAGGTAGAGAGAGAGAGAGAGAGGGCGAGAGGAGACCAGCCCATCAATAGGCTTCCCACAACACAACCCTCTTCCTCGAGCTGGCTAACACATGGGATCTCTACATAAAAATCAATAAATAACCAAAGAAAAAAGCTGGCTGACATGAACTCCAATGTTTCTTCCATAAATACAGATATGAATATGAATACCCAATTAGATGGAAGGATATAGTTTTCATGTTTCAAAAGTTCAAGGAGAAAAAAGCGTTGAACTTGGGAGGCTAATCTCTCTCTCCGTCCTTTTTTTGTTTTTTGGGGGTAAAAAATTAGACTGTCGAGGGAATAATGATAATAATGTTAAGGTACAGAGCTGGGGGGACAGGAGTCAAAAAGTCAAGCGCTGAGAAGCTGCTCCTTACTGTTCTCCAGTGGAGGAGGATTATTTGGCTCGGAGGATGGAGGAGGAGGAGGAGGAGGAGATGCTGCGGATGCATTGTTGCTGTTGCTGTTAATGTTGTTGTTGCCGTTGTTGCTTTCCATTTTGTGGAGGCTCTGCTGGTGATAAACTTGCCTCAACCTCTCTATTTCCCTCTTCAATGCTTCTTGATGTGCTGCAAAAGTAACAACAATAATGCTGACGATAGTTCAAGAAAAATGGAGAAAAAGTTGTCAATTTAATTGGTGGGGGTGGGGTGGTACGCAAGACAAGCAACGTGTTCGTACGCGGGAAGAGAACAAATGCATGCATGAGTACTTGTCCTATTATTAATTAGGTTTCCATTGCCACATTTAATTGAGCTGCTATTGAAATTGATTATCTCACATTAAATTCGTATGTACATATATTTGTAAATTCCATAACCCGTATGCAAAATCAGTATACTAAGCAATCAAAAGATCAATACGCATTTAAGCAAGCGAGTCATGTCCAACACCTAACATGACACTTTAAATTAATATTGCATCAATAGTGATATCGATTTTTTAAATTAGTGTTAATATACCTAGCATTATTTATATCGTTACGAGCCCACACACGTTAACTTTAAACTTAGAATACAATTGCAAAGTCGGTGATAATTAAGCTTAATTAAAGAAAAAAGATGAAAAAGGGGGAACAATTGACTAACCATCTTTGAAAATCTTGTCTTGGGCCAAAGCTGCGATTCTTTGCTTGAGAGCACTGTTATCCACGTTCAGCAGCAAGCGCTGATGGTCCAAAAAGGCAACCCTCGGCGACAGCACCGAAACCTCGGCCTTCAATGGCGACCATGCAACGAAGAACAAAATCAATGTCAACCGCAATCGGCGCTAATTCCTCGGCCATTCCACCATCCATGGCGTAACATAATCACGTATAAAACGACAACAGTTCTTCAGTTTAAGTACGTACTTGCAACGAGTTGACGCTACGTTCGAGTTCTGATATGTATTGCAGCTTCCTCACCCTCGATCTTTGCGCAGATTGTCTGTTTGCTAAGATTCTAATTCCAACCCAAGACCCCCACCCCAGAAAAGAAAAAGAAAAAAGAGGAAAAAAGAATTGTCACTCAAAACCTATTTAATGAGTCAAACTCAATGGCATTATTTCGCAATGGTAAACCCTACCCTAACATGCATGTTCTGAGATATGATGGTGCTTCTGTTTGCTAGATGACATGTTTCATCACAGTATGATGATGGATATTTATGACCAAGGCAACGGGAAAGAATCATTATCAATTATTGTCAGCTGCATTGTAATTATCCCTGGTCATTTTAATTGGTTTGAGATGAATTTTGTGAGGAATGACGTTGAAATAATTATGATTTACCTCTTGACCCTTTTGGGATCGACGATCCTATCAGCAGGATTGCCTGGGTTTGAATTGGGTGGACTGTTGTCCTGTGAGTCAGATTGGCAGGGGCTTTGCACCTCCTCAGGCTCGTTCTTTGGCTGCTGCTGCTGCTGCTGTTGCCGCTGCTTCTGATCCGCCTGCTTCTCCTCGTTGATACTGTTGTGATCGGACGGCGATGACGGGTTTGACGACGACCCTGTGGGGGGGACAGCCACGGCCGACGGGGAGATCTCGTCGGTGAACATGGACATGAACTGCTCGTCATCGAACCGGTCGAACTCATGTTGGTTGTGGCCGCTGTTGGCGCCGGACCCCGGCGCACTCGCGTTCCGGCAATGCTCAAGCAGCGGGGCCTCGAGGAAGGCGACGGAATCGCTCGCCGACCTGCGGTGGGACCCGCGGCGCGCAGCCGAGAAGTCGAGGAACTCGTCGACCCAAGAAGGGTTGTTGTTCTGGTGGGAAGCGGCAGGGGGAGCGGCGGGCGGGTTGAGGACCGGGGGCGATTGATGAGACCCCATGAAGGAGAACTTCTGGTGGTGGAGGGAGAAGTCAGGCCAATTGGGGGTCATGTTTGGGATCTTAGGCGGCAATTGGGCCATTGTGTAATCAAAAACGCCACACGATGCCACCCAGAATCCAACGAATGCTAACCGCAAGACAACCCGACTGATCAAAACTGGCTGCAAACCCTCTCAAAAACCGAAGGACCGAAGCTGGGGAAAGGAAAGGAGAGGCCAACACACAGACCACACCACGCCACGCCAATCCCAAGAAAGGTGACGCGGGTGGCGCGTTCGATGTTCGTGTTGGATCAGGAAGGGCGGTGATCGAAAATTCAGCTGACACGAGAACCAAACCAAATGATGATCCCTAAGGGAGCTCCATATAAATAACACTCAAAGGAGAGAGAGAATGTCGCTGCAGAAGAAGGAAAGCAAAGGACACCAACAAAGAGAGAACATCATCATGGTCTTCATGGGGCTCTTGGTTTCTTATTCTTATCGAATTCCCCCCCTTTTCGATCTGTGCTCGTTGATGATGTTAAATCTCTCCCAGCAACAATCCATCCCCCCTCTCTCTCTCTCTCTCTCTCTCTCTCTGTGGATGTGCAGTGGGGTCACATGGGGGGGGAGATTGGACAGCTATTGCACAGCTGGGAAGAGGGAGGTTGGGACTCAACGGTATTACTGGAAAGTCGCTCAGTAGTTTTTATTATCAGAACCCAAAGAGAGAGAGAGAGAGAGAGAGAGAGAGAGAATCTGCAACCCACGTGCCCTTGTGACCTCCCTCTTTACTGGTGGTGGTGGTGGCTTCTTCATATTCATCACCTTCCTCCTTATTATAGTCTCTATTATTATTATTATTATCATCTTCCCTACTGCTTGTTTCTCCATATCCCACAATGGAAACATTCCTCTGCAATACCCTCCAGCCCACCATATTCCCCCCCTACCCCTTTCTAATCTTCCGGATCTCTGGCCGTCCGATCCGATCGCCACTGCCCAATGGGGGAAGGGTTCATGTGTGCGCGAGCGAGGTCCATCATTTCGTGACCAGTTTTTTATATGTAATATGTTACGTTGGCGATGCATAGTGGCCGGTACTGTCCTTTGCTAGCTAGCAAGCTTCACAATTCCATGGAGCGCATGTGCAGCAGCAAGAGAGAGAGAGAGAGAGAGAGAGAGCACAGAGTGGCAAAACGATTAGATATAACGTGTCCCATTTTGACCCCTTTCGGTGAATGTGCGGGAGGCACAGCCAATCAGTGTAAAGAATCATACGCCTTATTCGGGTCGTTTTCCGGTGGACCCAATATGACAATTCGGGGCAGGAGTACTACCCTAGGTCATTGTTGAAGGCCGGATCAAAACAGGTCGAACTAGCCGCGATTATCGAACTAAACCCGTGATGAATCTAAAACATCTGCTCATTCACTTGGTTTGCTTTATCCTGGCCACTTATGCTGCCCTCGTGCAAGTCAGATTAGGAGGCCCCCAGCCTGATGTGCCCGACAACTTAGCCTATGTCAACCCGTACATCAAAGTAGAGCGAAAGGGAAAAGGATTATTTTAGAAGGTGGAGTAGTGGGATTTTGGGGCATGAGCTGTGTGTAACATTGTGGAGAGAGAGAGGGGAGAGCAATGAGAGGATCATGTCAGGCCATGTGAATTGTTTGCATGCACTAGGCTTTCTTTTTGCTTTGTCCCCAAACCATACTCACATGTAGGGTTATGTGTCCTCCCTCTTTTCCCATCTTTCTCTCTCTCTCTCTCTCTATCTCCTTCTCAGCACCTTCCCATCACCTCATCTTAGGACTTTTGTACTTCACTCTTTTAATTAAATCGGTTCATCAGCCTTATTATTATTATTATAAGTTTTTATTCTTTTTTGGGAGGTAATAAGCATGATTAGGGAGGAAGAGTGCATAGTTTATTCGCCACCCCTCCTTCCATCTCAAGAAAGTGAACCAGCGAATGAAAGCATCATGATCACCATCTTTCCCTTCCTTTTTTTTTTTTTTTTTTTTTTTTTTTTTTTGTCTAGTGATGCAAGTGGATTCGGGCATGTGAGGGTATTACTTATACCCATTTTCTTTCATTTCTTTAATGCAACATTAAACAACTCTTCCTTTTTTTGTTTTAAATGAAAAAACTTGAAGTGGATATTGAAAATTTTTTAAGGTTAGAGGATGATGAAGTAATCAAACCGTCTCGTGTCCAACACCCAACATTAGGAAAAACAAAACTGAAAAAAAAAAAAAAAGGAAAAGAATTATCCGCTACGCACTTTTACCGAGAGAGAGGGGACTGAAAATTATGAAATAGATTAGAGCATTTATTTTCTTCTTTTTTTTTTTAAATATTTACATAATAAAGAAACATCGCCCATATAATTTTCCACTGCATAAGCACTCATGCAATTAAGAGAAGCATCCGTTGATTATGAATCGACCCTTTCGATTGAGGAATCACTGGGTGTGATTAAGCCTTCCAATTCACTCCATTTGATCGTGTAGGCTCCAATGAGCATATGGTGTCTACGAGCGCTAGTTGAAGGAACATGCTTACCACCATCCTCAAAAGTCCCGAATTAGTCCAGAATAGTTTAGTGCCAAAAAAAAAAAAAAAAAAAGTGCATGGCATGCGCAAGCTCACGAAAATATTATATGTTTAAAGCTTTGATCGCTCCGCCAATCCCAGCGTGATATGTGGATATGGATGGACATTTTTTAATGACAGCCCATGAAGAGATTACCCACCTCGTGGGATTGGGATATGGTCCCATCTCAACTGTGATTTTATAAGAGCGAAGGATTCTCGATATGAAAGATCACGCGCAACCCCCTTTTAATTGACTTGCCACCCCTTAAGAACACTCTTTCGGTCAATTCCGATATTAGATGAAACTCAATTTTATTTATTCTATGATAGACCGAACTAGCTACAGTGTATCGTGAATGGAAACGCATTGTCCGTGGAGTTAATAAGAATCCTCGGCGTTCATCCGAAACGTGGTCGGCTCAAGATGATCGTTCCATCCCAAAGCTGTGCTTCACTGAGCCCTCTTCTTGCCATGTTGGAACATTTTCCTCAACCATAATGACGTGGTCTGAAAAATGATCCGCCAACTTTTTCATTTGCATGTGAAGAACAAAGTTGAATCATCGTTTTGTATCAAGCAGTGTCGCAAGAAGGGTCACAAAATGGGCACCTCTAACAGGCATTCTTTCTCTCCAACTCAAGACAAAACAGTCCGTACCACCATCAATGCATAGCTTCAAGTTTGCGTTTCACGTAATTTACTGAAGAACTTGACAATGAACGGTGAAGAATCTATCTTTCGATTGGTATACGTGAAAACAAGCATATTTCTTTGTATACAATGTCGCATCAACAACTGCCACTCCATCTACCAAACTACAGCTCCAACTTAACCCAAGAAGTGTCGTACGGCAGAGTGTTGGTGTTGCAGAAAAAATGACCTGATGGTGACAGCAGCAAAGCAACTCTGTTCATCGTGGCCTCATACCTCAGCCACTTCTCAACTACCACGTGTTCAAAAAGGGATACCTTCTCTTGGGGCCAAGCTTTGGAACACCAGGATCATAACAGAAATGTCTTCATTAATGACTGAACAACTAAGCCATCCTCACATTTGAGCCTTATCACCTCGCCGGATTGTTAGAGTAAAACTAAGCATTTTCCATGTGAGTTTCCTCACCTTGTAGTCCTGTCTCCTTAGAAATAATTACGTGTCAATTTCACATCATGACCACCATGTCGGGGTTCCTATATGAAACATCTAAACATACAAAAGCCTTCTTTGCATTTGACTGTCATTGAACCAACCATCAGTCTGATGTCGTCTAGTGCGGAACCTGGTCCAACTTGCTTAACAACTCAGGTGAGGTTTTGCAATTCGGCAGTCATATAATGGGAGGCACAAATGCCACACTAGGAATCCAAATTTATATGGTCAAAGGGGAAACCTGAAAAGAAAACAGAACCTTGGAGATGAAAACGAAGTAGCAACTATCAAGACAAATGGAAGGTGCTATGGGACAGTACTATTTCCTTTGACTCATGTTATGCAACAGTAATAAAAGAAATATTACCTCACTGGCATTGATGATTATATAGCAAAACGTGCAGGTTTTCTTCTTTGTCTGTTGCGCCGACGTAAAGCTCGGAAAATCAACAGGCAAATGACAATAAGCACCTGAACTCCAATCACAATCTTCAATCCTGACAAACAACCCCTTATTCATCAGCCCGCTTCTCCATTATGCAAAAAAACATTCTATGCATGCGAAGAAAATGGTGTACCTTTGAGCTTTTGGATCATTTCATCTAAGTTCGTTCCATTTTTGGGTTCTTTATTGCCAACGCCCAAAATGGTAGTCTTTGCTGCATAGTTTTCAGCTTTATACTCGACATTTCCTCCCATGATGCACGTATTGGGACATTTGAGCCTTCCATCGTACTCATCACTTCCATCACAGCAATCTATAATGGAATGACCCATGAATGATGTTCAGGGGGAAAGAGAGGACAGAAAATGTTTAACTTCCATTCAGACCAGAGACAAGGTCAAAACACACCCTAAAATATAACCTTTCCTGGAACTTCTGGATCCTGATTATGTTGTTGGAACTTTACAAGTGCTTATAAAGCCAGGTACAATTTCAAATGATGATTTGTACATTCTTTCCCAACCATTTCGAAGGCCAATGAAAAACACAGACAGCTTGTCACTATGATATTTTAAGACAGTCATTTCCAAACTCACAATGTTAAAGGTTCAACCCAAATGCAACAGGTAATAATTTCCAGGAAGTGAATGAGCTCCTCACAAATAATTTTCGGACTGAAAGGAGATTAGGAAAGCAGCTCTAAATAGTCTAGAAAGGATGGAACTCCACAAGTAAAGTCCTTACCACAAAAATAATCATTTACTCGAGAAGAATATATAAACTTAGGTGTACTACCCACATTTCTGCAATAAAACTTTGCCGCCGGACAAGCTGAAGTTCCTGAAAGCAGAAGAAGCGATACTGACTCAGAGAAATGTGAAGTAGCCCACATGCTGAACATGCTGAATTGATTCAGTTGACATACAATAATCAATCAAGTAATCAATCAAGTAATCAATTGCGATTTTCCATCGAGAGTCAAGTGAAAACGCTAAAAAGCAGACTACAGGCGGTAAGGAAATACACATAAACTTCTAAGAGAGTCGTATAGAGAGGATACACATATACGATGCATCCGAAAGGGAGATATGCAAGTCGACAGTTTCCATCACAATTATGGAAACCAACTCTCAACAGAAATGAGCCAAACCCGCAGTGACAACTATTGAACTAAAATCACTGACCCATTTCCCTTATAACGCAGCAGGAGTCATTTGAATCCTAGGAGAACTCTGAGGCTAGCGTCAAGAGTATTATCTATTGATTTTAACTCAAAACCCCTTTCATCAATTAGCAATCAAAATTCAAGGTATAGTTTAGGATACTATCTACACAGCATACAATCAGCTGGAACACTAATCTCACGACCCCGACACTGAACCACAACACATAGACACTGTCTTCAATTCGAATCGGAGCCTCACCTGGCTCGTCCGTTCCATCGATGCAGTCGCAAAAATCGTCGTTCAGATGGTCTTTCGTGAAGGATTTGGAGCCGTCCCTGCATTTGATCACCTCCGCTGCATAAAATTTCTCATCTGCAAAATTCAAATAAACAAAAAAAAAAAAAAAAAAATAGAAACTTGAAAATCAAAAGCAGATAAAACAAGAGATTTCACGCCATTTGAAGATCTTGCCTATTCCGCAACCTACTCAAACCTGCTCTCAATCAGAGGGAACACACAAAGCACCTAAAAGTTTCGAGCTTTCGACGTTTCCGAGTACGAAAAGATCAGGCTCCACTTACCCAGAACCCGATCTCCCCACAAGATGCAAAATTTGTCGAAACCCACAAGATCCCTACGGCACACGGACAGGTAAACGCCCAAGAAAGAGAGATAGAACTAGTACCCAGTGGGTGAACGCCGAGGAGACGCGCGTCGGGAAGAAGGGAAGCGCAGGAGGAGGCCACAACGAAGCAGGCGGAGATGAGAGAGACGAGGCCGTTGGGTCGGAGATGAGTCGCTCCGACGGCGGCGGCCATTTCGATCCGAGGAGTTTCGTGTCCTCCTAAAGTCGCGAAGGTCATTCGAAGATCATCGTCCTCATGCCGTGGAATTTTGGTTCGCTTGACCTGTGGAGCCTTAGGCGTCAAGTCAACCAAGATGGTCCAAAATCAATTTTAAGGTAAATTTCATGTGAATTTTCAGATGATTTTGATGTACCTCAGAAATTTTCGTGATTCTCACGTTAAAGGTGTTCGTTTTAGTTTCCACACAAAGATTGATCCATAATCTTTAGAAAATTTTAAACAAGTATACGAAGTATTTTTATTTTTTCAAAAAAGAGTTATTGAAATGACTATTTAGTTTTAAATAAAGATTCAAACTCATCGGTTAGAGAAAATTTTGCTATTAAACAATTAAAGTAGGGGCAATTTGGTCTATGGCAATTTTGTCTTTCTATTTACTTTTTCTCGTCTTTTTTCATCTTTTTCGGGCTCTCTCCTCCTCAAACAAATCAATGGTGGAGGCACATGATAGTTGCTAGAGTTGATTTGCCATCACGAATCGCAAAGCATAATCTCCTAAGTTAGTTCATTTTGTTCAATTTTCATTCTCACTGCTCTAGAGTGCAAACACCAAAGCATGCACATGTTGACGGCAGTTGGGATTTTGATGGTTGGGTTTTGTCCCTTCGAATATGATTATCCTCCAACAAGGTGAAGAAATCAAGGAATAATAATCCACCAAAAAGACAACAAATCCCTTTGCTTCTTTGTTCTTTGCAAGCCATTGTTTCCTCGGCTTTCTGGGTGGAAACAAAAGGCCTGAATGCCCAACCGGCTAAAGCCGCACCCTCAACTAGGCAAATCCAGTTTATAAAGAGCTACTTTCCCGCGTTGGGCTGATAGTTCACATATGCCCACCCGGACGCGTTCGCCGGACTCATTGTCAGCCCGATGTGGCCCAACTTGACCACCAACAGCCCCACCATTGCCATCGCCAGCAGCTCCTCCTGCAAGTTCATCAACCCCTTCAACAATATCACTAGGGACTGATGGCGAAGGTTAGCGTGTCCTCAGCGAACCGTTCATGTGTTCCACCTTCTCTAGCATGATGGCATCTGCGCCGGCCACGCGCCACCGGCCTGGGCAAGGAAGCGGTCAGCATGCTCAATCTAGGGCTTAGATCAATCTCCATCTGAAGACAAAGTTGCTGGAGTTGCTGTCAAGGGCAGTGGCGGACGAAGTCGGCAGCGAGAGAGAGGAACTTCAAAGAGGAGATCGCAAAAGATGGAGGACTGAAGTAGATGAAGAAAGAGAAATAGAAAAGAAAGAAAGAAAAAGAAAAAAATTGACATGGATAAATTGCCCTTACTTTAGTTGCTGGCCTTCAAAGATTTTGCCTGTCAGTGAGTCATTATTGAAAACTAATAGCCTATATGGTAACATTTATGTTTCTCCTGATTTCCATTCTTTTATTCTCCGGAACAAAAAAGAATAGAAATTTGTTTGGTAATGCCAACTTATTTTTCTATTCCCCTGAATAGAAAAGTAGTCAGGGAATAAATTTGGAACAAAACAAAAAAAAAAAAAAAAAAAAAAAGTAACTTCTTATTCCTGCAAACAATTTTTAGAAATAAACTAATTTTTTTTTTCTTTTGTTCCTCTCTTTTGCCGTGGCCACCTCCAATCGCCTGGAGCCACCACCAGCCGCCACCTCCGCACGACCGCCGGCCACCAATCATCATTGCCGACAGCCGCCACACGACCATCGCCCATAGCCTAGCGGCTGGCAGCCGACGGTCGACGGCCAATGGGCTGTGGGCCGGCCGATGGGCTATGGGCGACGGTTGTGTGGCGGCGGTCAACAGTGATGATCGGCAGCCGGTGGTCATGCGAAGGCGACGGCGGGTGGCAGGTGACGACGGGTGGCGATCGGTGATCCGTAAGCAAAAATAAAAAATAAATAAATACAAAAATATAAAATCATACAAAATGCATTTCTATTCTTTTTTTATTTCAAGAATAAAAATTTTGTGTGGTGACCAAGTACTTTATTTTACTCATAAATTGTTTCTTGGAGTAGAAATAAAAAAAAAAACTATTTCTGAAAAGAAACTGTTCCCCGGCCAAAAATCGTTACTATGCGCACCCTAAATGACCACTCTAGATTTTTCTTTTGTGAAAATGAAGCCACTTCATATCTTATTTAAAAAATTTCATGAGTTTTTACTTAAAATAGTAAAAGAACATATGTGAATGTGTCACGACCAAGAGGTTTCCGAAAATGAAGGATCGTGCTGTGACGCGGAGAACCTCCTGTGCTTTCTCGGATTCCCACCAAGTCTTTTTCTTGAAGTTTCCAAGGGCAGGTGACACCATCATTACGCCTGATTCTAAAAGTTTCTAGTCTTATTTATGTTGGTAGATGGTAATTGACATTTATGTCGGTAGTTGAGGCGATGCGATCTCGTTCGCCGGATAAACTCTAAATCAACGGATATAATCAGAGGGCCTCAGTATAAGAAGAGGCCCTCCCTCTCATTTGTAACCATCCAACATTTCAGTAATAGAAAGCTCATTTCTTTTCAGAGCTCCTTTTTCTAAACTTCCTCACTCTACGATCTGGATGTGCGAACGAGTTGGCAAGTGAGTTGGCTTAGCTTGGATCTGGATGTGCGAGCGAGTTGGCGAGCGAGTTGGCTTGGCTTGGGTGATCCACCGAGTCACCATGTTTGCGAAGTTTTAGTGACCAAAGTATCATGTCGGATTGATAAAGATGTCCAAGTTTGTCTAGGGTTTTCCTAGAGCTTCTAAAATATTCTCGAGGACGGGCGAAATGATAATTGCGCTGAGTTCTAAAATTCTCTCAACATAAATGTGGGTAGTTTATAGGTCAAGAGATGCAATCTCATCCATCTAATCAAAAATTGGTCAATAGTTGAAATGAGAGGACTACTAGTATCAGAAGCGTTGCTTTCCTCTCATTATAATCATTCAAACCATTTCAATAATACAAAGTTCCATCCTCCCAAAGCTTCTTTCTCTACGATTAGGTGAGATATCCTTCAAGGCGACACTTTATCTTCAAGTCTTTGCCTCGATCGTCATCGCTTCTGCTTTAGTGGCCGCCATGGATGACAATGCCTAACCCGACCCCGTATTGTGAATATGAATGGTTATTTGTTAATTTTGGACAGGAATATGAAAGGCTTGGGATGGATTGGAAACCCTTCTTCCGCCTCTATCGTTATCCCTCTTGCTTTAGTGGCTACTGCAAATGACAACACCTAAACCCACCTTGTATTGTGAATCTGAATTGGTTCTTTGTTAATTTTGGACAGGAATACAAAAGGCTTGGGATGGATTGGAAACCCAACTAAGAAGGGTATTATGGATTAGGGCCTTTACGACCCAATCTGTAACCTTATTCTGGTTCTTGAAAAGTGGGCCACTTGAAGGCTTTTTACTTTGATAAGCAGATGAAAGATAAAAGATAAATTTGACTTTGATAAGGAGATGAAAGATAAAAGATAAATTTGCAAAGATTGTTGAGATTGTGATTGATTGGGGGTCTTTACAAGGAGTATGGCTATTTAAAACTCACAATCAACAATTACAAGTTTAAAAAGATAACTTTCTAATCCTATCTTCAGAAGAAATAACCTTTTAGTCCTATTTTGCAACAATAAAAAGTTACAACGACACTTATCAACAAAAAGATACAATCCTGAAATAATGGTGATAAACATAACTAGCCAAAGGTGGACTTGAGAGTGCCTAGGTCCGAGATTCAAACCCTAGCAATAGGAATAAAAAAATAATGTTTTGATGTCAATAACTTATTTGGCAAGTTACATCCATGAGTTTGTTCACCACTATCGACTAAGTCTATCACTTGTCGATTATAGGTCATATTTGGGTGTCAACAAGTCTCTTAGGGCACGGATGATAGTTATTCTGCCCATAAATTGATTTCTGAAAGAGAATATAGATTTTCCTATTTCCATACCTAGATAAGTTTTTGAGTAAAAAACCGTGTGTGATAACGACACAAAATTTCTATTCCCAAAATAAAATTATATTTGATAATGACACGAAATTTCTCCTTATCGGGGATCAGTGGATAGCAGGTTTGGGTGGCCGACTAGTAGAGAGGACAAGCGATTAGAAGAGTAGGACTAAAAATTTGTTCTAAAAATAGAAAAATGAAAATGCATCATCATACAGATTTATGTTCCATAAATTAGTCTAGAATAGAGAAAATTGCATTGTTTTGGAATAAAAATAGAATATGCGCTCCTTTAAAACACTTGAATAATCTCACTTAGATCTTATGTCACCCCACATGGTTACAAAGTTGTGATCTTGGCTTAATGTTTACAAGGCAAAATGAACAAGTGATGAGCGAAAAGTTAGGTTGAAAGAATCACATGGAATCCCATATATATAAAGAGTATATAAGTAATGGAGGATGCTTCGTATCATTCCAAACATGTCTTGATTAGAGGTCGTTTCCCGTCTTCTCTTTGCATGTAGTTTCAATAGAAATCCGTTTGGTAACGTAATTTGATTTTTCTATTTCTAAAACATATTTCTATTCCAGAAATAGATTTGAAGAAGAAATCATAAGCTAAAATTTTTAACTCAAAATCAATTTCTGTTTCCGGAAATTTTGTCATACACACCCTAGATCAGCCACAATTCGATGCATATGGCCTGGTGATTTGCCCATGCACCATCATCAACAGATGAGCAAATCTAAAAAGTACCAATACAAAGCATGTAAAATTGAACTCAAGACAGACTTTACAAACTCAGAACTATGCTAGCACCTACTCTCCGAATGCATTCAGCTACATAGAGACAATAATTTAGGAAAACCAAGCAGATAAATAAAGAATAGAAACTGTAAAAGGTCGTATAACTATCGCTATATTTCAAAAGAACCCTCCGACAACCCCAGAGAATAACAAGAAAGTTGGAAATTCTTCGGTTCCTCCATCGTCCATCCATGGACATTATCATCAAATTTCCGATCCAGGTTCTTCCTATGTACCTGTAACATCAGTGAAAGTAGCTACATTCGATTAGCCAGCAAGAGAATGTACCAAAACCCTAATCGATCGTCGAAGCAAGCAATGAAACCATCTGGAGATTATTGTGCGTGCATGCCTGATTTATTCACAGAAGTTGTGCATTAATTTACTAATTTGAGGTACGCTCCCGAAAAGTTCCTTAGTACTGCTATCGCGATCGGGGAATCGAATAGAAAACTCGGACGGCATAAATTACCTGAGAGAAAGTAGTGTTGATTAAACCCATTAATATCTTCTTGTTGGAGTGGGAGGCCAGAAGCAATCTCTCTTTCTTGTTTCAAATCTTCTGAACTCTGCCCCTGATATGGAATCGAATCGATTATGCAGCTGCCGCTGTCGCGCGCGTAGGTACTATTCATAGCGGTGCCATGAGCAATCCCTCCGCCGAAACTCGCCACGGTATTCATGCTCGTCCCAGGGTCGAACGCCATCGCGTTCGTGCACTTGTTGTTCCACCTGCCAAAGCTTCGCGCCATGCCGTGGCTTCTCTTGCTGAGCTCCCCTTGCAAGCGTTGCGATTGGATCGCTTGCTTCTGGAGCAAGCTCTTGTAGTATTGGAGCTCGTTTTGTATCCTTTGGTACTCCCCGAACGCGCCGTGGACCGGGTCCTGCTGCCGGTGCCTGGCCTCCCAGATGAGCGAGTCGGCGACCTGCCGCCGGTCCTGCTCGCGCACGGCAAGCACCATCTTGGTCACGTTGCTGACGCCGTACACCGCGTGCACGGCTTGGAATTCCACGGATTTCTCCGCGGGGAAGTAAGGAGACAGCACGCACTTGTCGTCACACTTCTTCCTTTGGTGCTTGCACGAGGCGCAGGCCGCGTGCGTGCCGCCTATGCCATTGTTGATCGGCCTATGCATGGGTGCTGCATCAAGACGACTGAGAAAGAGATCGAGAAAGAGATCAAGAAGAGAATACGAATACTTATATTTACGTTTCGTTTCCTTAAAGAAATCCTACCTTGGATAGAGTTGTCATGAGATTCAAATTTCATATCTGTGTGTATATAAATTCGAAGGGCACTAAAAAGAAAGTGATTTAGAATGGGTCAAGTTGTGTTTTACGTGGACATGTAAAGATTATGTCAAGGTAGGACAGAATATATATCTTGAAGATTGTTGATTAGGGTTTAGGTCAATCATAGAAAGAAAGAGTTCAATTCTAGGGCAACGATATCTAACAATTCCTTCTTTATTAAGTTAATTATGTTCTTTGAAAAGGGAAACAAAATCTTGGTTGGATTTGGCTTCTTTCAATTGAAGACTTGTAAGATAGGGTTTGTTGCATCTAATATCAAATTGATGCCACAGTTTGAACAAGTAAATTTTTTATTTATCTAATCTAGAAAAACAAAAGAGTGAGGAAAAAAACGTTAATTAGTAAATAACAATTTCTTGATCTTGTTACCATATTTAAAAAATGTTACTTCTTATTACTAATTTTGCCAATCTCAATAGTGTTGATCTAACAATTCAAGTATGGATGATATGAGGGGCCATAGTAAGTAGTGTCTTGGTTGAATCGACCGGAGGTTTAAGGCACGGTAGGCCAAGGAGGTGGCCTAGATGACCAAGCAAGTCTCGAGTTTTATGAGTACTCTAAAATATTTTTGGAGGCTATGTTGAAAATCTATGCTTGTATTCTATAGAAGTCTTGCAATCAATAGGAATAAGTGTTAGATATGGAGATTAAATCCGCTACCGTTAGATAAGGGGAGTTTTACAGTTGCAATGAAAGAAGCTCAAGTCAATATAGGAGTTTTCTCCCCTCATTTATGTTATCCCATAAACCCAATACAAGGAAAGCAATAGAACATTCTCTCCCAAAGCACTTCTCTCTCTAAAGTTTCTCTAGCGGTCTAAGATAGGCCAAAGTGATATATTGAGGGAAAAGTTGAGAGCTCCGACAACTCTAGTAAAAGATGAACGAGCTAGAAAAATGTAGGACCTAATTTGGCAGCAAAATCATGCAACTTGGCTAGAAAAATGTAGGACCTAATTTGGCAGCAAAATCATGCAACTTGGAAGTATGTAATGACTGAATAATGAAAGTTAGTACAATGCCTGAATAACGAAAGTTAGAACAGTACAGCAAAAGTTTGCAGGGAACCCTAACTAACAATTTTGATTATCAGAAAGGGAAAGCAGAGTCATGGGTCTCCGGGTCATGTTCTTGCTTTGGGGCTTCACATTGACAAGTGTCATGGGCTTCTTTTAGGGGTAGATTAGCCCAACCAAAATCCAATGCAAAACCCTAACTAACCAGACCCACAAGGTGAAGAAATTCCTATAATCTTAGTCCTAGTCCTTACTGTTTTTGTCCACAAATAACTAACAAGACCCACCAGGTGAAGACATTCCCATGATGTTCCATTCGCTGTCCTAGTCCTACTGTCTTTGTCCGCAAATCCTGTTGTAGGGTATTCATCATATTGTATTTGCTAATTAAGCAAGGTATTGTTACAATGATTTCTTCTTCCATGTTCATCATTTAAGTCACTTCCCTTGCCCAACACTTAATCCAACTAACAACCAGCACCAAACACCACCACTTTTGTCGTCCAATGCCTCTGTACTTCCCCTTAAAGAAACAGAAAGCTTTTCCTTTATGCAATCATCATTGTACAGAAAGATACAGAAGATAAAGATAAAGATAAAGAAAGAGGAGGAATTTAGTTTTGCTGCTAAAGTGGGTGCTCAATATTCTCGAGCTTAATAAATTCCCACCTCCCCTCCAACCCTATTCGAATTTGAAACTCTCCTCCCACTTCCATCTCTTTTCTTTGTCTATCACGAAGAGAGTCGATTTAGAGTAGAGAGAGAAGACATTTTTGCTTTTTCAAGACGGAAGAAGAAAAGTAGAATGAGTACAGCGAGATTCATCAAGTGCGTGACTGTTGGCGATGGAGCTGTTGGGAAGACATGCATGCTCATCTCTTACACCAGCAACACCTTCCCCACGGTCTGATGTGTTCCTGGCCTTCAATTTTCATGTCTCCTTGTAGGACTTCTGTGAATACTGAATTTTGATATGGTTGTGCAGTATTTTTTTTGATCGATCGAGAATATTTTGCAAACAATTAGACGTCTTCTTTTGCCATGTTGTAGGATTATGTGCCTACTGTGTTTGACAACTTCAGTGCCAATGTGGTGGTAGATGGAAGCACAGTTAACCTTGGGCTGTGGGATACTGCTGGTGAGTGTCTGCACTTGTTTCATGGAAATTCTTGCTGTACTAACTTTCATTATTCAGGCATTACATAATTACCAGTTATATGATTTTGCTGCCCCTTTAGACTGCTAGGAGTGCTCCTAATCTGTGAATTCCCTGTCTCTTCTGGTGCTAGAATGGAGTTAGAATTTCACAAATCAAATTTAACCTTTGTATCTCACCATGTGCTTAGCTTTTATTGAGATATAACAGACAGTCGTATGAATGATATGATAGAGCAGATTAGCAGAAAATTTAGTTTGATTGAGAAACAGTCGCTATGCAAACCAATTACTCTGTATTTCTATGAATTCAGGAAACTGTCGTGTTGAATCATCACACATTTGATAATAGACAGGGCCTATAATTATTTCTATCAACGAAGCTGAAGCTCTCAAATGAATTCGACTCGAGGTAAAATTTATTTGATTTGGGCTTTTCTCTTCTTGCTCGCAGGACAGGAGGATTACAACAGGCTGAGGCCTTTGAGTTACAGAGGAGCTGATGTCTTCCTGTTAGCATTTTCCCTCATCAGCAAAGCAAGTTATGAAAACATCGCCAAGAAGGTAAACTGTCTTCCTTATAACACAGTCCACACGATCCATTTCGTCTCACTGCTTATGATCTGACATTCTCGGCTTTTCTTCCTGGCCAGTGGATCCCCGAGCTGAGGCATTATGCCCCAACTGTGCCTATTATTCTGGTGGGCACAAAACTGGGTAAGTCCAGATACTCTTTATCTTGCCATAGCTTTTAGCTGATGCCAGTAGCCAAATTCAATGTGTGAACTCTTGGATGTTATGTGTCCTCAGATTTAAGGGAAGACAGGCACTACTTGATAAATCACCCCGGCGCAACCCCAATCACAATTGCACAGGCAAGTTGACAACATCGACCAATGAGGAAATCTTTGATCCAGCGAAACTAATTTCGTAGCTAATTCATTTCAGTCTTTTCTCTTTAGTTTTTCCTCCGTAAATGAACTCTAAAGAAACCATTCAACGTTTTGTCAGGGAGAGGAGCTGAAGAAGAACATTGGTGCTGCTGCTTACATAGAGTGCAGCTCTAAGACCCAGCAGGTTCGTTCTCTTCTCCTCCTCTTTAATGTAACAAAAAAGCATCGGCCCTGCTGTTGCTTACATACAGTCCTCTGCATAAACATCTGCAGAATGTGAAGGCGGTCTTCGACGCCGCAATCAAGGTGGTTCTGCAGCCTCCAAAGCCAAAGAAGAAGCGAAGAAAAGCGAGGCCGTCATCATGCATCTTCCTATGAGACATCTACATTGCCCTCATCCAGACGGTGATAGTATTATCGGAAACATGCTCGCTTCCAGGACATATTCTCAAAAGACGACCCCAAGATATTTTCTCATGATCTGTAATTTTCTTCAGCTGAATACCTGTGCCATTGTATTGGGAGTTGATTCAAAAGATTTACACAATACATTATACGCAAAAGCATAAAGAGAAAGAGGCCAAGGCTTGATCAGTGCATGCTTTTTGAGACTACGTAGTTTGCTCTGGTTAAATACTGTCTGGTTCGCTCTACTTTCCGCAAAAATTATCAAAATCACTTGCTCCTAAAATGAAATTTGTCACTCGTCAACCTCAATAATCATGCAAAATCCCATGAATCATTTCATGTATCCTAGTTTTCCCGCTAGAATAAACATGAAATGTGAATAGAACCACAAAGAATAACATCCCACTTAAGACTATTTATTTTGCGGAAAATGAATGAGTTGGAAAACATTTTCTTGAGAATAATCGTTTTTATGTCTTGACTAATTATTCCAAGTAATACAAACAATCATTTTTATCATTCAATTTCTGCAAAAACAAACAGACTCTAAAACCACCGAGAACTCGGAAGTCCTTTCACTTTTCTTCTTCCAAACTGCATATGCTCAATCATCAATACTAAAGATCCACATTGTACTTCGTCAAAACTCGAGAGACCTTTCCAAATCCTCAAAATCATTCCAACGTCAACCTCCAACCAATGATCGCCCAAAGTCACAAAGATCATCCAGATGTGACCTCAAAATGAATTGAAAAAAACTTACCACTAAACAGCATCATCTAAGGGAAAGACGTTACTCATGCAATCTGGGATCTTTGACAATTCAGAAGCTTGACCGGCAAAGGTAACACAGAATTCGACTGAAAGTTAGAATATGAGTAAAGTAGGACCGATTATAAAAAAAAAAAAAAAACTCAATTCATTTAGAGCCCTTTAGTATTCTTGGAATTAGGTCCCAAACTGAAGTAGAAAATCCAGGGAATATCGAGGTAGGAATTGTTAAAGTGCCTAACAGCTTGGCGCACTTCCTACTTGGTCCGGAACTCAGTTAAGGTAGATGGCAGACCATCCCTACAACATTCAAACACACATCCAGTAGAGGTGAGCAGTTCAAGGTTCCTTACAGATTCCGCCTAAAACCTAGAACCTACTCTCAAAGTATAGGTTCCTCATTTTTTGAAACATGGAACCTATTCGTTGGAACGTGAAACCTGAAACCTATCCCGTTAAAGGTTCCAAGATCGGTTTTAGGGTCCAATAGGTTTTTTTATTTTTATTTTTAGTTAAATAAAACAAAAATGAACACAATAATAATAAATGAGTTTGTCATTCATCAAGAGAATACAAAATAAATAAAACTATCAATAGAAGAAAAGGAATTATTGGCAAGGAATTCAACTAGATAAAAGTAGAGGTGAGCGGTTCTAAGTTCTATACAGGAACTTGGAGCTAGGGGTGAGCGGTTCCAGGTTCCGGTTCGGTTCCGTCCGGAACCCGGAACCTACCCTCAGTACAGGTTCCTCAAAATGAGGAACCCGGAACCTCACCAGTGGGAATCAGAGAACTGGAACCTACCCCGTCACAGTTCCAGTGGTCGGTTCCAGTTCCAACAGGTTCTTTTTTTTTTTATTTTCAGATTTGAACTATAACATATGCGCACGTTACCCAAAAAAATATAACACGTCACCAAAAAACTATAATGTACGCGCACGTTACCAAAAACTATAACGTACGCGCATGTTACCAAAAAAAAAACTATAACATATGCGCATGTTACCAAAAAAAATATAACGTATGCGCACGTTACCAAAAAAAACTATAACGTGCAAGCACGTTACCAAAAAAAAAATATAACGTATGTGCATGTTACCAAAAAAAACTATAATGTACGTGTATACTACACGGTAACTTCCCATTGACATGTTATCTTGATACATTAACTTCGCACAGCACAACAATAATAGAATATAATTATAAATTTCAAAACAAATAGCAAACTAGAAAGTAGAATTAAAACACCACTAGAACAAGAATGTCTAGAAGTACAAGTTTTGAAAACAATTTCGATTAAACCCTTAAATGAACTCAGAAAATTCTGAAATTTGGACACGTTGTATTTAAGACCTAGAGGTACAAGTTTCATGAAGAAATCGTAGTCCAATTCGTTCTGGATTAAAAGATAAAATCGATTTACTTTTCCTATTCTCTACTTGCACAGTTTTTAAACATTTTTGGTTAAATAGGCAAATGAACTACAAAAATTACGAAATTTAAATATGTTGTAGGAAAGACATGAATAGAGATATTTCATGCAGAACACATTTCCAAAAGAACCTCATAAAAAATGATATAGTCCACGCATTGCAACTTACAAGATCCGAACACATCGGATTGCACAGTTTTAGAAACATTTCCGATTAAATACCCAAATAACCTTAAAAAATTATGAAATTCGACTATGTGATAGCCAAGACCATAAGGTAGATACTTCATGAAAATATCGAAGTCAAATTCGTCCTAGATAATTAAATATGGACGGTTAAAATCCCTGTTCGTAGTACCGTAATTCCAGATCTAACCATCTCCAAAGGACCACGATTTCACCTACCTATTCTTGTTTTTTTTCTCTAAATTTTTGATATGTTGTACCTCAGGATGTCCTTTACAACTTTTGTTAAGAAAACGAAGTGAAATTTCGACAAAAAGGTTGCCTTACAGTCCATGCATTCATCAAGGGTCGGTCCCAAAATCTCCAGATCTAGTCTTTCCAAAGAATAACGATTTCACCCACTTATACTTGTTTGTTTTGTCCCAAATTTGAGTATGTTATACTCCAAGAAGTCCTTTACAACTTTCATTTAGAGGCCGAATCCAAACTTCAACTAGAACATCACATACAAGTTACTAGAACATCCAAGGTCGAGCTTTTTCTGCCCTAAGTAACCGGTTCCGGTTCCGGTTCGAGACCGGTTCGGTTCCGGTTCCGAGACCGGTTCGGTTCCGGTTCGGTTCGGTTCCGAGACGGTTCGGTTCCGGTTCCGGTTCCCAGAAAAAGGAACCGGAACCGAACCGTCCCCTTGGAACCGGGAACCGAACCGGACCCTCCTCCGGTTCGGTTCCGGTTCCCGGGTAACCCGGGAACCGTGCTCAGCCCTACTTGGAGCCTACTTGTTAGAACAGGTCCTCATTTTTTTTAACCTGAAACCTACCTTACATACCCTAAAACTTGGAACCTATCCTATCATAGGTTCCAAGGTCTACCCAGGTCCCACTTATGTTATTATTTGAAAGATTATAATTCATTAATCATAACTTATATTTAGATATACGAAAAATATGAACATTAATAAAGTACAAATCTTAGCTATAAAATGGAAAATTGAATTAGTGCTTCTAGATTATACATTCATCATCGAACATCATGGAATATCATAAGATCGCACGAAGACATGGATCAAGAAAAATATTAAAACTTGTTTTAAATTCTATGTTACAGATTTTGGGTTCCTCCAACTAAGATTTAGAACCTATATGTTGAAACAGGTTTATCATTTTTAGAACTTGAACCTACCCTACATATTTTGAAACCCAAAACCTATAGTTCCTATTGATCCATTTCTTAGGTTCCAGGTTCTACCCTGAAATTATGCTCACCCTTAACATCCAGAACCTCAAAAGATTCAAGAAAAAGAGAGATCTCACGAGAATAACAAGGAAGGGGGTAAAGGATAAAAGGCAATGAATACTCCGAGCAATGGATTGTGACATATGTGACTTCGCCTTTCTGAGAGAAGAGGTTGCGCAAGCGAGCTGCCGTCACGTCCTTGGGCAAGTTCTTCACGAAAATGGGCAACCTTCTCAACCTACAGCATGAATAAACACCCATTACGAATTGTTCGTTTTCTCTTTCGAGTTCAGCATAAGGAACATATCAAGACAAACTAGCATTGCTTGTTGCACACTGAGAACAAGCACTTGTTTGACCAAAACTAATGAGCTAAGAAGTACCCACACTCCCCTCGTATCAAATACTCTTCGACACTTGGTCAACACGTGTTGGAAAATCCAACATATGGTCAGAATTTCAACACATGATTCCAACATGCACGACAATTTTAAAAATTTTCAATAAATGAAGAGTCAAAATGTAAATTTGTAAGAAAATAAAAAAAAAATCAGTAAAGAAGAAAAACTTAATCTTCTTTTCTCTTCCAACTCTCACTTCCCACAACATACAATTCACCCCCTCAAATTTGTTTTTGTGGTCTTCTCTTTTGAAACACTCTGACATGTGAGTCTAGAGTGTGGATTGGTTTTTTTTTCCCACCAAGTTTTGTGAACTATTGGAGTGAAGCTGAATTTGTCAAATTGAAATTGTAAATGATATTAATAAATGATGGATTAATTTTTTTAATGTAAATTCATTATAGGCTTTTTTTTTATTATTTATTTATGAATTTGAATTAAATTAATTTGATAAAAATAATCATAAAAATGATCATTTATCATACATATATAAAAATATAAATTTAATATACAATACATCCTAACGTGTCGGGATTCTCTATTTTTTTGAAAAACGACTTATCGGCATGTCATGTCGTGTTGCGTATCGATATTGGTTTTACTTAGCTAATGAGAGCTTGCTGTAATCCTAACTGGTTAGTTTTAATTGTGTTGGAGATATTTAGATATTTTCTAGAGATATTAAAGATATTTTTCTCCATTCTCCCTATCTTTTATAATGATGCATATATTTAAAAGGTTCTTCATATCTTTATTTGGTTATGCATATCTAACATGTTATCTTAGATAATCATCTCATAGATACTCTTTGTTAATATAATATACATCAAAATTATTTCAAATTTTCTTAATTCTTTATCATTAGCATATATTTATTATCTAATCGAAATCAAGCGATGATAAAACAGATTCAAAAAAAGCTTGTGGGATATTATTCCACATGATATGGATGACGCTCTTTAAAAGTACATTAGATTCCACAAAAGATGCATTGATATCTGCATGTTACAAAAAAAATGATCGACGAGCAGGCTGAGAAACACTACAAAACGCTGGCAAACAAATCAAGTCCCTCTCTAACGAAGAACTTATAAGCAAGATATTTATATTCAAACGCACAAAGAGAAAATCTCTACTGTTTTTCCAGGAAAAAGAAGAGAGAGATTTGTCAAGAAAAATTACTGTTCATCAGGTAGGTACATAAGTTCCTATAAAAATGGGAAATGTCCTACCTTTGGGTGCAGATTAAAAATTGATTTACATAATTGGAAGCAGCTAATTATGTTTAGGACCAAACCTAGAAATCGATCATCTATCCAATTTGAGTACCTCTACAGGATAGACCTCTACAGAAAATTAAAGAATAACAACAGTAAGTGATTGAGTTCAGTAATTCCTCATATAAAATTGCTGCTGACAAATAGGTTTAATAAGTTTGCGGATAATCTCTTGTAATATGTATTTTATCCCTGAAATTGTTCGAAAAATATTAGGTTCTTGTGTTGAAAAAAAAAGTGAGCCTTGTATAAATCGGTGTAATGGAAAAAAAAATTTAGAAGTTGGTATATGCCGAATTGTATGAAGGATTTACCACAAACGACAATGTATCATCATCATGCAACGACAGCATTCACACAAGCCAGAAAGAAAAAAAAACAACAAATCAACAAACTTACCATTCAAACTTGAACTCCAACAATGCTAGACCCGATAAAACGAGTGGGTCGAGTTAGGTTTGGGTCAAGTCATAAATGATCCATCTCAAATCGATCCATTTAACCCGTTTATGACTTATTTATTGCAGTGCAAAATGTTTTACCCATACCCGACCCGACCTGTGACAGCCCAAGGAAGGGGAATGGGTCATCTCTAGTCCCACATTGCTTAAGGGAGGATTCTTGGCCTAATTTATAAGGCTTGGGGTCCCTTTATCTGTGTGACGCGTTTCACGTACACTTTCGTTGCACTAAAAACAAAGCCGTGAGGAAGGAGGTTGCTGCGTGCATGCCTCCAAAGCAGACAATATTATGGCTTGGGAGAGGGCGGGCCAGTGGGCCGCGCCTCATGACGGACAATATTACAATGGGACCGTGAGGACTCAGTGTCCGGGTCGTTACAAATGGTATCAAAGTCGACTCCCGATCGCATGTGGGACCACAACAAAAATGTTGTTCTGACTCCCGACCTTGTGTGGAGAGTGTGACGGCCTGAGCGACGGTCCTCGGACGTGTGCAAGGAAGGAGTCCCTCTCTTGTCCCACATCGCCTAAGGAGGGAGTCCTGGCCTAACTTATAAAGCTTGAGTCCCTTTAAGTGTACATATGCGTTTTTATGGGGTAGTATAAGCTGCCCCGAGAATAACAAAACCGTGAGAACTTAGTGTCCAAAGCGGACAATGTGTATACAATGGAGACCCGGGATGTTACACAACGTATACCCAACTCATTTATTTTTTAATCATTTTTTATTTTTTAAAATTATTATTATTTATTTTTTAAGAATATAATATTTATTTTTTTTTTTTTCCTTTTTTGTTCTTCTTCTTCTTTGGTCGGCCGCCGACCACGCAAAGAACCGACGACTAGCCATAGGCGAGCCTCGAGCTTGCTTGGCTCACCGATGTCGGCAAGCTCAAGGCTCGCTAGATCGGCAAGGCTTGAGCCTCACCAAATATGACGAGCTCAAGCTTGCCCAACACCAAGAAACTCGAACTCACCCGACGCCGGCAAACACGAGGCTCGCCGGATCGGGCGAGGCTCGAGCTTGCCCTCTCCCGACGCTGGCGAGTTTGAGTCTCGCCAAATCGACGAGGCTCGAGGCTCACCTAGCCGGTGGCCGGCCACTGCCTTGCCAACCATCGGAAGGAAGAAGAAGAAAGAAAAAAAGGAAATAAAAAATAATTATAATTTCGATTTTGATAAATAAAAATATTTTTGTAAAGTTAAAAAGGGAAGAGAGAGGTTGGGAGGTTTTGGTTGAAAGTGGGTTTTAAATTCAATCCATTTAAGACCCACTTAAGAGTCACCTATCTTAAGTCTTTAATTGTTAAACCCATTTAACTAATTTCTTCAAAAAATAAGTGACTCATATATGACCAATTTCTAAGACCCATTTTGCCACCTTTAGTATTGACAAAAAAAAAACCTTGAATTCTAGCAAGCCCTTGCACGTCGATGCTTGGCCTCACCTTCGCCGCCGCCATGAGTGACCCAATTGCCGAGCTCCCAATCATAGTCCTACTCCCCTCTCTCTCTCTCTGCGACTTGACAGTGGGGCGTCCCGTTCGCCGATCATTCACTGCTCGTAGAGCTATAACCGATTAGTATATAACCCAATTAGATTTAAAGTCACTTATATATTTCGTGTGATCAATATTCAAAAAAGGGTAACCGATTATCTATTAGTAATTTACTGACATTTTGAGAAGTCTACTGAAATAGAATTGTAAATTTGCACGATGAAGGAGAATACTCATGGATGGGCTTCGACGATTGCAAATTTAGAAGGAACGCTGCAATCACTTAGGTAACTTTACTAAGAACAGAGGCAGAGAGAGTCGCAATAATTTTAAGTTTGCTTACTATTTTGCAAGAGAGGTTATAATCATCGAGACCTTCAAATTTATGATTACTTTAGATGATTTATTATGTCGATTATCAATCACCATTTACATGAAATCATATGTAATTTACAATTATTAAGGTCAATTATAAATTATAAGTTGTTTTTCTTGCGACTGAAGATCGGTCTTATTGATCGAGCAAACTAAAGTAAGACCCAAGCTGTCTTTTGGTCTAGCTATATTTTTTCGAGGGCTACATTATTGTCCCCTAGAATATGTAGACGTACAAGTTTTCTTTTTAGAACCATGTAACATTACTCTAGTAAAAATGAGAAATTATATAAAATGCTTTCACACATTTTATCATTGTTTGGAAGACCTAGTAATTCATAAATTAAAAGTCGCAATTTAAACGTCAAAATTCTAGACAATCTCTCTATTGGGGCACTTCTATTTTAACTTTTTTTAGATCTATGAAAATCTTGTGGGTCTCAACATGGAGGATAATAATCTATTTAGAGCACATCTCTTTGTCTTCCGTAATTACGTCATAATTGTGGAATTTTCCTAAAAAAAAAGAAGCAGTCATTTTTAACCTTAAGATTTAAGGTTTAGCACTTAAACAAATGATTTGTATCTCGGGATATTGACGTTACTATCGTATCTTATTCCAAGATCGCATTGGGATGCTAATTCGTCTATCGAAGTGACATGCACAAATCTCTACCATAATTTGGGGGCCAACTCGTACATTTCGCCCAAAGAAAGGCACATCATAATGCCCCTTAAGAACATTGAAATCCTAATCAAAAGTCCAATCTCCCTAACCCGTATTTAGCGTAATAACATCACGTCTTCATTGTCATTTCTTACCTAATTCTTTGACAATGCAGATTAGCTATGTCTCGCATCATTATTGGCGTGTTGGCAATTTTAAACATTGATTATGAGCCCAAAAAAACGAAAAGAAAGCATAGTCGTGTCGAAATCAGAATTGGTGCCTATTTTTTTCTCTCGTGTTTAAAACATTGGCTGAATTTTCCTTCTGGGGTTTCCAAATTCGAGATTTTTCAATGAAATAACAGCAGCAATAAAATAGAAGTAAAAATTTAATCCCTCCCTCATCCGACAAAATAGAACAAATTATGAGAGAAAAATAAATTCTTTTAAGAATGAGGAGAATATGAGGGGAAACGAACCGGCAAAGAAGACCTCTGATATTCTAGAAGGAGGTGCCTGTTTAGTAAAGATATTGTTTTGAATATTAAATGGTATCCAATCGGCACACTTCCCGAGATGATCACGTTGGCGCACGACCCGGTTCGGAAACGCTAATGTTCCGACAGAGAGAGAGAGAGAGACGGGACCATCCCTATCAACCGCCATTTTCGTACATACGTGGGCTATGATCAACCGCGGATGTCGCAGAAATTTCACGCGCCGAGATCGGATCGGACCAATAAAAGTGGGACTCCGTCCTAAAATTAAAAAGATTACACTAAATATTTTGATATAATTCGGAAATTATGTATAAAATTAGATTGAACAAATTAAAAGTAATTAATTTCGCAAAATATTCTAAATCTATACACGTGATATATTTACTCACAATTAATTTTTTAATTACAAAAAAATCTAAACTTGTATAATTGTAATAAATTCTACTGTCAAATTGATAAGTTATACTATATATGATAGTTGATGAGTGTACTAATCTGAAATTTTCAAATATATTAATTTATATTTTTTAAGCAATACTAATCTAATTTTACGAAAATTAACGAAAAGTAAATTTATTATAGACATGTCAATTTTATTACTATTGAGATTTTTTGTAATAGTAACTCATTTAAAAACTCATGGATTAGATTTTATATTAGATTAGGTGTATTAATTTGACATTTTTCATTATGATTACCTAATTAAAAGTTCATATTTGATCAAAGTTTTGAAATCATTTGTTAGGTGTCATTATCTTCTATCAAAATCAAATGGATGATTGTTGTTCGGTGAGTAGACCCGCGGATCGGCACGGGACCGCCGGGTTTCCCAACCGACAAGCCTCTCCGTCTTCCTCCTTCCCCCGCCTTTAAAGCCACTTCTTCTCAGGCGGAAAAGTCAACATCTTTCCTGATTGCACTTCGCTTCTCGTTCGCCGGCGACGGAGCTCCGATTCCCTTCTCCTCGCTCCGTCGAGAGCCCTTCCGATTCCCCCCCTCCGACGATGGATCGAGCCTTTTGGCGCGCCCGGGTCATCAAGAACCACCTGACCCAAGACCCGCGTCCCCAGACCCGTTCCCTTTCGGGCGCCCCCTGCCTCGACTACTCCCCGCCCGAGCTGGCCGAGCCGGCGGCCGCCTTCGACGTCGCCGCGATGCGGGCGCTCCTGGACGGCCACAACGTGGCGGAGCGGGACTGGCTGTTCGGGCTCATGACCCAGAGCAAGCTCTTCAACCCCCGGCGGGTGGGCGGCCGGGTGTTCGTCGCGCCGGACTACAACCAGTCGATGGAGCAGCAGCGGGAGATGACGATGAGGAGGCTCGAGTTTCTGCAGGAGAGGGGCGTGTTCGAGGGGTGGCTCACGGCAGGCACCGCGGAGGAGGAGCTGCGGAATTTGGCGCTGCAGGAGGTGGCCGACATATACGACCACTCGCTGGCGATCAAGCTCGGGGTCCACTTCTTCTTGTGGTGCGTCTAGCTTGTGTGGTTTTGAGTTTTTGCTTCGATGATGGAACCACGATTCTGTTCTCGGGTAGTTGACTTTTAGTTCGCATTGGAGCAAGATGGTTATTTTCATGATGTGGGTACTCATTACTGTTGAACTCTGTACTTGGTCGGGTACGATTATGGAGAATTGAATTGAATTGTCTGTTTATTCTGTTCGTTGTCTGGCAATTTTCGCAGAGAGGGTGGGAATCTCTCTCTTTCGTGGCTCCGTAAGTCTCCTATGTTTTTCTACATATGTTGTTTATGCGCTTGCTCTGCGTCCCGCATTACTTTTCTGCTTAGGTGAATGTGGTGCATCCGTTTGGGGTCTCGTATCCTTTACCTAAGATTAGTGTGATTTTAAGGATGCTTACATCTGTTTGCTTTGATGGGATTTCAGGGGTGGCGCTATCCAATTTTTCGGCACAGAGCGTCACCACGTGAAGTGGTTGAGAGACACCGAGAATTATGTGGTCAAGGGTTGCTTTGCGATGACTGAATTGGGGCATGGGAGTAATGTATGCAACTTTGGTGAACTATGTTATGACCGACTCTCTTTTCTGATGGGTCCTATTTATGAGTGAATTCAATGTGTGTGTTATTCCTTGATGAGTTTTTGTTTAAACTGATTGCTTGCTATTGGGGTTTGTGCTGTCAGGTTCGAGGCATTGAAACGTAACGACATATGATCCAAGGGCCAGGGAGTTTATTATTAACACTCCATGTGAGTCAGCACAGAAATATTGGATTGGAGGAGCAGCAAATGTAATGACACTTTTACTCGCAAAATAAAATTTGCTTGCAGTATGTAGCCATGAAATATGACACAGTGTCTTACTTTTTATCATATTTCTTTGTAGTGAAAGCACCGTGTGTCCTTACTATTAATATACTTGTTATTGTGGCTGTGCAGCATGCAACGCACACAGTGGCTTTTTCCCAGCTCAATATCAATGGGATCAATCAAGGGGTCCATGCATTTATAGTACAGATAAGAGATGCAGATGGCAACATCTGTCCTAACATACATATAGCCGATTGTGGGCATAAAATTGGTCTGAATGGTGTGGACAATGGTCGGATATGGTAATTACTTGTTGTTCATCAGTGCAGATTTTGCTCACATGTGCATATCTTTGTATGGTCTAATAAGTTCCTTCAATGCGGTGGATTAGGTTTGATAACGTGCGGATACCACGGGAGAACTTGTTGAATTCAGTGGCTGACGTTTCGCCAGATGGGGAATATCTTAGTGCTATAAAAGACCCTGATCAAGTAATTCACATCTAAAATTGCTGACATACAACTTTCTTAAGTTCTTTTCTGTTTTTTTGTTTTTCTTGACATGTTTGAGCTGGATAGCAGCAGGAGAGCATGTTTTATATGTTCAATGGAGTTTCTCAAGTGATAGTTGCACTTCTATTTTCCAGAGATTTGCAGCATTCTTGGCCCCATTAACAGCTGGGCGTGTAAATATTGCAGCCAGTGCAATTTACTCTGCCAAGGTAATTTTAGTTGAGTGCTTTTGTGAGTTTTATCGGTTATCAAGTTAACTTTAGAATTACTATGTGATGACTGGAGGTGAATGCTATACAAGCATCATGATGTATCTGATGTTCATTTTATCAGATTGGTTTGGCGATCGCCATACGGTATGCATTGTCGAGGCGAGCATTTTCAAGTGCACCCAACCAGCCTGAAGTACTATTGCTGGACTACCCAAGTCATCAACGGAGACTCTTACCTCTCCTTGCAAAGACGTTAGTTTTCTCTCTTTAATTGCATTAATAGCTGGATGTCTGGGTTTCAATATCATGTCATGAGATGTGTTTTCTACATTGGTTGGATATTGTTCATATTCTATAAAAGACGGTATTTGCAAGTTGCAGCAGACTTTATTGTATAATTGTCACCCCCATCAAGTGACTTTGCCTTTGGTTTAATTTAATTGCCGTGACGCATGGTTTCAATTTATCATGAATTATTTCAGCACCTTGTATCATTCCTAGAAATTGATATGACCTCCTTTCATTAGTTTTGCATTAGAAAAAATTGCAATATGTCGATTGCCCCATTGCTAAGCCTTTTTTACCCTTAAGTTCAAACCTTCTGGAATGTAATTTTTTAGCGTTGTGGGTTCCTTATACTTGTTGCCATTCAACAAGCACACCAGAAATGTCAAGCCAAATTTATCAGTTAATGAGTGCTTGTTTGAATCGCTAACTTTATTGGTGTGCATTATTTCATGAGCTATTATATGATCAGCCTAAAAATATATAACGCCTAACTGTAAAGTTCATAATTCTGAGTCGCTAGTTTGACAATTTGGCATATATTTGTGTTGGTCTGAGCATTATTCCATTCCATTGCAGATATGCAATGAGTTTCTCTGCTAACCACTTGAAGATGATTTACGTGAAGCGGACACCTGAATTGAACAAAACCATTCACATCCTCTCTAGCGCATTTAAGGCTTCATTTACCTGGCATAACATGCGGACTCTTCAGGAATGTCGTGAAGCTTGTGGAGGACAAGGCCTCAAGACTGAAAATCGCGTTGGCCATTTGAAAGGTGAAAAAGATGTGCAGTCCACATTTGAAGGGGACAACAATGTTTTGATGCAACAGGTTGTCACCTTTAAATTCCTACTGCAAAAGGGAAAAAAACAAGTTAATTATTTTGAAGTACTTTAGTACATGAGGTGAATTTGTCTATTTGATTTTCTGTTCATTTTCTTTCTGATAGTGAGACCAAGGGAAATGAATATAAAATCATGTTTAGGATCTGTTAGTGTTTAATTCAGAATAACTGGTCACTGTTTATGTGGCAGTTAGGTTAAAAATTGGTGACATGACTTTGCAACTTCTATTCTGAACGGTCCTCTAGTTGTAATTTCTGTAAATATGAGCATGTTTGGGATGGTCCCTTTTTCTTCTTGTTTCCTACTTTTCTTAGGTCTCTATTTTTGTCTGAAGTAGTGAAAAGTGCAATAGACAATGAATTGCCATCCAAGGACGTAAAATATATGTATAAGCAGCTTTTTTCATTTTAATCACCATTAGGACTGCAAAAAGTTAGCATTTCGACTAGTTTTTCGTTCGTTTATTTTTACCTTTGATTCTCTAAAAAGGAAAATTGCAGAGTCGTAAGCACAGACGGGTGCAAACATCTGTCACCCTGCAAAAAGTGGGAAAATGAACAAAAAGGTCGTTTTAAATCTTGTTATATGTACTTGAAAAGGCCTCCATTGAACCGGTTAAGACATGGAGCCCTGATATTTTTGTTGTTCCCTTTTCTTTTTATTCGTTACATGCTTGTAACACCTTGTTTCATCTCATGCTATATCTGTCTTATCAGCATGAACTACTCATCTTAGTTGGTAGTTTGCTTCTGTTTAATTTTACTTGCGATGCAATGGGTGATACTTCCTACTAATTATCTGTGCTCTTAAGAGGTTTTCTCAGTCGAATGTGTGCTATTGTGAATTCAGATAAGCAAGACGCTCTTTGCTGAATATCTAGCGGCTCGAAAGAGAAATAAGCCATTTAAAGGGTTAGGATTGGAACACATGAATGGACCATGCCCCATGCTACCGCAGCAGCTCCCCAGCACTGTGCTTAGAAGTGGCCAGTTCCAGGTTGATGCCTTCCATGTGAGGGAGAGAGATTTATTGAATCGTTTTGCTGAGGAGATATTGCAACGTCAAGCACGAGGAGAAAGGAAAGAGCATGCATTGCTTTCGGTGTGTACATGTTATGTCGAAATAAAGAAATAACAACCCCCCCCCAAACTTTCTCTCTCTCTCTCTCTCTCTCTAGCTCTGTCTCTTAAATTGTTTTCTTTCACCATCCCAGAGTTACCAGCTTGCAGAAGACTTGGGTCGAGCTTTTTCAGAACGATGTGTACTGCAAAATTTTGTAGAAGTTGAAGAAAATTCACCAGCTGGTTCGTTGAAGGTAAATATGCATTTATTCTCCCCAATACTGACATAACATTCACTTGGAGGAATGAGCAGTTTATTATTGGCCAGTTTGATAAGATTTAATGTAACTAAAATAACACAGTAGGCTATCTATGATTCAAATGAAAAAAAATAAAATAAGGAATTGATTGGAAAGTAGATCTGCTTCTCTTCTGGCATCTGGTTTCGCAATCATAATAAATGTGATAAGAAATGTTGGATGCTAATATCTTTGTGTCTAATCTTATGGTACTTAATTGGTGAAGCCTTCAGGAAGCTACAGTAAAAAAATCACTGCAAATGTCTAAAGCCTATCGTTGTAGCCAAAATTATAATGCACATTAACCATGTTCTTGATTTGTCGATGATGCCATGATTTCGGGTAGGTATCCATTAGAAAGAGGGTATTATATGCACCTTGAGTTGAAGGATATTTGTTTCCACGAATATTTTTTTTTGCTTTCATCCCCTTTATCTATGAATTAGATGACATGACAAGCTGTCCTGTAGTGCTAAGTATACAAGACTTATAAGCCTTGGAGTGCTTTATTGCGTGCCCTTTTGTGCACTGTGCTTTGGGCTGTACTGAATATGCAAATCTTTGTATTTATCGGCAGGACATGCTGGCTCTGCTGAGATCCATGTATGCCTTGACTTGCATGGAAGAGGATGCTTCATTCTTGCGGTATGGCTACTTATCCACCGAGAATGCCGCTGCTGTACGGAAGGAAGTGGCTAAACTCTGCAGCGAGTTGAGACCGCACACACTCGCTTTGGTCAATTCCTTCGGCATTCCTGATGCTTTTCTGAGCCCTATAGCTTTTAATTGGGTTGAAGCAAATTCGTGGTCTTCAGTTCAACACTAGAGCTTGCTGGACACCGCTGATACCTAGTTGGCCAGAAAAAATTCGATGCATCGGTTGCTATATATTTTGTATCCAATAAATTCTCGGAAGAAAATGCAGATTGTGTTGCTGAGGTTTCTGCTGTCTTTCCTGCCACACATCATGTAGTTTGCATCCTGATTATTTCTCTGGTTTCTTGTACTTGGGTCAACGACCCTCCTCACGGGAAAGTATACACTTGGTCACGGAATTTGTTTCCTACGTCGGTATGGATTTGATATGGCCAAGAAATTATCAATAATGGAAGAAAGTGGCTTTGTAATATCGGGGGATAAATATATTCTGCTGAGCTTTGAAAGCTTTCATTTGACATTTTCAGCCGGTTGATAGTCGGTTCCTTCATTCTGGCTTTGCTCCCATGAAGCTTTTCCGAAAAAAGTAGCTGTCTTTTATGCTGACAGAATGCCAGAAAATTAACCACAGCGCATGAAAATGCTTTAGCGTGTGAATTTGAAGCCAGCCATGAGAATTTCTTTATTGGCTTCTTCCCTACCGGGCTAAACATAGACCCGCTGTGATAGAGGTCAAACTGTGACAGGAGTTTCAAATTAGAATCAAATGATGACTATGAAAAATGGCTACATGAAGAGGAGATTGATTCCTGAAAACCTGCAGGGTCGGGTGGAAGAAGCCGAAGCCTTCGAGTGTTTCATTCAAGGACCGTGGTCAGTTAACCCACCTCAAAATGCGCACAGTTCACGAGCTTTAAGTGACATATCGGTTGATATAACGACTGACTACATGAATGTACCGAAAGCATTTATGTAGGGGTTGGAGCAACTGCCAAAAACAGATGACAGACTGCACCCGATGATGCTTCCACGAATTTTGGAGAAAATATAGCCAGCATAACAGATTCAGTTCTTTCTCTCCCTCCTCCTCCCTTTAATAGTCTCTTGATCTTCCTCTCTTGTCCTACAGAATCACCGTGCATTTTGACATTTCTGTCCAACGGGTATTCTTCTTGCTTTTCCTTCTTCTTTCCTGGATAGTTTCCTGCAATTTCATGTCGCACTGCGATGTGATAATCTTACAATGTCATCTTGTTCCTGTTCTATTACGTTTCTCTCTTACGTTTAACTCCTTGCCACAGTTTCCATAATTGATTAGCAAAACATCTCACCCTACATACGCTTGTAGATAATGTTATAAAAATGCCAAATCTTGAAATATCAAACGTCAAATATTTACGATTTGCATGTTCAAGCTAAGTTCTCTGTTTCCAAGTTTTATAGAAAACTCCCGAAAATAGAAAACGTCATTTTAGAATAAACAACTTAGCGTTTCGAATATTTTCAGTGTTCTTTTTTTAATTTTAATCTTAATATGGAATGTCAATTCAAAATCAGTAAATCGTTAAGAGGAGATTAGTCCTTACCATCTTTCTATATATAGTTGTCTTTAAAAGGTAAAATGACATCATGTGATCAGTTGAGGCTTCAAGTTGCATGATCCTACGGATAGCTCGTGATCTGATGTTTCTTTCTCGGATCAAAGAGGTCACGACCGTGTCACAGGAGAGCTTTATGATAAAGTCATCTGCCACCGTCGTAATTCATGTTTGCTTTTCTTTTCCAAGCAAATCCTCAAATGCAACATCCTTGCAAAGTTTTGCTTGAGACGTGCCGTGGCAATACCTGAAGGTCATGCATGATTACGAGGTCTCTAATTCTCTATTGGATTGGCCAGGATGATCATGGGTGAATCAAGACTGCACATTGCAATGTACCCCTGGTTGGCAATGGGCCACCTGACTCCATTCCTTCACCTTGCCAACAAGCTAGCCAAGAAAGGCCACAAGATCTCCTTCCTCGTCCCTCCCAGGACCCAAGCCAAGCTGGAGCACTTCAACCGCCATCCCGACCTCATCACATTCGTTCCGATCGCCATCCCTCACGTGGAGGGACTCCCTCCTGATGCAGAGACCACCTCCGACGTGCCCTACCCGCTCCACCCGCTCATCATGACCGCCATGGACCACACCGAGCCCACGGTTCGCCAACTCCTTCAGACCCTGAAGCCTCATTGTGTCTTCCATGACTTCACTCACTGGCTGCCCGCCATCGCACGTGACCTGGGGATCAAGTCGGTCCATTATTGCATCATCAGCCCCGTAACTGTCAGCTACACCCTATCTCCGGCGAGGCACCTCACTGCGCACAAGTTAACGGAGGCCGACTACATGGTCCCCCCAGCTGGCTACCCAAATTCATCAATCAAGCTCCACCTCCACGAGGCGAAAGCCCTGATCGCAATAAGGTACAAGACTTACGGCAGCAATATCGGGTTCTCAGATCGTATGTTCGCTGGATATGTTGAGTCCGACATACTGAGCTTTAGATCATGCCGAGAAATTGAGCAGCCCTACATTGAGTACCTGAAAAGCCAGTTTGGGAAGCCTGTTTTGCTTTCTGGACCGGTCATACCCGAGCCATCGACATCTGCTCTAGATGAGAAATGGGTTGAGTGGCTAGGAGATTTCAAGGATGGCTCAGTGATTTACTGTGCATTCGGAAGTGAATGCACAATGCAGAAGGATCAATTCCAAGAACTACTGCTGGGTTTAGAACTTACGGGATTGCCTTTCCTAGCAGCACTCAAGCCACCTTTCGGAACATCATCAATTGAGGAAGCCTTGCCCGAGGGATTCGAAGAAAGGGTTCAAGGACGGGGTATAGTCCACGGCGGTTGGGTCCAACAACAGTTGATACTTCAGCACCCAGCCATTGGTTGCTTCATTACACATTGCGGAACCAGCTCGACCATTGAAGCAATTGTCAACAAGTGTCAGCTCGTGCTATTGCCGCAAGTGGGCGATCAGATATTCAATGCGAGGATGATGGGCAACAACTTGAAGGTTGGAGTCGAAGTAGAGAAAGGCGAAGAAGATGGGCGCCTGACTAAGGAATCTGTGTGTAAGGCTGTGAATACAGTGATGGATGAAGGAGATGCATACGGGAACGAAGTGAGAGAGAACCATGCTAAGATTAGAGAAATTTTACTGGACAAAAAGCTTGAGTCCACTTATATAGATTGTTTTGATCAAGAGCTCCAAAATCTGCTCCATTGATGCATCCACTTTCAGCTGTCAAGGTTAGATGACCATTATTGCTGAACAGAAGAAGATGATGAGGAACACCAACTATGGAATTCCGTACGACAAGAAGCCCTTGTCCTATTTATACTGCTAAAGTTTTTTTCATGTTCATCACAAATGTAGAATAAGAGAAATGTCGAAATTACAAGTTATCATCAATAAAAGTGTTCATCTTTACATGTCAAAACACTTGCCATCTAGCAATCCAAACAATTTACAATACAGCCGACCTAAAGATTTCTGTTGTTCACACAGACACAAAGGCAAGCACGTGCGCACATACGATCAACATGAATTCCCACGATTTAGCGATGACTAACCAACTCTTTTCAGAAATTCCCACGGAAGCCTTCTAAAGAAAGAACACGTGTAAAAAGAATGACACGCAATTTCTAATCCGACATCGTTAATCATCAGAACGACCACCCAGGCAAACATCTAAAAGGTGTATGAACAGTAACAGACAGAAACATAAGGAAAAATATTAGCAAAAGGAAACCAGGAAATTATTCAAATCATGCTTCATAGATTCTGTATTTGGGTACAATGTAGTTTAATCTGTTTGACCCAATTAGTCAAAAAAATCAAGGCTCCAGCCAACTGATAGCTGTTCTATATTTGAGTTCACAAAATTGGTCAGTTATAGTGTGATCTATAAGTACAGAGATCAAGATGGTCCTGTACTCTCATTTACGGTTGTGCGTGTTTGCATTATACCAGTAAGTCCACGTCCTTCGGCAAGTCAATCCAGTTCTTCAACTCTCTGTCTAAGTAGCTCAACTTCTCTAGCTAATTCTTTGTCTCTCCTTTTCATTGCCTACGCCATGGTACACAATGGATTAATAAGGAGAAAGAGCATGGAGCTGTCTATATATATGATGTAGCAAGCAACTTTGTCAGACCAGAACAAACATTTCTGTCATTCCTCAAGAAATTTGCTTTCGCCACTACCATGTGAAATTAATAGTGCTGCAAAGTTGATTATGGAAGAAAATTCGGCAGTTAATAGTAGTCACTCAGGACAATAACGGATCATAAGAAAGTTTCTGACATTATATCCATGCTCCTTCAGCTGCTCAATTGACACTAAAATAAAACACCAAGTGCCTTTATTTGATGAAAGGTAAATTGACGAATGTTGCAACATTGCCAATTAGCCAAATACAATGTAATTTCAATGCATATGAAGCTTAAAACAAATTGATAGGCAAGCCTCACAGAAGCTTCTATGACAACCCAGAGAGAGAGAGAGGAAAAGGGAAGCAAGCAGGAAAACTCATATTGCTGGATACCTCTAGTTCCTGTCTGCGCAACTCCTCTTTTCTTGCCTCTGATCTAGAACTTCTTTAAACTTCGAAAATAAGAGCTGCTCCGGTCACCTGTGGAAGTGCAAGAATCATTTAAGAATGCGAGAATGACCCAAAAAATGTGAAGTCATAACGGTGAGAAAATCAGTATCTTGAACATGCTTGCAGCTAGCACAGACATCAATTTAGTATTTAACTGAATAGATATATCCCCTCTAGGAGCAACTTTCCAAAAGGAGGAAAACGGAGGTCCTCACTGAAATTATGTAAAGCACACCCTGTATGACTGCAACCTTTCATTTTGACAAGCTATTGTGCAAAGGATGAACATTCAAGTAAATCACAGAGAGCTCATAACAGCTACAAATATTCATTGGACTTATCCAACAGGTAGAATGACCAGTAAAATGTGTCTCCGCCACATTTTCTTAACGTTCAAGAGGGACAAAAAAATACAGTTGACATGGGCAAAACCTTTTTTCACAAGGTACTTTTGTTTTAAGGAAAACGAGCAGCACTTTGGTGTAAACCCAATGAAGGGACAAAATATTAACCGTGACAATCTCTTGAATGCCAAGAAAAGCATAAAAGAATAACCTGAACAACAATTTCCCTAAGTTATCCAATACCCTCCTAAATCACATAAATGTTCCATACCTTCTTGAGAACAAAAAGTAACCATATCATGTAATCTCAAATGATTTTGAGGCTGCAATATAACTAAACAGGCCACCACCCAAATATTCTTATTCATATCTCGGAGTCAAAAAAAGTTTCCTGATTTTGTTCCATTCATATCCTCTCGCAATAAGTTCGCCCGCAAGCATCAATCACCACGAAATTCAAAAAATATTAGTACATTCCGAGGACACAAACAGTTCAAAAGCAAGATCAAGAGCAGCCTGGACAGCCTTCTCTTTATTCAAAGGCCGTATGGAAACATCGGTGGCGCGACCATAAATGCGCCTTCGAATTTGCGTGGTAAACCTGTGATTTGCCTAATCGGAAACAACAGGGGTTCTCCAATCATCTACCACCGGCAGTCCAACTTGCTCAAAAGTCACAAACGGAACACAAACAGGACCAAAGGTCCAAAACCCAATATCATGTTTCGCAGAAATTAATGATCAGAGACTAAGAACAACAAAAAATGATTCGATCCATGTGAGAGGATTGCATAAAGAAGGCATCTTTAGCGACGAAAACGAGAGAGAGATCAAAAAGAAAACCTGGGCAAGATTGATGATGAACTGTCTGAACTTGGGGTGATGGGTGGCTTGTTTCTTGATGCGATTGGCGATGGGTTTGCTGAAGGTTTTCACGGCGAGGGTTCCTAACTTCACCACCGGCAGTACCATCTCTCTCTCTCTCTCGGATTCAGCGACGGAGCAAGAAGACAATGACATCACCCTTTACGCTCCGCCGTCGCTGCGGGGGATGCTCCGCCGAAGGAGGGAGGCTGCGGAAATGCTTGTGCGCTCTGGGAGTCCTCTCTACCTCCGTTCTTGATAATTCTATGTCGAGCGGGTGAAAAAAATACGAAGTGATGTAAAGTGAAACGAGGAGCAATGCTGTTAAAAATCTCAAATTGGTGTCATGATATATCAATTACAAAACAATTTCACCTCTCAAAAAATCTTAATTTGTTATAGTATAACACATTTACTCCTATATTAATTTTGCCATTGAAGTTTTGAAATATACATATGAATCAATATGGGAATATGGACAATGGAATATCAAGAACTCTAACTAGATTTTTAAGTGAAAACATAGATTGATACACCCTTATAAATGTTTTCTCCATTAGTATTCTATTTCATTTTCTTTACAATGTATATATATCAACACAAGTGGCAAATGACTGCAAGATGGATTTTATACTTAATGACTAGCAAAGTACTCACTAATGGATTCCTCTTTATAAATAAGTTTTTGTTAATGAGTGCTCCAATTATACTAGTTAAGTTCATACGTACAACATATGTCATTTTTAAAGTATTATTTTTTTTCATTTTGTGTAGAATCAATATATTAAAATAAAGATACTTCTCTATTAGTTATAAATAACAAATAGCCACACGACCTTCATGAATATTCGATATTAGAGTGAAAATCAATGGAATTTCAACTTAGATTCACCATTATTATAAAAAAGCTGCTAGAAGATAGGTATCAAGTTCCTTATTCGGTAACATATACTTGAAAGATAAGTCCAAGGCTAGGACCAAAGTTTATCCACTCTCGAACAGCTCTCACCTAGTCGCATCTCGTCTCCCATGGCGGTAACTCAACTAACTCCATTTTCAATACTAGTCTCTCCACAATTCCGTTGATTCACTTCAGAATTGTTCCAATTAAGAATCCGTAGGACAAACGTCTTCGTGAAGAGAGACAATTTTCAAGAGAAGTAAACCGGACCAATCTGAAGAACATGAAGGAATGGAGGATCCTTGAAAAAGAGATAACTTCTCAGTACATTAAGAGTTGCTGCTATACCATGTACAGAAGGTACAAAGTTCACATCCAACTTTGACGTCACCGATCGAATCCAGTGAACTGATCAGAGACGTCTCCTTCGGTTATCAGAGTACAATCTCCGGTCGGCTTTAAGCATCCCAAGTCTTTCCAGCTGCTGGCAAAGGAGATCTCCCTATCGTAAACAGCCCTCTTGCTTATGATCACTGGACTTTCTTCCTCGGTAATTTCATGTGTCGACGTGTTGAACATTGACGCACTAGAGATGCAGTGATATTGCAGTGCGTCTTCAGCCACATTGGCGGGGCTAGAAGGAGGGCTTGTGGCGGTTTCTGAGGTAAGTTCATGGGCCTGGTTTTGCAGGTACCTATCCGAAATTGAAGTGTCGGACGAAGATGGTCTCGAAGAGGTTATTGTTGAAATCGATCTGCTCTTTGAAAGCCTGTGTCTCGCATCCTTGTGCCATGTCCTGAGACCTTCACTACGCGGTCTGAAAACACAGCCTTTGTCATCCCGGAGTCCATCTGCTTAGACACAACATCACAAACGATTATGCAAGCACCTTGCAGAGCATATCTCTACTATAAAAAACCAATCTCGCCGTTTCTCCAGGCTAGATCCTAGAATGAACCATAAGTGACATGAATGAGACTCTAGGATTTGTGAAATTGTACCTGTGAGAGAAGCGCATAAAGGGGCATTGTCACATAACCACACAGGATCTGCACTGCCATGCCGATAGAAATCCTTATGGCAATGTCTTGTGTTTCTTGGTTGAAGCAAGATCTAAGGCCAAACTCATACTGTTATTGCAAACAGGATCAGCTAACAATCGAAACAAACAAACGTTTCAATTGACCTTGCTCGAAGAGACTTACCCATGTCCATGCAAAGAACGCCAGCTGAAAGGAGTTGTGCAACCAAATCAAAGGAGAAAATGTAATGCCTGAAGTTGTCTTATTTGTTTCTTGTTGTTGTCCATTGATGTCAGCAGCTAGATTCATGGGGGCACTCATTCTTTTAGCCCGTTATACTTTACATGGGAGTTTTTTTTTGGTCTATACTTTACATGGGAGTTAAATTGCTTGCTTTGTTCATTATCTTTTTTCGTTGAAGTGATGAGACAATAGCAATACAAACCTGGATCATGACGAACTGGATGAGATGGAGGAGTTAAATCTTTACTGTTTTTAGGGGAAAAAGAAAAGAGAGATAGATTTGTCAAGAAAAACTTACTTAGTTCCTATAAAAATGGGAAATGTCTTACATTTGACTGCAGTTTGAACAATTGATTTATGTAATTAAAAATAATCAATTAGATTTATGACAAAACTTGAAAATTGATTACTAATCTAATTTGAGTAAATCTACCAAATAGACCTCAATAAAAAAAATTGATGAGTAACAGCAAGTGATTGAGTTGAGTAGTTCCTCATATAAAATTATTATTGACAAATAAGTTTAACAAGTTTGTGGGATAATCTCTCAGAATATGCATTTTATTCCCAAAAATGTTCGAAAAGCAATAAGTTCTTGAATGAAAAAAAAAAATAGTAAATCTTGTAAAAATCAGTGTAGGGGAAAAAAAATTCAAGAGGCGTCGTATACCGAATTGTATGAAGAATTCACCACAAACGACACCATATCATCGTCATGCAACGACACCGTTCACACGAGCCAGAAAGAAAACCAATAAATCAACAGACTTACCATTTGGCTTCGAACTCCAGCAAGCCCTTGCACGTCTGTGTCCAGTTCGCTGATCATTCACTGCTCGCAGAGCAGTAACCGATTAGTATATAACCTAATTATTTAATGTCAATTATATATTTCGTGTGATCAATATTTAAATAAGGGTAACCGATTATCTATTATTAATTTACTGACATTTAAGGAAGTCTACTGAAATAGAATTGTAAATTTGCACTATCAATGAAGGAGAATACTCATGGATGGGCTCCGTGGATTGCGAATTTAAAAAGGAACGATGCGACCATAGGTAACTTCACTAAGAATAGATGGAGAGAGAGTTACAATAATTTTAAGTTTGCTTACTATTTTGCAAGGGAGGCTATAATTATCGAGACCTTCGAATTTACGATAACTTTAGATAATTTATTATGTCGATTATCAATCACTATTTACATGAACTTATATGTAATTTATAATTATTTTAGTCAATTATAAATTATAAGTTGTGTTTCTTACGACAAAAGATCGGTCTTGTTGATCAAGCAAAGAAACCAAGCTGTCTAGTGGTCTAGCTAATTTTTTTTTTTTAGGGCTACATTATTGTACCCTAGAATATGTAGATGTACAAGTTTTCTTTCAAGCACTATGTAAGATTGCTCGAATAAAAATGAGAAATTATACAAAGTCCTTTCACTCATTTTATCATTGTTTGGAAGACCTAGTGTTTCGTCAATTTTAGATCCCACAACAAAATATCTTTCACTAAGTATTATATTTTGGTTTTTATTTAAGAAGATTCCAGTTCTGCGAACATAAAGGGTTAAATAAGAATGAGACTATACACCTTACACTCTCAAAATTAAAGAAGTCATTGACTTATCACACACTTAATATCTATGATAATTAATGTCGAAACCTAAGCAATGACATCATTCAAACTCACTTTAATATAATAATGAAAACTCATTAAAATTAAAGTGGTCTATACAATAACAAGGTACTTCGAAAACGCTAGATATGAACAAGATGCTTAATAAAACACTGCTTTCTACTAATTTCGAGGACACAAAGTTGGAATTTAATCAACGACGTTGGAAAATGAGGACAACACCTAGTAGACAATAATCTGAGATGGATGTAAGGACACAACATCAGAATCTAATCAAAGACACTGGATAATGATAACAACACCTAGTAGACACTGCTCCTAGATGCACATATGCACATGTTGGAATTTAATCAACAATGCTGGACAAAGGCAATACCTAATGAACACCGTCCCTAGATGAAGATGAGAACACAACGTCAGAATCTAATCAACGATGTTGGACAATAGGCTAGCACTGAAATCTAATTGACAACACTTCCCGAGATATAAACACTCGCCAAAAATTGAATCTACAATGGAAATCTTAAGTTACAGTTAGACTAAACTAAGTAAGGATAAAGGCAATATAAAGTAATTTTTGTGTTGTTCGGGGGCTATTTGTTAGAGTGCTTGCAATATTTATAACCCCATTTGATAACTATCAATAGTCGATTACTTCCTCCTTAAGGGTCGCTCCACATTCCATAATGAACCGTCTTATCCATGTTTAGATTTTGACTCGTTGGACAACATTCTTGCAGCTTGTCTAGCAAGTATTAACTGCTCCTTCTTTGAGTTTAGCGCATTTTTAACTATTCTCACATATTTCCACCATAAATATTGTGCCTTTATCTGTCACGCCCCGAATCTCGAGCGCGCGCACATCCCTCGGTGATCGATAAAACTTGTGACGTCTCAAGATACGTCGCCAACCCAATCGATTATGCATATGCGGAAGCGAATATACAAATCCCCAAACAACACAAATATAGGATAGAAAAGCATGATACAATTTTTCACAAAACACTTTTATAAACAAATTAGTTTGTCTACAAAAAGATCGGTTTTCAAAAAGAAACTGTCCTACGACCTACTGGTCGGACACATTTGCCAATCCTTCGGACTCCACCTCCATAGGCTCCGGAGGCTTCGAGTTCTCCACAACCCCATTAAGAGGGTTAGCTGCACCTTTGCCTGGAGCGGCGTTGACCACAACGGCGGGGATATCAAAACCTTGAAGAGAACCTTCCCTATACCCATTGAGCCCATGGAGAAACTACGCCCTGAATTAATGAGGTACCCTTTGAGAGGTAGGCCCTCATCGACCCAGATAGTGGTCAAAATTAGCTCATGGATCCAGTGACTCCTGGGGACAAGGATGTCTATACTCCACTCAGTAATTCCCTAAGGCTGTCCAAAACAAATCGGAGGGACCGCCATCTAAGGACCTGAAAAGATTGAGCCCACGACGGGATAAGACAATGTCTCAGTAAGTTCACCCCCTAAACCTTGACTAGGAAGAAAATACGTATAGAGGTAGTCTAACCACACATCACAAAAGACTCACCTCGCTATAGTTCCTTCCTGCACGTTAGTATAATTCATATCACAAATGTATATAATAAATGCACACATCAATTGAAACGTCCCATTCAATCTCAATCAATCACAGGGGGTCCTGATTATAGGGTCAAATCGCTATGACATGTCCCATTCCGTGCCATACAATTTTGTCCCATAAGCTGAGGCGTCTATCTCAATCAATCACACATTCCAATTGACTATTACCTGCACAAGCAGTTTTACCCAACGCACATCAATCCTCTGGCATAGACAGGCTTTGCCTCATCCCTTGAGTGCGGCAACGTCCACCCGATACACATCGGGGACGGCATTCCCAAAGGAGCTTCGATCCAGCCTCTACCGTGATCCGGCATCCATTGGAGGGCATCCCATATAGGAGCATTGTCCACTCGACGTACATTGGGAACGGATTCTCTTAACCATCACACGATCATTCCGATACTGTGCATTGCACTAAAATGTCTCAATTAAGATAATGCACTTGGCCTATTTTCTTCGTATTAAAAACACTTGATGAAAATAATCATATGTGGATACACAGTCAGATCGAACTTTAAAATTGATATATTTCCTTTTAAAATCCCCATATTTGATATAGTATTTAAAATCATTTTCAATGTCAAAACCTGACACTGAGTAATTTCTAATTAAATACCAAAATTTCACAATTTTGAAATAGTAACTCAAAATCACAATCATCACTCAATTTGCACAAATTAACATTCAATTGCATAAACTAAGCACACCACTGTAATCGACACAAAATTCCGGTCATCAGCTATCCTAGTATAATTTCCGGAAAATATTTTATAATTAAATAAAGGGATAAGTGTTCCAGAAGTCCTAAAACTTGTCACGAAAATGCATTTTAATCCTAAAACTTGCAAAAAGTGCATTTAAGTCCTACAACTTATCAAAATGTTTCAAACGAGTCCTAAAATCGACGCCATCTAATTTCTTAATGGAAAAAGCTGACGTGGCCCCCGCGTGGCTTTTTTTAATCGTTTCTCTCTCCTCCGTTGCAAATAGTTTTAAAAAAAAAAGTCACGCATGCAGAACAACGTCGTCTCCTCCTTTCTTCTTCACCACGACGTCGTTTGCCCCTCTATCTGTACGTCTTCTTCACCGTCGTGTTCTCCCTCCCCTCTCCCTCTCTATGTATTCTTTCGCTTTCCGAGGGTCCCTTAAGCCCTAGATCGAACTCGTCCAAACCCTAATCCCCAAATCGAATTTGTCCGAACCCTAATCCCCAAATCGAATTCATCCGAACCTTAAGCCCCAAATTTGATGATTTGCAGTTCTCTCGCGATTTGGGTCCTCATCGACCTCGAGTTTGACGCTCGTCGTGAGTTCGTGTTCTTTCCTTTCTTTGACGATTGCAAGTTCGTGTGAAGACCTCTCTGCGGGAGTCTGGAAATCTGAGCGGTGAAGCGATTGGCGTCGGGGACGACAACAGGGTCAACGACGACGATGGCAACTCCTCCTCACGCAGGTATCGCTCTCTACATTATAGCATTTGGATATCTCATGGTAATGCTACGATTTTTTTTTGTTTTGCAAATGTGCTTTAATCTCTGCATTATGCAAAATGACGTCAGTTGGCGTCCTCATTTCTTCATTATTTGGAGTTCAGAGAGCTCGAGTTTGACACACATCAACTTTATGTTCTCTTCTTTGATGATTGTGAGTTCGTGCAAAGACATGTCTTGTGGGCATCTTGGCGTCTCAGCGGCGGAGCGAGTGGCATCGGGGATGGCGATGGTGACTCCTCATGCAGGTATCACTCTCTACATTATAGCATTTGGGTATGTCATAGTAATATTACCATTTTTTTTTTTTTTTGCAAATGTGTTTTACTCTCTACATTATAGCGGCGTTTTACTCTCTACATTATGGTTGTTTTGCATTTTCCAATTCTTGCGATAAATTATAACATTGCTGCAAATTAGAACATTGCTCTCACTATTGATCATGTAGTTGCATTGTGGTTGTAAAGCGGATTATGCTAATTTGCTGTTTCTGTATTGATTGTTAGTCTTTTATTAAAATATCTTCAATTTAGAACTTGAATATTGCTTCAATAATTTGATGATTAAAAGTGCTATGTTTTTTTGTTTCTATTCCCTTGTAGATCCAATGGCCGAGAACAAAGTTTATGTCACTGTTTGCTATGGAGGTAAATTTAAAGTTCGCCCACCATTGGAATATAAAGGTGGAAGGGCTGATGTTGCTGAAATAAGTTTAAGGAAGAGTTCTCTGTCTAGTATAATTGAAGCTATTGAGGCTTTGGGTGTGTGTAGAATAGAGAAACTCTTTTACAGAGTTCCTGAAAGTAAGACTCTTGTAGACGGAATAACTCTTAGGTATTTATGGGATAACTCTGATGTGATGGATCTATTTTATCATCATCTGTGCTCTGAAAATATTAAACTATATGTTGAACATGTTGATGATAAAAAGGCAGGAGCTGAGATGGGGGTGTTGAGATGGAAACTGGAGGTATGTCTAATGTGATTGGGAATACTGATGATGACGGGAATTGAGCTGAAGTTGCCCATAGGGATCTAGATGAGGAAGAGAATGATGATGCACATAATTTGGTGGATAGGGAACAATCGAGTGATGATGATGACTTTGAACTGGTTGATGCAAGGAAAAAATTAATGGAATTTTCAGCAAGACATAGGCTCCAAATTTTAAATTATAATGAGGCAACTAGTGCTTCCCAACCATCGATTGTGGATGAGGCTTAATCGTTAGATGATTATGGGTACAAAACAGAGTATGCTGATTCAGATGAGGAAGATAGTTTTCAATCAATTTTAAATGATGAGGGTGACGAAGAGGTTGATGTTATTTCAAGGAGGAGAAGTAGGTTCCCATCATATGATCAAAGTGATACAAATCTAGAATTTATTGTTGGCATGACATTTAAGGATGCAACTAAGTTCAAAAATGCAATTTTGAAGTATTCTGTGGCTGAGCAAAGAGCAATCAAATACACTAAGAACACAAAAAGCTTTGTAAGAGCCAGGTGTGCCCAGAAAAATTGTAACTGGATGATCTATGGTGCTCTTGATAGCAAAACTGGGTCATTTCATTTGAGAAGGTATATAAATCAGCATATATGCAGTATCACTTTCGAGAATAAGAGAGTGTCTAGCACTTATTTAGCTAAGCACTTCATGATTTTCATTTCTGCAATGCCTAAAATCAAAACACCTGAGTTAAAGAAATTAGTTAGAGAACAACTTGGAGTAAATGTCACTTTCAGTCAGTGTAGGAGAACAAAGCTGAAAGTATTGAAGGAACTGCAAGGCAATTACAAGAAGGAATATGCACAAATGTACGACTACTTGGGAGAGCTTTATACTGCAAGCCCTTCAAGCAATTTTAAATTGAAAGTTGAAAGGCCATTGCCAAATTATCTACCATTATTTGATAGGGTTTACATTTGCTTTGATGCTTGCAAGAAAGGTTTTTTGGCTAGATGTAGGAAAATCATTGGATTAGATGGATGTTTTTTTAGGGGTTTGATCAAGGGTGAGTTTTTATATACCGTCGGAAGAGATGGCAACAATCAAATGTATCTAGTGGCATAGGCAGTGGTAAGAATCGAGAATAAAGACATATGGACTTGGTTTATCAAATTGTTGAAGTCAGGCCTCGATATGTGTAATGGTGACGAATGGGCTTTGATAAGTGATCAACAAAAGGTATACTTTTCTTTCTGTTTTCATTTGTAAACTGATTGTGACATTACAATGCTTTTCTTTATGTTTTCATATATATTTTCTTTTTTTGGGTAATTGTTAGGGTCTCATCCAATCTGTAGCTAAACTATTGCCAAATGCAGAGCATAGATGTGTGCAAGGTACATTTATTCCAACTGGGGTCAAAAATACAAAGGAAAACAGTTGCTGAAGAAATTTTGGAGATGTGTCAAAAGTAATAATATGTCAGATTTCGAGATGCATAGATAGAGGTTGAAGGAACTAACTCGGGAAGGTCACGATGATTTATTCCGTATTGAGCCAAAACATTGGTGCAAAGCCTTCTTTGACACCGACATTAAATGTGATGTCGTTGATAATAATCTGAGTGAAGCTTTCAATGGCAGGTATGTGGAAGCTAGGTGCAAGGCCATTGTGAGTATGCTGGAGGATATTAGAATCATGGTTATGAATAGAATGCATACTCAAAGAGATGGATGTGCTAGGTGGACTAGAAATTATGGTCCAAGGAGTATGCGTAAGTTACATGAGAATACAACTGCTAGTAAGTATTGCCATTTGATATGGAATGGAAATGAAGGATGTGAGATTACAGAAGGTGGTGACAAATATGTCGTTGATTTGAATTTAAAAACTTGTTCTTGTAGAACTTGGGAACTTAGTGGAATTCCATGTTGCCATGCCATTTGTGCAATACACCATAAGAGAAATGATCCGACTGACTATCTAGCTGAGTGCTTCAACAAGGCGAAGTATCTAAGTGCTTATCAATTCATGATGCCTAGAGTGAGAGGACATAAATTTTGGAATAAAGCCAATAAAGAAGCTCCTCAACCCCCACCAATGAAGAACATGCCTGGTAGGCCAAAAAGGAGTAGAAGAAAGCAACCGATTGAGCTTGTAAGAGGTGATAGAATAACTAAAGAGGGTAAGCAAATGACTTGTTCTGCTTGCAAACAAATTGGACATAACTACAAGGGATGTCCTTTAAAAATTGTATTTCCTCAACTAACTGATCATCTTAATGCTGGGCATGTCACTTTAACATGTTGTTAATCAATGCTTAATATGTGCTTCTCAAGCCAATGCTGGGGCCAATGTATGTACATCCAATGCTAAGACCAATGTACGTACATCCAATGCTCGAGTCAATGTATGTACATCCAGTGCTCATGCCAATGCAAGTACAGCTGAAGCTCATGCTCAATCTCATGCTATTTCCACTGGTCCAAGGCTCGGAAAAAGACAAGTAAGTTGTCATCTAACCATTGTTGTAAGTTTTATATATCAAGGTTCCAATTTAGTAATTTAGGCTAAAGCTAAAGCAACGACAAGTGTAATTGAAGGAGGATCCAAAAGCCATGCCAATGCTTCCACAAATGCCAATTCAATAGAAGACAATAGTGGGCATGTTAATGCTTCTGCTCAGGCTAGTGTAGATGTAAGAGAATGTAGTGCTTGTGCAAATGTAAGAGAATATTATGCCATTGCTTTTGCTCATGCTAGTGCTGATGTTAGAGGATGTAGTGGTGAGGTCAATGCTTTTGGTGAAGTTTGTTCGAATCAAGGGGAAGGCAATGCACCAGCCAATATAATGGCTAAGCATAGACGTGAAAAAATTCCGGTGAGTAATACCTGAATCCCTAAGTATACATGTATTGTGACTATGTTCTCATGTTGAATGAATTTTTTATTATTTCAGTTTAAAAGACCTGTCATTGAAAATTACATGATACATAGAGAATCACAAGCCAAGAGGATGAAAATGGTAGGGTTGGGTATTGACGCAAATCTTATGACAAACCTTCATATTCACAAGGTGAGTAATATTTTTTAAAATTTTATAATAGCAATTGCTTATCTCCTTAAGCTAAAAAGATGCTCATTCTTATGTAACCTAATATAATTGGTGCAAGAATTGTTAACCTACCGGAGAAAGGGGTAGTTTCAAGAGCTACGTCAACAGCAAATGTGCATTCCCAAGTCAGTGCACAACCTCAGTCATATCATGTATCAGCAGCTCCTTGAAAACAAATTACGGTGACGCCGAAGCCACTATTACAACCCAAGACCACTTCCCAACGTCAGTCATGTCATGCAACAGTAGCTCCTCCAAAGCACGTTGCAATGAAGCCAATGGCACTATCGCAACCTCAGGCCAGTTTCCAAGCTCAATCGTCTCAAGCTACAATAGCTCAAAAGCATCTTGGTTTAAAGCGAAAAGCACTATCACAACCCTAGGTAAGTTCCTAACCTCAATCATCTTGTGCAACATTACCTCCTTGAAAGTATGTTGCGTTGAAGCCAAAGCCACTATTGCAACCTCAAGCCAATTCCCAAGCTCGGTCATCTCAGGCTACAATAGCTCAGAAGCATCTTGGTTTAAAGCGAAAGGCACCATCACAACCCCAGGCAAGTTCCTAATCTCAATCATCTCGTGCAACATTACCTCCTTGAAAGCATGTTGCGATGAAGCCAAAGACACTATCACAACCTCAGGCTCAGTCATCTCAGGCTACAACAACTTCTCCAAAGCCTATCGCTGCAAGACCATATATAAGGGAAAGCGCCAGAATTATGAATCAAGTGAAGGCTCAACCTATTGGACCACCGAAGACCATCATATTGGATTGATATGTTTGCTGAAATTGGTGTTGTTAGGTGAATATATATCAATTATTAGCTGGTTTTCTATATGAGACGTGTAGCGTTTATGCATAGAACCTTTTCTGCACTGAAAGTGCATATTTTGTTGAAAAGAACCTTTTGTGCACTGAAAGTGCAGGCATTTTGTTGAACAAAACCTTTTGTGCACTGAAAATGTAAGCATGTTGCTTTGTCAATGAATCGTGTTTCAATGAGTTATGTGGGATGCTTGGTTTTGGTTTGGATAATGCACGAAAGTGGTTGCTCTTCAGGATTGTTAATAGGTAATTATTGAAATTGGTCATACAGAATTTTCATTCTTCCAATACTTTTGTCATCTTCTTTCCCATACATTTTTCTCGAGTTCCTCGGGGGCATTAATGGTAACCGATACCACCACCTCTTATTGCTAATTTTTCATTTTAGATGATGGGGTTTTGCTATACGTGGTCTCTGTGGCCGCATTGGATGATTCATGGAAGATTTGATTAGGTAACTTAGGTATTGTAGCCGTCTGCTTTGATTTCACTTGATTTTTAACACATTCCATTTGAGGCAAGCTAGTTATTAAAATCATGAAGAAATCACCGATTAACAATCCCGATTGCATAATAAGGGAGTTGTCACCATTTTTCGAAGTTCCAAATTTATTCTAGTGGCAATAGCTCATGAAGTGGTATTGACAAGCACACAAATCAAGCAATATTTTGCAATGCGAAAGTAATTTCTCGCATGGCAAGCAACTGGTCTTGCAAACTACAAACTCACATCAGATTTCATTCCCATCTCAATTATCCACAACTAGTGTTCAAATTTACAAACTTAGAAAGAAGGTACAATGGAAGACTTAGAAATTTCTCACCAACTTTCACATTACATATAACCAATACAGCAATATAACACATGCATAGAATGAATGCTGATTGATATAGCATTTTTCCTTTCTTTACTCGTGCGAGCTCCTCCTTTAAACGTCTATTTTTCGCCTTTTGAGTCTTGTGCAATGCTGATTGATATAGCATTTTGGCTCCGAGTTAACCTCATTAGGAGTTACGCCACTTGATTCAGATGTTGCCGCCCTCATTCTTCTGGGCTTCGTATTATAGGAACCTAATAGAAGTATATTAGCTATATTATGATTAATTCATAACGTCTTCATATTAGTAACTTCTGCATAATGCAATGTGTTTACTTGAGAGATTTAGGAGATGTTTTCAATCTCCAAAAAACATCTCTCTTTTCATATGCACTGGATGAATAGACAACCATAACTTACTTCTGCATAAATGTTCTAATTTGTCGCTAGTATTGGAGAATGGAAAACAATAAAATGCTATAATGCAAAGAGCGAACCTGCGTGAGGAGGAGTCGCCATCGCCGTCGTTGACCTTGTCGTCATCCTCGACGCCAATCGCTTTGCCGCTGAGATGTCGAGACTCCCGCAAGCGAGATCTTCGCACGAACGCACAATCGTCAAAGGAAGGAAAGAACACGAACTCACGACGAGCGTCGAACTCAAGGTCGATGAGGACCCAAATCGCAAGATAACTGCAGATCGTCAAATTTGATTTGGGGCTTAGGGTTCGAACGAATTTGATTTTGGGTTTAGGGTTCGAACGAGATCGATTTGGAGCTTAGGGTTTAGACGAATTCGATTTGGGGTTTAGGGTTCGGACGAGATCGATTTGGGGCTTAGGATTTGGACAAATTCGATTTGGGGTTTAGGGTTTGGACGAGATCGATTTGGGGTTTAGGGTTCGGACGAGATCGATTTGGGGCTTAGGGTTCGGACGAATTCAATTTGAGGCTTAGGGGACACTCGGAATAGAGAAAGAAAAAGTAGAGACAGAGGGGGGAGGGGGAACACGACTGTGAAGAAGACGTATAGACGGAGGGTGAGGCGACGTCGTGGTGAAGAAGAAAGGAGGAGATGACCTCATTCTGCATGTGTGGCTTTTTTTTTTTAAACTCTTCACAACGGAAGAGAGAGAAACAATTAAAAAAAGCCATGCGGGGGCCATGTCAGCTTTTTCCGTTAAGAAATTAGACGGCGTCGATTTTAAGACTCGTTTGAAACATTTTGACAAGTTGTAGGACTTAAATGCAATTTTTGCAAGTTTTAGAACTGAAATGTATTTTCGTGACAAGTTTTAGGACTTCTTGAACACTTATCCCTTAAATAAATGACAAAATTAATTAAATAAATGCAAACCTAGGCCGGAAATGTTAATTTAACCACCTAGACGGGACTAGAAAATTAATGCATATATCCACATAAATAGTACAATCTTTTGACGTCATTGCTTATTGTTACGAGAGATTTTCATCATCTTCGTTTATGAACATTTATGTTCATTCATAATGATATGCTGTTTATAAATATTATATGATGTGAACATATCTAACTTTAATACTGCGATTCACTAAACAATTGATAGGATATAAAAAAATCCCATGATTTCATATCATATCCTATCCAGTCCTATCCCGATTACAAATCCAGATGACCAAATGTAGCCAAAGAGTTAAATAAGAATGAGACTATACACCTTATACTTTCAAAATTAAAGAAGCCATTGACTTATCACACACTTAATATCTATGATAATTAATGTCGAAACCTAAGCAATGACATCATTCAAACTCACTTTAATATAATAATGAAAACTCATTAAAATTAAAGTGGTCTATACAATAACAAGGTACTTCGAAAACGCTAGATATGAACAAGATGCTTAATAAAACACTGCTTTCTACTAATTTCGAGGACACAAAGTCAAAATTTAATCAACAACGCTGGAAAATGAGGACAACACCTAGTAGACAATAATCTGAGATGGATTTAAGGACACAACGTCAGAATCTAATCAAAGACACTGGATAATGATAACAACACTTAGTAGACATTGCTCCTAGATGCACATATGCACAGGTTGGAATTTAATCAACGACACTGGACAAAGGCAATACCTAATGAACACCGTCCCTAGATGAAGATGAGAACACAATGTTAGAATCTAATCAACGATGTTGGACAATAGGCTAGCACTGAAATCTAATTGATAGCACTTCATGAGATATAAACACTTGCCAAAAATTGAATCTACAATGGAAATCTTAAGTTACAGTTAGACTAAACTAAGTTAGGATATAGGCATATAAAGTAATTTTTGTGTGTTCATGGGCTATTTGTTGGAGTGCTTGCGGTATTTATAAGCCCATTTGATAACTATCAATAATCTGTTACTTCCTCCTTAAGAGTCACTCCACATTCCATAGTGAACCGCCTTATCCATGTTTAGATTTTTACTCGTTGGACAACATTCTCGCAGCTTGCCTTGCAAGTATTAACTGCTCCTTCTTTGAGTTTAGCACCTTTTTAACTATTCCCACATATTTCCACCATCGATATTGTGCCTTCATCAATGATCACCCAATAAAAAATTCATGGGTCAGATTTCATATTTGGTCAACGTTTTAACACCACTTTTCGGTGTCATTATCTCTTATCAAAACCAAATGGATGACTATTGGCCGACAAGTGCACCCGTAGAAATTAATATTATATTAGGTATACTAATTTGAGATTTTTCATAAAGATCACCCAATTAAAAATTCATGGGTCAGATTTCACCAATTTTCGGTGTCATTATCTATTATCGAAACCAAATGGATGATTGTTGGCTGGTGAGTGCACTAGTTGAAATTTGTATTAGATTAGGTATACTAATTTGAGATTTTTCATAATGATCACCCAATTAAAAATTCATGGGTCAGATTTTGTATTTGGTCATAGTTTTTACGTCACTTTTCGGTATCATTATCTCTTATCGAAACCAAATGAATGAATGTTGACCGATGAGCGCACCAGTAGAAATTCATATTAGATTAGGTATACTAATTTGAGATTTTCATAAAGATCACCCAATTAAAAATTCATGGGTCAGATTTCACCACTTTTCGGTGTCATTATCTATTATCGAAACCAAATGGATGATTGTTAGCTGGTGAGTGCACCCGTAGAAATTCATATTAGATTAGGTATACTTATTTGAGATTTTTCATAATAATCACCCAATTAAAAATTCATGGGTCAGATTTCATATTTGGTTAGAGTTTTGACGCCACTTTTCGGTGTCATTATCTCTTATCGAAACCAAATGGATGACTGTTGGCCAGTGAGTGCACCGGTTGAAATTTGTATTAGATTAGGTATACTAATTTGAGATTTTTCATAATGATCACCCAATTAAAAATTCATGGGTCGATTTCGTATTTGGTCATAGTTTTTACGTCACTTTTCGGTATCATTATCTCTTATCGAAACCAAATGAATGAATGTTGACCGATGAGCGCACCAGTAGAAATTCATATTAGATTAGGTATACTAATTTGAGATTTTTCATAAAGATCACCCAATTAAAAATTCATGGGTTAGATTTCACCACTTTTCGGTGTCATTATCTATTATCGAAACCAAATGGATGACTATTGGTTGGTGAGTGCACCCGTAGAAATTCATATTAGATTAGGTATACTTATTTGAGATTTTTCATAATAATCACCCAATTATATAATAATAGGTCAAATTTCATATTTGGTCAAAGTTTTGACACCACTTTTCCGTGTCATTATCTTCTATCGAAACCAAATTGATGACTGTTGGCCAATGAGGGCATTAGTAGAAATTCATATTAAATTAGGTATACTAATTTGAGATTTTTCATAATAATCACTCGATTTAAAATTCATTGTTCAGATTTCATATTTGGTCAAAGTTTTGACACCACTTTTCCGTATTGTTATCTTCTATCGAAACCAAATAGATGACTGTCGGCCAATGAGTGCACCAGTAGAAATTCATATTAAATTAGGTATACTAATTTGAGATTTTTTATAATAATCACCCGATTTAAAATTCATTGTTCAAATTTCATATTTGGTCAAAGTTTTGACACCACTTTTTGATGTCATTATGTCTTATTGAAACCAAATGGATGACTGTTGGCGGGTGAGTGCCCCCGTAGATCGAGAACGCCGGGTTTCCCGGCCGACGCGCCTCTCCATCGTCCACCTTCCCTTGCCTTTAAAACCACTTCTTCTCAGGCAGAAAAGTCAACATCTTTCCGGATTACACTTCGCTTCTCGTTCGCCAGCGACGAAGCTCCGATTCCCTTCTCCTCGCTCCGTCAAGAACCCTCCGATTCCCCCTTCGACGATGGATCAAGCCATATGGCGTGCCCGGGTCATCAAGAACCACCTGACCCAAGACCCGTCTCCCCAAACCCGTTCCCTTTCTGGTGCCCCGTGCCTTGACTACTCCCCGCCCGAGCTCGCCGAGCCGGCAAGCTTCGACGTCAATGCGATGCGGGCACTCCTGGACGGCCACAACGTGTTGGAGCGGGACTGGCTGTTTGGGCTCATGACCCAGAGCAAGCTCTTCAACCCACGGCGGGTGGGGGGCCGAGTCTTCGTCACGCCAGACTACAACCAGTCCATGGAGCAGCAGCAGGAGTTGACGATGAGGAGGATCGAGTTTCTGCTCGAGAGGGGCGTCGTCGAGGGGTGGCTCACAGGGGGCACCGTGGAGGAGGAGCTGCGGAAGTTGGCGCTGCAGGAGGTGGTCGACATATACGACCACTCGCTGGCGATCAAGCTCAGGGTCCACTTCTACTTGTGGTGCGTCTCGCTTGTGTGGTTTTGAGTTTTTGCTTCGATGATGGAACGACGATTGTGTTCTCGGGTAGTTGACTTTTAGTTAGCATTGGAGCAAGATGGTTTTTTTTGTAATGTTTGTAGTCATTACTGTTGAACTCCGTACTTGGTTGGATATCATTATGGGCAATTGAATTGAATTCTTTGTTTATTCGGTTCGTTGTCTACGGACAGTGTAAGATTCTCTCTCTTTTGGTGGCTATGTAAGAGCCTATTTGTTAAAAATTATTTCTGTTCTCTAGAACAACTATTTTTATTCTTTTGTTCCAAGGAATGGAAAAAAAATATAAATGTGTTTGGTAAAATTTTATTTCTTGAAAAAAAACCTTTTTTTTTCTCGAAAATAGATTCCGAACAGAAACAAGAACTAGAAAAAAGTACTTCTTGTTCTCGGGACTAATTTTTTCTTCTCTTCTCTTTTCTCTTCTTCTTTTTCCTCTCATTCTTCTTCCTTTTGGCCAATCGCCGACCTCGGCCATGGCAGGCGACCGACCAATGAGGGCTAACGAGGGCTGGCGACCTTGCTGGACCATCGCCGGCCCCCTGGTGATGTCGAGCCATGGCAAGGCTCGGCCTCACCTTGGCTGGGCCAGCTCGAGCTCGCCCAGCCACCAACAAGGCTCGACCTCGCTAGGCTAGGGCGAGGCCGACCTCGCACCTCACCGGTGGCTAAGCGAGGCTCCAGCGAGCTCGCCGGACCTCGCCCGCCAATCGCTGGCCACCCGCAACCGGCCACAACAGAGGAAGAAGGAGAGAAAAGATAAAAGAAAAAAAAAAAGGAAAAATATAATAAAAATATTTTTAAAAAAAAAACAACAAAATTATACAATTTTTTACAACACAATTTTTTCCTGAGAATATAAATTTTGTGCAATTACTAAGCGCATTCTTATATTCAAAAATTATTTCCAAGAACAGAAAAAAAAAAAAAAAAAACCATTTCGATAAAAAATTGTTTCCGAGAATAGAAGCGTTACCAAACAGATCCTAAGTCTCCTATGTTTTTCTGCATATGTTGTTCATGCGATTGGTCTGCGTCCCGCATTACTTTTCTGCTTAGGTGAACGTGGTGCATCTGTTTGGGGTCTCGTATCCTTTACCTAAGATTAGTGTGATTTTAAGGATGCTTACATCTGTTTGCTTTGATGGGATTTCAGGGGTGGCGCTATCCAATTTTTCGGCACAGAGCGGCACCGCGTGAAGTGGTTGAGAGACACCGAGAAATATGTGGTCAAGGGTTGTTTTGCGATGACTGAATTGGGGCATGGGAGTAATGTATGCAACCTTGGTGAACTATGTTATGACCGACTCTCTTTTCTGATGGGTCCTATTTATGAGTGAATTCAATATGTGTTATTCCTTGATGAGTTTTTGTTTAAACTGATTGCTTGTTATTGGGGTTTGTGCTGTCAGGTTCGAGGCATTGAAACAGTTACGACATATGATCCAAGGACCGGGGAGTTTATTATTAACACTCCATGTGAGTCAGCACAGAAATATTGGATTGCAGAAGCAGCAAATGTAATTACACTTTTACTCGCAAAATAAAATTTTCTTGCATTATGTAGCCATGAAATATGACACTATGTCTTACCTTTTTATCATATATCTTTGTTGTGAAAGCATCGTGTGTCCTTACTATTCATATACTTGTTATTGTGGCTGTGCAGCATGCAACACACACAGTGGCCTTTTCCCAGCTCAATATCAATGGGATCAATCAAGGGGTCCATGCATTTATAGTACAGATAAGAGATGCAGATGGCATCATCTGTCCTAACATACGTATAGCCGATTGTGGGCATAAAATTGGTCTGAATGGTGTCGACAATGGTCGAATATGGTAATTACTTGTTCATCAGTGCAAATTTTGCTCACATGTGCATGTCTTTGTATGGTCTAAGAAGTTCCTTCAATGCGGTGGATTAGGTTTGATAACGTGCGGATACCACGGGAGAACTTGTTGAATTCAGTGGCTGACGTTTCGCCAGATGGGGAATATCTTAGTGCTATAAAAGACCCCGATCAAGTAATTCACATCTTAAATTGCAGACATACAACTTTCTTAAGTTCTTTTCTGTTTTTTTGTTTTTCTTGACATGTTTGAGCTGGATAGCAGCAGGAGAGCATGTTTTATATGTTCAATGGAGTTTCTCAAGTGATAGTTGCACTTCTATTTTCCAGAGATTGGCAGCATTCTTGGCCCCTTTAACAGCTGGGCGTGTAAGTCTTGCAGTCAGTGCAATTTACTCTGCCAAGGTAATTTTAGTTGAGTGCTTTTGTGAGTTTTATCGGTTATCAAGTTAACTTTAGAATTACCATGCGATGACTGGAGGTGAATGTTATACAAGCATCATGATGTATCTGATGTTCATTTTATCAGATTGGTTTGGCGATCGCAATACGGTATGCATTGTCAAGGCGAGCATTTTCAATTGCACCCAACCAGCCTGAAGTACTATTGCTGGACTACCCAAGTCATCAACAGAGACTCTTACCTCTCCTTGCAAAGACGTTAGTTTTCTCTCTTTAATTGCATTGATAGCTGGATGTCTGTGTTTCAATATCATCTCATGAGATGTGTTTTCTACATTGGTTGGATATTGTTAATATTCTATGGAAAAAGATGGTATTTGCAAGTTGCAGCAGACTTTATTGTATAATTGTCACTCTCATCAAGTGACTTTGCCTTTTGGTTTAATTTAATTGCCGTGACACATGGTTTCAATTTATCATGAATTATTTCAGCACCTTGTATCATTCCTAGAAATTGATATGACCTCCTTTCATTAGTTTTGCATTAGAAAAAATTGCAATATGTCGATTACCCCGTTGCTAAGCCTTTTTTACCCTTAAGTTCAAACCTTCTGGAATGTAATTTTTTAGCGTTGAGTTCCTTATACTTGTTGCCATTCAACAAGCACACAAGAAATGTCAAGCCAAATTTATCAGTTAATGAGTGCTTGTTTGAATCGCTAACTTTATTGGTGTGCATTATTTCATTAGCTATCATATAATCAGCCTAAAAATATATAACGCCTAACAGTAAAATTCATAGTTCTGAGTCGCTGGTTTGACAATTTGGCATATATTTATGTTGTTCTGAGCATTATTCCATTCCATTGCAGATATGCAATGAGTTTCTCTGCTAACTACTTGAAGATGATTTACGTGAAGCGGACACCTGAATTGAACAAAACCATTCACATCCCCTCTAGCGCGTTTAAGGCTTCATTTACCTGGCATAACATGCGGACTCTTCAGGAATGTCGTGAAGCTTGTGGAGGACAAGGCCTCAAGACTGAAAATCGTGTTGGCCATTTGAAAGGTGAAAAAGATGTGCAGTCGACATTTGATGGGGACAACAATGTTTTGATGCAACAGGTTGTCACCTTTAAATTCTTCCTGCAAAAGGGCAAAAACAAGTTAATTATTTTGAAGTACTTTAGTACATGAGGTGAATTCGTCTATTTGATTTGTTGTTCCTTTTCTTTCTGATAGTGAGACCAAGGGAAATGGATATAAAATCATGTTTAGGATCTGTTAGTGTCTAATTCAGAGCAGATTTGAGTGCTTTTAACTGGTCACTGTTTATGTGGTAGTTAGGTTAAAAATTAGTGACATGACTTGGCAACTTCTATTCTGAACGGCCCTCTAGTTGTAATTTCTGTAAATATGAGCATGTTTGGGATGGTCCCTTTTTCTTCTTGTTTCCCACTTTTCTTAGGTCTTTTAGAATTTAAATGTGCGTGGAAGCATGGTATAGTTTATATTTAATAGAGAATGGACAAGGATAGGATATTTTGAGAAGGATTATGGGACAAAGATAGCTTCAATGATTATACAATAATTGAAGGAGGTGTTGGTGAGGGAGCTTGATTTTTATGGTCAGCTCCCCACAAAATATGGAGCACTTGCTCCTTTATATAAGCTGCAAAAGTCGGTGGAGGAACTCCACACTTCTCTACAAATAGCTACTATTATTTTATAGTAACATAAGATGGAGTGTTCTAGAACACATAAGAGATGGCAGCTTGTTGGTTGTCTTTCCATTGTTTGTTTCTCACGTCCACTAGAGTTGTCTAGATTGGACTGAATAATTCCAGGTTAGAAATTGGATCACAAATTCCAACACTTCCCTTGATCCAATTTCGGGATACTCCGGACCTGTGTTATAAAGCCTTGGACGTACCTTGAAATTTCTCTTGTAATTTGTCCCATGCCTTTTATTCCATCTTCGTTCCACGATCGCTTGTATCCTTTTGTTGGCACACTCGCACCTGCTTTCAAATGTCCATGTCTTTTCTTTAATGATGTCTCATATGTCTCGGGCATCAAAATGCTCTTAGTTGTAGTTGTTAGCTCGGGCTCAGGCTCTAGCTCTTGTAGGCTCTAGCTTTAGCTCCGGCTTTGGTTCTGGCTCTGGCTCCGGCTCTCTTGGCTCTTGCTCGGGCTCTGGTCTTTTTAGTTGAGGATGGTGAGGACAAACGCCCATAACAATCCGATATGCCTAGCTCTAATACCATGTTAGAATTTAAATGTACGCTGAAGCATGGTATAGTTCATATTTAATAAATAATGGACAAGGATAGGATATTTTGAAAAGGTTTATGGGACAAAGATAATTTCACTAGCTTAAAAGATGATTATACAATAGTTGAAGGAGGTGTTGGTGAGAGAGCTTGGTTTTTATGGTCAGCTCCCCACAAAACATGGAGCACTTGCTCCTTTATATAAGCTGCAAAAGTCAGTGGAGGAAGTCTCCACACTTCCCTACAAATAGCTACTATTATTTTATAGTAACATAGATGGAGTGTTCTTAAACACATAAGAGATGGCAACTTGGTTGTCCTTTCATTGTTTGTTTGTCACGTCCACTAGAGTTGTCTAGATTGGACGGAGAATTCCATATCAGAAATTGGATCACAAATTCCAACAGGTCTCTATTTTTGTCTGAATTAGTGAAAAGTGCAATAGACAATGAATTGGCATCCAAGGACGTAAAATATATGTATAAGCAGCTTTTTTCATTTTTATCATCATTAGGGCTGCAAAAGTTAACATTTCGACTAGTTTTTTGTTTGTTTATTTTTGCCATTGATTCTCTAAAAAGGAAAATTGCAGAGCCGTAACCACAGATGGGTGCAAACATCTGTCACCCTGCAAAAAGTGGAAAAATGAACAAAAAGATAGTTCTAAATCTCGTTATATGTACTTGAAAAGGCCTCCATTGAACCGGTTAAGACATGGAGCCCTGATATTTTTGTTGTTCCCTTTTCCTTTTATGGGTTACATGCTTGTAACACCTTGTCCCATCTCATGCTATATCTGTCTTATCAGCATGAATTACTCATCTTAGTTGGTAGTTTGCTTCTGTATAATTTACTTGCGATGCAATAGGTGATACTTCCTACTAATTATCTGTGCTCTTAAAAGGTTTTCTCAGTCGAATGTGTGCTATTGTGAATTCAGATAAGCAAGACGCTCTTTGCTGAATATCTAGGGGCTCGAAAGAGAAATAAGCCATTTAAAGGGTTGGGATTGGAACACATGAATGGACCATGCCCCATGCTACCGCAGCAGCTCCCCAGCACTGTGCTTAGAAGTGGCCAGTTCCAGGTTGATGCCTTCCATGTGAGGGAGAGAGATTTATTGAATCGTTTTGCTGAGGAGATATTGCAAAGTCAAGCACGAGGAGAAAGGAAAGAGCATGCATTGCTTTCGGTGAGTACATGTTATGTCGAAATGAAGAAATAACACCCCCCCCCCAACTTTCTCTCTCTCTCTCTCTCTCTCTCTCTCTCTCTCTTAAATTGTTTTTTCACCATCCCAGAGTTACCAGCTTGCAGAAGACTTCGGTCGAACTTTTTCAGAACGATGTGTACTGCAAAATTTCGTAGAAGTTGAAGAAAATTCACCAGCTGCTTCATTGAAGGTAAATCTGCATTTATTCTCCCCAATACTGACATAACATTCACTTGGAGGAATGAGCAGTTTATTATTGGCCAGTTTGATAGGATTTAATGTAACTAAAATAACACAGTAGGCTATCTATGATTTAAATGAAAAAAAAAATTAAGGAAATGATTGGAAAGTAGATCTGCTTCTCTTCTGGCATCTGGTTTCGCAGTCATAAGAAATGTGAAAAGTGCCAAAACACTAAGTAAGAAATGTTGGACGTTAATATCTTTGTGTCTAATCTTATGGTACTTAATTGGTGAAGCCTTCAGGAAGCTACAGTAAAAAAATCACTGCAAATGTCTAAAGCCCATCGTTGTAGCCAAAATTATAATGCACATTAAACATGTTCTTGATTTGTCGATGATGCCATGATTTCGGGTAGGTATCCATTAGAAAGAGGGTATTATGTGCACCTTGAATTGAAGGATATTTGTTTCCACAAATTTTTTCTTTCCCCAGTATTTTCTCCTATCTATGAATTAGATGACATGACAAGCTGTCCTGTAGTGAGGTATACGAGACTTATAAGCCTTGGAGTGCTTTATCGCGTGCGCTTTTGTACTGAATCTGCAGGACATGCTGGCTCTGCTGAGATCCATGTATGCCTTGACCTGCATGGAAGAGGATGCTTCATTCTTGCGGTATGGCTACTTATCAACCGAGAATGCCGCTGCTGTACGGAAGGAAGTGGCTAAACTTTGCAGTGAGTTGAGACCGCACGCGCGCTCTTTGGTCAATTCCTTCGGCATTCCTGATGCTTTTCGGAGCCCTATAGCTTTTAATTGGGTTGAAGCAAATTCATGGTCTTCAGTTCAACACTAGAGCTTGCTGGACACCGCCGATACCTAGTTGGCCAGAAAAAATTCGATGCATTGGTTGCTATTTATTTTGTATCCAATAAATTTTCTCGGAAGAAAATGTAGATTGTGTAGCTGAGGTTTCTGCTGTCTTTCCAGCCACACACATCATGTAGTTTGCATCCTGATTATTTCTCTGGTTTCTTGTACTTGGGTCAACGACCCTCCTCATGGAAAAGTATACACTTGGTGATGGAATTTGTTTCCTATGTCAGTATGGATTTGATATGGCCAAGAAATTATCAATAATGGAAGAAAGTGGCTTTGTAATATTGGGCAATAAAAATATTCTGCTGAGCTTTGAAAGCTTTCATTTGACATATTTTCATCCGGTTGATGGTCAGTTCCTTCATTCTGGCTTTGCTCCCACGAAGCTTGTCCAATAACAGTAGTTGCCTTTTATGCTGATAGAATGCCAGAAAATTGACCACAGTGCATGAAAATGCTTTGGCATGTGAATTTGAACCCAGCCATGAGAATTTCTCTATTGGCTTCTTCCCAACCAGGCTAAACGTAAATCTGCTGTGATAGAGGTCAAACTGTGACAGGAGCTTCAAATTAGAATCAAATGATGACTATGAAAAATTGTTACATGAAGAGGAGGAGATTGATTCCAGAAAACCTGCAGAGTCGGGTAGAAGAGGCCGAAGCCTTCGAGGATTCATTCATGGAGCGCGGTCAGTTAAGGCACCTCAAAATGTGCAGTTCACAAGCTTTAAGTGACATATCGGTTGATACAACGACTGACTACATGAATGTACCGAAAGCATTTACGTAGGGGTTGGAGCAACTGCAAAGAACGGATGACAGACTGCACCTATGCTGCTTCCACGAATTTTGGAGAAAATATAGCCAACATAACAGATTCAGTTCTTTCTGTCCCTCCTTCTCCCTTTAATAGTCTCTTGATCTTCCTCCCTTGTCCCACAGAATCACTGTGGATTTTGACATTTCTGTCCAACGGGTCTTCTTCTTTCTTTTCCTTCTTCTTCCTGGATAGTTTCCTGCAATTTCGTGTGGCATTGCGATGTGATAATCTCACAACGTCATCTTGTTCCTGTTCTATTACGTTTCTCTCTTACGTTTAATACCTTGCCGCAGTTTCCATAATTGATTAGCAAAACATCTTACCCTAATTACGCTTTTAGATAATGTTATAAAAATGCCAAATCTTGAAATATCAAGCGTCAAATATTTAAGATCTGCACTTGTTTCATGAAAATTCTTGCTGTACTAACTTTCATTATTCAGGCATTACATAATTACCAGTTATATGATTTTGCAGCCCCTTTAGACTGCCAGGAACTTCTTGTTGCCGGCCATGACCGAGGCTAGCGACCGACCAAAAGAAGAAAAAAAAAAGAAAAAAAGGAAAAATAAAATAAAAATATTTAAAAATATTTAAAAAAACAAAAAAAACAAAAAATACAAATTTACCAAACGTGTTTCTATTAATTTTTATTCCCGAACAAGTTTACCAAACGTGTCTTTCTAGTCAAAAATTGTTCTCCAGAACAAAAATAGATGTTTCCCGGAACAATTTTTAAACAAAAACATAAACAAACGCACCCTTAATGATTGTGAATTTTTAAGCAGAAAAGGAAAAATAATATATTTTGTGCAAAAAGACTGGTGGAACGAGTAGCGCATCGTGGAACCACGCGTCATTTCCTCACTGGTCGGGGTTCACGCTGGCTTGCCAGTCGGTTACCCTTATCAATTATTAATTTACTGACATTTAAGGAAGTCTACTGAAATAGAATTGTAAATTTGCACTATCAATGAAGGAGAATACTCATGGATGGGCTCCGTCGATTGCGAATTTAAAAAGGAACGATGCAGCCATAGGTAACTTCACTAAGAATAGATGGAGAGAGAGAGTTACAATAATTTTAAGTTTGCTTACTATTTTGCAAGAGAGGTTATAATTATCGAGACCTTCGAATTTACAATTATTTTAGATAATTTATTATGTCGATTATCAATTACTATTGACATGAACTTATATGTAATTTATAATTATTTTAGTCAATTATAAATTATAAGTTGTGTTTCTTACGACAAAAGATCGGTCTTGTTGATCAAGCAAAGAAAAGTGAGACCCAAGCTGTCTTGTGGTCTAGCTAGGTTTATTTTTTAGGGCTACATTATTGTACCCTAGAATATGTAGATGTACAAGTTTTCTTTCAAGCACTGTGTAACATTACTCAATAAAAATGAGAAATTATACAAAGTCCTTTCACTCATTTTGTCATTGTTTGGAAGACCTAGTGTTTTGTCGATCTTAGATCCCACAACGAAATATCTTTCATTGAGTATTATATTTTGGTTTTTATTTAGGAAGATTCTGGTTTTGTGTTAACTTTGAACATAAAGGGTTAAATAAAAATGAGACTATACACCTTATACTCTCAAAATTTAAAAAGTCATTGACTTATCACACAGTTAATATCAATGATAATTAATGTCGAAACCTAAGCAATGACATCATTCAAACTCACTTTAATATAATAATGAAAACTCATTACAATTAAAGTGGTCTATACAATAACAAGGTACTTCGAAAATGCTAGATATGAACAAGATGCTTAATAAAACACTGCTTTCTACTAATTTTGAGGACACAAAGTCGGAATTTAATCAGAATTTAATCAACGACGCTGGAAAATGAGGACAACACCTAGTAGACAATAATTTGAGATGGATTTAAAGACACAACGTCAGGATCTAATCAAAGACACTAGATAATGATAACAACACCTAATAGGCACTGCTCCAAGAGGAATTTAATCAACAACGCTGGACAAAGGCAATACCTAATGAACACCGTCCCTAGATGAATATGAGAACACAACGTCATAATCTAATCAACGATGCTAGATAATAGGCTAGCACTGAAATCTATTTGACAGCACTTCCCGAGATATAAACACTCACCGAAAATTGAATTTACAATGGAAATCTTAAGTTACAGTTAGACTAAACTAAGTAAGGATAAAGGCGATATAAAGTAATTTTTTGTGTTGTTCGGGGGCTATTTGTTGGAGTGCTTGCAGTATTTATAAGCCCATTTAACTATCAATAGTCGGTTACTTCCTCCTTAAGAGTCGCTCCAGATTCCATAGTGAACTGCCTTATCCATGTTTAGATTTTGACTCGTTGGACAATATTCTCATAGCTGTTTAGCAAGTATTAACTGCTCCTTCTTTGAGTTTAGCGCCTTTTTAACTATTCCCACATATTTCCACCATCGATATTGTGCCTTCATCAATGATCTTTGGCTTCGACATGTGGCAACCCACTACTTCATCATAGTATGATATGTCTTTGTCTGTCGAAATTCAGTCCTAAGTTTTTCAAAGTTCTTAATCATCTACTTATGGACTAAGCTGATGTGAACTATGACTCATGTATAGCTATGACGGCGATTTTAACAGTTTCTACTCCTTATGCCTGGCACGTGCTTGTAGGGATAATTTTGGATGTCAACACCTAGTAATTTCCTAAATTAAATGTCCCAATTTAAAAGTCAAAAGTCTAGACGATCTCTAAATTTGGGGCACTTCTATTTTAACTTTCTTTAGATATATGAAAATCTTGTGGGTCTCAACATGGGGGATAATATCGATTTTGAGCACATCTCTGTGTTTCATAGTCATGTCATAATTGTGGAACTTTCGACAAGAAAAGGTAGATTTTATCCTTAAGATTTAAAATTTAGCACTTAGACAAATGATTTGTATCCCGGGACATTGACGTTTTTGTCATATCTTATTCCACGATCGTGCTGGCATGTTAACTCGTTCAATGTGACACGCACAAATATCTCCCATAATTTTGGCGCCAACTTGTACATTTCACCCGGAGAAAGGCACATCATAATGTCCTTGAGAACATTGAAATTCTAATCAAATCTCCAACCTCCCTAACTCATAATTAGTGGAATAACATCGCATCGTCATTGCCATTTTCTTACCTAATTCTTTAATAATGCAGATTAGCAATATCTCACACCAAGGTTGGCACGTTGATAATTTTAAACATTGATTATGAGCCCAACAATACGAAAGAAATCATAATCATGTCAAAATCAAAATCGATACCTATCTTTTTCTTTCGTGTTTAAAATGAGGGCTGGATTTTCCTTCCAGGGGTTTCAAATTCGAGATCTTTCTATGAAATAATAGCAGCAATACAATAGAAGTAAAAAATTCAATCCCTTCCTCATCCGAAAAAGAGAACAAAATATGGAAGAAAAAGAGTTCTTTTAAGAATGCCGAGAATAGAAGGGGAAACGAACCCGCAAAAAAGAATGATATTCTAGAAGGAGTTGCCTTTTTAGTAAAGATATTGTTTTGAATATTAAATGGTATCCAATTGGCACACTGCCCGAGATGATCACCTTCGTGCACAACACGGTTTGCAAACTTTGATGTTCCGAGAGAGAGAGAGGGGGCCCGTTTGATTCAGTATTCTCAATGGGTTTTCAGCCCCGAAAGCCCATTGGAAAAAATTTTAGGCGTTTGGTTCAGCATTGGAGGTGTCCTTAGCCAAATGCTGGCATTTGGAATGTTGATACCAGGTTTAATGAATTTTGTTTTTTTTCCAATATTGCCCTCATTATTATTGTGTTTTCCTCTTTTACCCTCATACGACATTGTTCATCGTCTTCTTCACCCTTGCTACTCCACCGCGAAGCTCAACCAATGGGCGCAGGGGCGGCGCTCGCCGCAAGTAGCCGATCTGGAGGCGGCCGGTGGCGGTGGGGAGGCGGCGGTGGCGGCGACGGCGATGGCTATTGGGGGAGGGGGGTTGCGGCCGACCTCGGGCAAGCCTAAGTTGCACAACCTCCGGCGACGCCGCCCGAGGTCGCCCGACCTCAAGCCACCTCGCTTAAGGTCGCAACGGCGTCGCCTAAGTCGCTCGACCTTGGGCAGCATCATCGGAGGTTAGTGCGACCCCTCCCCCCCAACCACCAGCCGCCTCCCCACCGCCGCACCATTGCCACCACCACCACAATTTTGCCCTCTCCACCCAAATGCTCTCCCCACCTTTTTCTTTTCAACCTAAAGCTACTTTGCAAATATACACATTTTTGAGTATCCAAACACACTAGCATTCAGAGCCATTGGCACCACCACAATTTTGCCCTCTCCACCCAGCTGATCTCCTCCCTTTTTTTCTTTTTTTTTCTCTTTTTTTCCTTTTTCTTTTCAACCTAAAGCTACTTTGCAAATATACACATTTTTGAGTATCCAAACACACTAGCATTCACAAAATGCCCATTCAGTCAAAGATACTTGGGGAAATGCAAAGTTAAACCAAATGGGCCCAGAGAAAGAGAAAGAGGGAGACGGGACCATCCCTTTCGACCGTCATTTTCCTACATATGTGGGCTATGATCAACCGCGGATCTCGCAGATATTTCACGCGCCGTGATCGGATCTTACCAATGAGTGGATTATTTTGATATAATTTGGGAATTATATACCAAAATTTTAAAAATTAAATCAAACAAATTAAAAATAATTAGCATGACGAAAATCCTCAACTAATATACCCTGACAAATTTATCCTGAATTAATTTTTTAATCACAAAAAAATTCAAATTGATATAATTATAATAAATCTCAATGTTAAATTGATGAGTTATATGGCACATGACAGTTAATGGTTATATCAATTTGAGATTTTCAAATGTACCGATTTGTAATTTTTTTCACAATGTTACTCCAATTTAACGAAAATTAATAAAAGATAAATTTATCATAAATGTACCAATTTGATTTAATTTATTAAAAACGTACTATTGAGATTTTACATGGTAGCTGTTGACACCTAAATTTTTGCATTAAAAAATTAGGGATTAATTTTTAACCCCTAAACAAAAATATTAGAATTAAATTGCATAACATCTAGTTTTAGGAGCATTTTTTTTTTATTCGCATTTTCATTGGACCAACTGGCGATGGATGAGCATTAATTTTTCCAAAATTCAATGATACAACGGGAGATTTTTCACAATATACACCGAAGGATATATTTTTTGGTAGAAAGGAAAGTTTCAAATGGAACATTAGAAAAAGATAAAGAGAATATTGCACACGGGGCATATATCGAGTAATATATTCTTCGACTCAAAATAAGAAATATTACATAATCAAAGGGGATTTCGTGCGTGAGCCGTAGGGCTGAGCACGGTTCCCGGGTTACCCGGGAACCGGAACCGAACCGGAGGAGGGTCCGGTTCGGTTCCCGGTTCCAAGGGGACCGGTTCGGTTCCGGTTCCTTTTTCTGGGAACCGGGATTCGGTTCCGGTTCCCGGTTCCAAAGCGGAACCGAACCGAACCGAACCGAACCGAACCGGTCTCGAACCGAACCGAACCGGTCTCGGAACCGAACCGGAACCGGTTACTTAGGGCAGAAAAAGCTCGACCTTGGATGTTCTAGTAACTTGTATGTGATGTTCTAGTTGAAGTTTGGATTCGGCCTCTAAATGAAAGTTGTAAAGGACTTCTTGGAGTATAACATACTCAAATTTGGGACAAAACAAACAAGTATAAGTGGGTGAAATCGTTATTCTTTGGAAAGACTAGATCTGGAGATTTTGGGACCGACCCTTGATGAATGCATGGACTGTAAGGCAACCTTTTTGTCGAAATTTCACTTCGGTTTCTTAACAAAAGTTGTAAAGGACATCCTGAGGTACAACATATCAAAAATTTAGAGAAAAAAACAAGAATAGGTAGGTGAAATCGTGGTCCTTTGGAGATGGTTAGATCTGGAATTACGGTACTACGAACAGGGATTTTAACCGTCCATATTTAATTATCTAGGACGAATTTGACTTCGATATTTTCATGAAGTATCTACCTTATGGTCTTGGCTATCACATAGTCGAATTTCATAATTTTTTAAGGTTATTTGGGTATTTAATCGGAAATGTTTCTAAAACTGTGCAATCCGATGTGTTCGGATCTTGTAAGTTGCAATGCGTGGACTATATCATTTTGTATGAGGTTCTTTTGGAAATGTGTTCTGCATGAAATATCTCTATTCATGTCTTCCCTACAACATATTTAAATTTCGTAATTTTTGTAGTTCATTTGCCTATTTAACCAAAAATGTTTCAAAAACTGTGCAAATAGAGAATAGGAAAAGTAAATCGATTTTATCTTTCCAGAACGAATTGGACTACGATTTCTTCATGAAACTTGTACCTCTAGGTCTTAAATACAACGTGTCCAAATTTCAGAATTTTCTGAGTTCATTTAAGGGTTTAATCGAAATTGTTTTCAAAACTTGTACTTCTAGACATTCTTGTTTTAGTGGTGTTTTAATTCTATTTTCTAGTTTGCTATTTGTTTTGAAATTTATAATTATATTCTATTATTGTTGTGCTGTGCGAAGTTAATGTATCAAGATAACATGTCAATGGGAAGTTACCGTGTAGTATACACGTACATTATAGTTTTTTTGGTAACATGCACATACGTTATATTTTTTTTTTTGTAACGTGCTTGCACGTTATAGTTTTTTTTGGTAACGTGCGCATACGTTATATTTTTTTTGGTAACATGCGCATATGTTATAGTTTTTTTTTTTTTGTAACATGCGCGTACGTTATAGTTTTTTTGGTAACGTGCGCGTACATTATAGTTTTTTTGGTGACGTGTTATATTTTTTTTTTTTGGGTAACGTGCGCATATGTTATAGTTCAAATCTGAAAATAACAAAAAAAAAAAAAAAAAAAAAAACCTGTTGGAACCTGGAACCGACCACGGAACCCGTGACGGGGTAGGTTCCAGTTCTCTGCTCCCACGGGTAGGTTCCGGGTTCCTCATTTTGAGGAACCTGTACCCGAGGGTAGGTTCCAGGTTCCGGACGGAACCGAACCGGAACCTGGAACCGCTCACCCCTAGTGAGCCGAAGAGGAAAGGAAAATAAGGAACATTTGCCAAAAAATTAAGTCCTTCGCTTGCATATAAGGGACCGCGTACGGGGAGAATTGGGGGGGCCACAAAAAATATTGAATATACGGCCACAGTACAGCAAGCCACAAAGGAGGAGTAGAGAGAAGAGGGAAAGAGCCCTCTTGGTCGTGGGCTTGTCGCCAATCCACTGAGCCACGGATCCCCGCACGACGTCAAGGCTCGCCATCTTTTGCTGCCGCGACACCTTACTCCCGTGACTAGGTACCCCTGTTCTTGACGTGAGCCCAACGCTGAATAGAGCTGCTCCTTGTCGCTGTGCTACCGAGCGACACTGTCCCTTGACCCGACACCGGTGACAAGTTGCTGTTCCGTTGATCTTTGTCCCGACGTCCTTGACCTATAAAAGATGGACGCTTGATGAAAGGGGGGGCTCTCTGGTTGACACGGCCACATGGAGGGAGACCTTCATAAAATAGAGGGACGGCCACGATATGCACAGGGAGAGAGACCAAAAGTTTCTTTTTATCTTGTCCTGCAGGTTACAAGGAAGGACGTCTCCACTAGTGTGACGCATCCAGGAGGAGATACGGAAGAAAAGGAAGCATGCAATAAAAAGACTCACAAAAGATACCCTAAAGCCAAGACAGTCCCAACGCGATCTTCTTTACACAAATTGCCACCTCGCTGTTCTGAAACTCATCCGCGATAGCCCATGGTCCATCTAAGTTATCGCTGAATCGGTGCTATCTATGAACTATTGCTGACCTCCATCAGATTATGTGCTCCTTTCAACTGGTAAGTTTGAGATTGGTTTTGACCTGCTTACAGGTTGAAGTTGATCTAACCATCATTAACTTACTGAGTCCAATTGGAGTAAAAAATCGTGAATTTGACTCATGAGCTTGGGAAGTGTAATATCAAAATTTGTTCATGTCAATAGGATCGGGATAATGAGGGTCAATTTTGAGTCAAACTGTTGGTGTTTCATCTTGGATCCATTATGAATCGTGCAAATCGGTGTTTTCATCATTATAGCATGTTGACCTGACTTTCTCTGCTGTTTGAGTGCATATGAGTGTTGATCGATATTATTGCACGTCAATAATTCTTGATGGTCCTTGAGCTTCACCATGATAACTCTTTGCCCTTCACCGTGAGCATCCCCGCCGAGCATCCGTGAGACAACACCACCGGCCGCAGTCCACGATCCTCGTTCAAATTTGGCAATATTATTTACGAAATTAGGTAATTATCTTATCTAAATTTGATTTGAATATTTTATTGCCTAATATATGCTTTTCAATATCTTACGTGTATATTTGAATTATCGGCGTGTTCCCAATTATGATTTATTGCCCAATTTGCAACCGCACACAAATTTTTTATTCCATCTACAAGGCTTTAGATTGAATAATTAATCACATAGGAATAAAATTGATATCTTGATTTTTAAGGTGACGCCGGCCGATAGGCGGCGAGGGCGAGGGTTGCAGCCCTCGCCGCGATCCAGTGAGGGCTCACGGCCCTCGCCACCAGTGGGCTAGGGGCCGGCGACCCCGGCCGACCCTCCCCCCTCCGTTGCCGACCCTTCCCGGCGACGGCAGGGAGGCGGCGGTGGCGAGGGCTCAGCCCTCAGCCGCCCCCTTCGGCCTCCCCCTTTTTTTTAAAATTTTTTCTTAAACTTTTTAAATTTTTAGAATATTTTAAATAAAATTAAGTTTAAATCTAATTTAATTAACTTTTATATTATTATTTACACATCAGACACGAAATGGTGTCGTTTTTGCATTTTCTCACCACGTCAGCGTGCAAAACGATGCTGTTTTGGACCAAACTCACCAGAAAATTGCCACGTCAGCCATTTGGCCGGATTTTCGCCGAAGTGGCACCTAAGTGTTCCATTTAATTTCGAAACTAACACTTAAGTGTACCTTTTCAAAGTTATGGCACTTAAGTGTCCTCCCATGCCAAGTTATGGCACTTGGGCTTCAGCCGGTTCATTTAGTTAGAAATTGCTCGTCATTAGAATTATGTCATTTGGTTAATTTAGATTGCATATTTAATTGTTGCATTTCTTTAATTTCGAATCTCATGGAAAATATAAAGAATTATTTTTTAGTAGGATAGACCACATGCTTATTTATGTCATATTGCTTAGGTCATATAGGATAGGTTTTACTGCTATGTCATATCATTTCATGTTAGATTAGAAGCATTGTATTGCATATGGATTATATTCTCATTAAAAAAGTGAAAACAAAAAGAAATTGCGTGTTAATTAGAAATCATATCTAGGGTTGATGATGTGAATTCTAATCTAACAACGCAAATACTTTCGTTGCTATAAAGTAAGTCCTGCATTATTTTTTATTTGCTTTCTTGGGTGTTAAATTGGTGAATTGCGCACCTGCATGATCATCTTATATGTTAGAAAAATATATTTAAAATCAATACAAGCTGCATGCAAAAACATTTTTGAAAATAAAAAAAATGGTACCGAAAGGGCATTAGAGAAGTCTAATGTAACCAAGTCCCCGTACCCAAATCTCTAGTTCGTAGGAGTAAAATAATCCTCCCATTATTTTACTTAAGTGTCTAATCGACCTACCATAAACTAATTAGTGGTGACTCCTAGATAAAATCCATTTGTATGTTAAAAAATTTGAACCTAAGTCGCAAATTGGTATGAGCTTGGGAGAGCCCGAGCTAAGGTGGTGCACCGGAAATTTAGGTCGCAATAGTAGTAATCCAATTAAAAATTCATGAATCAGATTTCACATTAAATTAAGTATACTAATTTGAGATTTTTAATAATAATCACCCAATTAAAAATTCATGGGTCATATTTCATATTTGGTCAAAGTTTTGACACCACTTTTCGTCATCATTATCTCTTATCAAAACCAAATGGATGATTGTTGGCCGGCAAGTGCACCAGTAGAAATTCATATTAGATTAGGTATACTAATTTGAGATTTTTCATAATGATCACCCAATTAAAAATTCATGAGTCAGATTTCATAGTTAGTCAAAGTTTTCACACCACTTTTCGATGTCATTATCTCTTATCAAAACCAAATGGATGACTGTTGGCCGGCGAGTGCACCTGTAAAAGTTCATATTAGATTAGGTATACTAATTTTAGATTTTTCATAATAATCACCCAATTAAAAATTGATAGGTCAGATTTCATATTTGGTCACAACTTTTCCATGTTATTATCTCCTATAAAAACCAAATAGATGATTGTTGGCCGATGAGTGCACCAGTAGAAAATTCATATTAGATTAGGTATACTAATTTGAGATTTTTCATAATGATCGCCCAATTAAAAATTCATGGGTCAGATTTCATATTTGGTTAAAGTTTTGACGCCACTTTTCGGTGTCATTATCTCTTATCGAAACCAAATGGATGACTGTTGGCCGGCGAGTGCACCAGTAGAAATTCATATTAGATTAAGTATACTAATTTGAGATTTTTCATAATCATCACCCAATTAAAAATTCATGGGTCAGATTTCATATTTGGTCAAAGTTTTGACACTACTTTTCCGTGTCATTATTTCTTATCGAAACCAAATGGATGACTGTTGACCGGTGAGTGCACCAGTAGAAACTCATATTAGATTAGGTATACTAATTTGAGATTTTTCATAATGATCACCTAATTAAAAATTCATGAGTCGGATTTCATATTTGGTCAAAGTTTTAACACCATTTTTCGGTGTCATTATCTCTTATCGAAACCAAATGGATGATTGTTAGCTAGTAAGTGCATCGGTAGAAATTCATATTAGATTAGGTATACTAATTTGAGATTTTTCATAATGATTACCCGATTGAAAATTCATGGGTCGGATTTCATATTTGATCAAAATTTTAACGCCACTTTCGGTGTCATTATCTTTCATCGAAACCAAATGAATGACCATTGGCCGGTAAGTGAACCAATAGAAATTTATATTAGGTTAGGTATACTAATTTGAGATTTTTCATAATGATCACCCCATTAAAAATTCATGGGTCGGATTTCATATACTTTCCGGTGTCATTATCTCTTATCGAAACCAAATGGATGACTGTTGGCCGATGAGTGCACTAGTAGAAATTCATATTAGATTAGATATACTAATTTGAGATTTTTCATAATGATCACCCTATTAAAAATTCATCGGTCAGATTTCATATTTGATCAAAGTTTTGACACCACTTTTCGGTGTCATTTTCTCTTATTGAAACCAAATGGATCACTGTTGGCCGATGAGTGCACCAGTAGATATTCATATTAGATTAGGTATACTAATTTGAGATTTTTCATAGTGATCACCCAATTAAAAATTCATAAGTCGGATTTCATATTTGGTCAAAGTTTTGACACCAATTTTCGGTGTCATTACCTCTTATCGAAACCAAATGGATGACTCTTGGCCGGTGAGTGCACCCGTAGATCGAGAACGCTGGGTTTCCTGGCCGACGCGCCTCTCCGTCTTCCTCGTTCCCCCGCCTTTAAAACCCCTTCTTCTCAGGCAGAAAAGTCAACATCTTTCCGAATTACACTTCACTTCTTGTTCACCGGCGACGAAGCTCCGATTCCCTTCTCCTCGCTCCGTCAAGAACCCTTCCGATTCCCCCTCCGACGATGGATCAAGCCTTATGGCGTGCCTGGGTCATCAAGAACCACCTGACCCAAGACCCGTCTCCCCAGACCTGTTCCCTTTCCGGCACCCCGTGCCTCGACTACTCCCCGCCCGAGCTCATCGAGCCGGCAAGCTTCGACGTCGCTGCGATGCGGGCGCTCCTGGACGGCCACAACGTGCCGGAGCGAGACTGGCTGTTTGGGCTCATGACCCAGAGCAAGCTCTTCAACCCCCGGCAGGTGGGCAGTCGGGTCTTCGTCGCACCAGACTACAACCAGTCCATGGAGCAGCAGCGGGAGTTGACGATGAGGAGGATCGAGTTTCTTCTCGAGAGGGGTGTCGTTGAGGGGTGGCTCACGAGGGGCACCGTGGAGGAGGAGCTGCGGACGTTTGCGCTGCAGGAGGTGGCCGACATATACGACCACTCGTTGGCAATCAAGCTTGGGGTCCACTTCTTCTTGTGGTGCGTCTCGCTTGTATGGTTTTGAGTTTTTGCTTCAATTATGGAACGACGATTGTGTTCTCAGGTAGTTGACTTTTAAGGTTTGCATGGTAACATGTTTGTTTCTCTCAATTTTTATTCTTTTGTTCCCCGGAACAAAACAAGTAAATCCGTTTGGTAAAACTTTTGTTCCCGGAAACAATTTCTCTATTTTTTTTGTTCTCGGGAACATTCTAGAATAGAAATAAGAAAAAAAAAAGTAACTTCTTATTTCCGAAAACAATTTCTAGAAATAAGCCGATTTTCTTTTTTATTTTTCTTTTGTTCCTCTCTTTTGCCACGGCCACCTCCAATCACCCGTAGCCATCTCCGTCCACCGCCCGCCGCCCGTTGGCCGTCGTCGCCCGCCGCCACCGTTGCATGACGGCCAACCGCGGACCGTCACCACTTACCGCCACCGCACAACCCATCGGCCGCCGCCAGAGGCAAACGAGTGGCCACGGGAGGCGATGGCCAAGGCTGTGTGGCGACAGTCCGCAGCAGGCGGTTGTGTAGCAACGGCGGCGAGCGGCAACGGGCGGCGGCGTTTGGCGGTCGATGATCAGCAATCCGTGAGCAAAAATAAAAAGCGAATAAACACAAAAAAGAAACTGTTTCGTACCAAACGCATTTCTATTCTTATTGTATTTCAAGAGTAGAAATTTTATGTAGTTACCAAACACTTTATTGTACTCAGAAATTGTTCCCCAGAGTAGAAAAAAAAACTATTTCTGAAAAGAAAATAAATAAAAAAGAACTATTTCTGAAAAGAAACCGTTCCTCAGCCAAGAAGCGTTACGATGCGCACCCTTAGTTAACATTGGAGAAAGATGGCTATTTTTGTAATGTTTGTAGTCATTGTTGAACTTCGTACTTGGTTGGATATCATTATGGGCAATTGAATTGAATTCTCTGTTTATTCGGTTCGTTGTCTGGTAATTTTCACAGACAGGGTAGGATTCTCTCTCTCTCCCTGGTGGCTCTGTAAGGGCTTGTTTGTTAAAAATTATTATTGTTTTCTGGAATAACTATTTCTATTTTTTTTCCAGGGAAAGGAAAAATAATAGAAATGTGTTTGGTAAAATTTTTGTTTCCGGAATAAAAAAAAAAACCTATTTTTTTCCTGATAATAGATTTAGAACAAAGACAAGAAGTAGAAAAAAAAGTAGTTTCTTGTTCTCGAGAATAATTTTTTCTTCTCTCTTCTTTTTTATTCTCTTTTCTCTTCTTCTCTTTGCTATTCTTTATCTTTTCTCTCATTCTTCTTCCTTTTGGCCGATCGCCGACCTCGGCCATCGCCGACGACCGGCCAACAAGGGCTGGTGAACGGCAGATGAGGGCCAGCGACCTTGTTGGACCATCGCCGACCCCCGATGATGCCGAGCCATGGCGAGGCTCGACCTCGCCAGGCCAAGGCGAGGCCGACCTCGCATCGCCTGGGCAAGGTCGAGCCTCGCCAGTGGCCTAGCGAGGCCGAGCCTCGCGGTGGCCAAGCGAAGCTCTAGCAAGCTCGCCGGACCTCGCCCAGCCGGTCGCTAGCTGCCGACAACCGAGCACAAAGGAGGAAGCAACAGAGAAAAGAAAAAGAATAAAGAATAAAGAAAAAAAGAAACATGATAAAAATATTAAAATATTAAAAGAAATAACAAAATTATACAATTTTACCAAAGGCAATTCTTTCCCAGAAATAGAAATTTTATGCAATTACCAAGCGCGTTCTTATATTGAGAAATTGTTCCTGGGAGCAGTAACAAAAAAAAAAATATATATATTTCTGATCAAAAATTGTTTCCAAAAATAGAAGCGTTACCAAACGTGCCATAAGTCTCCTATATTTTTCTGCATATGTTGTTAATGCGCTTGGTCTGCGTCCCGCATTACTTTTCTGCTTAGGTGAATGTGGTGCATCTGTTTGGGGTCTCGTATCCTTTACCTAAGATTAGTGTGATTTTAAGGATGCTTACATCTGTTTGCTTTGATGGGATTTCAGGGGTGGCGCTATCCAATTTTTCGGCACAGAGCGGCACCACGTGAAGTGGTTGAGAGACACCGAGAATTATGTGGTCAAGGGTTGTTTTGCGATGACTGAATTGGGGCATGGGAGTAATGTATGCAACCTTGGTGAACTATGTTATGACCGACTCTCTTTTCTGATGGGTCCTATTTATGAGCGAATTCAATGTGTGTGTTATTCCTTGATGAGTTTTTGTTTAAACTGATTGCTTGCTATTGGGGTTTGTGCTGTCAGGTTCGAGGCATTGAAACAGTTACGACATATGATCCAAGGGCCAGGGAGTTTATTATTAACACTCCATGTGAGTCAGCACAGAAATATTGGATTGGAGGAGCAGCACATGTAATTACACTTTTACTCGCAAAATAAAATTTGCTTGCATTATGTAGCCAAGAAATATGACAGTGTCTTACTTTTTTATCATATATCTTTGTTGTGAAAGCACCGTGTGTCCTTTCTATTAATATACTTGTTATTGTGGCTGTGCAGCATGCAACGCACACAGTGGCCTTTTCCCAGCTCAATATCAATGGGATCAATCAAGGGGTCCATGCATTTATAGTACAGATAAGAGATGCAGATGGCAACATCTGTCCTAACATACGTATAGCCGATTGTGGGCATAAAATTGGTCTGAATGGTGTCGACAATGGTCGGATATGGTAATTACTTGTTGTTCATCAGTGCAAATTTTGCTCACATGTGCATATCTTTGTCTGGTCTAAGAAGTTCCTTCAATGCGGTGGATTAGGTTTGATAACGTGCGGATACCACGGGAGAACTTGTTGAATTCAGTGGCTGACGTTTCGCCAGATGGGGAATATCTTAGTGCTATAAAAGACCCTGATCAAGTAATTCACATCTAAAATTGCAGACACACAACTTTCTTAAGTTCTTTTCTGTTTTTTTGTTTTTCTTGACATGTTTGAGCTGGATAGCAGCAGGAGAGCATGTTTTATATGTTCAATGGAGTTTCTCAAGTGATAGTTGCACTTCCATTTTCCAGAGATTTGCAGCATTCTTGGCTCCTTTAACAGCTGGGCGTGTAAGTCTTGCAGTCAGTGCAATTTACTCTGCCAAGGTAATTTTAGTTAAGTGCTTTTGTGAGTTTTATCGGTTATCAAGTTAACTTTAGAATTACTATGCAATGACTGGAGGTGAATGCTATACGAGCATCATGATGTATCTAATGTTCATTTTATCAGATTGGTTTGGCAATCGCCATACGGTATGCATTGTCGAGGCGAGCATTTTCAATTGCACCCAACCAGCCTGAAGTACTATTGCTGGACTACCCAAGTCATCAACGGAGACTCTTACCTCTCCTTGCAAAGACGTTAGTTTTCTCTCTTTAATTGCATTAATAGCTGGATGTCTGCGTTTCAATATCATGTCATGAGATGTGTTTTCTACATTGGTTGGATATTGTTAATATTCTATGGAAAAAGACGGTATTTGCAAGTTGCAGCAGACTTTATTGTATAATTGTCACTCTCATCAAGTGACTTTGCCTTTTGGTTTAATTTAATTGCCGTGACACACGGTTTCAATTTATCATGAATTATTTCAGCACCTTGTATCATTCCTTGAAATTGATATGACCTCCTTTCATTAGCTTTGCATTAGAAAAAATTGCAATATGTCGATTGCCCCGTTGCTAAGCCTTTTTTACCCTTAAGTTCAAACCTTCTGGAATGTAATATTTTAGCGTTGGGGGTTCCTTATACTTGTTGCCATTCAACAAGCACACAAGAAATGTCAAGCCAAATTTATCAGTTAATGAGTGCTTGTTTGAATCGCTAACTTTATTGATGTGCATTATTTCATTAGCTATTATATGATCAGCCTAAAAATATATAACGCCTAACAGTAAAGTTCATAATTCTGAGTCGCTAGTTTGACAATTTGGCATATATTTATGTTGTTCTGAGCATTATTCCATTCCATGGCAGATATGCAATGAGTTTCTCTGCCAACCACTTGAAGATGATTTACGTGAAGCGGACACCTGAATTGAACAAAACCATTCACATCCTCTCTAGCGCGTTTAAGGCTTCATTTACCTGGCATAACATGCGGACTCTTCAGGAATGTCGTGAAGCTTGTGGAGGACAAGGCCTCAAGACTGAAAATCGTGTTGGCCATTTGAAAGGTGAAAAGATGTGCAGTCCACATTTGAAGGGGACAACAATGTTTTGATGCAACAGGTTGTCACCTTTAAATTCCTACTGCAAAAGGGAAAAACAAGTTAATTATTTTGAAGTACTTTTAGTACATGAGGTGAATTCGTCTATTTGATTTGTTGTTCATTTTCTTTCTGATAGTGAGACCAAGGGAAATGGATATAAAATCATGTTTAGGATCTGTCAGTGTTTAATTCAGAATAGACTTGAGTGCTTTTTAACTGGTCACTGTTTATGTGGTAGTTAGGTTAAAAATTAGTGACATGACTTTGCAACTTCTATTCTGAACGGCCCTCTAGTTGTAATTTCTGTAAATATGAGCATGTTCGGGATGGTCCCTTTTTCTTCTTGTTTCCTACTTTTCTTAGGTCTCTATTTTCGTCTGAAGTAGTGAAAAGTGCAATAGACAATGAATTGCCATCCAAGGACGTAAAATATATGTATAAGCAGCTTTTTTCATTTTTATCATCATGAGGGCTGCAAAAGTTAACATTTCGACTAGTTTTTCGTTTGTTTATTTTTATCTTTGATTCTCTAAAAAGGAAAATTGCAGAGCCGTAACCACAGATGGGTGCAAACATCTGTCACCCTGCAAAAAGTGGGAAATGAACAAAAAGATCGTTCTAAATTATGTTATATGTACTTGAAAAGGCCTCCATTGAACCGGTTAAGACATGGAGCCCTGATTTTTTTGTTGTTCCCTTTTCCTTTTATGGGTTACATGCTTGTAGCACCTTGTTCCATCTCTTGCTATATCTGTCTTATCAGCATGAACTACTCATCTTAGTTGGTAGTTTGCTTCTGTATAATTTACTTGCGATGCAATAGGTGATACTTCCTACTAATTATCTGTGCTCTTAAAAGGTTTTCTCAGTCGAATGTGTGCTATTGTTAATTCAGATAAGCAAGACGCTCTTTGCTGAATATCTAGCAGCTCAAAAGAGAAATAAGCCATTTAAAGGTTTGGGATTGGAACACATGAATGGACCATGCCCTGTGCTACCGCAGCAGCTCCCCAGCACTGTGCTTAGAAGTGGCCAGTTCCAGGTTGATGCCTTCCATGTGAGGGAGAGAGATTTATTGAATCGTTTTGCTGAGGAGATATTGCAACGTCAAGCACGAGGAGAAAGGAAAGAGCATGCATTGCTTTCGGTGAGTACATGTTATGTCGAAATGAAGAAATAACCCCCCCCCCCCAAACTCTCTCTCTCTCTCTCGCTCTCTCTTAAATTGTTTTCTTTCACCATTCCAGAGTTACCAGCTTGCAGAAGACTTGGGTCGAGCTTTTTCAGAACGATGTGTACTGCAAAATTTCGTAGAAGTTGAAGAAAATTCACCGGCTGGTTCATTGAAGGTAAATCTGCATTTATTCTCCCCAATACTGACATAACATTCACTTGGAGGAATGAGCAGTTCATTATTGGCCAGTTTGATAGGATTTAATGTAACTAAAATAACACAGTAGGCTATCTATGATTTAAATGAAAAAAAATAAGGAAATGATTGGAAAGTAGATCTGCTTCTCTTCTTGCATCTGGTTTCGCAGTCATAATAAATGCAAAAAGTGCCAAAACACTAAGTAAGAAATGTTGGACGTTAATATCTGTGTCTAATCTTATGGTACTTAATTGGTGAAGCCTTCAGGAAGCTACAGTAAAAAAATCACTGCAAATGTCTAAAGCCCATCGTTGTAGCCAAAATTATAATGCACATTAAACATGTTCTTGATTTGTCGATGACCCCATGATTTCGGGTAGGTATCCATTAGAAACAGGGTATTATATGCACCTTGAGTTGAAGGATATTTGTTTCCACGAATTTTTTTTTTTGCTTTCGTCCCCTTTATCTATGAATTAGATGACATGACAAGCTGTCCTGTAGTGCTAAGTATACGAGACTTATAAGCCTTGGAGTGCTTTATCGCGTGCGCTTTTGTGCACTGTGCTTTGGGCTGTACTGAATATGCAAATCTTTGTATTTATCTGCAGGACATGCTGGCTCTGCTGAGATCCATGTATGCCTCGACCTGCATGGAAGAGGATGTTTCATTCTTGCGGTATGGCTACTTATCGACAGAGAATGCAAATTCGCTGCTGTACGGAAGGGCCGGAAAAAATTCGTGCATTGCTAAACTCTGCAGCGAGTTGAGACCGCACGCGCTCGCTTTGGTCAATTCCTTTTCGGCATTCTTTTTCGATGCTAAAGCTTTCATTCCTCTATGAGCCCTATAGCTTTTAATTGGGTTGAAGCAAATTCACGGTCTTCAGTTCAACACTAGAGCTTGCTGGCATGGGATAGTTGCCCACACCGCCATCTAACAAAGTCTGTGATTTGGTTGAGTTACCTAATGGTGCGAAGGCCATTGGTTGTAAATGGGTCTTCAAAACTAAGAAGGATTCATTGGGTAACATTGAAAGATATAAAGCTAAACTTGTTGCCAAAGGATTCACTCAAAAGGAAGGAATCGATTACACGGAGACTTTTTCTCATGTATCTAAGAAAGATTCTCTTCGTATTGTTTTGGCATTGGTTGCCCATTTTGATATGGAATTACATCGATGGATGTGAAAACGACGTTCCTCAATGGAGAACTGAGGAGGAGGTTTACATGAAACAACCTCGAAGGATTCTCTTCTAGTAAAGGTGAGCATTTGGTGTGCAGGCTTAAGAAATCTATATATGGCTTGAAACAAGCATCCCGCCAATGGTACTTAAGGTTTCATGATGTCATCTCTTCATTTGGCTTTGTAGAGAATGTCATGGATCAATGTATATACCAGAAGGTTAGTGGGAGCAAAATTTGTTTCCTTGTCTTTGACACATTATGTTGTTTATGAGAATAACATTTAACCTTGGTTGTAGAATAAACATAGGGTTTATTCATTAAGGTTGTCACATATGAGTTGATATTAAAGAAATAAGATGCATTGTGATACATGGAAGATATTATTCGTATGTTGATCCATGTTTTTGTTTCTTTTCTTTAAACATAAAGATGCATTGGATGAAAATGATGGGATCTATTTATTTTGTATCCAATAAATTCTCGGAATGAACGAGAACAAGAACAAAATGGCTTCCGCATAGAATTATTTTGTCTTACATTAAATTCTCGGAAGAAAATGTAGATTGTGTAGCTGAGGTTTCTGCTGTCTTTCGTGCCACACACATCATGTAGTTTGCATCCTGATTATTTCTCTGGTTTCTTGTACTTGGGTCAACGACCCTCCTCATGGGAAAGTATATACTTGGTCATGGAATTTGTTCCCTACGTCAGTGTGGATTTGATATGGCCAAGAAATGATCAATAATGGAAGAAAGTGGCTTTGTAATATTGGGCAATAAAAATATTCTGCTGAGCTTTGAAAGCTTTCATTTGACATATTTTCAGCCGGTTGATGATCAGTTCATTCTGGCTTTGCTCCCACGAAGCTTGTCCAATAACAGTAGTTGCCTTTTATGCTGACAGAATGCCAGAAAATTGACCACAGTGCATTAAAATGCTTTAGCATGTGAATTTGAACCCAGCCATGAGAATTTCTCTATTGGCTTCTTCCAAACCGGGCTAAATGTAAATCTGCTGTGATAGAGGTCAAACTGTGACAGGAGCTTCAAATTAGAATCAAATGATGACTATGAAAAATTGTTAGATGAAGAGGAGGAGATTGATTCCAGAAAACCTGCAGAGTCGGGTGGAAGAGGCCGAAGCCTTCGAGGATTCATTCATGGAGCGCGGTCAGTTGAGGCACCTCAAAATGTGCAGTTCACAAGCTTTAAGTGACATATCGGTGGATACAACGACTGACTACATGAATGTACCGAAAGCATTTATGTAGGGGTTGGAGCAACTGCAAAGAACAGATGACAGACTGCACCTATGCTGCTTCCACGAATTTTGGAGAAAATATAGCCAACATAACAGATTCAGTTCTTTCTGTTCCTCCTTCTCCCTTTAATAGTCTCTTGATCTTCCTCTCTTGTCCCACAGAATCACTGTGGATTTTGACATTTCTGTCCAACGGGTATTCTTCTTTCTTTTCCTTTTTCTTTCCTGGATAGTTTCATTGCGATGTGATAATCTCACAACGTCATCTTGTTCCTGTTCTATTACGTTTCTCTCTTACGTTTAATTCCTTGCCGCAGTTTCCAAAATTGATTAGCAAAACATCTTACCCTAATTACGCTTTTAGATAATGTTATAAAAGTGCCAAATCTTGAAATATCAAACGTCAAATATTTAAGATCTGCACTTGTTTCATGAAAATTCTTGCTGTACTAACTTTCATTATTCAGGCATTACATAATTACCAGTTATATGATTTTGCAGCCCCTTTAGACTGCCAGGAACTTCTTGTCGCTTGGAGTTTGCGACTTACAGCAAGAACATTCCTCGCCGTCTTGCGCACGGAAACAACACCGGAGCAGGGCGGAGAAAGAACACAACGACGCAGGCCAAAGAAGCAACGAGCTTTGGGGCAGAGACCGAAGATGACCCGCCGGAGCAAGGCGGAGGAGCAACGTACTTTCGGCCAGAGAGCGAATTCTCACCCAAAATTTTCAAGTGAGAAGGAAAGAAAGGACGACAGAGAAAGCTCCTTTAATGCGTGCAGGCCTAGTCCATTAGAGAGGAGAGAAAAAAGCAGCAGCAGATTTATTAATGACTGTGAATTTTTAAGCAGAAAAGGAAAAATAATATATTTTGTGCAGAAAAACCGGTAGAACGAGTAGCGCATCGTGGAACCACGCGTCATTTCCTCATTGGTCGGGGTTCACGCTGGCTTGCCAGTCGGTTGCCCTTATTAATTATTAATTTACTGACATTTAAGGAAGTCTACTGAAATAGAATTGTAAATTTGCACAATCAATGAAGGAGAATACTCATGGATGGGTTCCGTCGATTGCGAATTTAAAAAGGAACGATGCAACCATAGGTAACTTCACTAAGAATAGATGGAGAGAGAGAGTTACAATAATTTTAAGTTTGCTTACTATTTTGCAAGAGAGGTTATAATTATTGAGACCTTTGAATTTACGATTACTTTAGATAATTTATTATGTCAATTATCAATCATTATTTACATGAACTTATATGTAATTTATAATTATTTTAGCCAATTATAAATTATAAGTTGTGTTTCTTACGACAAAAGATTGGTCTTGTTGATCAAGCAAAGAAAAGTGAGACCCAAGCTGTCTTGTGGTCTAGCTAGGTTTTTTTTAGGGCTACATTATTGTACCCTAGAATATGTAGATGTACAAGTTTTCTTTCAAGCACTATGTAACATTACTCCAATAAAATGAGAATTTATACAAAGTCCTTTCACTCATTTTATCATTGTTTGGAAGACCTAGTGTTTTGTCGATTTTAGATCTCACAACAAAATATCTTTCACTAAGTATTACATTTTTGGTTTTTATTTAGGAAGATTCCGGTTTTGTGTTAACTTTGAACATAAAGGGTTAAATAAGAATGAGACTATACACTTTATACTCTCAAAATTAAAGAAGTCATTGACTTATCACACAGTTAATATCAATGATCATTAATGTCGAAACCTAAGCAATGACATCATTCAAACTCACTTGAATATAATAATGAAAACTCATTAAAATGAAAGTGCTCTATACAATAACAAGGTACTTCGAAAACGCTAGATATGAACAAGATGCTTAATAAAACACTGATTTCTACTAATTTTGAGGACGCAAAGTCTGAATTTAATCAGAATTTAATCAATGACGCTGGAAAATGAGGACAACACCTAGTAGACAATAATCTAAGATGGATTTAAGGACACAACATCAGAAACTAATCAAAGACATTGGATAATGATAACAACACCTAGTAGACACTACTCCTAGATGCACATATGCACACGTTGAAATTTAATCAACGACGTTGGACAAAGGCAATACCTAATGAACATCGTTCCTAGATGAAGATGAGAACACAACGTCAGAATCTAATCAACGATGCCAGACAATAGGCTAGCACTGGAATCTAATTGATAGCACTTCCCGAGAGATAAACACTCGCCAAAAATTGAATCTACGATGGAAATCTTAAGTTACAGTTAGACTAAAATAAGTAAGGATAAAGGCAATATAAAGTAATTTTTGTGTTGTCCAGGGAATATTTGTTGGAGTGCTTGCGGTATTTATAAGCCCATTTGATAACTATCAATAGTCGGTTACTTCCTCCTTAAGAGTCACTCCACATTCCATAGTGAACCGCCTTATCCATGTTTAGATTTTGACTCGTTGGACAACATTCTCGCAGCTTGTCTAGCAAGTATTAACGGCTCCTTCTTTGAGTTTAGCGCCTTTTTAACTATTCCCACATATTTCCACCATCCATATTGTGCCTTCATCAATGATCTTTGGCTTCGACATGTGACAACCCACTGCTTCATCATAGTATTATATGTCTTTGTTTGTCGAAATTCAGTCCAAAGTTTTTCAAAGTTCTTAATCATCTACTTATGGACTGAGCTGATGTGAATTATGACTCATGTACAGCTATGATGGCGATCTTAACACTTTCTACTCCTTGTGCCTAGCATGTGCTTGTAGGGATAATTTTGGATGTCGACACCTAGTAATTTCCTAAATTAAATGTCCCAATTTAAAAGTCAAAAGTCTAGACGATCTCTAAATTTGGGGCACTTCTTTTTTAACTTTTTTTAGATATATGAAAATCTTATGGGTCTCAACATGGGGGATAATATCTATTTTGAGCACATCTCTGTGTTTCGTAATTACGTCATAATTGTGGAACTTTCAAAAAGGAAAGGCCGATTTTATCCTTAAGATTTAAAATTTAGCAGTTAAGCAAATGATGTATCCCGGGACATTGACATTTTTGTCATATCTTATTCCACGATCGTGCTGGCATGTTAACTCGTCCATCAATATGACACGCACAAATCTCTCCCATAATTTTGGCGCCAACTTGTACATTTCACCCGGAGAAAGGCACATCATAATGTCCTTGAGAACATTGAAATTCTAATCAAATCTCCAACCTCCCTAACTCGTAATTAGTGGAATAACATCGCATCATCATTGCCATTTTCTTACCTAATTCTTTAATAATGCAGATTAGCAGTATCTCACACCAAGGTTGGCACGTTGCTAATTTTAAACATTGATTATGAGCCCAACAATACAAAAGAAATCATAATCGTGTCGAAATCAAAATCAATACCTATCCTTTTCTCTCATGTCTAAAATGAGGGCTGGATTTTACTTCCAGGGGTTTCAAATTCAAGATCTTTCTATGAAATAATAGCAGCAATACAATAGAAGTAAAATATTTAATCCCTTCCTCATCCGAAAAAGAGAACAAAATATGGAAGAAAAAGAGTTCTTTTAAGAATGCCGAGAGTAGGAGGGGAAACAAACCGGCAAAAAGGAATGATATTCTAGAAGGAGTTGCCTTTTTAGTAAAAGAAAAACCACCAAAAATCCCAAATTTTGCATAAAGTGACAAATTTACCACAAACTTTTTTTGTGACGTGAAAAATCCCGAACTTTACCAACTGTAACACATTTACTCCAAACTTTTTTTTGTGATACAAAAAACCCTGAATTTCTATCCGTGTGACACATTTACCCTAAACTATAGAGCATTTTGGTCTTTTTACTTTTTAATTTTTTTTTTTTTTTTTTTCTTCTTCTCTCTTCCCTCCGCCGGAGCCAGCGGAGGGAAGCCGGCATCCGGAAAGGGCTGCCCTCGCCGGCGTTCGACGAGGGCTACCCTCGCCGGCGTCGAGCAAGGGTCACCCTCACCTAGGCTGACTAGGGCCGCCCTCGCCAGCGTCGGGTGAAGGCCTCCCTCGGCTAGGTTGGGCGAGGGCACCCCTCGCTCGACACCAACAAGGGCACCCGTCACTCGAGTCCGGCGAGGGGTGCCCTCTCCAGGCCCGACGCAAGCAAGGGCACCCCTTGCTCGAGTCCAGCGAGGGGTGCCCTCCCCAGGCCGACGCAAGCGAGGGCAGCCCTCGTCAATGTCGGGCGAGGGCCTCCCTCTCCAGGCCCTCGCTGGCGCCGGGCGAGAATGGCCCTCGCCAGATTTGGGGAGGGCACCTGTCGCCCAACGTCGGCGAGGGCTAGGCGAGGGGTGCCCTCGCTGAACTCAGGCGAGGGGTGCCCTCGCCAAATCTAGCAAGGGAGGCCCTTGCCTGACCTAGCTGAGGGTCACCTTTGCCCAACGCCGACGAGGGCGACCCTCGCCCGACGCCGACTCCCCTCCGCCATGGCCGGCGAAGAGAAGAGAGAAGAAGAAGGGGAAAAAAAAAGGAAAAACATTATAAAAATATGAAAATACCTTTGATGGAGTAAATGTGTCACAGTTTATAAATTTTGGGATTTTTCACGTCACAAAAAAATTTGTTTGGTAAATTTATCACTTTGAGCAAAATTTGGGGTTTTTGGTGGTCTTTTCCCCTTTAGTAAAGATATAGTTTTGAATATTAAATGGTATCCAATTGGCACACTGCCCAAGATGATCACCGTCGTGCACAACACGGTTTGGAAACTCTGATGTTCCGAGAGAGAGAGAGAGAGAGAGAGACGGGACCATCCCTTTCGACCGCCATTTTCCTACATACGTGGCTATGATCAACCGCAGAAGTCGCGGAAATTTCACGTGCCATGATTGAATCGGGCCAATGAATGGACTCCATCCCAAATATTTTGATATAATTCAGGAATTGTGTACCAAAATTTTAAAAATTAAATTGAACAAATTAAAAATAATTAGCATGACGAAAAATCATCAACTAATATACACTTGACAAATATATCCCGAATTAATTTTTTAATTACAAAAAAATTCAAATTGATATAATTATAATAAATCTTCTTGTTAAATTGATGAGTTACATGGCACGTGACAGTTAATGGTTATATCAATTTGAGATATTGAAATGTACCGATTTCTAATTTTTTCCACAAAATTAATCCAATTTAATGAAAATTAATAAAAGATCCTTACCAAAAAAATAAAAATAAAAGGTAAATTTATTATAAATGTACCAGTTTAGTTTAATTTATTAAGAATATACTATTGAGATTTTCCATGGTAGTAATCCAATTAAAAAATCATGAGTCAGATTTCATATTAGATTAGTTATACTAATTTGAGATTTTTCTTAATGATCACCCCATTAAAAATTCATGGGTCAAATTTCATATTTGTTCAAAGTTTTGACACCACTTTTCGGTGTCATAATCTCTTATCGAAACCAAATGGGTGACTGTTGGCCGGCGAGTGCACCAGTAGAAATTCATATTAGATTAGGTATACTAATTTGAGAATTTTCATAATGATCACCCCATTAAATATTCATAGGTCAGATTTCATATTTCGTCAAAGTTTTAACACTACTTTTCAGTGACATTATCTCTCATCGAAACCAAATGGATGACTGTTGGCCGGCGAGTGCAATAGTAGAAATTCATATTAGATTAGGTATACTAATTTGATATTTTTCATAATGATCACCCAATTAAAAATTGATGAGTCAGATTTCATATTTGGTCAAAGTTTTGACACCACTTTTCGGTGTCATTATCTCTTATTGAAACCAAATGGATGACTGCTAGCCGATGAGTGTGCTAATAGAAATTCATATTAGATTAGATATACTAATTTGAGATTTTTCATAATGATCACCCAATTAAAAATTGATAGGTCAGATTTCATATTTGGTCAAAATTTTGACGCCACTTTTCGGTGTCATTTTCTCTTATCGAAACCAAAAGGATGACTGTTGGCCGGTGAGTGCACCAGTAGAAATTCATATTAAATTAGGTATACTAATTTGAGATTTTTCATAATGATTGCCTGATTAAAAATTCATGATTCAGATTTCATATTTGATCAAAGTTTTAACACCACTTTTCAGTGTCATTATCTCTTACGCAACCAAATGGATGACTGTTGGCCGGCGAATGCACCAATAAAAATTCATATTAGATTAGGTATACTAATTTGAGATTTTTCATAATGATCACCCCATTAAAAATTGATGGGTTAGATTTCATATTTGGTCAAAGCTTTTTACTTTACTTTTCGGTGTCATTTTCTCTTATCAAAACCAAATGGATGATTGTTGGCTGGTGAGTGCACTAGAAGAAATTCATATTAGATTAGATATACTAATTCGAGATTTTTCATAATCCAATTAAAATTTGATGGGTCAGATTTTATATTTGGTCAAAGTTTTGACGCCAGTTTTCAGTGTCATTTTCTCTTATCGAAACCAAATGGATGATTGTTGGCCAGTGAATGCACCCGTAGAAATTCATATTAGATTAAGTATACTAATTTGAGATTTTTCATAATGATCACCCCATTAAAAATTGATGGGTCAGATTTCATATTTGGTCAAAGTTTTTACTTCACTTTTCGGTGTCATTTTCTCTTATCGAAACCAAATGGATGATTGTTGGCCGATGAGTGCACCAGTAGAAATTCATATTAGATTAGGTATACTAATTCGAGATTTTTCATAATGATCACCCAATTAAAAATTGATGGGTCATATTTTATATTTGGTCAAAGTTTTGACGCCAGTTTTCGGTGTCATTTTCTCTTATCGAAACCAAATGGATGATTGTTGGCCAGTGCATGCACCCGTAGAAATTCATATTAGATTAAGGATACTAATTTGAGATTTTTCATAATGATCACCCGATTAAAAATTCATAGGTCAGATTTCATATTTGGTCAAAGTTTTAACACCACTTTTCAATATCATTATCTCTTACGAAACCAAATGGATGACTATTGGCCGGCGAGTGCACCAATAAAAATTCATATTAAATTAGGTACACTAATTTGAGATTTTTCATAATGATCACCCCATTAAAAATTCATGGGTCAGATCTCATATTTGGTCAAAGTTTTTACTTCACTTTTCGGTGTCATTTTCTCTTATTGAAACCAAATGGATTATTGTTGGCCAATGAGTGCACCAATAGAAATTCATATTAGATTAGGTATACTAATTTGAGATTTTTCATAATGATCACCCAATTAAAAAGTGATGGGTCAGATTTCATATTTGGTCAAAGTTTTGACGCCAATTTTTGGTGTCATTTTCTCTTATCGAAACCAAATGGATGATTGTTGGCCGGTGCATGCACCCGTAGAAATTCATATTAGATTAAGTATACTAATTTGAGATTTTTCATAATGATCACCCAATTAAAAATTCTTGGGTCGGATTTCATATTTGGTCAAAGTTTTCACACCACTTTTTGGTGTCATTATCTCTTATGAAACCAAATGGATGACTGTTGGCCGGTGAGTGCACCAGTAGAAATTCATATTATATTAGGTATACTAATTTGAGATTTTTCATAATGATCACCCAATTAAAAATTCATAGGTTAGATTTCATATTTGGTCAAAGTTTTAACACCACTTTTCGGTGTCATTATCTGTTACGAAACCAAGTGGATGACTATTGGCCGGCGAGTGCACTAGTAAAAATTCATATTAGATTAGGTATACTAATTTGAGATTTGTCATAATGATCACCCCATTAAAAATTCAAGGGTCAGATTTCATATTTGGTCAAAGTTTTTACTTCACTTTTCGATGTCATTTTCTCTTATCAAAACCAAATGGATGATTGTTGGCCGGTGAGTGCACCAGTAGAAATTCATATTAGATTAGGTATACTAATTTGAGATTTTTAATAATGATCACCCAATATAAAAGTGATGGGTCAGATTTCATATTTGGTCAAAGTTTTGACGTCATTTTTCGATGTCATTTTCTCTTATCGAAACCAAATGGATGATTGTTGGCCGGTGAATGCACTCGTAGAAATTCATATTAGATTAAGTATACTTATTTGAGATTTTTCATAATGATCACCCAATTAAAAATTCATGGGTCCGATTTCATATTTGGTCAAAGTTTTCACACCACTTTTCGATGTCATTATCTCTTATGAAACCAAATGGATGACTATTGGTCGGTGAGTGCACCAGTAGAAATTCATATTATATTAGGTATACTAGTTTGAGATTTTCATAATGATCACCCAATTAAAAATTGATGGCTCAGATTTCATATTTGGTCAAAGTGACACCACTTTTCGATGTCATTATCTCTTATCGAAACCAAATGGATGACCATTGGCTAGTGAGTGCAGAAGTAGAAATTCATTTTAGATTAGATATACTAATTTGAGTTTTTTTCATAAAGATCACCCGATTAAAAATTCATGGGTTGGATTTCATATTTGGTCAAAGTTTTGACACTACTTTTCGGTATCATTATCTCTTATGAAACCAAATGGATGACTGTTGGCCGGTGAGTGCACCAGTAGAAATTCATATTAGATTAGATATACTAATTTGAGATTTTTCATAATGGTCACCCTATTAAAATTCATGGGTCAGATTTCATATTTGGTCAAAGTTTTAATGTCACTTTTCAATGTCATTATCAGTTATTGAATCCAAATGGATGACTATTGGCCGGTATATGCGCTAGTAGAAATTCAAATTAGATTAGGTATACTAATTTGAGATCTTTCATAATGATCACCCCATTAAAAATTCATCGATCAGATTTCATATTTGGTCAAAGTTTTGATGTCACTTTTTGGTGTCATTATCTCTTATCGAAACCAAATGGATGACTGTTGGCCGGTGAGTGCACCAGTAGAAATTCATATTAAATTAGGTATACTAATTTGAGATTTTTCATAATGATCACCTAATTAAAAATTAATGGGTCAAATTTCATTTTTGGTCAAAGTTTTGACACCATTTTTTGGTGTCATTATCTCTTATCGAAACCAAATCAATGACTGTTGGCCGGAGAGTGCACTAGTAGAAATTCATATTAAATTAGATATACTAATTTGAGATTTTTCATAACAATCATCCAATTAAAAATTGATGGGTCAGATTTCATATTTGGTCAAAGTTTTGACGTCCACTTTCGATGTCATTATCTCTTATCGAAACCAAATGGATGACTGTTGGCCGATGAGTGCACCGGTAAAAATTCATAGTAGATTATCTATACTAATTTGAGATTTTTCATAATGATCACCCGATTAAAAATTAATGGGTCAAATTTCATATTTGACACCACTTTTCAGTGTCATTATCTCTTATCAAAACCAAATGTATGAATGTTGTTCGGTGAGTGCACTAGTAGAAATTCATGTTAGATTAGTTATACTGATTTGAGATTTTTCATAACAATCATCCAATTAAAAATTGATGGGTCAGATTTCATATTTGGTCAAAGTTTTGACATCCACTTTCGATGTCATTATCTCTTATCGAAACCAAATGGATGATTGTTGGCCGGTGAGTGCACCAATAGAAATTCATATTAGATTATCTATACTAATTTGAGATTTTTCATAATGATCACCCGATTAAAAATTAATGGGTCAAATTTCATATTTGACACCACTTTTCAGTGTCATTATCTCTTATCGACACCAAACGGATGATTATTGGCCGGTGAGTGCACCAATAGAAATTCATATTAGATTAGGTATACTAATTTGAGATTTTTCATAATAATCACCCAATTAAAAATTCATGGGTCAGATTTCATATTTGGTCAAAGTTTTGACACCACTTTTCCATGTCATTATCTCTTGGGAAAATTCCAAATAAGGACCCGAAGTGAATCTTTTTTCTCAAATAAGCAGCCAAAATGAACTTTGTGTCAAATAAGGACCCGAAGTAGACCCATTATTTCAAATGAGGACTCGAAGTGAATTTTGTGTCAAATAATGATCCAAAGTGATCAAGTTAATCTCTATTGAGAACTTTAGTTCATCCACAGACATTTTCTAGCAATTAAAATAGGGGTAATTTTGTCAGAAATTTGTGATTTGAAAAAAAAAAGGGGAAATTCTAAATTAATTAAGTTTAGGTTATTCATTTAGATGTTTATGTTTTCTTCTTTCTTCTCTCCCACTACTCCTCAACCAAATTGCTACCCGGTCATCGTCACGACTCAATTCTTGTCACTCCTCACTTTGCTCGACCGGCGGAGAATTTGGGTCTTCGACTTTGCGGAGGATGGGTACAAGGAATGGGGAGAACTTCGGTCTTTGACTTTGCAGAAGATGGGTACAAAGAACAGGGAGACCATAGAAAACCTAGGGTTTTTTTTTTTTTTAGGATTTGTAATTTTCCCTATATATTTTTTGGACAAAATTGCCCAAACTCCGGTCGTCGGAAATGTCACATGCTTGATAGCCGGCGAATATTTGGCTGACTAGTAAGCTCAAGTTCTTATTTGGAATTGATTCAACTACTTGGTCCTTTTTTTTTGAGACAATGGTCAACTTTAAGTCTTTATCTGATACAAAGTCCATTTTTGGTCCTTATTTGAAAAAATTAGTCAACTTCGGGTCCTTATTTGGAATTTTCCCTTATCTCTTATCAAAACCAAATGGATGACTGTTGGCCGGTGAGTGTACCAGTAGAAATTCATATTAGATTAGGTATACTAATTTGAGATTTTTCATAATGATCACCCCATTAAAAATTGATGGGTCAGATTTCATATTTGGTCAAAGTTTTGACGTCACTTTTCGGTGTCATTATCTCTTATCGAAACCAAATGGATGATCGTTGGCCGGTGAGTGCACCAATAAAAATTTATATTAGATTAGGTATACTAATTTGAGATTTTTAATAATAATCACCCCATTAAAATTTCATGGGTCAGATTTCATATTTTATCAAAGTTTTGACACCACTTTTCGGTGTCATTATCTCTTATCAAAACCAAATGGATGACTGTTGGCTGGTGAGTGCACCAATAGAAATTCATATTAGATTAGGCATACTAATTTGAGATTTTTTATAATGACCACCTAATTAAAAATTCATGATTCAATTTCATTTTTGGTCAAAGTTTTGATACCACTTTTCGGTATCATTATCTCTTATCAAAACCAAATGGATGACTGTTGGCCGGTGAGTGCACCTGTAGATCGAGACCACCACGTTTCCAGCCAACGCGCCTCTCCGTCTTCCTCCTTCCCCCGCCTTTAAAACCACTTCTTCTCTAGCAGAAAAGTCAACATCTTTCCGGATTACACTTCATTTCTCGTTCGCCAGCGACGAAGCTCCGATTCCCTTCTCCTCGCTCCGTCAAGAACCCATCCGATTCCCCCTCCGATGATGGATCAAGCCTTATGGCGTGCCCGGTTAATCAAGAACCACTTGACCCAAGACCTATCTCCCCAAACTCGTTCCCTTTCCGGCGCCCCCTGCCTCGACTACTCCCCGCCTGAGCTCGCCAAGCCAGCAAGCTTCGACGTCGCCACGATGCGGGCGCTCCTGGACAGCCACAACGTGCCGGAGCGGGACTGGCTATTCAGGCTCATAACCCAGAGCAAGCTCTTCAACCCCCGGCGGGTGGGTGGTCGGGTCTTCGTCGCGCCGGACTACAACCAGTCCATGGAGCAGCAGCAGGAGATGACGATGAGGAGGATCGAGTTTCTACTGGAGAGGGGCGTGTTCGAGGGGTGGTTCACGAGGGGCACCGTGGAGGAGGAGCTGCGGAAGTTGACGCTGCAGGAGGTGGCCGACATATACGACCACTCGCTGGCAGCCACGCTCAGGGTCCACTTCTACTTGTGGTGTGTCTCGCTTGTGTGGTTTTGAGTTTTTGCGTCGATGATGGAACGACGATTGTGTTTTCGGGTAGTTAACTTTTAGGGCCTGTTACCACCAAACAGTGCTGGATTCTATTTTTTTGTTCCTAAGAGTAGTTAGCATTGGAGCAGGATGGTTATTTTTGTAATGTTTGTAGTCATTAATGTTGAACTTCATACTTGGTTGGATATCGTTATAGGCAATTGAGTTGAATTCTCTATTTATTCAGTTCGTTGTCCGGTAATTTTCACGGACAGAGTAGGATTCTCTCTCTTTTGGTGGCTTAAGGGCCTGTTTGTTAAAAATTATTTCTATTCCCCAGAACAACTATTTCTATTCTTTTGTTCCAGAACAAAAAAATGGGTCTATTTCTATTCTTTTGTTCCGGGGAACGAAAAAAGAATAGAAACGTGTTTGGTAAAAATTTTGTTCTCGAGAACAAAAAACCGATTTTTTTTTCCAGAGAATAAATTTGGAACAAAAATAAAAAATAGAAAAAAGTAGCTTGTTATTCCTGAGAACAATTTTTTCTTTTCTCTTCTTTTTTCTTCTCTTTTCTCTTCTTCTCTTTCCTCTCCTTCTTCTTCCTTTTGGCCGATCGCCAACCTTAGCCATGGCCACTGACCGGCCGACGAGGGCCGGCGATGCCAAGCCATGGCAAGGCCGACCTCACATCGCCCGGGCGAGGTTGAGCCTCATCGATGGCCTGGCGAGGCTCCAGCGAGCTTGCCGGACCTCGCCCAACCGGTCACTGGCCACCGGCAACCGGCCACAAAGGAGGAAAAGGAGAGAAAAGAAAAAAAAAAAAAAATATAATAAAAATATAAAAAATTAAAAATTAAAAGGAACAACAAAATTATACAATTTTACCAAACGCAGTTCTTTCTTGAGAATAGAAATTTGGTGTAATTACCAACGTTCTTATATTCAGAAATTGTTCCTGCGAACAGAAACAAAAAAAAAAAAAAATCATTTCTGATCAAAAATGGTTTCCAAGAATAGAAGTGTTACCAAATGCGCCATAAGTCTCCTATGTTTTTCTGCATATGTTGTTAATGCGCTTGGTCTGCATCCCGCATTTCTTTTCTGCTTAGGTGAATGTGGTGCATCTGTTTGGGATCTCGTATCCTTTACCTAAGATTAGTGTGATTTTAAGGATGCTTACATCTGTTTGCTTTGATGGGATTTCAGGGGTGGCGCTATCCAAATTTTCGGCACAGAGCGGCACCACGTGAAGTGGTTGAGAGACACCGAGAATTATGTGGTCAAGGGTTGTTTTGCGATGACTGAATTGGGGCATGGGAGTAATGTATGCAACCTTGGTGAACTATGTTATGACCGACTCTCTTTTCTGATGGGTCCTATTTATGAGTGAATTCAATGTGTTATTCCTTGATGAGTTTTTGTTTAAACTGATGGCTTGCTATTGGGGTTTGTGCTGTCAGGTTCGAGGCATTGAAACAGTTACGACATATGATCCAAGGACCAGGGAGTTTATTATTAACACTCCATGTGAGTCAGCACAGAAATATTTGATTGCAGAAGCAGCAAATGTAATGACACTTTTACTCGCAAAATAAAATTTGCTTGCAGTATGTAGCCATGAAATATGACACTGTGTCTTACTTTTTTATCATATATCTTCGTTGTGAAAGAACCGTGTGTCCTTACTGTTAATATACTTGTTATTGTGGCTGTGCAGCATGCAACGCACACAGTGGCCTTTTCCCAGCTCAATATCAATGGGATCAACCAAGGGGTCCATGCATTTATAGTACAGATAAGAGATGCAGATGGCAACATCTGTCCTAACGTACGTATAGCCGATTGTGGGCATAAAATTGGTCTGAATGGTGTTGACAGTGGTCGGATATGGTAATTACTTGTTGTTCATCAGTGCAAATTTTGCTCACATGTGCATATCTTTGTATGGTCTGAGAAGTTCCTTCAATGCGGTGGATTAGGTTTGATAACGTGCGGATACCACGGGAGAACTTGTTGAATTCAGTGGCTGACGTTTCACCAGATGGGGAATATCTTAGTGCTATAAAAGACCCTGATCAAGTAATTCACATCTAAAATTGCAGACATACAACTTTCTTACGTTCTCTTTTGTTTTTTTGTTTTTCTGTTTTTCTTGACATGTTTGAGCTGGATAGCAGCAGGAGAGCATGTTTTATATGTTCAATGGAGTTTCTCAAGTGATAGTTGCACTTCTATTTTCCAGAGATTTGCAGCATTCTTGGCCCCTTTAACAGGGGGCGTGCAAGTATTGCAGTCAGTGCAATTTGCTCTGCCAAGGTGATTTTAGTTGAGTGCTTTTATGAGTTTTTTCGGTTATCAAGTTAACTTTAGAATTACTATGCAATGACTGGAGGTGAATGTTATACAAGCATCATGACGTATCTGATGTTCATTTTATCAGATTGGTTTGGCGATCGCCATACGGTATGCATTGTCGAGGCGAGCATTTTCAATTGCACCCAACCAGCCTGAAGTACTATTGCTGGACTACCCAAGTCATCAACGGAGACTCTTACCTCTCCTTGCAAAGACGTTAGTTTTCTCTCTTTAATTGCATTAATAGCTGGATGTCTGCGTTTCAATATCATGTCATGAGATGTGTTTTCTACATTGGTTGGATATTGTTAATATTCTATGGAAAAAGACGGTATTTGCAAGTTGCAGCAGACTTTATTGTATAATTGTCACTCTCATCAAGTGACTTTGCCTTTTGGTTTAATTTAATTGCCGTGACACATGGTTTCAATTTATCATGAATTATTTCAGCACCTTGTATCATTCATAGAAATTGATATGACCTCCTTTCATTAGCTTTGCATTAGAAAAAATTGCAATATGTAGATTGCCCCGTTGCTAAGCCTTTTTTACCCTTAAGTTCAAACCTTCTGGAATGTAATATTTTAGCATTGTGGGTTCCTTATACTTGTTGCCATTCAACAAGCACACAAGAAATGTCAAGCCAAATTTATCAGTTAAGGAGTGCTTGTTTGAATCGCTAACTTTATTGGTGTGCATTATTTCATTAGCTATTATATGATCAGCCTAAAAATATATAACGCCTAACAGTAAAGTTCATAATTCTGAGTCGCTAGTTTGACAATTTGGCATATATTTATGTTGTTCTGAGCATTATTCCATTCCATTGCAGATATGCAATGAGTTTCTCCGCTAACCACTTGAAGATGATTTACGTGAAGCGGACACCTGAATTGAACAAAACCATTCACATCCTCTCTAGCGCGTTTAAGGCTTCATTTACCTGGCATAACATGCGGACTCTTCAGGAATGTCGTGAAGCTTGTGGAGGACAAGGCCTCAAGACTGAAAATCGTGTTGGCCATTTGAAAGGTGAAAAAGATGTGCAGTCCACATTTGAAGGGGACAACAATGTTTTGATGCAACAGATTGTCACCTTTAAATTCCTACTGCAAAAGGGAAAAACAAGTTAATTATTTTGACGTACTTTAGTACATGAGGTGAATTCGTCTATTTGATTTGTTGTTCATTTTCTTTCTGATAGTGAGACCAAGGGAAATGGATATAAAATCATGTTTAGGATCTGTTAGTGTTTAATTCAGAATAGATTTGAGTGCTTTTAACTGATCACTGTTTATGTGGTAGTTAGGTTAAAAATTAGTGACATGACTTTGCAACTTCTATTCTGAACGGCCCTCTAGTTGAAATTTCTGTAAATATGAGCATGTTCAGGATGGTCCCTTTTTCTTCTTGTTTCCTACTTTTCCTAGGTCTCTATTTTTGTCTGAAGTAGTGAAAAGTGCAATAGACAATGAATTGCCATCCAAGGACGTAAAATATATGTATAAGCAGCTTTTTTCATTTTTATCATCATTAGGGCTGCAAAAGTGAACATTTCGACTAGTTTTTCGTTTGTTTATTTTTATCTTTGATTCTCTAAAAAGGAAAATTGCAGAGCCGTAACCACAGATGGGTGCAAACATCTGTCACCCTGCAAAAAGTGGAAAAATGAACAAAAAGATCGTTCTAAATCTTGTTTTATGTACTTGAAAATGCCTCCATTGAACCGGTTAAGACATGGAGCCCTGATATTTTTGTTGTTCCCTTTTCCTTTTATGGGTTACACGCTTGTAACACCTTGTTCCATCTCATGCTATAACTGTCTTATCAGCATGAACTACTCATTTTAGTTGGTAGTTTGCTTCTGTATAATTTACTTGCGATGCAATAGGTGATACTTCCTACTAATTATCTGTGCTCTTAAAAGGTTTTCTTAGTCGAATGTGTGCTATTGTGAATTCAGATAAGCAAGACGCTCTTTGCTGAATATCTAGCAGCTCAAAGAGAAATAAGCCATTTAAAGGGTTGGGATTGGAACACATGAATGGACCATGCCCCGTGCTACCGCAGCAGCTCCCCAGCACTATGCTTAGAAGTCGCGAGTTCCAGGTTGATGCCTTCCATGTGAAGGAGAGAGATTTATTGAATCGTTTTGCTGAGGAGATATTGCAACGTCAAGCACGAGGAGAAAGGAAAGAGCATGCATTGTTTTCGGTGAGTACATGTTATGTCGAAATGAAGAAATAAACCCCCCCCCCAACTTTCTCTCTCTCTCGCTCTCTCTCTTAAATTGTTTTCTTTCACCATCCCAGAGTTACCAGCTTGCAGAAGACTTGGGTCGAGCTTTTTCAGATCGATGTGTGCTGCAAAATTTCGTAGAAGTTGAAGAAAATTCACCAGCTGGTTCATTGAGGGTAAATCTGCATTTATTCTCCCCAATACTGACATAACATTCACTTGGAGGAATGAGCAGTTTATTATTGGCCAGTTTGATAGGATTTAATGTAACTAAAATAACACAGTAGGCTATCTATGATTTAAATGGAAAAAAATAAGGAAATGATTGGAAAGTAGATCTGCTTCTCTTCTGGCATCTGGTTTCGCAGTCATAATAAATGTGAAAAGTGCCAAAACACTAAGTAAGAAATGTTGGACTTTAATATCTTTGTGTCTAATCTTATGGTACTTAATTGGTGAAGCCTTCAGGAAGCTACAGTAAAAAGATCCCTGCAAATGTCTAAAGCCCATCGTTGTAGCCAAAATTATAATGCACATTAAACATGTTCTTGATTTGTCGATGAGGCTATGATTTCGGGTAGGTATCCATTAGAAAGAGGGTATCATATGCACCCTGAGTTGAAGGATATTTATTTCCACAATTTTTTTTTTTTTTTTTTTTTGCTTTCGTCCCCTTTATCTATGAATTAGATGACATGACAAGCTGTCCTGTAGTGCTACGTATACGAGACTTATAAGCCTTGGAGTGCTTTATCGCGTGCGCTTTTGTGCACTGTGCTTTGGGCTGTACTGAATATGCAAATCTTTGTATTTATCTGCAGGACATGCTGGCTCTGCTGAGATCCATGTATGCCTTGACCTGCATGGAAGAGGATGCTTCATTCTTGCGGTATGGCTACTTATCGACCGAGAATGCCGCTGCTGTACGGAAGGAAGTGGCTAAACTCTGCAGCGAGTTGAGACCGCACGCGCTCGCTTTGGTCAATTCCTTCGGCATTCCTGATGCTTTTCTGGGCCCTATAGCTTTTAATTGGGTTGAAGCAAATTCATGGTCTTCAGTTCAACACTAGAGCTTGCTGGACACCGCCGATACCTAGTTGGCCAGAAAAAATTCGAAACGCACCTATGCTGCAAAGAACAGATGACAGACTGCACCTATGCTGCTTCCACGAATTTTGGAGAAAATATAGCCAACATAACAGATTCAGTTCTTTCTGTCCCTCCTTTCCCTTTAATAGTCTCTTGATCTTCCTCTCTTGTCCTACAGAATCACTGTGCATTTTGACATTTCTGTCCAACGGGTATTCTTCTTGCTTTTCCTTCTTCTTTCCTTGATAGTTTCCTGCAATTTTGGTGTCACACTGCAATGTGATAATCTCACAACGTCATCTTGTTCCTGTTCTATTACATTTCTCTCTTACGTTTAATTCCTTGCCGCAATTTCCATAATTGATTAGCAAAACATCTCACCCTACATACGCTTTTAGATAATGTTATAAAAATGCCAAATCTTGAAATATCAAACGTCAAATATTTAAGATTTGCATGTTCTAAGCTAAGTTCCTCTGTTTCCAAGTTTTATAGAAAACTCCCCAAAAAGGAAAACGTTATTTCGGAATAAATAACTTAGTGTTTCGTATATTTTCATAGTGTTTTTTTTTTTTAAATTTCAATCTTAATATGGAATGTCAGTTCAAAATCAGTAAATTGTTAAAAGAGATTAGTCCTTACCATCTTTCTATATATAGCTGTCTTTAAAAGGTAAAATGACATCATGTGATCAGTTGAGGCTTCTAGTTGCACAATCCTAAAAATAGTTCGTGATCTGATGTTTCTTTTTGGGATCAAAGAGGTCACCACCGTGTTACAGGAGAGCTTTATGATAAAGTCATCTGCCACCGTCGTGGTTCATGTTTGCTTTTCTTTTCCAAGCAAATCCTCAAATGCAACATCCTTGCAAAGTTTTGCTTGAGACGTGCCGTGGCAATACCTGAAGGTCATGCATGATTACGAGGTCTTTTAATTCTCTATTGGATTGGCCAGGATCATCATGGGTGAATCAAGACTGCACATTGCAATGTACCCCTGGTTGGCAATGGGTCACCTGACTCCATTCCTTCACCTTGCCAACAAGCTAGCCAAGAAAGGCCACAAGATCTCCTTCCTCGTCCCTCCCAGGACCCAAGCCAATCTGGAGCACTTCAACCGCCATCCCGACCTCATCACATTCGTTCCGATCGCCATCCCTCATGTGGAGGGACTCCCTCCCGATGCAGAGACCACCTCCGACGTGCCCTACCCTCTCCATCCGCTCATCATGACCGCCATGGACCACACCGAGCCCACGGTTCACCAACTCCTTCAGACCCTGAAGCCTCATTGTGTCTTCCATGACTTCACTCACTGGCTGCCCGCCATCGCACGTGACCTGGGGATCAAGTCAGTCCATTATTGCATCATCAGCCCCGTAACTGTCAGCTACACCCTATCTCCGGCGAGGCACCTCAGTGCGCACAAGTTAACGGAGGCCGACTACATGGTCCCCCCAGCTGGCTACCCAAATTCATCAATCAAGCTCCACCTCCACGAGGCGAGAGCCCTGATCACAATAAGGTACAAGACTTACGGCAGCAATATCGTGTTCTCAGATCGTATGTTCGCTGGATATGTTGAGTCCGACATACTGAGCTTTAGATCGTGCCGAGAAATTGAGCAGCCCTACATTGAGTACCTGAAAAGCCAGTTTGGGAAGCCTGTTTTGCTTTCTGGACCGGTCATACCCGAGCCACCAACATCTGCTTTAGATGAGAAATGGGTTGAGTGGCTAGGAGATTTCAAGGATGGCTCGGTGATTTACTGTGCATTCGGAAGTGAATGCACAATGCAGAAGGATCAATTCCAAGAACTACTGCTGGGTTTAGAACTTACGGGATTGCCTTTCCTAGCAGCACTCAAGCCACCTTTCGGAACATCATCAATTGAGGAAGCCTTGCCTGAGGGATTCGAAGAAGGGGTTCAAGGACGGGGTATAGTCCACGGCGGTTGGGTCCAACAACAGTTGATACTTCAGCACCCAGCCATTGGTTGCTTCATTACGCATTGCGGAACCAGCTCGACCATTGAAGCAATTGTCAACAAGTGTCAGCTCGTGCTATTGCCGCAAGTGGGCGATCAGATATTCAATGCGAGGATGATGGGCAACAACTTGAAGGTTGGAGTCGAAGTAGAGAAAGGCGAAGAAGATGGGCGCCTGACTAAGGAATCTGTGTGTAAGGCTGTGAATACAGTGATGGATGAAGGAGATGCATACGGGAACGAAGTGAGAGAGAACCATGCTAAGATTAGAGAAATTTTACTGGACAAAAAGCTTGAGTCCACTTATATGGATTGTTTTGATCAAAGGCTCCAAAATCTGCTCCATTGATCCTTCAACTTTCAGCTGTCAAGGTTAGATGACCATTATTGCTGAACAGAAGAAGATGATGAGGAACACCAACCATGGAATTCCGTACGACAAGAAGCCCTTGTCCTATTTATACTGCTAAAGTTTTTTTCATGTTCATCACAAATATAGAATAAGAGAAATGTCGAAATTACAAGTTATCATCTTCATCTTTACATGTCAAAACACTTGCCATCTAGCAATCCAAACAATTTACAATACAACTGACCTTAAGATTTCTGTTGTTCATACACACAAAGGCAAGCACGTGCGCACATATACAATCAACATGAATTTACCACGATTTAGTGACGACTAACCAACCCTTTTCAGGAATCCCCACGGAAGCCTTCTGAAGAAAGAACACGTAAAAAAGAATAACACACAATTTGTAATCCGACATCATTAATCATCAGAACGACCACCCCGGCGAACATCTAAAAGGTGTATGAACAGTAACAGACAGAAACATAAGGAAAAATATTAGCCAAAGGAAACGAGTAAATTATTCAAATCATGCTTCACAGATTCTGTATTTGGGTACAATGTAGTTTAATCTGCTTGACCCAATTAGTGAAAAAAAATCAAGGCTCCAGCCAACTGATAGCTGTTCTATATTTGAGTTCACAAAATTGGTCAGTTATAGTGTGATCTATAAGCACAGAGATCAAGATGGTCCTGTACTCTCATTTACGGTTGTGCGTGTTTGCATTATACCAGTAAGTCCACGTCCTTTGGCAAGTCGATCCAGTTCTTCAACTCTCTGTCTAAGTAGCTCAACTTCTCTAGCTAATTCTTCGTCTCTCCTTTTCATTGCCTACACCATGGTACACAATGGATTAATAAGGAGAAAGAGCACGGAGCTGTCTATATATATGATGTAGCAAGCAATTTTGTCAGACCAGAACAAACATTTCTGTCATTCCTGAAGAAATTTGCTTTAGCCACTACCATGTGAAATTAATAGTGCCGCAAAGTTGATTATGGAAGAAAATTCGGGAGTTAATAGTAGTCACTCAGGACAATAACGGATCATAAGAAAGTTTCTGACATTATATCCATGCATGCTCCTTCAGCTGCTCAATTGACACTAATATAAAACTCCAAGTACCTTTATTTGATGAAAGGTAAATTGACGAATGTTGCAACACAGCCAATTAGCCAAATACAATGTAATTTCAATGCATATGAAGCTTAAAACAAATTGATAGGCAAGCCTCACAGAAACTTCTACGACAACCCAGAGAGAGAAAGGAAAAGGGAAGCAAGCAGGAAAACTCATATTGCTGGATACCTCTAGTTCCTGTCTGCGCAACTCCTCTTTTCTTGCCTCTGATCTAGAACTTCTTTGGACTTCGAATATAAGAGCTGCTCCGGCCACCTGAGGAAGTGCAAGAATCATTTAAGAACGCGAGAATGACCCAAAAAATGGGAGGTCATAACAGTGAGAAAATCAGTATCTTGAATATGCTTGCAGCTAGCACAGTCATCAATTTAGCATTTAACTGGATAGATATATCCCCTGTAGGAGCAACTTTCCAAAAGGAGGAAAACAGAAGTCCTCACTGAAAATTATGTAAAGCACACCCTGTAGGACTGCAACCTTTCATTTTGACAAGCTATTGTGCAAAGGATGAACATTCAAGTAAATCACAGAGAGAGCTCATAACAGCTACAAATATTCACTGGACTTATCCAACAGGTAGAATGACCAGTAAAATGTGTCTCCGCCACATTTTCTTAACGTTCAAGAGGGACAAAAAAATACAGTTGACATCAGCAAACCCTTTCTCACAAGGTACTTCTGTTTTAAGGAAAACGAGCAGCACTTTGGTGTAACCCAAATGAAGGGACGAAAATATTAACAGTGACAATCTCTCAAATGCCAAGAAAAGCATAAAAGACTAACCTGAACAACAATTTCCCTAAGTTATCCAATACACTCCTAATCAAATACATGTTCCATACCTTCTTGAGAACAAAAAGTAACCATATCATGTAATCTCAAATGATTTTGAGGCTGCAACATAACTAAACAGGCCACCACCCAAAAATTCTTATTCATATCTCAGAGTCAAAAAAAATTTCCTGATTTTGTTCCATTCATATCCTCTCGCAATAAGTTCGCCCGCAAGCATCAATCACTGCAAAATTCAATTGCCAGCACATCCGGAGAAGGAATAGGAAATGGGAAAGTATTGATACATACCGAGAACACAAACAGTTCACCAGCAAGATCAGCAGCAGCCTGGACAGCCTTCTCTTCATTCAAAGGTCGTATGGCAACATCGGTTGCGCGACCGTAAATGCGCCTTTGAACTTGCGTGGTGAACCTGTGATTTGCCTAATCGGAAACAACAGGGGTTTCCCAATCATCTAACGCTGGCAGTCCGACTTGCTCAAAAGTCACAAACAGAACACAGACAGGACCAAAGGTCCAAAACCCAATATCACGCTAGCAGAAATTAATGATCAGAGACTAAGAACAACAAAAAATGATTCGACCCATGTGAGACGATTGCATAAAGAAGGCATCTTTATCTACGAAAACGAGAGAGAGATCAAAAAGAAAACCTGGGCAAGATTGATGATGAACTGTCTGAACTTGGGGTGATGGGTGGCTTGTTTCTTGATGCGATTGGCGATGGGTTTGCTGAAGGTTTTCACGGCGAGGGTTCCTAACTTCACCACCGGCAGTGCCATCTCTCTCCTCTCCCGGATTCAGCGACGGAGCAAGAAGACAATGACATCACCCATTACGCTCCGCCGTCGCTGCGGGGGATGCTCCGCCGAAGGAGGGAGGCTGCGGAAATGCTTGTGCGCTCTGGGAGTCCTCTCTACCTCCGTTCTTGATAATTCTTTGCCGAGTGGGTGAAAAAAATACGGAAGTGATGTAAAGTGAAACGAGGAGTAATGCTGTTAAAAATCTCAAATTGGTGTCATGATATATATCTATTGCAAAATAATTTCACCTCCCAAAAAATCTTAAATTGATATAGTATAACACATTTACTCCTATATTAATTTCGCCGTTGAAGTTTCGAAATATGCATATGAATCAATATGAGAATAAGACAATGGTATATCAAGAACTCTACATAGATTGATACATCCTTACAAATATTCTCTCCATTAGTATTTTGTTCAATTTTCTTTACAATGTAAACGTGTGATTTAGTATTTTGTTCATTTTCTTTACAATGTAAACGTATCACCACATGTGGCAATTGACTATCTTGCACTTAATGAGTAACAAAACACTCACGAGATTCCTCTTTATAAATAGGATTTTGTTAATGAGTGCTCCAATGCTACTAGTTAAGCTCATACGTACAATATATTTGTCATTTTTAAAGTATTATGTTTTTCATGTTGTGTAGAATCAATATATTAAAATGAAGATATTTCTTTATTAGTCATAAATAACAAATGGCCACACGATCTTCATGAATAACCTTCATGAATATTCAAGATTAGAGTGAACATCGATGGAAATTTCAATTTAGATTCACTGTTATTATAAAAATGCTGCTAGAAGATAGGTATCGAGTTCCTTATTCAATAACATATATTTGAAAGATAAGTCCGAGGTTAGGACCAATAGTTTATCCACTCTCAAACTGCTCTCCCCTAGTCGCATCTTGTCTCACATTGCGGTAACTCGACCAACTCTAATTTGAATACTAATCTCTCCACAATTCTATTGACTCGTTTCAGAATGGTTCCAACTTAAGAATCCGTAGCACAAAAGTCATTGTGAAGAGAGACAATGTTCAAGACTATTACACCGGCCCAATCTGAAGAACATGAAGGAATGGAGGATCCTTGAAAAAGAGATCACTTCTCAGTACTTTAAGGAGATCACTTCTCAGTACATTAAGAGTTGCTGCTATACCATGTACAGAAGGTACAGAATCCACATCCAACTTTGACATCAGCGATCGAATCCAGTGGACCGATCAGAGACGTCTCCTTCGGTTATCAGAGTACAATCTCCAGTCTGCTTTAAGCGTCCCGAGTCTTTCCAGCTGCTGGCAAAGGAGATCTCCCCATCGTAAACAACCCTCTTGCTTATGATCACTGGACTTTCTTCCTCGGTAATTTCATGTGTCGATGAGTTGAACATTGACGCACTAGAGATGCGACGATATTGCAGTGCGTCTTCAGTCACATTGGTGGGGCTAGAAGGAGGGCTTGTGGCAGTTTCTGAGGTAAGTTCATCGGCCTGGTTTTGCAGGTACCTATCCGAAATTGAAGTGTCGGATGAAGATGGTCTCGAAGAGGTTATGGTTGAAATCGATCTGCTCTTTGAAAGCCTGTGTCTTGCATCCTTGTGCCATTTCCTGAGACCTTCCACTACGCGCTTCGAAAACACAGCCTTTGTCATCCCGGAGCCCATCTGCTTAGACACAACATCACAAACGATTATGCAAGCACCTTGCAGAGCATATCTCTACTCTACCAAAACTCGCCATTTCTCCAAGCTGGATCCTAGAATGAACCATAAGTGACATGAATGAGACTCTAGGATTTGTGAAATTGTACCTGTGAGAGAAGCGCATAAAGGGGGATTGTCACATAACCACACAGGATCTGCACTGCCACACCGATAGAAATCCTTATGGCTATGTCATATGTTTCTTGGTTGAAGCAAGATGTAAGGCCAAACTCATACTGTTATTGCAAACAGGATTAGTTAACAATCGAAACAAACAAACGTTTCAATTGACCTTGCTCAAAGAGACTTACCCATGTCCATGCAAAGAACGCCAGCTGAAAGGAGTTCTGCAACCAAATCAAAGAAGAGAAAATGTAATGCCTGAAGTTGTCTTATTTGTTTCTAGTTGTTGTCCATTGATGTCAGCAGCTAGACTCATGGAGGCACTCATTCTTTTAGCCCGTTATACTTCACATGGGAGTTAAATTGCTTGCTTTGTTCATTATATTTTTTCGTTGAAGTGATGAGACAATTGCAATACAAACCTGGATCATGACGAACTGGATGAGATGGAGGAGCCATTTAGGTTGTCTAAACCAGAACAAGTCGTCATTGGGCTTCACAAGACAGGTCCCTCGAGTCACAGAATCTGCAGAGCAACTCTGCAAGCACATTTGTGTTATTATCACTTGGAGCTTTGTACTGACAGCTAGAACAATCTGCAAAAGATGAATGAGGCCTAAGCAACAGGAAAAGGGTTCTCTTGATCAGATCAGCTCGTCACAGACAAAGCAACATGACAAATCACAGGTCATACCACGAGAGGGATGAAAGGAAGCCAGTAGTAGTTGTAGAACTCTGCACTCAAATCAGGTTGAAAGAGTCAAGCAAATGGATAGCTTTGCTTCTGGCTTAGAGTAGAGTTCTATGAATTGAATACCATTTTACTTGAACATTTAAAGGAGTTGCAGCATATTCATAAGCTTTGTGCATATCGCAAGGTATTGTCTTACCGTGCGCACCGAAAAATATGAAGAATATGGAGAAGATCCAAATCCAAAATCTGCAAGAATGGTCATTATTACTTCGCCTTTTCCATAAAAGGATAAAAAATCTCATTCATTTTGTCAGTCAAGATGCAGAATCTAGTCTGAAGCCGGACATATACTTGGGGGGAATATTTCACCTGGTTTCAACCACTTTCTTGAAATCATCATCAAAAGCTCTGTTAACGAACTTCTGAAAGTTGAAATCACTACCTGCAGAGATATTAGCCTAGGAGCAAGTAAAAACAAAGAATACAGTTAGTCATTGAATATGGAGGTGATGACTCACAACTACCTATTTCATTTTTTCATTATCTCTTGAACTATGAAGTAAAAGGACTTTTGTGCAGTAGTGCTTCATCGACGAACTCTTCAAGTCCAGAAATCATTGCTACGTCCATGAGTAGATCTCCAACCCAGAGTTGCCAATAAAAGGTAGAAGAAGACATCCTCTTTTTTTTTTTTTTTTTTGGTCAGTAAGAAGACATCCTCTTACCATGATGAATCCATGACGGAGAGTGAAGTAATCAGCTTTTGATATTGACCCTCTGAACTGTCGGATAAAACAGACCTTGAACAATGATAATAAAGAATAATTTCAGGTCAGAAATCCGAAACAAGACTTGATGACGATACCATAAATCAATGGCCAGACTGAGTTTGGCTCTGTTGGGCAACATGATCATAATCTTTAATGTGTAATTCCTAGGGTATACATTGTTCTGTATGCCTGCTGTAAAAAATAGTAAGAATGCAAGTTCAGTTCATGTGTCTATGGGGCGATGGCAGCCTTTGCAACATGTTCTATAGAATAATCCATTCAACGAGAGTGATGGCTGTCTCTGCAACTTATATAGGTATCATGACATGTGAATGAAATTGCTAATTTCAATTATTGATAGGTCTGAAGTGCATGCACAAGTTGTTAACGAGGTACTCAATTCTTAGCTCATGATTACGGCGAACTCACTGGCCAAAGTAAAAGAGAATGGCGACTCCAGAATTTCAGATGCCGCTGCCCAAATGACGTTTGATCCGTAAACTGAAATCTCCTTGGATCTGCAAGCAAATATAGTAATGCCGAGAGTAAATCAAAATCATTTATGGGAATCATTGCTTCCCAGCTCAGCTCCAGTTTCGTTACTGTAAGAGCAACAAATTTCTCAAAATAATCACATTTGATCAGAACATGAATATCTGCATCTTAAAATTGCAACTCTATCTATGGGGTGAGATCGGGAAGACAAGGACCAGTAGAGGAGGTCGAAGCTTACCATGAACAATCTGATGCTCAAGGGTTCGAGTCTCTTCTTCCCACGCCTTCCATTTTGCCATCTGTTGACAAAACCAAACACATCGATCACTCCATCGAAACCGTTCGACTCTGTCGCTAGTAAATGATTGATCAAGATGGTGGCTAGTTCGGATCGTGCTTGAGCTCCCCATTATTTGAGTCCATGAATGTGAGGACACAAGTTCATAATTTAATATGCACTGCAACGATCTTCTAATCATTTGCCAGGACGTTTATTACCTTGGCAATTCCCAGGTACATGGTAACGAGGCAGTAAGAAACATGAAAAACGGCCAACACCGAGATGAAGATGTTGAGCTGCATCACCCCATCCCTCGAAATTAAGGGAACCAAACCCTGAAAATTTGTCAACCCAAAGGAAGAGCATGCAATCAGTACAAAGAGAAAAGGATGGTTTATCTCCAACGAAATCTAGGACTGGCAATGCTTCTGAGCATCAGTATTCAGGTTGCTCATGCATTAAAGTATATGTTATTTGAAGTTCACAAATTATTCATCCAAAAATTACTGGCATTAGGAGGTGCTTGAATCTTGTAAGATGAAAAACGTTAAATTATTCATGAGAGACTAGATGAGGTCTTTTTAACATGACTACATGAGTCCCAAGAAACTGCAGTAACGCTTATAGACAATTCTCAATAAACTATGCGCGGTATTCTCCAAGGATGATGACAACCCAAATGGATGACTAGTTTCTAGAGATTTATCCTATTTTCTCCACCTTTGCCGTGCAAAACGATCCGTCATCTGCAGTTTCAAGTGAGGTGTTGGAGTCTGGCTTCAAGCCTGATGCTGCTGACGGATGAGTTGCAGACGAAACAGCTGGTTCCACAAACTCCACTGCATCCTTGCATGGAAGAAACGAGCTCGCCACGGCCTCCGTCACGCATATTTGCGAGATAGGTATCTCTGAAATTGTCAGAAGCAGCGATATGAACCCCATTTTCATCATTTCTGCACATCCACCTCAAACATTATAATTAGTTGTTCGCCCTACAAATTATGCATGGATGCTAACAAATTTGTAAGAATTGGTGCTTTGAGATGAACTACTGAATGTATACGGCGAACAAATGCAAACCATCTCTTTTAAATGTCACAAAAACCAAAGTACATAGTCCTACAACAACGTTGGAGCATGTAAAACTCTGTTTTGTGGAAAAAGGCCACCGTTACTGTTAGATTCATTTTCGACTGACCTGTTTTAATTTTTGCCAGAGCTTTATTGAGAGACTTTCTCCTCCTCTTCTTGAGAACCTAAGACAATCAGCAGAACCACCAATTCAATAACATCAGAACAAGAAGTTATCAACAAAGGAGAGAGAGTGCACAATATGTAAACTTAAATATGCTGTAAATGAGCACAGACAACAATCTCTAAGTTTACTGATCTCCTACTGCAGGTGAACAAAGTACCTCAGTTAAGTGGTGAAGACCAGAATCGATAACGAAGGAGACGACGAAGAAGAAGAGGCAAAAGATGGAGACCGCCCATGTTGGCGTCTCTTCAAGCCCACTGTTCCCTCCCTCCATCCTCTCTCTCTCTCTTTCTCTCTCTCAGGTGTTGATTCCGCTGGGATCCTGCTTTAACTTGGTTGAGAATGGAAGCCAGAAAGGCCAATATATATGCTCGCACGAGCATAAAATATGCATGGGTAATGGTTATTAGCAAATCACTTTATTTTTCAGATATGACTAGTCAGATCAGACCACCATCACCATGTTTTTCTTCGCCGTATGCACTGTTAGACATGGAATCAGAGGACGGATCAAACGTTCAAATCCTGACATTACGTGCCAACCGTTGTATTTACAACATACTTCTTAACGCTTTCTCTCGCGTGTAAGTTGAATCTGGACTCTTTACAGATCATTTTCTCAAAAATTTAGGCTATTGGAAAGAAAGGCAAGAATGCTTACGATTGTTGAACAAGCAGCAACTGATATCACTTGATCAAGGGTGCGAAGTCACGCGAGTTATTGCATAATACAAACATTGCACGAAAGACTTAAGACTCAATCTGCTTCAATATTACTAGAAAACAACATCTCAATACGGCGACATAGATCGCTCATTCATGTTTACTTATGATTCACGAACATAACTCGAAAACGAACATCGTTTGATTAGGCTCATGACGACTTGCGTTAGAGGTCACACGGCACAACCGTCACTCAAAAGAGTTAACCTCCATTCTACGCACAAAATTCTCCTTAAAAACAAGCTAATCACCTCCCTAATCACCAGGATGTTTTGGGTGATACATAATCATCGGACAATTCTTACACATACACAATATAGTAAAAGGGGAAATTTGTTTTTATGTTAATCAACATTTTCTTTATGACATTTAATATAAGAATCACTTGAATGGCAGATAAATATACATCGGCAGCCCCGCCATAAATTTCGGTGATGCGACCAACGTAAATCTTCACCTAGTACCAAATTTAATATTCAACATTTTTATCACGTTCACCAACTCAAATTATCTTCGCAAAATATATAATTCTATATTTGGGCGGAACATGCAAAATAAAACTTGAAAATGACTTGACAAAAAGAAATAAAGATGACACGTCAGCCCATGTGCTTGGATTCTATATAGGAAAGAAGTATCGTTTTTATTTTAATTATTCCCTCTAATAATAATAAAAATTGGAAAATATAGGCATAGCTACATACATCCAATCTGGACCACTACCGGTGATTAAATCTTGACAAATTGATTTGCTTCAATAAATCCATTGTCCCAACTCCTTCGCAACATGAACAACCGCATTAGCGATCAAAGCATTCGCAGTCTCTAAACTTTACAAGTCGATTACTTTTTCATCCTTAAATGTTTTTTTTTTTTTTTGTGACTGTGAAATCGCCTCATAATCGATAGCACTCAGCATAAATCACGGGGCACAACGCAGAGACTCACCTCCCACAATTTTTTCCATAGATGTGAGGAAGAAAACGATTGGAGCACTAGAATTGAATGTTCAAAAAGTTCAGAACCATAAATGCATTTAACCCCAAGTTCCCGGAAGAACGATCTGTTTATTCTGCGCAAGATAATTTGATGCGGAAAATGTTTTTTTTTTTTATGAAATATTCGTTTGACCAAAGGGATTTTAAAAAACCCGAAAAAAGTCAACAAGCTTATCACATAGCTTATCATCGTCAGTTTGGTTGCGGTACTTGTCTGCATATGCGTACGGCAGTCGCCCTCCATGAAAGGTGAGGTAGCGCTGCCGTACAGAAAAGTCTGAAAATTGCCAGGAATTCCGTCCCGATTCCACCTCGAAGTCCCGATCGCACGTTCCTTAGCAAATCCTCGCGGACGGACCTTAAAATATTAGGAAAAATGGCCATCGAAGCAGCATGAAGTCAAAAGGTCCTGCGGAGGTGAGGTCGGCTTTGGGGATTTGGTACTGAGAAATGATAAGAATATTGTCGTCGCAGGTGGCGCGTCTCTATCTTTCACATGGAAATATACATATCCGTTAGTTAAAAAAAAAAAAAAAATTGATCACTACAAGGTCAATGCCGTACACCTTCAGGTTAAATTCTGTACCGTTCTCTTTTTCAATTGATTTTATCGTGGCACGACGAGGAGGTGACCAGGCCTGCTTGAGCCACATCGCTTGAAAACCGAATCGCTTGAAAACCGATTTAAGTGAGCTTGGATAATGCTATGTAGTTAAAAAGTCCAATTCGGTTCAATTCGGCGAATATCAACATGATTTCTCTTTTTGAGTTATGGATAGACTTGAGCAACAAATGAGACATAATCTAAGGGTTAGAGATTATTCGAACACATCTATTGATTGCCTCGGGGGAGCAAAACGAATTGAATATTGAAATAACATTTGGGTATTACATTTTGAATTTCCGTGAAGTTTCAAATTTGGCCCTATATTTTTTTGACTCATGTCCTCTAATTAGAAGTCCAAAGACAAAATTACATATTATGTCAAAGTTCAAAAATCCTTCGTGTCATTTTTCCTCTCAAGTTCATCAATTAGGGCAAAAAATACTAAAAAGAGATAGAACCACAAACTCTATATATGTAATTGACTATTCAGTAACCACTTACCGACAATGTTCCATCTTTTGCAATTTCATCGACCTGAATCTAGAGGTTGAAATCGACGTGGTCCTACCTTGATTCAACCAATTCACGCCGAACGAACGGTTGTACTTAAACGGATGATTTACCCAAAAATAAGAACAAAGCTGTGTGGTATCACGTTGGATTATGGTAAATAGTTAGCTTAGCTTAGCAGCTTATTTCATGGGCTTTTCTTTTGTGGGTCGGATTTCATGGGCTTAAACGTCTTTAAAATTCGATCGAAATGAAGGGTGGAAAAGAACCAAACTTGGCCCATTTTCCATATGATTCCAGGCCCACAAGCCCATCTCTCATCTCTAATCCGCAGAAGCCCTAAAGCCCTCCCTTCCTCCACTGCCTAGCTTACGATCACAGCCGTAAACCCTACAGAGCTCTTGCTTTCCTCACCACCAAGCCAAAGGTACAAACGAGTTCGTGCATTGCGTCTCGATATTCTGCTCAATTTGTCAATTCCCGTCGTTCAAAAAGTGAGTTCGGTTGTGTTTAGACCCATGTAGCAAATTTGAGGGTCGTGCGATTTTGGGGTCTCCTGAATTGAGTTGCAAGTTGGTTAATTTCTAGCGGAATCTTTTTTTCCAAGTGTTGTTTCAATTTGGTCTCTCGGTTACTCGGTGGCCACGGTAATAGCATGTGCTGTTGGTGGCATTCCTTTCCTGACCGTTCCCTTTTCTTTTCCTTTTTTATTTGCCGGGTTGATCAATGTGCGTTGGAATTTCTCTATATATCGTATAATTGATGTGGGCAAGATAAGTCATGTCATGTTATTTTATTGTTAAATTATTGATCCAATTTTCTAGAAACTTCAAGATAAATATGAGCTAGAAAATTCAAGAAAAACTCTAGAAGACTCTATGGAATTATCTCTGAAAATGGCAGAGATATTTGCCTTAAAAAGCCTAATTTTTTAGAAAAAAATTGTAAAAGAAACTCCTAGAAGATGTGTAAGTCGGTGGAGTGTCCCTATAAATAGGGAAGGAGGGGGAGCGTAGAAAGGCAGAGCAAAAAGGTAAGCTCCTTCCCTTTCCCTTTGTACTACAATAAACAATAAATAAAAGTTCCTTTTTTCCTTGTACTTCTCTTCCACTCTCTTTTACTTTGTCCTTGCCAGGGGTGTGCAACGGAAATCGCCCGAACCGGGACCGGACCGGACCGGCCGATTTTAGGCGGTTCTCATGGTCGGCGGTCCAGTTCCCGGTTCCTAATCTTGGAACCGGCGGCCGGTTGGTCCGGTTCCCGGTTCCAAGGTGGGAACCGGACCGACCGGACCGGACCAAATTTTTTTATATATAATTTATATACATATAATATATAAACACATATAATATATTAATATTATATTGACGTAACAACCTCTTATGTGGCCAAGAGACCACCAAAGCTCTTATTTTATTCTTTATTTATAGAGAAAACTTACTTGTTAGTTTTATAAAGATTGTCTATAAAACCTAAGCCAAGCACAACCTTTAATCACACTGTACATGGCTTTTATGCTTAAAATTAAGCGTGAAACACATAAATTGTGATTGATATTCACGCAATTGAAATTTGAATATTTTGCACGTGAAAACATGTGTGAATAGTTTTATTAGATTGCTCGGGAACCGAATTGGATTGATCGGTCCAGAGCATAATCGTTCTTTAGTGAATGGTCATTCTTTAGTGAAAAAGAAAGTGCCGATTTTGTTGGACCGGACCGGACCGGACCGGAACTGATGGTCCGGTCCGGTTCCCGGACCCACGGTTCCCAAAATTGGGAACCGATTCTCCCGGTCCGGTTCCCGGTTCCACCTTGGAACCGGACCGAATCGAGAACCGATCACCCCTAGTCCTTGCCCACTTTATTCTTAGTTCATTTGCTCTCTTGATAATTCACACATAAAACACACTTGCACACACATTAATCACACGCTTCCGCAAATACCAACAGTGGTATCAGAGCCACGTCTTTGGTTGGTATTGGACATTTGTCCTACCTACCCACTCCTAAAACTACCCTTTCCAAATACCCACTAACTAAACCATGGCCAATTCTACCTCATCCTCATTTCCCATTCCCATTTTTTATGGGAAACTTTTGGAGCATAAAAAAGGCTACATTCTTGATGGCCCAAGACTTATGGGACATCATGGAAAAAGGTTGCAAGGCTTCGCCAGAAGGTGCAAGTGTTTCGAAGGATCAACTACAAAAGGATGCAAGGGCGCTATATTTTATCCAACAAGCTCTCTCGGAAACCGTATTTCCGAGAATAATTGGAGCGAGGACGGCAAAAGAGGCTTGGGATATACTAAGAGAAGAATTTCAAGGATCGGAAAAGGTACACACTATTTGCCTTCAAACTCTAAGAAGAGATTTTGAGAATTCTAAAATGAAAAATTATGAGACCGTACAAGAATATTGTGGAAAATTAAAGGAACTCGTTAATCAAATGAGAGCCTATGGAGATGGGATAACTGATCAAAGGGTTGTTGAGAAAATATTGGTGTCACTTACTAAAAAATACAACTCTATAGTTACAACTATAGAAGGAACTAAAGATTTGACGACCCTATCAATAAGTGAATTAATTGGCTCTCTAGAAGCATATAAGAAAAGACTAATGGCACAAGATGAAGATTCAGTTGAAAGTGCCTTTCAGTCTAAAGTAAATATACGGTCTCATCAAACTAAAAATGGTGGAAGGAGCTCATGGAAAAACAAAAGAGGAGGAGAAATTATAAAAAGGAAAATTATCCACCTTGTGGTATTTGCAAGAAAACAAATCATTTGGAGAAGGATTGTTGGTTTAAAAATAAAAAACAATGCCGCTTTTGTAAAAGATATGGCCACGTAGAAAAAGATTGTCGCTCAAAAACAAATAATCGAGCAAACTATGTAGAAAAAAAGGAAAGTGAAGAGAATACATTCTACGCAGGCCAAGCGGCAAATGACAATAAAAGTGAAACATAGTACATCGATAGTGGGTGTAGCAATCACATGACAGGGGACGAAACTATATTCACTGATATTGATAAGTCGGTGAAATCCCAAGTAAAGTTGGGCAATGGTGCATTAGTAGATGTCAAAGGAAAAGGCACCATCGTCGTGGAAACGAATAAAGGCCCAAAATATATACATAATGTATATCTAGTCCCTCGTCTTGCACAAAATCTATTAAGTGTGGGCCAAATGATACAAAGTGGGTATTCTCTATATTTTAATAGAGATGCCTGCATTATCTATGATAAATATAAAAATATCATTGCCTCTGTTAAAATGAAAAATAACAATTTTCCTATTCAATGGAAATATGTCAAAGATATAGCCATGAAAGCTCAACTTGATGATTCATGGCTATGGCATCGAAGATTTGGCCACTTCAATTTTGCTGGGCTAAAAATTCTCCATCAAAAAAATATGATGAGAGATTTTCCAGCCATCACAGAAATTTCAGATGTTTGTGAAGGCTGTCTTCTTGGAAAACAACATAGACAGTCCTTCCCATCTGGAGTTGCATGGAAAGCTAAGGAGCCATTGGAACTTGTCCACACGGACGTGTGCGGTCCGATGAGGACACCTACACCTAGTCAAAATAAATATTTCATCCTATTCATTGACGATTATACAAGAATGACGTGGGTATACTTTCTTCGAGAAAGATCAGAGGTTTTCTCTATCTTCAGAAAATTCAAGAACCACGTCGAGAATCAAAGTGGCCAAAGAATCAAAGTCTTAATGAGTGACAGAGGCACAAAATACAATTCAAAGGAGTTTAATAAATTTTGTGAAGATGAAGGAGTCCATCATCAACTAACCATTGGCTACACCCCAGAACAAAATGGAGTAGCTGAAAGAAAAAATAGAACCGTCATGGAGATGGCAAGGTCTATGCTAAAGGAGAAAGGCCTTCCCAACACTTTCTCGGCGTAAGCGCTTTATACCGCTGTATACCTACTAAACAGGTGTCCAACTAAAGCAGTTCAAAATAAAACTCCAGTCGAAGCATGGAGTGGACGGAAGCCTTCAGCAAAGCATCTCAAAGTGTTTGGATGCATTTGCTACGTCCACATCCCTGCTCAAAAAAGGAGTAAGCTAGATGAAAAGACAGAAAAAGGAATATTTCTTGGCTACAGTGACCAATCAAAAGGCTATCGGATTTACAACCTAAGAACTAAGAAGCTTATGATTAGTCGAGACGTCGAGTTCGATGAGAATGCTGCCTAAAATTGGGAGGACGAAAAGATCGAGAAGAAGTACATCACCTTGCAAGACATACCACCTGCTCAAGAGGAGTCAACGTCACAAGAAGAAGGAGAAGTACCGGATTCCACCACTCATGACATAACTCCACCAAGCTCTCCAAGGGTGACGCAAGAAGAATCTACTCCAGAGTCTCCAATACTAAGCGTAAAAGCCCTTAGAAGAATTTACGACACATGTAACTTTGCTATTTTGGAATCAGAAAACTACGAACAAGCATCCAAAGATGAAGTCTGGATAAAAGCCATGGAGGAAGAGATCAAGATGATCGAGAAAAATGAAACTTGGGAGCTTGTTGATCGACCCGAAGACAAAGAGATCATTGGCGTCAAGTGGGTCTACAAGACGAAACTCAACGCGGATGGATCATTCCAGAAGCACAAAGCAAGGCTTGTGACGAAAGGATATTTGCAACAACCAGGTATTGACTATACTGAAACTTTCGCTCCTGTTGCTCGCCTTGATACTATTCGAGCACTCATAGCCCTTGCAGCACAAAAAGAATGGAAGATTTATCAACTAGATGTAAAGTCGACATTCCTAAATGGATATCTTCAAGAAGAAATATACATAGAACAACCACAAGGCTTTATCCTCAAAGGCCAAGAAGAAAAAGTTCTCAAACTCAAAAAAGCCCTATATGGGTTAAAACAAGCACCACGTGCGTGGTATAGTAGAATTGATGAGTACTTCATCAAGCAAGGATTCAGGAGGAGTATGAGTGAGCCAACACTCTACATCAAGACCCAAGGTAAGTCCGACACTCTCATTGTCTCTCTATATGTAGATGATCTCATATATATAGGAAATAATGAGACAATGATCCAAGAATTCAAAGAAGAAATGATGAAAACATTTGAAATGACGGACTTGGGCTTGATGAACTATTTCATCGGTATTGAAGTCAATCAAGATGAAGGAATTTTTATCTCGCAGAAAAAATATACCGAGAATCTCTTAAAGAAATTCAAGATGAACTATTGCAAAGCAGTTTCAACCCCGCTCATGACAAATGAAAAACTATTGAAGGAAGATGGAGCAGAAAAAGCCGATGCCTCCCTCTATAGAAGTTTGATTGGCGATGCCGCTATATCTCACTGCTACACGACCGGATATTATGTATGCGACAAGTCTACTATCACGATTCATGCAAAATCCGAGTCAAATTCACTTTGGAGCTGCTAAGAGAATTCTCAGATATTTACGAGGAACTATAGATTACGGTATTTGGTATCGCCCAAGTGCTAATGCCAAGCTCATTGGCTACACTGATAGCGACCGGGCTGGTTCAGTGATGATAGGAAAAGTACAACCGGCTATGCATTCACTCGGGTTCTGGAATATTCTCATGGGCATCCAAAAAACAAGACTCAGTGGCACAATCTACCGCAGAAGCTGAATAGATCGCAGCTGCTACAACCGCCAGTCAAGCAATATGGCTTCGAAGAATTCTAGAAGACATTGGAGAAACACAAATGGAATCAACTCCAATACTTTGCGACAATAAGTTTGCAATCGCTATATCAAAGAATCCAGTATTCTATGGAAGAACCAAACATATCGACATCAAATATCACTTCATACGAGAGGCGCAATATAACAAAGAGATCGAGCTGAAATATTGCAAAACCGAGGAACAAGTAGCCGACATCTTCACTAAAGCACTATCGCGAGCCAAGTTCGAGATATTACGGGAAATGCTCGGAGTAACACGAAATTGGATCAAGGAGGAGTGTTAAATTATTGATCCAATTTCTAGAAACTTCAAGATAAATATGAGCTAGAAAATTCAAGAAAAACTCTAGAAGACTCTATGGAATTATCTCTGAAAATGGCAGAGATATTTGCCTTTAAAAAGCCTAGCTTTTAGAAAAAAAAAATTGTAAAAGAAACTCCTAGAAGATGTGTAAGTCGGTGGAGTGTCTCTATAAATAGGGAAGGAGGGGGGAGCGTAGAAAGGCAGAGCAAAAAAGGTAAGCTCCTCCCTTTCCCCTTTGTACTACAATAAACACTAAATAAAAGTTTCTTTTTTTCTTGTACTTCTCTTCCACTCTCTTTTACTTTGTCCTTGCCCACTTTATTCTTAGTTCATTTGCTCTCTTGATAATTCACACATAAAACACACTTGCACACACATTAATCACACGCTTCCGCAAATACCAACAGTTATGTTCTGTGTTATGTCATGGTTGTCGGTTCGGCAAGTTCGTACATCTTAGGCTCATGTACTCTAAGGTCAGTACTTTATAGAGATCACTTCTCAGTACTCTAAGTTCAGTACTTTAAGGAGATCACTTCTCAGTACATTTAGAGTTGCTGCTATACCATGTACAGAAGGTACAGAATTCACATCCAACTTTGACGTCAGCGATCGAATCCAGTGAACTGATCAGAGACGCCTCCTTTGGTTGTCAGAGTACAATCTCCGGTCTGCTTTAAGCGTCCCAAGTCTTTCCAGCTCCTGGCAAAGGAGATCTCCCCATTGTAAACAACCCTCTTGCTTATGATCACTGGACTTTCTTCCTCGGTAATTTCATGTGCCGATGAGTTGAACATCGACGCACTAGAGATGCGGTGATATTGCAGTGCGTCTTCAGCTACATTGGCAGGGCTAGAAGGAGGGCTTGTGGCGGTTTCTGAGGTAAGTTCATTGGCCTGGTTTTGCAGGTACCTATCTGAAATCGAAGGGTCAGACGAAGATGGTCTCGAAGAGGTTATGGTTGAAATCGATCTGCTCTTTGAAAGCCTGTGTCTCGAATCCTTGTGCCATTTCCTGAGACCTTCCACTACACGGTCTGAAAACACAGCCTTTGTCATCCCGGAGCCCATCTGCTTAGACACAACATCACAAACGATTATGCAAGCACCTTGCAGAGCATATCTCTACTCTACCAAAACCAATCTCCCCATTTCTCCAAGCTGGATCCTAGAATGAACCATAAGTGACATGAATGAGACTCTAGGATTTGTGAAATTGTACCTGCGAGAGAAGCGCATAAAGGGGCATTGTCACATAACCACACAGGATCTGCACTGCCACACCGATAGAAATCCTTATGGCAAGGTCTTGTGTTTCTTGGTTGAAGCAAGATCTAAGGCCAAACTCATACTGTTATTGCAAACAGGATCAGTTAACAATCGAAACAAACAAACATTTCAATTGACCTTGCTCGAAGAGACTTACCCATGTCCATGCAAAGAACGCCAGCTGAAAGGAGTTCTGCAACCAAATCAAAGAAGAGAAAAAAATGTAAAGCATGAAGTTGTCTTATTTGTTTCTAGTCGTTGTCCATTGATGTCAGCAGCTAGACTCATGGAGGCACTCATTCTTTTAGCCCATTATACTTTACATGGGAGTTAAATTGCTTGCTTTGTTCATCATATTTTTTCATTGAAGTGATGAGACAACAGCAATACAAACCTGGATCATGACGAACTGGATGAGATGGAGGAGCCATTTAGGTTGTCTGAACCAGAACAAGTCGTCACTGGGCTTCACAAGACAGGTCCCTCGAGTCACAGAATTTTCAGAGCAACTCTGCGCGCACATTTGTGTTATTATCACTTGGAGCTTTGTACTGACAGCTAGAACAATCTGCAAAAGATGAATGAGGTCTAAGCAACAGGAAAAGGGTTCTCTTGATCTGATCAGCTCGTCACAGACAAAGCAACATGACAAACCACAGGTCGTACCACGAGAGGGATGAAAGGAAGCCAGTAGTAGTTGTAGAATTCTGCACTCAAATCAGGTTGAAAGAGTCAAGCAAATGGATAGCTTTGCTTCTGGCTTAGAGTAGAGTTCTATGAACTGAATACCATTTTACTTGTATATTTAAAAGGAGTTTTAGCATATTCATAAGCTTTGTGCATATCGCAAGGTATTGTCTTACCGTGCGCACTGAAAAATATGAAGAATATGGAGAAGATCCAAATCCAAAATCTGCAAGAATGGTCATTATTACTTCGCCGTTTCAGTGAAAGGATAAAAAATCTCGTTCATTTTTTCAGTCAAGATGCAGAATCTAGTCTGAAGCCGGACATATACTTGGGGGGAATATTTCACCTGTTTTCAACCACTTTCTTGAAATCATCATCAAAAGCTCTGTTAATGAGCCTCTGAAAGTTGAAATCGCTACCTCCAGAGATATTAGCCTAGGACCAAGTCAAAACAAAGAATACAGTTAGTTATTGAATATGGAGGTGATGACTCACAACTACCTATTTCATTTTTTCATTATCTCTTGAACTATGAAGTAAAAGGACTTTTGTGCAGTAGTGCTTCATCGACGAACTCTTCAAGTCCAGAAATCATTGCTACGTCCATGAGTAGATCTCCAACCCAGAGTTGCCAATACAAGGTAGAAGAAGACATCCTCTTACCATGATGAATCCATGACGGAGAGTGAAGTAATCAGCTTTTGATATTGACCCTCTGAACTGTCGGATAAAACAGACCTTGAACAATGATAATAAAGAATAATTTCGGTCAGAAATCCGAAACAAGACTTGATGACGATACCATAAATCAATGGCCAGACTGAGTTTGGCTCTGTTGGGCAACATGATCATAATCTTTAAAGTGCAATTCCTAGGTTATACATCGTTCTGTATGCCTGCTGTAACAAATAGTAAGAATGCAAGTTCAGTTCATGTATCTATGGGGCGATGGCAGCCTTTGCAACATGTTCTATAGAATAATCCATTCAACGAGAGTGATGGCTGTCTCTGCAACTTATATAGGTATCATGACATGTGAATGAAATTGCTAATTTCAATTATTGATAGGTCTGAAGTGCAAGCACAAGTTCTTAACGAGGTACTCAATTCTTAGCTCATGATTACGGCGAACTCACTGGCCAAAGTAAAAGAGAATGGCGACTCCAGAATTTCAGATGCCGCTGCCCAAATGACGTTTGATCCGTAAACTGAAATCTCCTTGGATCTGCAAGCAAATATAGTAATGCCGAGTATATCAAAATCATTTATGGGAATCATTGCTTCCCAGCTCAGCTCCAGTTTCGTTACTGTAAGAGCAACAAATTTCTCAAAATAATCACATTTGATCAGAACATGAATATCTGCATCTTAAAATTGCAACTCTATCTATGGGGTGAGATCGGGAAGACAAGGACCAGTAGAGGAGGTTGAAGCTTACCATGAACAATCTGATGCTCAAGGGTTCGAGTCTCTTCTTCCCACGCCTTCCATTTTGCCATCTGTTGACAAAACCAAACACATCGATCACTCCATCGAAACCGTTCGACTCTGTCGCTAGTAAATGATTGATCAAGATGGTGGCTAGTTCGGATCGTGCTTGAGCTCCACATTATTGGAGTCCATGAATGTGAGGACACAAGTTCATAATTTAATAAGCACTGCAATGATCTTCTAATCATTTGCCAGGACGTTTATTACCTTGGCAATTCCCAGGTACATGGTAACGAGGCAGTAAGAAACATGAAAAACGGCCAACACCGAGATGAAGATGTTGAGCTGCATCGCCCCATCCCTCGAAATTAAGGGAACCAAACCCTGAAAATTTGTCAACCCAAAGGAAGAGCATGCAATCAGTACAAAAAGAAAAAGATGGTTTATCTCCAACGGAATCTAGGGCCGGCAATGCTTCTGGGCATCAGTATTCAAGTTTCTCATGCATTAAAGTATATGTTATATGAAGTTCACAAATTATTCATCCAAAAATTACTGGCATTAGGAGGTGCTTGAATCTTGTAAGATGAAAAACGTTAAATTATTCATGAGAGACTAGATGAGGTCTTTTTAACATGACTACATGAGTCCCAAGAAACTGCAGTAAGGCTTATAGACAATTCTCAATAAACTATGCGCGGTATTCTCCAAGGATGATGACAACCCAAATGGATGACTAGTTTCTAGAGATCTATCCTATTTTCTCCACCTTTGCCGTGCAAAACGATCCGTCATCTGCAGTTTCAAGTGAGGTGTTGGAGTCTGGCTTCAAGCCTGATGCTGCTGACGGATGAGTTGCAGACGAAACAGCTGGTTCCGCAAACTCCACTGCATCCTTGCATGGAAGAAACGAGCTTGCCACGGCCTCCGTCACGCATATTTGCGAGATAGGTATCTCTGAAATTGTCAGAAGCAGCGATATGAACCCCATTTTCATCATTTCTGCACATCCACATCGAACGTTATAATTAGTTGTTCGCCCTATAAATTACGCATGGATGCTAACAAATTTGTAAGAATTGGTGCTTTGAGATGAACTACTGAATGTACACGGTGAACAAATGCAAACCATCCCTTTTAAATGTCATAAAAACCAAAGTACATAGTCCTACAACAACGTTGTTGCATGTACAACTCTGTTTTGTGGAAAAAGGCTACTGTTACTGTTAGATTCATTTTCGACTGACCTGTTTTAATTTTTGCCAGAGCTTTATTGAGAGACTTTCTCCTCCTCTTCTTGAGAAACTAAGACAATCAGCAGAACCACCAATTCAATAACATCAGAACAAGAAGTTATCAACATAGGAGAGACAGCCTACTTACCTTTTACCAAAAAAAAAAAAATAACAAAGGAGAGACAGTACACAATATGTAAACTCAAAAATGCTGTAAATTAGCACAGACAACAATCTCTAAGTTTACTGATCTCCTACAGCAGTTGAACAAAGTACCTCAGTTAAGTGGTGAAGACCAGAATCGATAACGAAGGAGACGACGAAGAAGAAGAGGCAAAAGATGGAGACCGCCCATGTTGGCGTCTCTTCAAGCCCACTGTTCCCTCCCTCCATCCTCTCTCTCTCTTTCTCTCTCTCAGGTGTTGATTCCGCTGGGATCCTGCTTTAACTTAGTTGAGAATGGAAGCCAGAAAGGCCAATATATATGCCCGCACGAGCATAAAATATGCATGGGTAATGGTTATTAGCAAATCACTTTATTTTTCAGATATGACTAGTCAGATCAGACCACCATCACCATGTTTTTCTTCGCCGTATGCGCTGTTAGACATGGAATCAGAGGACGGATCAAACGTTCAAGTCCTGACATTACGTGCCAACCGTTGTATTTACAACATACTTCTTAACGCTTTCTCTCGCGTGTAAGTTGAATCTGGACTCTTTGATCCGTGTTCTAGTACCATATGGGACATATCATTTTCTAAAAAATTTAGGCTATTGGAAAGAAAGGCAAGAATGCTTACGATTTTTGAACGAGCATCAACTGATATCGCTTGATCAAGGGTGTGAAGTCACGCGAGTTATTGCATAATACAAACATTGCACGAAAGACTTAAGACTCAATCTGCTTTAATATTACTAGAAGACAACATCTCGATATGGCGACATAGATTGCTCGTTCATGTTTTCCTATGATTCACGAACATAACTCGAAAATGAACATCGTTTGATTAGGCTCATGACGACTCGTGTTAGAGGTCACACGGCACAACCGTCACTCAAAAGAGTTAACCTCCATTCTACGCACAGAGTTCTCCTTAAAAACAAGCTAATCACCTCCCTAATCACCAGGATGTTTTGGGCGATACATAATCATCGGACAATTCTTACGCGCACACGATATAGTAAAAGGGAAATTTGTTTTTATGTTAATCAACATTTTCTTTATGACATTTGGTATAAGAATCGCTTGAATGACAGATAAATATACATCGGCAGCCCCGCCATAAATTTTGATGATGCGACCAACGTAAATCTTCACCTAGTACCAAATTTAATATTCAACATTTTTATCACGTTCACCAACTCAAATTATCTTCGCAAAATATATAATTCTATATTTGGGCGGAACATGCAAAATAAAACTCGAAAATGACTTGACAAAAAGAAAGAAAGATGACACGTCAGCCCATGTGCTTGGATTCTATATAGGAAAAGATGTATCGTTTTTATTTTAATTATTCCCTCTAATAATAATAAAACTTCGAAAATATAGACATAGCTACATACATCCAATTTGGACCACTACCGGTGATTAAATCTTGACAAATTGATTTGCTTCAATAAATCCATTGTCCCAACTCCTTCGCAACATGAACAATCGCATTAACGATCAAAACATCCGCAGTCTCTAAACTTTACAAGTTGATCACTTTTCCATCCTTAAACGTTTGTTTTTTTTTTTTGTTTTTTTTTTTTTTTTGTGATCATGAAACCGTCTCACAACCGATAGCACTCAGCATAAACCATGGGGCGCAGCACAAGAACCCACCTCCCACAAATTTTTCCATAAATGTGAGGAAGAAAACGATCGGAGCACTAGAATTGAAGGTTCAAAAAAGTTCAGAACCATAAATGCATTTAACCCCAAGTTCCCGGAAGAACCACATTCAGGATCTGTTTATTCTGCGCAAGATACTTTGATGCGGAAAACCTTTTTATTTTTTTATGAAATATTCGTTTGACCAAAGGGATTTTAAAAAACCCGAAAAAAGTCAACAAGCTTATCACATAGCTTATCATCGTCTGTTTGGTTGCGGTACTTGTCTGCATATGCGTACGGCAGTCGCCCTCCATGAAAGGTGAGGTAGCGCTGCCGTACGGAAAAGTCTGAAAATTGCCAGGAATTCCGTCACGATTCCACCTCGAAGTCCCGATCACACGTTCCTTAACAAATCCTCGCGGACGGACCTTAAAATATTAGGAAAAATGGCCATCGAAGCATCACGAAGTCAAAAGGTCCTGCGGAGGTGAGGTCGGCTTTGGGGATTTGGTACTGAGAAATGATAAGAATATTGTCGTCGCAGGTGGCGCGTCTCTATCTTTCACATGGAAATATACATATCCGTTAGTTAAAAAAAAAAAAAAAATTGATCAATACAAGGTCAATGCCGTACACCTTCCGGTTAAATTCTGTACCGTTCTCTTTTTCAATTGATTTTATCGTGGCATGACGAGGAGGTGACCAGGCCTGCTTGAGCTACATCGCCTAAAGACCGATTTGAGTGAGCTTGGATAAGGCTATGTAGCTAAAAAGTCCAATTCGGTTCAATTCGGCAAATTTCAACATGATTTCTCTTTTTGAGTTATGGATAGACTTAAGCAACAAATGAGACATAATCTAAGGGTGTGTTTTTTTTTTTTTTTTTTTTTTTTTGGTCGGAAATAAGACATTCAAATATTAAAAGCACGAGTTACACGTAGATGATAGTTTAGCATCGAACATAAGATATTTAAAAGGGACGATGGTGGCGCATATACCCAGTTGGTTGCCAGGGAATTGAGGCGGTGCATTTTGGCGAGCCAATTGGCGGTAGAGTTAGCTTCTCTTAAACAGTAGGAGAGATTGGTAAAAGGGAGCATCCATAAGATGGCTCGATTTCTAGAAGAAGGCCGCTTACAGCCCATGGGTCAGCAATCCGACCCAAGATGGCTTCCACCAGTACGAAGTTGTCGCATTGTACTTCCCATCCGCTGTCTTCGAACTGAACTGCTTCCACTTTACTCCCTATTCGTTGGTGCAAAAAGCGCATACCGTGGAGAAGCACTAGGGCTTCGGCGTGCAAAGGAGATTCCGCTCGGATTTCAGCTGCGAAACCGTCAATCAGCAAGACATTCGGGTCACGCATGAGCCCTGCTACGGAGCTTCTCTCATCTTCCTTCTTCCATGAGCAGTCCACATTAAGCTTGAATCTGCTGCTGTCTGGTGCCGTCCAGATCTCGGGTGAGTCAGATCTGCTGGTTTTCGGCTTTTTTTTACTCGGGTTCCATCTGGAAAAAGCCCGAACCTGGACGTGGGCAAGATCTACTAGTGATTCGATTTTGGGGGGCCGAGATCTGAAGATGTAGTCATTGCGGAGCTTCCACATCAACCAAATCGTATTGGCCACCATAGCTGCTGAAGGTAGCTCTGTTTTTGCATCGAAAAATTCAGCAAACCACTTATCAATACGAGTTACTGATCTCGTGGTGGTGTACAGGTTAAGGCGTGGGTCACTCCAGATTTGCCGGGTCTTTTTGCATAGGAAGAACAGGTGTTCTGTTGTTTCTGGATGCCGAAGGCAGAGCGAGCACAGGGGATCAAGTAATATTTCCCTTTTATAAAGGTTTTCTTTTGTCGGGAGTGCATTTTGGCATAAGCTCCATAGGAAGAATTTGATTTTAGGGGGGATTGGAGTGTCCCATAACCGAATCCATAAGGATCTAGGCGGCTGATAAGAGGTAGTGGCTCTGTTTAGGTCAGGGTTATCGGTTTTTGAACATACCCTATTATAGCCACTTTTTACTGAGTAAGTACCTGAATGATTTCCCATCCAAATTAGCCTATCTTGCTGTGACTAGATGCTGATTAGAGTGGATAGAATTTCCTGGACTACTTGTTCATCAAAGAGCGCTTGAATTTTAGGTTCCTCCCATAACCTGCTTTCACTGTTGATTAGTTCAGCAACTTTCTCCGAATCGTTTCTATTCACTGGGCCTCCGATCACTCCCCTTGGAAGCCATCTATCTCTCCATATGTTAATGCTTTGTCCATCTCCCACTATCCATTTCACCTCCGGTTCTATAGTATCTCGACCTATAAGTATGCTGCGCCAACCCCAAGATGGTCTCTGTCCTGATTTTGCCTTCCATAAGTCACCGTTTGGATAGTATAATCCTCTTAGAATGTTGCTCCATAGAGCTGAAGGTGACTGTGCTAGTCTCCATGCTTGTTTGGCTAACATTGCCTTTTTAAAATTGATTAGGTCTTTAAAACCAAGACCCCCTTCATCTTTTCTGCATTTCAAGATTTCCCATTTTTTCCAGTGCATTCCTCTCCTAGACTGATTCTGTTTCCACCAGAAAGCTGCTATCCGTTGTTCGATGGCTTTGCACACTACGATAGGAAGTTTAAAAATGGACATAGCATACTGAGAAAGAGCTTGTACGACGGCTTTGATCAATATTTCTTTACCAGCTTTAGATAATAGCTTTTCTTTCCAACCTTCCAGCTTCATGTTCACCCTAGCAAGAATCCATGAAAACATATCCTTTCTTGTTTGTCCCCAATCAGATGGAATTCCCAGGTATTTCCCTGTTTTGTCCATAATTGGCACTCATAACTCATAGGCCATATTTCTCTTTAAGGTTAATGGACAGCCCTTGCTAAAAAACACTCCTGATTTGTTGAAATTAATTGCTTGACTAGTAGCATAGCAGTACTGGTTGAGGATATTGGCCAGATTTTGGCATTCGCCAATTGTTCCATCCATAAAAATAATGGCATCATTAGCAAATAATAGATGAGACAATGTAGGACAATACCTGTTGAGTTTTATTCCTTTGAGGCTTCCATCTTCTACTGCTTTGTGCATCATCCAAGAGAAGACATTAGCCATCAATATGAAGAGATAGGGCGACAATGGGTCTCCTTGTCTTAATCCCCTTGTGGGTTTAAAATACCCTGTTTGATCACCATTAACTTTTACGCTAAAAGACACCGTGGAAACACATGTCATAATCAGCTCAACCCATCTTGCACTAAATCCCATCTTCAACATACTCCTTTTTAAAAAATCCCACTCGACCCGATCATAGGTCTTTTTCATATCCAATTTAAGAACTGCTTGGAATTTCTGTTTCCGTTCTCTGATTCTCACCTGTGTAACACCTCTTGGACTATAAAGATGTTATCTTGTATTTGTCAGCCCTTTACAAAAGCGCTTTGTTCATGGGCTATTATCTCTTCAAGCCATGGTTTCAATCTGTTTGCTAGCACTTTGGAGATAATTTTGTAGCTGAAATTACATAGACTGATTGGCCTGAATTGACAGATACTTTATGGGGTTTTAACTTTGGAAATGAGGGTTATGGGAGTCTTGTTGAGTAGGGGGTCGAACTCACCTGTTTCAACAAAGTTTCTGACCATATGCAGCACGTCCATCTTGATATCCTCCCAGTAGTGTTGATAAAATTGGACATTCAGCCCATCTGGGCCAGGAGCTTTCTGTGGGCCTAGCTGAAAAACCGCCTCTTTAACCTTTTCCATAGATATAGGGGCCAAGAGGTTCTCGTTCATTTGCATGTTTATGACAACTGGGCACATGTCCAAAATAGGTTGAAAATCTCTTGGACCCTCTGATGCATATAAAGAACAATAGAAATCCTTTATGTGGTGTTTTAGCATTTTTTGGTCCCTACACCAAGTGTCATCATTGATGCGCAACATAGAAATTCTGTTTCTTTGTCTTCTTTGAACCGTAGTAGCGTGGAAGTATTTTGAGTTCCTGTCTCCCCACCGCATCCAGTTGATACGTGATCTCATGCCCCAATACATCTCCTCCCGGCGCCAAAGCCTCTCAATTTTTTCTTTTATCTCTTGGCATTCCATTTTGCTAGAAAATTCAAAATACCCATTTGTAATATCAGTAAGTTGCTTTTTAAGACTTCTAATTTGGACAGCTGCATTAGAGAACTTAGTTTTGCTCCATTTTGTCAATTCCTTTGTCACCTGCTATATTTTCTGAACCAAAGTTGTATGCTGGTGCCGATCATCTCCCCAACAACGTTTGATAGTCTCCCCACACTCTTTCTCCTCCGTCCAGTAGGCTTCAAACTTGAATTCCTTCCTTCTTCTCTCCCTAACAGGATGTAGTGACAAAACTAATGGGCTGTGGTATGAACCAACTGCTGGAAGGGCCACCACTTCAGCATTAGGGAAAGAAATTGTCCACTCCATTGTGCATAAGGCTCTATCCAACCTCTTCTTCACTAAATTTTCACCGACTCTATTGTTGGCCCAAGTAAATGCACGGCCTTTTGTATCAATATTCATTAAGGAGCAGTCATTTAGCATTTCTCGGAAGACGGTTATCCGGTGTTGATCGGCTTCCCTCTTCCCAACCTTCTCCCAGGTAAATAGGATTTCATTAAAGTCCCCCATACAAAGCCACGGAAGTTGATTGTTGGGGTGCAACTCCCGAATCTTTTGCCATAAATGAATCCGCTCTGTAAAATTGGTAGAGGCATGTACGAAAGTAACTCTCATCATATGGCCACTGGAAGGATCCTGGCATTCTACATCCATATACTCTTTGGAGCTCGAGTTTATTTTAACACCCACCTCCTCGTTCCACATAAGCACCAATCCACCGGCAATACCAATTGGTGACTCGATAAACATGTGCTGAAATTTTAGTTTTCTTCTGATTTTATCTACCATCGCCTCCTTGTTTTTGGTCTCCATCAAAAAGACCATGTTGGGCCATTCTTGAGCCTTTAAAGCTCTAAGTTCCTGAACCATCAGGGGGTTGCCCAACCTCTAACAGTTCCAACTTATAATCTTCATGGTGTTTTTGGTGGCTTATTAGAGCTAACCACCAAAGCCCAATCCTTCCCCTCTTTTACCAGCTGAACAGGGGTCTCTAACAGTTCTAGGTCATCAAGGAGATAAGAGTTAGTAGATTCTGCTCTTTTCTATTTTTTAACTTGTTGATACTTCTGCATTTTCTTTCCATCACCCCTATAAGCTTTGATCCTGCTTCTTTAGGGTCTTCAAGATACAATCTTTGTGTTGCGCTCCCCTCTTTAGCTACTGCAGGTGTCTCTCCTCCCTCTCTTCCCTCCTTTGAAGAAGGACTATCTACTCTTTTTTTGTTTCGAGGGTTGATGTTTGTCTCAACTTCTGTAGTGGCAGCAACTTCCATATTAACTATCATTAAGGGAGTTTCAGGGACTGACTCTTCTTCTTCCTGATTTGGATCTGTTTTGCCATAAAATGCTTCCCAATGTGGACTATGATCTCGAACTTCTGCTTTGAGCCAAGGACCATACTTTCCAGCCTTGTTAGCTGCCCAGTTGTTTCATATGGTATCTCCTCGCAATATGATGCGTAGTGACCGATTCGACCATACGAGTAGCAAAAGTGAGGAAGACGTTCGTATTTGAACTCCACCCATAGATTTTTGTGCCCAATCTTTACTAATGCCCCTGTTTTGAGAGGGGCTGAAAGCTCCATCTCCACTTTGACTTTACCGGTTTTGTAGGGGCTATTTCCTCTTGCCTCTAGTTGAATTTCTTTAACTACGCCCACTTTACCAGCAACATCAGCAAATACTTCTTTTATGATCCACCCCGGGGGTAGACCAACAATATGAACCCAGAATTCATATCTAGAATAATCATAGCAGTGTTCGGGGATTTCTGGCTGACATTGCTTCAGTACTAAGAGGTTGCTAGTGAAGGACCACGGTCCTTATTTCAGAACTCTTTCTTTATCATCCTCTGAGTCAAAAACAAAAGAAAAGAGTCCTGGTTCTTTCTGGGAGCACACTACTGCCTCTGTTTTCCACGCCTTCTTCATAGTAGTGCTAAATGCTGGAAAATTAACATTGGGTTTCGAGTATAGCTTACCGAAAAGCGTATGACTGCATTCTATTCGTTTGTTGAGAGGAATTTCCTGTTGCATTTCCACCACATCACTTTCTGACCATAAATGGCCTAAACTTTTGCACAGGGTAGCAAGGCGGCGTTGATTCTCCTCCGGTTCCTCCATTCCAGCACCAGATTATACTTCCTTTCTCTCAGTTGAGGGGTTGTAGCTTTGGGGGATGTGCGATTGAAGGGAGCTCCGACGGTTTTGGGTATGGGGTACAGAATCAGTGTGGTCGCTGACCTTTGGGATGAGAATGGTACGTAATCTGATGGGAGGTAGGGTTTGCTTGATGGTCATCCATGGTGTGTGGGGAAGAAACGCTACAATCGAAGACTACATAAAGGGTCGAGTGTTTAGGGCTTGGTGATGGAGACTCCCATAGGATCGGGAAATAGGGTCAGGGAAGAAATGCTAACTACGGGGGCTGCAGATTGAATCGATTGTTTGGGGCTTGGTGATGAAGACTCCCATGGGATCGAAAGATAGGGTTTTTACCGATCAAAGGGCTGCAGAAGAGACCAGAAAAGTAGGGTTTGGGGATGAGCTCCCATGGGAACGGGAGAGGAGAACTCTACCATCGAGAGAGAACTTTCAACCATGCCGAATGAATTTGTTTCACGAAAACGTAACGTTTTTGGAAAATATTTTCCGGGAAACCATTTTCCAGGAAAATGGTTAGTTTTCCTTTGTTTGATAATACGTGACCGAAAGTATTTTTTGGTATTTTGATCGCATTTAAAAAATAATTGAATGACATTTGACCTAACATTTGACAATGGTGTGCCTCTTACTTCCAAATTAATTTGTTGAGTCTATATTACTTAATAAATGGATTTTTCTTGATCACTTTAGTAAATCTAGAATTTGAACCTGCAAAATGAAAAGGAAACTTGAATTCATACACATATATTTTTTTTATTGTTTTTTTCTGAAAATGGACATGATTTCCGGTTACAAGAGTAAGTCAAAACAAAAGGGAGGGGGCGAAGGACAAGGAGAGAGGGGAGGAGGAGTTAGGGTTTACGTTCACAGACAAAGAAAGAAAAACGAAAAGAAAAAAAAAGATATAATAATAACAAATTCAAAATTTTTAATTAGAAAATCTTTTTAATAATAAATTTTTTACTAAGCAAGGACCTTAAAACATTTTGGAAAACGTTTTCCGATTCTTTCAAAGGGGAAATCGTTTTCTTGAATTTAAGCTTTGGAAGGAAAACATTTTTCGTTGACTAGGAAAACATTTTCTGTTGACTCATTTTCCTAAATGAACCAAACGCTGGAAAATGAGAAAAACGTTTTCTCGGAAATGGTTTTTCACAAAACAAACACACCCTAAGGGTTAGAGATTATTCGAACTCATCTATTGATTGCCTCTAGTCTTGAGTAATACCTAAGGTTTTCTTGAGTGAAGGAGGGGAGGGGGAGCAAAACGAACTGAATGTTGATATAACATTTGGGGATTACATTTTGAATTTCCGTGAAGTTTCAAATTTGGCCCTATATTTTTTTGACTCATGTACTCTAATTAGAAGTCCAAAGACAAAATTACATATTATGTCAAAGTTCAAAAATCCTTCGTGTCATTTTTCCTCTCAAGTTCATCAATTAGGGTGAAAAATACTAAAAAGAGACAGAACCGCAAACTCTGTATATATAATTGACTATTCAGTAACCACCTACCAACAATGTTCCATCTTTTGCAATTTCATCGGCCTGAATCTAGAGGTTGAAATCGGCATGGTCCTACCTTGATTCAACCAATTCACGCCGAACGAACGATTGTACTTAAACGGTTGATTTCCCCAAAAATAAGAACAAAGCTGTGTAGTATCACGTTGGATTATGGTAAATAGTTAGCTTAGCTTAGCAGCTTATTTCATGGGCTTAAACATCTTCAAAATTCGATCGAAATGAAGGGTGGAAAAGAACCAAAACTTGGCCCATTTTCCATATGATTCCAGGCCCACAAGCCCATCTCTCATCTCTAATCAGCAGAAGCCCTAAAACCCTCCCTTCCTCCGTTGCCTACCTTACGATCAGCCATAAACCCAACAGAGCTCTTGCTTTCCTCACCACCAAGCCAAAGGTACAAACGAGTTCGTACGTTGCGTCTCGTTATTCTGCTCAATTTGTCAATTCCCGTCGTTCTAAAAGTGAGCTCGGTTGTGTTTAGACCCACGTAGCAAATTTGAGGGTCGTGCGATTTTGGGGTCTCCTGAATTGAGTTGCAAGTTGGTTAATTTCTAGCGGAATCTTTTTTTCAAGCGTTGTTTCAATTTGGTCTCTCGGTTACTCGGTGGCCATGGTAATAGCATGTGCTGTTGGTGGCATTCCTTTCCCGACCGTTCCCTTTTCTTTTCTTTTTTTATTCGCCGGGTTGATCAATGTGCGTTGGAATTTCTCTGTATATCGTATAATGGATGTGGGCAAGATAAGTCATGTCATGTTATGTTATGTTCTGTGTTATTTCATGGTTGTCGGTTCGGCAAGTTCGTACATCTTAGGCTCATGTACTCTAAGGTCAGTACTTTAAGGAGATCACTTCTCAGTACTCTAAGGTCAGTACTTTAAGGAGATCACTTCTCAGTACATTTAGAGTTGCTGCTATACCATATACAGAAGGTACAGAATTCACATCCAACTTTGACGTCAGCGATCGAATCCAGTGAACTGATCAGAGACGCCTCCTTTGGTTGTCAGAGTACAATCTCCGGTCTGCTTTAAGCGTCCCAAGTCTTTCCAGCTCCTGGCAAAGGAGATCTCCCCATTGTAAACAACCCTCTTGCTTATGATCACCGGACTTTCTTCCTCGGTAATTTCATGTGCCGATGAGTTGAACAACGACACAGTAGAGATGCGGTGATATTGCAGTGCGTCTTCAGCTACATTGACAGGGCTAGAAGGAGGGCTTGTGGCGGTTTCTGAGGTAAGTTCATCAGCCTGGTTTTGCAGGTACCTATCTGAAATCGAAGGGTCAGACAAAGATGGTCTCGAAGAGGTTATGGTTGAAATCGATCTGCTCTTTGAAAGCCTGTGTCTCGCATCCTTGTGCCATTTCCTGAGACCTTCCACTACACGGTCTGAAAACACAGCCTTTGTCATCCCGGAGCCCATCTGCTTAGACACAACATCACAAACGATTATGCAAGCACCTTGCAGAGCATATCTCTACTCTACCAAAACCAATCTCGCCATTTCTCCAAGCTGGATCCTAGAATGAACCATAAGTGACATGAATGAGACTCTAGGATTTGTGAAATTGTACCTGCGAGAGAAGCGCATAAAGGGGCATTGTCACATAACCACACAGGATCTGCACTGCCACACCGATAGAAATCCTTATGGCAAGGTCTTGTGTTTCTTGGTTGAAGCAAGATCTAAGGCCGAACTCATACTGTTATTGCAAACAGGATCAGTTAACAATCAAAACAAACAAACATTTCAATTGACCTTGCTCGAAGAGACTTACCCATGTCCATGCAAAGAATGCCAGCTGAAAGGAGTTCTGCAACCAAATCAAAGAAGAGAAAAAAATGTAAAGCATGAAGTTGTCTTATTTGTTTCTAGTTGTTGTCCATTGATGTCAGCAGCTAGACTCAATGAGGCACTCATTCTTTTAGCCCGTTATACTTTACATGGGAGTTAAATTGCTTGCTTTGTTCATCATATTTTTTCATTGAAGTGATGAGACAACAGCAATACAAACCTGGATCATGACGAACTGGATGAGATGGAGGAGCCATTTAGGTTGTCTGAACCAGAACAAGTCGTCATTGGGCTTCACAAGACAGGTCCCTCGAGTCACAGAATTTTCAGAGCAACTCTGCGCGCACATTTGTGTTATTATCACTTGGAGCTTTGTACTGACAGCTAGAACAATCTGCAAAAGATGAATGAGGTCTAAGCAACAGGAAAAGGGTTCTCTTGATCAGATCACCTCATCACAGACAAAGCAACATGACAAACCACAGGTCGTACCACGAGAGGGATGAAAGGAAGCCAGTAGTAGTTGTAGAATTCTGCACTCAAATCAGGTTGAAAGAGTCAAGCAAATGGATAGCTTTGCTTCTGGCTTAGAGTAGAGTTCTATCAACTGAATACCATTTTACTTGTACATTTAAAAGGAGTTTTAGCATATTCATAAGCTTTGTGCACATTGCAAGGTATTGTCTTACCGTGCGCACTGAAAAATATGAAGAATATGGAGAAGATCCAAATCCAAAATCTGCAAGAATGGTCATTATTACTTCGCCGTTTCAGTGAAAGGATAAAAATCTCGTTCATTTTTTCAGTCAAGATGCAGAATCTAGTCTGAAGCCGGACATATACTTGGGGGAATATTTCACCTGGTTTCAACCACTTTCTTGAAATCATCATCAAAAGCTCTGTTAATGAGCCTCTGAAAGTTGAAATCGCTACCTCCAGATATATTAGCCTAGGAGCAAGTAAAAACAAAGAATACAGTTAGTCATTGAATATGGAGGTGATGACTCACAACTACCTATTTCATTTTTTCATTATCTCTTGAACTATGAAGTAAAAGGACTTTTGTGCAGTAGTGCTTCATCGACGAACTCTTCAAGTCCAGAAATCATTGCTACATCCATGAGTAGATCTCCAACCCAGAGTTGCCAATACAAGGTAGAAGAAGACATCCTCTTACCATGATGAATCCATGACGGAGAGTGAAGTAATCAGCTTTTGATATTGACCCTCTGAACTGTCGGATAAAACAGACCTTGAACAATGATAATAAAGAATAATTTCAGTCAGGAATCCGAAACCAAACTTAATGACGATACCATAAATCAATGGCCAGACTGAGTTTGGCTCTGTTGGGCAACATGATCATAATCTTTAAAGTGCAATTCCTAGGTTATACATCGTTCTGTATGCCTGCTGTAACAAATAGTAAGAATGCAAGTTCAGTTCATGTATCTATGGGGCGATGGCAGCCTTTGCAACATGTTCTATAGAATAATCCATTCAACGAGAGTGATGGCTGTCTCTGCAACTTATATAGGTATCATGACATGTGAATGAAATTGCTAATTTCAATTATTGATAAGTCTGAAGTGCATGCACAAGTTGTTAACGAGGTACTCAATTCTTAGCTCATGATTACGGCGAACTCACTGGCCAAAGTAAAAGAGAATGGCGACTCCAGAATTTCAGATGCCGCTGCCCAAATGACGTTTGATCAGTAAACTGAAATCTCCTTGGATCTGCAAGCAAATATAGTAATGCCGAGAGTATATCAAAATCATTTATGGGAATCATTGCTTCCCAGCTCAGCTCCAGTTTCATTACTGTAAGAGGAACAAATTTCTCAAAATAATCACATTTGATCAGAACATGAATATCTGCATCTTAAAATTGCAACTCTATCTATGGGGTGAGATCAGGAGACAAGGACCAGTAGAGGAGGTTGAAGCTTACCATGAACAATCTGATGCTCAAGGGTTCGAGTCTCTTCTTCCCACGCCTTCCATTTTGCCATCTGTTGACAAAACCAAACACATCGATCACTCCATCGAAACCGTTCGACTCTGTCGCTAGTAAATGATTGATCAAGATGGTGGCTAGTTCGGATCGTGCTTGAGCTCCACATTATTGGAGTCCATGAATGTGAGGACACAAGTTCATAATTTAATATGCACTGCAATGATCTTCTAATCATTTGCCAGGACGTTTATTACCTTGGCAATTCCCAGGTACATGGTAACGAGGCAGTAAGAAACATGAAAAACGGCCAACACCGAGATGAAGATGTTGAGCTGCATCGCCCCATCCCTCGAAATTAAGGGAACCAAACCCTGAAAATTTGTCAACCCAAAGGAAGAGCATGCAATCAGTACAAAAAGAAAAAGATGGTTTATCTCCAACGAAATCTAGGGCTGGCAATGCTTCTGAGCATCAGTGTTCAGGTTGTTCATGCATTAAAGTATATGTTATATGAAGTTCACAAATTATTCAGCCAAAAATTACTGGCATTAGGAGGTGCTTGAATCTTGTAAGATGAAAAACGTTAAATTATTCATGAGAGACTAGATGAGGTCTTTTTAACATGACTACATGAGTCCCAAGAAACTGCAGTAACGCTTATAGACAATTCTCAATAAACTATGCGCGGTATTCTCCAAGGATGATGACAACCCAAATGGATGACTAGTTTCTAGAGATTTATCCTATTTTCTCCACCTTTGCCGTGCAAAACGATCCGTCATCTGCAGTTTCAAGTGAGGTGTTGAAGTCTGGCTTCAAGCCTGATGCTGCTGACAATTGAGTTGCAGAAGAAACAGCTGGTTCTGCAAACTCCACTGCATCCTTGCATGGAAGAAACGAGCTTGCCACGGCCTCCGTCACGCATATTTGCGAGATAGGTATCTCTGAAATTGTCAGAAGCAGCGATATGAACCCCATTTTCATCATTTCTGCACATCCACATCGAATGTTATAATTAGTTGTTCGCCCTATAAATTACGCATGGACGCTAACAAATTTGTAAGAATTGGTGCTTTGAGATGAACTACTGAATGTACACGGTGAACAAATGCAAACCATCTCTTTTAAATGTCATAAAAACCAAAGTACATAGTCCTACAACAACGTTGTTGCATGTACAACTCTGTTTTGTGGAAAAAGGCTACTGTTACTGTTAGATTCATTTTCGACTGACCTGTTTTAATTTTTGCCAGAGCTTTATTGAGAGACTTTCTCCTCCTCTTCTTGAGAAACTAAGGGTGTGCATGGAAACACTCCAAAAAGTGTTTCCGGCACACTTCTGTACGGAAAGTGTGCCGGGAACAAAAAGGAACAAACGCGTTTGGTTGCGTTTCTGTTCCTTTTTTTGTTTTTTTGTTTCGAACGAAATAGGAACAGAAAAAGAAACAACAATTTGTTGTTTAACTCCAGAAAAAATGAAGAAACGAAACTTCTTGGATTTTTCTTCTTCTTTTTTTTTTTTTTTCTTTCACCGGTCGCCGGCCTCGGCCATGGCCGGCGACCGGCCGTCGAGGCTCGGCCTCGCCGGATCTAGGCGAGCCCGAGCTCGCCCAGCCAAGGCGAGGCTCGGCCTCGCCCGCGCGGCGACGCCGAGCCTCGCCTTGGCCGGGCGAGCTCGGGCTCGCCAGATCCGGCGAGGCCGAGCCTCGCCATGGCTGGGCGAGGCTCGGCCTCGCGGGGCCGGCGACGCTCGCCTCGCCGGATGCCGGGCGAGGCCGAGCTCGCCCGGCCAAGGCGAGGCCGAGCCTCGCCCAACCACGGCGAGGCTCGGCCTCGCCCAACCACGGCGAGGCTCGGCCTCGCCGAGGGCCGCGAGCCTCGCCGTGGCTGGGCGAGGCCCGCCCCGGCCGATCGCCGAGGCCGGTGGACCGGCCGAAAAAAGAAAAATTAAAAAAGAAAGGAAAAAGTGAAAAATAAAATAAAAATGTTTAAAAAATTAAAAGAAATAAAAAAAGAATAAAATTTACCAAACGTGTTTCTATTCATTTTTTATTCCCGGACCAAACGTTACCAAACGTGTTCTTTTGTTCAAAAATTGTTCCCGGATAGAAACACTTTTTTTTTCGTTTCATTCCCCGAACAAAAAAAGAATGTTAAACGTTACCATTCGCACCCTAAGACAATCAGCAGAACCACCAATTCAATAACGTCAGAACATGAAGTTTATCAACAAAGGAGAGACAGTACACAATATGTAAACTTAGATATGCTGTAAATTAGCGCAGAAAACAATGTGTAAGTTTACTGATCTCCTACAGCAGTTGAACAAAGTACCTCAGCTAAGTGGGGAAGACCAGAATCGATAACTAAGGAGACGACGAAGAAGAAGAGGCAAAAGATGGAGACTGCCCATGTTGGCGTCTCTTCAAGCCCACTGTTCCCTCCCTCCATCCTCTCTCTCTTTCTCTCTCTGGAGTTGATTCTGCTGGGATCCTGCTTTAACTTGGTTGAGAATGGAAGCCAGAAAGCCCAATATATATATGCTCGTACGAACATAAAATATGCATGGGTAAAGGTTATTGGCAAATCACTTTATTTTTCAGACATGACTAGTCAGATCAGACCACCATCACCATGTTTTTCTTCGCCGTATGCACCGTTGGACATTGAATCAGAGGACGGATCAAACGTTCAAATCCTGACATTACGTGCCAAACGTTGTATTTACAACATACTTCTTAACGTTTTCTCTCGCGTGTAAGTTGAATGTGCACTCTTTGATCCGTGGTCTAGTACCATATGGGACAGATCGTTTTCTAAAAAATTTAAGCTATTGGAAAGAAAGGCAAGAATGCTTATGATTGTTGAACCAAGCATCGACTAGTATCACTTGATCAAGGGTGCAATGTCACGCAAGTTATTGCATAATACAAACATTGCATGAAAGACTTAAGACTCAATCTGCTTCAAAATTACTAGAAAACAACATCTCGATACGGCAACATAGATTGCTCATTCATGTTTTCCTATAATTCATGAACATAACTCGAAAACAAACATCATTTGATTAGGCTCATGACGACTGGCATTAGAGGTCACATGGCACAACCATCACTCAAAAGAGTTAACCTCCATTCCACGTGCGGAATTCTCCTTAACAACAAGCTAATCACCCCCCTAATCACCGGATGTTTTGGACGATGCATAATCATCGTACAATTCTTACACACACATAATATAATAAAAGGGGAAATTTATTTTTATGTTAATCAACATTTTCTTTATGACATTCGGTATAAGAATCGCTTGAATGATATATAGATATACATCGCAGCCCGTTATAAATTTCGATGACGCGACCAACGTAAATCTTCACCTATTACCAAATTAAATATTATCAACATTTTCATCTTCACCAACTTAAATTATTTTCGCAAAATATATAATTCTATATTTGGGCAGCACATGCAAAATAAAACTCGAAAATGACTTGACAAGAAGAAATAAAGATGACGCGTCAGCCCATGTGCTTGGATTCTATATAGGAAAGAAATACCGTTTTTATTTTAATTATTCCCAATAATAATAATAATAATTGGAAAACATAGGCATAGCTACATACATCCAATCTGGATCACTATCGATTATTAAATCTTGACAAGTTGATTTGCTTCAATAAATTTATGATCCCAACTCATTCGCAACATGAACAATCGCATTAGCGATCAAAAAGCATCTATAGTCTCTAAACTTCACGATTCGATTACTTTTTCGTCCTTAAACTTTAATTCTGCAATTATACAACTTTTTCTATAGATATGGGGAAGAAAACGATTGGAGCACTAAAAGTGAACGTTTAAAAAAGTTCGTAACCATAGATGCATTTAACCCCAAATTCCCTGAAGAACCGCATTCAGGGTCTGTATATTCTGCGCAAGACAATTTGATTCGGAAAATGTTTTTCTTTTTATGAAATATTCATTTGACCAAAGGGATTTTTAAAAAAACCCAAAAAAAGTCAACGAGCTTATCACATAGCTTATCATCGTCTGTCTGGTGGCGGTACTTGTCTGCATATGCATACGGTCGCCCTCCCATGAAAGGTGAGGTGCGGCTGCCGTACGGGAAAGTCAGAAAATTGGCCAGGAATTTCGTCACGATTCCACGTCGAAGTCCCGATCACACGTTCGTTACCAAATCCTCGCCGTGTCGTGATGGTATCGATTCGACGGACCTTAAATATTAGGAAAAATGGCCGTCGAAGCAGCACGAAGTCAAAAGGTCCTGCGGAGGTGAGGTCGGCTTTGGGGATTTGGTACTGAGAAATGATTAGGATATTGTCGTAGCGGGTGGTGCGTCTGTGTCTTCCACATGAAAATACACATGTGTTAATTGAAGAAAAAATAAAATTGATCAGTACAAGGTCAATGGCGTACACCTCCAATTAAATTCCGTACCGAGCTCCTGTTCCTTCTTCAAATCGACTTTGTCGTGGCACACACGAGGAGGTGACCAAGTCTGCTTGAGGCCACATCGCTTGAAGACCTGTTTGTGTGAGCTTGGATAAGACTATGTAGTTAAAAAGCCCAATTTAATTCAATTCAGCGAATTTCAACATGATTTCTCTTTTTGAGTTATGGATAGACTTGAGTAACAAATGAGACATAATCTAAGGGTTAGAGATTATTCGAACTCATCGATTGATTGCCTCTAGTCTCGAGTAATACCTAAGACTTGCTTTGAGTGAAGGAGGGGAGGGGAAGCAAAACGAATTGAATCTTGAAATAACATTTGGGGATTAAATTTTGAATTTATGTGAAGTTTCAAATTTGGCTCTATATTTTTTTGACTCGTGTCCCCTAATTAGAAGTCCAATGACAAAATTGCACATTATGTCAAAGTTCAAGAATCATTCATGTTATTTTTCCTCTCAAGTTCATCAATTAGGGCGAAAAATACTAAAAAGAGACAAAACCTCAAACTCTATATATGCAATTGACTATTCAATAACCGCCTATTGACATTGTTCCATCTTTTGCAATTTCATCGGCCCGAATCTAGAGGTTGAAATCGACGTGGTGCTACCTTGATTCAACCAATTCACGCCGAACAAACTATTGTACTTAAACGGTAAATTTACCCAAAAATAAGAACAAAGCTGTGTAGTATCACGTTGGATTATGGTAAACAGTGAGCTTAGCAGCTTATTTCATGGGCATTTTTTTTTTTGTGGGTCGGATTTCATGGGCTTAAACATCTTAAAAATTCGATCGAAATGAAGGGTGGAAAAGAACCAAACTTGGCCCATTTTCCATATGAATCCAGGCCCACAAGCCCATCTCTCATTTCTAATCCGCAGAAGCCCTAAAACCCTCCGTTCCTCCATTGCCTAGCTTACGATCACAGCCATAAACCCTACAGAGCTCTTGCTTTTCTCACCACCAAGCCGAAGGTACAAACGGGTTCGTGCGTTGCGTCTCGTCATTCTGTTCAATTTGTTAATTCCCGTCGTCGTGGTCGTCGTTGAAATTTGCTGAAAGTGAGTTCGGTTGTGTTTATTTAGACCCACGTAGCAAATTTGAGGGTCGTGCGATTTTGGGGTCTCCGGAACTGAGTTGCAAGTTGGTTATTTTCTAGTGGAATCTTTTTTCAAGCGTTGTTTCAATTTGGTCTTTCGGTTACTCGGTGGACACGGTAATAGCATGTGCTGTTGGTGGCATTTCTTTGCTGACCGTTCCCTTTTTTTTTTCACCGGGTTGATCAATGTGCGTCGGAATTTCTCTCTATATCGTATAATGGATGTGGGCAAGATAAGTCTTGTCATGTTATGTTATGTTATGTTATGTTCTGTGTTGTGTCATGGTCGTTGGTTTGGCGAGTCTGTACTTCCTAGGCTCATATTGCTGTTCGCCGAATCGGTTGAAAGGGAGTGCTGGCAATATGCCGTTTACGGTTGTTGGTGCGTGGAACGTTGGGCATTTGAGAATGTAGTCAAAGAGGATACTTTTAGGAAGTGGTCTTGGTACTCTGGATTAGCTTAGGGTCAGAATTTTGACCTGTTGCCCGGAAAGATCTTTGGCTTCACTATATTAGAGTGCATTGGGGTGTTGTCATTTGGTTTCCTTTCGTGCCAGGATTTATGATCGAAAGACATTTTGTAATCATCGCGTCTGCTACTGATTACAAATGGGATTTATTTTGGCCCTAAATGGACTTTTCTTTTAATTGCACTGTCTAATCTATTTGTTCCTTATATGAGAAAAGTAAATGGATATGAGGTTTGTCATCTTTGCAGGAATTTATGGTTGACTTTTTCGTGCTTATAGGAAGATGAATTTCAATAACATGAAAGTTCCAAAAGTGCCAGGAGGTGGAGCAGCATCTGCATTGCTCAAGCTGGGAGTGATCGGTGGTCTTGGCTTGTATGGAGCCACTAACAGTCTTTACAATGTCGAGGGAGGGCATAGAGCCATTATGTTCAACCGCCTAAGTGGTGTTAAAGACAAGGTTACTTATTTACCTCCACTACAGCTTATAATTCTCTTTAATCTAACAGGATTCATGTTATAGTTTTATGAGAGTAGTTTTGTGCTAAACTCTCTCTCTTTCTCTCTCTCTCTCTTACATACATATGTATATCAATGGGAACCTGTAGATAGAAAACTGGTCATGCCTTTAGCATATGCTAATGTGCTTACTCTCTTTCCCTACCTTCGACTTGCATTCAAAAATGTTTCTTCATATAGTTTGTTTTCTCAACTTTTTTTTTTCTATTGCATTAAGGGTGCTTGTCGTAATTTGTTGCACATGCACGTGGTTCTTACTAGGAAGGTGTTCTGGTCACTCTCAGGAATTCTTGGTACTCATTTGATGAAATGTGATACCTTACTGCTTGATCATGAAATGGATGATGGATTATATAGTCTTCAAAGAGGGAGATATATCATTCAAAATTGACTCTCTTTTTTTTCTAGTGCTTCTACCGCTGTTCTCAATAAAAAAATTGTTCCAGGAAGGTAACATGCATGGGATCAGGAGATGGTGCTAAAGCTAGTGAATTACAAATTTTTGACTAATTTACAGGAGAGGAGTATAAATGATAGACCTATGGTTTTCTAAATGGAGGTTTGTTTGGATAATTCATCATGCTGAACTCACTGGTAATTTTACAGGTTTATCCTGAAGGGACGCATCTAATGATACCATGGTTCGAGAGACCAATTATCTACGATGTACGAGCACGACCTCATTTGATCGAGAGTACTTCGGGAAGTCGGGACCTTCAGATGGTAATTGTTGTTGCTTTATAATTGGTAATACACTGTCGCTATTAGGCAGAGTAGGTATCTACGTAAGTTTTTCCTTTCAACTCATTTATATAAGGCCACCTTGTGATCTGAGAAAAGACAACCTGTCTGACTATGAGGATATTAGATCTTTATGAAAAGTCTGGCAGGCCTTTCCTAATCATTATGCATGCGTCAGGGACTGTCGGAATCTTCTCCGTGGGCATCTTTTAGTTGGTGATAGCAGTAGAATTATTAACTTCTACTGCATTATAGATATGAATTGATTGACTACCGCCACAATTATCAATGCATATGTCGTGATTGCGGAGATACATTGGTTTTCATGTGACATTCACCTCTTTTGACCATATTCTTCTTTTTCGTGTCGCTGACAATAGTAGATGGTCGAATCTGGTCTATCACTCTACCATCTTATACATGATTGTTCTTCTGGGAGATAACTCTCATCTTCCCCAATCAAATAAGGAAAGGCAACCAATTGTTGTCCTGAGGGCATGTAGAACCTTTTCTCACTCATTGTAGCTGAGGTAGAAAATTAGTCGTGATTAATGCCAGAAATGAATATCACAGATCATTTTTGCTTGACTTGTGCTGATTAAGTTCACAGAAGATTGCTGACACACACAATTGTGGGAGCTTCTGCAGCAATGTTCAATTGCATGTGACTGTCAGATTTATTCTATGTTCCATGTTTGTTTGGCAACCAGTGGCTGTTGTTTCATCAGATTGGTTGTTCACCCAAATCATTATCCTTTGTTAGAATCATTTTGAATGTCAAAGCTTATGCCCATTGAAATTGAGCATCTCTTTTCATGTAGGTCAAAATTGGACTTCGAGTCCTAACTCGTCCTGTACCTGACCAATTGCCTACAATTTATCGTACGCTGGGAGAAAACTATAATGAGAGGGTTTTGCCATCGATAATTCATGAAACTTTGAAAGCGGTGGTTGCGCAGTACAATGCAAGCCAACTTATTACCCAAAGAGAGGTAACAAGCTGTTTTGGTTCTCTTCGGTTCAGCATGTCGATTTTCAATGTGGCATTTACGTGCCAGAAAAAGTGAGAAATTGATGGTGATTTGAATCATCAGCTGCTGCTGCTTCTCTTACTGAAAGTGTGATGTATGCCCCTTTTCTACTTTCTATCCTCTTCACCCTTTTTTCGGTGATCCTGGATTTGGTATGTACCTCAGATAGTAGCAGTGCCTGGTGTTTAAAATCAAGTTCTGGATTTCAGAATCTTAGGTCATAAGATCTCATACCTCGGAGCAGATTCTATTTCCTTATGAAACTAATTTATTTAAGTTTAGAAATTTGTACATTTTGTGATCTTTTATTATCTACGTATAGACTTTATTTTGATTCTAGTGTTTGGGATGATACGGGCCTTTAAAGCAAGGCTTCTGTGGAGTTCCATTAACACAAAATCACTGTTTAATGTGTCCAGGATCTGTTATTTCTCCCTTTGTTAAGGCCCATTCTTATAGATATATTTCTGTAACATATTTGCTAAGAATTTGGTTATCCTGTCTCAGGCTGTCAGTAGGGAAATACGGAAGGTATTGACAGAAAGAGCAGCTAATTTCAATATTGCGTTGGATGATGTGTCCATTACTACTCTAACTTTTGGAAGGGAGTTCACCGCTGCCATTGAGGCCAAACAAGTGGCTGCACAAGAAGCTGAAAGGGCTAAATTTGTTGTGGAGAAAGCTGAACAAGACAAGAAGAGTGCCATCATCAGAGCACAGGTATGAATCCAGATTCAGCTCGGACTATTTTGGCCTCCTGAAATAACCTAGGCATGCAACTTCAGTTACCTCTATTCTCGGATGGTTCTTTTATTTCGGCCTTTGATTGATCTATTTCCTCTCTTGGTATGTCACAGGGTGAGGCCACAAGTGCTCAGTTGATAGGTCATGCTATAGCCAATAATCCTGCATTTATCACTCTGAGGAGGATCGAAGCTTCAAGAGAAATCGCCCATACAATTTCAAATTCGAACAACAAGGTTTTCCTGAATTCAGACGATCTGTTGCTTAATCTCCAGGCTATGGAATTAGCAAGCACAACCAGTAAGAAGAAATGAGGGGAAACGGTTAATTTTCAATATGGTTAGTTTTAATCCTCCATTCGTCCAATAACAAGAGTACTTCCAACTGTGCATGCCAAGTAAATTTTCTTGACCTTCTGAACTCTGGAAAAGCAATGCTCTCGGGAGGGATATATATTAACTGCTCAGACAAGATTCAAACGGGATACCTCTATCTCTTTATTTGTCCTTTTGTTTCCGTAATTTCAATAAGGTAGGGAATTCTTTCTCACCATGACCAACGAAGGTGGTGCTTTGATTAATCTGGTTGTAATCGTTGCTTTGACGAGGTGATTGTACATCGGCAAGTCATTTATTTAAGAGGTCAAAGAATTAACAAATCACTTGCTTTGTCATAGTGAGGCAACAGATTCGGCACATTGAGCGCTTCTCTCAATGATTGATTTTGGTTCAACTTGCATAAATTGAAACAGTAAGAGGCTCACTTATGGAGCTGTAGATTGGCAAATGGAGTGACTTTAATCGTTGCTCTTTTGGGGAGCAAGTCAGCTGTGAAACTGTGCTAGTTGGGCGCTGTATCCTGTGACGTCGGATTGCCCGGCTTGTAATCCTGGTTTTCGATATGGTCAGGGATATTCGAGCAGCTGATTTCCCTATGAACAGGAGAGATCTATACTTCCGTGCAGTAGAGACGCAGATCATCTTCGATGCGGACATCCTTCAATGTACGTTCACATTCTGCACCAGTCAGCTCAAACCAATTACCAAATGAAGTCAACATTGTTGAATAGTTACTTAGGATCAGTTTGCTTGTTCTAGATGCTAGCTTAGAGATTTGAGCGTCAATGCTGACGTTTCCACAATATATGTGGCTGTGAGGAGACAAGGTAGGTAAGGCTGTCTTGCCAATGTCTGACGGGGGAAACTTTGTCCTAAATCTATGACTAGACGTAATCATAGAAGCTAGCTATCGCGGGAATCATATAGGACCCACATGAGCACTGTAATATTCAGCGGTTGCGACTGTCCGGGGGGGGAATCATGCAGGGCCGGCACGAGAATCCCGCACGAGCTCTCGGATGTTCTCGCCAGTGGCGGTTGACTCGGTCTCCTGCCAAACAGGGGCCGAGGCGAGATTTCTCCGGGTGGGTTGGAAAGGTCGTCGACACGATGTCACGAGAAAGTTAAGGAAAGCATTCGGTCCGAATTCGTGGCAGCAGGCTTAACCGTTTGATCGAAAGGGGGAGAGGGAGTCGGGTAGAACAGGGCAGGGAGAGTGAGAGAGAGAGCTTTTGGAAATTTGTGGCATGCGTTGGACCACGGAATGATTTCCCAGCGCAATCATGGTCATGAGTAGTAGTCAGCAGTCGTACGATGATCCTGCTTCCATTGCAGTCCACGCCCCAAATTTGGTCGGTTGCTAGCTGGTTCCAACCTCCCCACGCTCGCCCGCCCGCCCGCCCGCGCACGCATTTTGCATCTGCTGCTTCTCTTGATATCATTCTGTCGCCCGCAATTCTCTCTTCGCTCTCCACTGCCTGCTCTGTGCATTGGTTGGTTCCTAGCTGCTGCGGGCATGCCTGACGATATACCCAAGCGTCCAAATTCGTCACCTCGGACAACTAAAACTTCAACTTCACGGGTGTCATGCATGAAAAACAAACCATCTGTTTTTTATGTGACCTTGACTCTTGAATCCAATCTGAATAGTATATATACATATATAGATGTGCATAATTTTGCAAGTTGCACTTTGAAATTTTGCATGGGGACGATAAATCTGATGGACGATCCAATCCAAAAACTTAATCAAAAGATGAAGAGATAATGAGTTATGAGATGAATGCGTGATTTAATATTTAAATATTCTACAAAAGCCAACATGGCATCGAAGTATGAGGTCCTGAATTCAGATTTTTCCGGACTCTTTTTTACCTCCTCAATAAAATATTTTCACGCTTAGTTTTAGGTAAAAAAACCAGACCAAGCATGAAGGGGAGTTATAGAATATTTAAATATCAAGCCATTTCATTTAAAATCTTAAGCTTTTAGAAAAGTTATTAGCGGTCTCACAAAAGATACCACATGCATATAAAGAGCATATAAATACACATGGAATTCAACGAACGAGGAGGCTGCACATACAAATTCAACCAGGACAAAACCTACATCAATTAAAACGTTTGGTAGATGAAAAGATGTCATATAGATATATAAAGAGCATATGAATCACACATCAAGCAAGCGAGATGCTCTAACAAGATAAAAATCCCCACAACATTCAGGGGTTCTTCGAACCGGGACAAGAAATGGGTGCGGAATCACCATAAAAAATAGCGGAAAGAAAAGTGAAAGACAGGTGAAAGCAAAAGAGTATATTCCCCAATGATGATCATCCAATCGGATGGGCACCATACGTACGTTAAAAGAGGTGCGGAAAAATACCGGTGGCTCTTAGTCCACCGTTTTCCATTCCGTGACAAAACAAGTGGGGGTTCAGTGCGGTGCACGAGTCGGTCCAAGTGAAGTCGTCTTTCCACGGCTGAGCAGGAATTGGAGGACGACGCCCCTCCTTCTTTTCTTCCACGGCAAACGCAATTCGTCAAACATCGGCATGCGTTGGATTCGTTGTCCACCTCTCGTTTCGATTGGAAATGTCATCGGGCATTGCTTTTCTTTATGCAAAGGACACCAAAAGCAAAGTAGGAGATGACCATATGTATCTTCTCGACATTCAATAGTGATGCACTATACAAATATTGCGGCGGTCTGGTCCCGCTAGCCGTCCCACGTGACATATCGCCACGTCGACGATTTCAAGCGAAGATTGGTCAAAAATGACTAAAATGAAATTTCACGTAAAGATTTCATTTAGAATTGGATTAGGATCCGGACAATAAGATTAAGAATGATTGGATAATGTCTCCTGGAATTATTGTACACCGTATAAATTCGGACTTTGGCGCTCTAGCCTTTTCCTTGAGATGAAAATAAAGCATATAGGATCATTTATTTACTATTTTTTTATTATTTTATTTTATTTAGTTTTGGTAAAGCCTTTTGAATTATTAGTGGGACCACGCCATAAAGAAGGTGCGACCTTTCTGATTAGACCAGAAAAGATAAAAGGAAAAAAAGAAGAAGAAGTAGTTTTATTTTGGGGCCCAAGAAAGAGACGAGACATGTTCATCATTTAGAGATGTGGCGGAGCTACGTCATGATGTTGTCAGCACGCGGATGGTAAAAGTAGGATTCTATCATCTTATATCGATGTGACTGCATCTAGAAAAATAATTAGTCAAAAATATCGGAAAGATGTGGGTCGGCATCCGTATTAAAATCCAATCAACCGACGCGAATTTCCAGACATTTTTTGAATTATTATATAATTACGTCCGATAATTTTCCCATACAACGCCGTTAAGGAGAAATACCCAAAGCATACCTCATTTTAACTTCAATGACTACTTATGTACGCCTACTTTTGCAAAATATCATTGGCTCGCATCTAAGCAAAATCCCGTTTTTACAGAGACCGAATTGCCTTTCTTTGCGCACCTTAGAGTTTTAGTGATTCAATTTTTAGTTGATTCTTTAGTATTTATATTGGTGTGAATTTAAGGATTGGCATTTCTCAAAAGAAAATGGCATTTTTTGAATACATGGACCTGATGACAGTAAATGCGAATGCACAAATTGGTTTTCAAAGATTAATCTCGTGCATGTAATCGGTACTTTTAAAAGTAGGAACATATCAACAGTCGCCGGCTGACAAGCAAAGTATGTTTTTGATAATTTTTCCTATATAAATTCACCTAGTTTAGGTGAAACACGGGCATAATTTCCTAACAAAGTGTCTAACATCTCTTGAAATCAATAGGTCCATATATGTAAACGCATAAAATCATATGTTAAATTTCCTGATTTTCTAAAGCATGAAAAATTGTAAATTTGTTACTATCTTTCAATTTTTTTTAAACAATAATAAGATCATGATGGAGATTGCATTACACGTGAATTGGATTTTACATCTATTAAAAACCCATATTTTTTTGGACTTTATAACTCGAATCTATATCGACCCATTTAGCAAAGTCTAGCTAATCCATGTACAATCCAACTCATTATATTTAGGTTCACATATAAGTCTTCAATCAATCTTGACACACTTAGTGTATGTTTGATAATCGGCTAAATAGTAACTATTTATGTTATTTTGTTATTTAGAATAAAAAAAGGAAATCCGTTAAATAACATTTTGTTCTTAGAAACAAATTAGTTTTCGGGAATAAATTTAGAACAAAATCGAGAAATATAAATAAGAAACAAGCCTAGACCATTTTATGTTTTTCTCTTCTTCTTTTTCCTTCTTTTTCTTTTTCTCTTCCTCTTCTTCTTTCGCCTTGGCTAGCGACCGGCTAGACAAGGTCCGATGACCTCATCGTGGTTGGGCGAGGTTCGGCCTTTCTAGCCACTGGGTAAGGCTAACCTCGCCTATGAGTCATGCCTCACCTGTGAGTCAAAGGCTCCCCCTGAGGTTAGCAAGGTCGCCGACTAGAGAAAGAAGAAGAAGAAGAAAATAAAAATAAAAAAAGAGAAAAATGTAATAAAATTACTAAAAAAATTAAAGAGAAATATCACGTCATAAAAAAAAAAATTAAGGATTGTATATCAAATGTGATTTTATTCATAGAATACAAATTTTATGTGATTATCAAACATATTCAACTATTTAGAAACTTATCTAGGAATTAAAAAAAAAAGTTATGAATAAATTTTTTTCGAAAATAAAATGATTACTAAAACGCAATCTTGATGACACAAGTAATCAATTTCAATATATAATATGTAAATGAAAGGGAGGGAGAAGGTGAAAAGCAAAGTGACATCAGGCACGTTACCCAGGATGGCGTGGGAACAGGTGGCGTTGGAGCCAATGATCGAGTCACGACAATCTTGCAGTCGGGAGAAAACAGAATTCCCCGCGCTGCACGTGGCGGACAAGGAGAGGCCCGCCGCTGTCCCGTTGGCGGTGGTGCGGTGCGGTACGAGATTGCGTAATATCCGCGCCACGTCAGATTTGACCCCTCCTCCCGCGGCTTGCTGTCGAAAGGGGCCGCTTCTGCTGGCGCTCTCGCTGACGTCACGCCCTCCTATTCCCCGGTCAAAAGCCGAGAGCCAGCTTGGCAAAATTTCGCGCCAACCCTCTTCATGCGGATCCTGCGCCCCCCAAAGTCAAATCTCTTTCCAATGAGTAGACCCGGATTCGAAAATCGTCAAATCAAATAAAATTTTTCTCATATATCTATCCTTTCATATGAAAATGATCTCAACCGGCTAAATGTGATCCATGTGTTGATAGATTTTTAGAGTTGTGGAAAAATGAGAAGTGTCGGCTTGACACGCGATTCTCGATTCAAGTAATTTTAAGAAATTTCAAAGGGTAAAATTTTGAATGTTGTCATATGATATAGAAAAGTGTATCCTTAAATTTGCCCGCAAGATGCCGATTGGTCAAGTTTCGATAATTCATCCTTAATATATCTCTCTCTCCTCGTGGAAATGTGTGTTTTCTTATTTATGAAAATCCATTTAAATTGAGTGGGAGAGAACTCTCCAATTTGATGCCATTGGTTAGAACACAGAGAATTTCCAACATAACAACTATAGATCATATGTTCAAATCGTACAAATTGCATATAAGTTGGTATTGGTCAAAATCACTTGCACATACTAAAGGTCTGAATTTAACATGTTCATTGGACTTGTATGGCATTCCATACACCACACAAATGCCCCTTGGTTATTTAAAAATAAGATTGAGTTGATGATTCATGTTAGTTTATGGAATCCATCAACTAGGTACTAATTTGGCAACGCATATTACCAAATACAGTACAGCACATTTCACATTTATAAGCTCGAGTTTTTATATAAATTGATCATGATCCTATAAAATCTCATGTCCTATTTGAATAGAAGGCCCTATTCTTGAGTTTGAATCTTGCTAGGTCCTTTTTTTTGCATCCTTTATTATATATTCATAATCCTTAATCTTAAACCAAACTTTAGTTTATAAGCAAAGAGAAGCATTATAATATTTAAATATTAAATCACGTATTTATCTATTAATTTAATATATATATAGGAAAAATTATTGAAAATGTCCTAGACTTATTGCATTTGAGTTGATACAGTTTTAAATCTTTCAATTCAGTTGATTTAGTTATAAACATTTTGAAAATTTGCCAATATTATCCATTCGGCCAATTATGGTTGAAAATCACTGACTATAGTGAGCATGGTTCGGGTGGGTGATTCCCACCTTGGGAGTAGAGATTGCCCACTAGGGATTAGTTCCGAAAAATTGGAACCGAGATCCGCCCATTTGTTTGATGGATCCACCCGGGAATCGGATTGTTGGTCTAGTCCGTGAGTGGGTCTATGAAACCGATCCCCAATCGTTATAAAATTGCATTCAATAAATAATTTTCATGATGAACCTAATTCTATTTAGAGCACCAAATTAGAGCACCAAAGCTTGTTTGGCCTTATATACGGGTTGAATTGCAAATTATTTATTTTGATTAAGGATTGAAAACTACAAGGCGGAATGAATAAAAATACTCATTAGCTAAAAATTTAATTTCTTCGAAAATCATGGTACGATCCTCTTAAGGTTTCTCGACACCGGAAATATGTGGAGAATTAGATTCCATGTCAAAAGTCCTAACATGCACAAAAGTTAAAACATTAATCTTCAATTGGTTATCTCATTCCTCTATGTTTGTTTATTTTGTTTTGGTTAAGGAAGTAAGTAAATGGATTATTATAAGAAAAAGACCACTAAAAACTCCAAACTTTGCCCAAAATGATAAATTTACCCCAAAAAAAAATTTTTGTAACGTGAAAAACCCCAAACTTTAACACGTTTATACCACCAAGGGCATTTTCGTCTTATTTTTTCTATTTTCCTTTTTTTTCTTTTTTTCTTTTTTTCTTCTTCTTCTCTCTTCCCTCCGCTGGCCATGGCGTCCGAGCTGGCCTCCCTGCCCTGCCCTCATAGTTTATGGTAAATATGTCACATGAATAGGCCCTCGCCCAAGTTCGGTGTTTTGCCATGGCGTATCACGAAAAAAAAAAAGTAAATGTGTCATAATTTATGGTAAAGTTATTACACGGAGTTTTTCATATCAAAAAAAAATTTGGAAATAAATTTGTTTTTCTTTAAACAAAGTTTTGGGTTTTTTACTTTAGACAAAGTTTTTTTTTCTTTTATTAAAATGAAAAAAAAAGAAAAGTAGAGGGTTAATCCTATTACGTCAGTAATGTTCAATATCTACAAATATACATATATTTACATATATATTTAGTTAAAAAACTACAAAATAATTATGTAATTAAAATGAACTTTTTTTTTAATATATTCCTAATGGGAGAGCAGGCGGTTCCACACCTAAAATGAGAATCGAGACTAGTACTTATTGGTTCCACTAAATCGGAACCGAGAACCCGACAAACTTTCATGGGAATCATCGTTTCCGATCCGGTTGGTTTGATTCGACGGTCCGGTTACGGTTCTCAATTCTTTTGCACACCCTTATCGCTAATGTGAAAGTCAAGTGTCCTATGTGATATGAACGACATTGACATGAACAAAATATATTAATTTCATTAATGCATTTTTAATTTATTATTACTTTTATTCTTTTTATTTCTTCTTCTTCCTCCTCCGCCGACCTAGCCTTTGTGATCTGCCCTCATTGGCCTCAGATGAGGCGAACCTTCGCCAGCCTTTGGACACGGTCGCGATTGACATAGAAAAGATGAAAAAACAAAACAAAACAATAACATAAAAAAAAATCAATTAAAAAATACGAAAACATATTTAAAAAACTAATATAATTTGTCCACAACCGTTCTATCCCCCCTTTTTTTTTTTTTTGGAAAATCCCCTTTCCCGTACGCGTTATATACACAGTGTGGAAGCGGCTGCCCATAATCGGCAAACCCTAACTGGTCTTCTTGTCTCGAGCCAAGAAACGTGCACACGTTGTCGCACACGTCATCGCGTATGCATGTGGTGTCGAAAGGTGCTTCTGTTCAAAAGGCTCCAACTTCTTGTCGGTCAACCCATCTTCGCCCCCTTCTCTTCTTTTCTGACGTGCGTGGAAAAAACCGCCGCGCACCGCGTGAGCCCACATTACGCATGCCATAACGTGTTCCCCCCCCTGCCCTAAAAAAACCGCCGCGCACCCGATGAAAACTTCCTTTTGGCCATTTCGACTTACACTAAACTTAATATAATGGAATTTTACGTAATTAATTGCACGAGATAAATTGTTTTATAGGGTTCTAATTGGTTCACGTAATTTCTCACCAAATTTCATTTTTTTTCTTATCGACAAGTTTCATCTTTATTTTGGCATGTGTCGGCTTGCGTTTTTTTCATCCGAATCAAAACCATTACGCACCTTCTAAAGTCAAGGGATGCCTGCATCTGCTGCATTTGTACAGTATCCGACTCGATTTGGTATCTTATCATCGGGCCGATGTGTCTGTGAATATTGGATTCAGCTTTGAGTTGATTGCTAAATTTATCTGATTTAATTTGGACTTGTGTCGCCCAGGATAATATGCCCAATGCGGAATTATCTTAACGGTCTTTCCGCATATAATCTGTGAAAGTAAGATGCCATATATAGCAATGCGACCGCCCATCATGGAGGCACATGATTAGATGCCGTTTAGTAATTCACGATTTCGACACCGTTTCATGCATGCGTCCCTTTTTTTTTCTTAAAATAAAATAAGAATAAAGAAACGCTCGATGCCTCAATAAAGAAACTATCCATCTGAAACTAAAGCGAAATTTAAAATAAAGAAAATCACTTCCGCCGGGAATTTCGCTTAATTGGAATAAAATCAGCCGCATTATCGATTGTAGTTTCATTAAAACGCACTTTGACCACATCAATATCACAAGAAAAGAAAATTACTTTTTATTTTTTTTTATTATGGGGAGAAAAATTCGATTTTTGAGCGACACCAGTGCATACGTCATCGGCACAACCGAAAAGAAAAAGGCCAAAGCCTAACCATCCGTTGACGCACTCCTCCTGCTGGTCGCGTGACGTCATCCCTCACCCACTCCTCTCTTCTCTCTCTCTCTCTACTTTCTCTCTCCTCCGTTCCCACCATTTATATGCTCCCCCTAGCTTCGTCCTCTTCGCACACAACGCAAAACGCGAATTCCTTCACTCCACCTTCGATAAGCCTCACGCAACCAACCCCATCGATCTCAGAAACCCGAGAGAGAGACCCGAGATCATGCAGCAAGCGATCCCTTACGAGCCGTCGCTCTTCCCGGTCCGCGCCGGCGGCGGCCCGCCGAGGAGCCGCCGCCGCCGCGCGCTCCTGCTGAACCCGAGCGTCGTGGCCGGCGGCGAGCAGCAGCGGCCGGCGCGGCGGGGGGAAGACGAGGAGGAGGAGGCGGAGCAGGAGGAGGAGGAGCAGATGGCGGCGGGCGTCCGCGAGAGTGCGCGCCGGGCGGTGGCGGAGAGCGCGGTAGTGGTGTTCGGGAAGCGGGGCTGCTGCATGAGCCACGTGGTGAACCGGCTGCTGCAGGGGCACGGGGCGAACCCGGCGGTGCGGGAGTTCGGCGACGAGGAGGAGGCCGCCGTCGTGGGGGAGCTGGAGAGGATCTCCGGCGGCGGGAGTGGGGTCGTTCAGTTCCCGGCGGTGTTCGTCGGGGGGAAGCTGTTCGGGGGGCTGGACCGGGTGATGACGGCGCACATCACGGGGGAGCTGGTGCCGGCCCTGAAGGATGCCGGAGCTCTTTGGCTCTGATGGGGTCCCTGCCCGACGGAAAAGAATTTAATTGCTTCATTTTTTTCATTTCTTTTTCTGCTTATTTTTGCTTATATAGAAGGGAAAAATTTGTGTTCCTCCTGGTTCAGGAGCTGTTGCATAGAAGGAAAGGCAATTCAGGATCTTCATCTTCTTCTTCTTCTTCTTCTTCTTGAATTTAGAATTACTGTGGGAAGCAAATCAGTCAGGAACAAGGTAGTTTCAGACATCATGGTGGTGGCGATCTTCTTCTTCTTCTTCTTCTTCTTCTTCTTTTTCCTCGCGGTACGATGTTCGGGCCATTTTCGTTGCCATCAAGTCCTTTGTGTTGTCGATTTTTGATTCGTTGCAATCAGATTCTTCTGTCACGGACGGTCATGATGATATTGTTGACGTGACATGCACCATCGCGACATTAGCGAAAGAAAAAATGAAAATTGATAGGGGGAGAGGAAGCGGCCCCCTCCTACCACTAGCCAATGATGATGAAACAGCACTCGACTGTGGCTGGCCGGCCGTGCCCCCGCAATAAAGGATAGTAAAAATCCTGTCCACCCTTATCGACGAGGGCCGCACAGCACTCGTCTGCCACTAGCCAGGGTCTCATTATCGAGAGCCCCCCACCACTGTCTCTCGCAGTGGTGGCCGGGGCCAGCAGCGTCCCGCCGCCTCCTCTCATCCGATCACTTCATCTACTTTTATTTTATTTTTTAAAATTTTGTTATGACATGTATTGTAGCACTGACCCTTCGATGAATAATTTGTCGTGCCAGCAATTTGCAATTTGATAATATATTCATATAGACGGGTGAAAAAGAGAATCAATTGCGTTAAGAGAAAAATCGCCTCGACATGGAGGAACAGAATTCGGACATCATCCTCACGACCATCAAGCGAAGCGAGGGCTATGCTGTCCGTAGCGTCCATGATTCATTATCGGAAGTTGCCATGATGGATGTTCTTCTCAGCCAGTACAGTGGATGATGAAACCGCCTGTCCTGTCCCTCATGTGCGTCTGTCTGTGATGTGATATCCGTGCTGTAAAAAGGCACACTGCGTTTGCTCGTGCAGGCCGACCAGGCAATTCGAAAATGTTTTAAATGTTCTCACAGGTGGGGCAAAGATCACGATCCACGGTTGGTACGAAGTCGAATCCGGCCAACGCTTTACTGGCCTCTTGCACGCTGTTGAGCTCGGGTCGAATGAATCGGTTCATTGAACTTGCCCACATTGCCTGCCAAGAAAAATCAGAATCGACTCTTCTATGCGCCGTTTTCATGACGCGGTACGTTATTTCTGCTTTGCATGGGACTTTCGTGATCAGCAGGATGGCGCGATGGGTCTGTAAGGTAAGAAGTACTGGAAGAATTATCACGGTTCAGGAATCCGTCCCTCCGCGAATGAGACGAACTTGCTTAAACCATAAACATGACCTGTCCAAAAAGTCTTAATGCCGATAGACAAATAAAAATTTGAGTTGTCGAACAGACTAAACGAAACTGACGCCCTGATCGATCATCTCGTCAGTCTTTAAGTCTTAGGACTTGGCTAGGATGCTGCCCCGAAATGAAGGTGAATACTCAGGACTCCCAACTGTGCACTACAAAGCATTTGCTTGAAAAGAGAAGGATGATCATCCTTGTATAACAATTGAGGGGGATTATAGTACATACATTGAAGACCTCAGGCTAAATAACTGCTAAATGGTGTCTAACCATGAGTCAAAATCGTCCAATTCTTTTGATCTAGTGACAGATTTTACCTGCTGGGTTTGCAGTACACTGTGATGAGTGTTTTGTTGGGCAAAGTTCGGGGTTTCTTCGAGTAAATCATCGAGAAGAACGTCGATCTTAGCAGAATCAGGCACAGGTGCAGCCGCAGAGGAAATAAAGCCTCGTCCAGAGGCCTGTGGCATGGATGTCCGAGTTTGATCTTGAAAAGCAGGGGTGGACTTAGTGAAGCCAAAACCAGATGGTTCAGTCGACTTGGTTTCACTCAAAGAGTTGAGAAGCGCATCAAGCTCAGCTTCTGCAGCTGCTGCCTCAAATGTGGAGTTTCTCTTCTCTGGGTCTATATCAGATTTCTCGATTGACTGATCTGTGGACTCTATCACTATAGTTTGTCCTAAGCTAGAAACTTCCCTAGTATCCACAGAAATATTATCATCCGGAAAGTTTAATACTGAATCTGATTTACTTCTGCCCGTTCCAGCCTCTTTACATTCCCCTTCTTTTATTTCTTCCCTATCAAAATTATCAAGAGCTAGTCCATCTAACTGACTCCGAGCTGCTTCAGTTTTGTGTGTCTGCATTTGGTCGGAGGCCTTTTCACTGCTCGCAATGTATGGGCCTGTATGCTGTCAATCAATCACATGAAATCAGATTCTACTTCAAGATATAGCAGAGCAAAACTTGCAACCAGTGAAAGAGATGATATTAGCAAGTATTTGATATTTGTTGCTCGAGGTGCCACCATACACTTCTCAGGGAAAAAAGTAATCAAACATTTAGCAGATCCTAGACAGACAAAAATTCCTTTATGCCTACCATGTGACTTCTGCAGTACATGAACCCATATCAACTTTCAGAAAGCAAGTTAAGATCAAAGAACTGGAAAGATAATCGTCCTGTCCTGATAAATTTAGTTTAACAATACAAAGTACCATATCTAGAGCAGGTAGATTTTTCTTAAATCCACACAGAGACGGTACTTTTTGCCACCAAGCACACATGGGCAGAGAATCTCAGAGGTACATGTATCGACATCGGATACTGAGACATGCCTTAAATTTGCACAAGTCATTCGTATCTCATGTTAAAAATATTTAGAAGCCCAGTGTCAAGTATCTCAATAATTCTCCCACAAACCTTCCTTCTGCGAGAAGTAGTTACTTGTGGTGACTACCCAGAAAACATGTCATCGTTAAAATCTCACTCAGCAAAACCATTGTAACTAAAGAAGCCTTACTGTCATTAAGTTCTTTCCCAAGAAATTCGAACTTCTAACCCCATAAAACAGGATAGCTGAATCTTTTCTTTGCCAAGTGATTACCAAACAAAATATGGAATGGCTAAAGTACAAATCCCATTTGTACCCAAAGACTTTGCCACATGACACTCACCATTCTATTCAAATAAATTCTTATATAACTTCTGCAGATAGATGAGTTGAGAAAGGAGAAGTACCATTTCAGGCGGTAACAGATCTGGCTCAATGGAGAGCAGTTTAGCTAAGTCCACCTTTGCTAGTTGTTCCGCAAGTGCATTCAAGTTCAGGGAAAGAAATGGCGCCTGAATAATACATCACACAGCGGAAGCAACAAAGTAAGTGGAGGCAATTTGACAGAAGTGAGACAGATCTCATACTTGAAACGTAACGACAACAAAAATGAAAGTGGCTGGCACAAAGCCATGAGAATTCATTGAAATGGAGTGGAGTTTTTAGATGACATATCACACTGAAAAACTAGAATCAAAGATAAAGCATTAAGTTTATGGACCAGAAAAGTAGACGAAACATTAGTTTATCTCATTTTACAGACGCTAAAAGCTTGAACAATGCCTCCCCAAAATATCACGATTATAAAAAAATCCAGCCTAAGATAACTTTAGGCAGAAATGTACTCTAGCTCCAAGCAAATCAGCTTACTTTAAAAGACAAAGTGTTAAGTTTTGCACATTAAAGTAGACGAAACATCAGATTATCTCATTTTACAGAAGCTAAAAGCTTAAAAAATGCCTCCCCAGAATATCATGATTATAACAACATCCGGCCTAAGATAACTTTAGGCAGAAACGTATTCTAGCTCCAGAAACATCAGCTTGCATCATACAAAATTATTGCCTGTGCTCCACTTCCCTCCCTCCCTCCATCTCTCTTGCTCTTTCTCTTAAAATGTACAGTCATACATCTTTAAAAAAATTACTTTGCACTTTGATAGAGACTATTAGTTAGGCAACAATGAGATCCAATTTGTCCACTGCTATGAAAAAGCAATCACAATGATCCTAACACACAACATCAAGAACATGTGTACTTGTGAAGAGTGAGGCTGCTCAAATCACACAATGACCACACATATCTCAGAATAGGTGGTTGAGAACTTGAGATAGAAAATCACTTTAATCTACATGATCCCACCAAAGTAATAAGCAGAGCCATCCTTCCCCAGACAACTCATTTCGAACTAACAAATTCTTTTAACGAAGACAGAGCCGCGTGCGATGCAACTAAAATCCTCAAAAGAAAGGACCTGTCAAACTAAGCAAATGGCGAAAGCGAATAAGGTCATGTACCTCATGACCTGAAGTTGCCCCATCATCATCCACAACGAAAGTGTCCTCATTGGCCCACGACAAGACCGCCTCACCCCTAACTGAAAGCAAAGTACTTGCTCCTCCACCAAAAAATTCTGCCAAAACCCGAGAGAAAGTTACACATCGAAACATAAGCCAAGATTTCGATAAGGGCCACGGAAGAAGTATCAATGCAATTAGCAACAAAACCAGCCTCCCCAAAATGGTATAAATCAGTAATCTTTCCATGAAATACCACAATCATTCATAGATACATCCATCCCTCCTGTCTACAAAACAGTACCAACTCCTTCCAAAGACTAACAAGAATCACCGAAAACATCAAATTCAGTAGGTGGTCCTGATGCAGCAGGTAACAAATAACTACCCAAATCAAATTTTCAACTCCGAGTCAACACGGAGCCGGATCAAATGCCGAAACGAGCAAATGCGCACGAAACAGAAAATCAAGCACGGAACTTTACCGGGAAGAACATCACCCAAGGACACAAAACTATCCAGAACAGGGTCATCGGAAACGGACTGAGATTGAGATTGCGATTGAGCCTCGGCAATCAAGTACCCGTAATCCGCCCCTTTACTCTTCGGCGCCGGCACATCGGAGCCCTGAACCCCACCACCCTCGGCAACGCCCGAACCGATCTCTTCTTCCTCCTCCTCGTAGCGGTCCCAATTCGAGGGCAGCTTCGGTTTCGGCTTCGGCCGCGGCTGGGCTTTCTCGGGAGCATGCTTTCCCGGCGCCGCGCTCGCCGCCGCCGCGCCGCTCGGAGTCCCCGGCGGGGGCTTAGGCTTCGGGCTGGGATGGTGCTTCTTGCTGTGGTGCAGGGAGTGAGCTCTCTTCGATCTGGCCAGAGACTTCGTGTCCATTTCCGGCGAGAAAGATGCTTCGCAACCGCTCGGAATTTTCCCGAGAAACTTTGCAGGCGACGGAAAGTGAGAGAAAAGTGAGAGAAACCGACAATGGACCCGACCCGAGTGCCAATTTCGCTTTGACCCGACTTGGAACAGGATAGTGCCAAGGCCCGCCGCCCATCAACAAAACAGAAATGCGGGCTTACCGGGGGCCCAATCGGATCGGTCTGGACCCGCCCAGTGTGATTCTGGGCTTCGTTGGCCTGGGCCAGCCCATGGCACTCGGGCCATGATTAAAGTCTCCAACCTTCGAGGCTACATAATCCATCTAATATGCACATCCACTTAGGGTAATAATCCTAAGAGAGTTTCCTTAATTAGGTAAAAATAAAATAAAATTGAGGCCTTATTGCTTCACTTGCCGATTAGAACTTGTTACTTCTACCTCCAGTTCAAAATTAACACGAGGGAGAGGCAAATACAATCGTTCGATCAAAGGTCGATTAGGGTTGTGGGTTCGTGTAAATAGTCAATATTTTTTTTTGACGAATTATTAGAGGATATGGTGATTTGCATCTATCTATCTATCTATACCATATAGAAAGTCCAGTCTATTTTAAGTAATGTTCATGAGCTCAAGCTTAAGGCCGGTCTACATTAAAATAATGTGAATATCTCTTGAATAATGCGCAAATTGTATAGAAGAAAGAGGAGTTAAAGACATACCATTGCTCAATAGCCTTGAGATTAAAATATTGGTATAATGTATATGTGTCGATCAGGGCTGTGAGAGCGTGTAAATAGTCAATTTTTTTTTTTGGACGAATTATTAGAGGATATGGTGATTTGCATCTATCTATCTATCTATACCATATAGAAAGTCCAGTATTTTAAGTAATGTTCATGAGCTCGAGCTTAAGGTCGGTCTACATTAAAATAATGTGAACATCTTTTGAATAATGCGCAAATTGTATAGAAGAAAGAGGAGTTAAAGACATATATCATTGCTCAGTAGCCTTGAGATTAAATTATTGATACAATGTATATGTGTCTAGAATGGCTGTCCTCCAAAATCATAAATATTAAATAAGTCACAAGATTACTTACACTCGTGCGATAAACTAATTACAAAGCAAGATCACAAAGTAAAGCCGAATCCATCTAGGGGCACCGAAGAGATAGGTTATATGTAGGAGTCCTCTTTCCCCCAAAAGAGCACTTCTAAAGTATTAATTCATATAATTCCTATAACTAAGATCACAAAAATGACCAGGTGGCAGGTGTATACACTAATGCATCTTGCAACAATAATAAGATGAACAACAGTTGCACAATGCAATCTCTAGGCTTAAGTGGTCAGCTATAAGCCACCTGTCTTATGTTGGCAAATTAGAGAGAGCTTTTAATAGCTTTAAGCAAGCACCAAAAGCTTGACTTCTTTTGCAGCATTGCAGATCCTTAGTTATTCATTTAAAATTCAGATTATGACATTTTAACTATACTTATATATGTAGGGAAAAATACATTAGAAATGTCAAAAGTTGTGTACGTTGCTCACTTTAGTGCCAAAAGTTTCTATCGGATTACTTAAGTGCCAAATCGGAGAAAAAACGATTACTTTAGTGCTATCGGCGAGAGATTCTGCCCAAATTAATTACCTGGCTTTTATATTTAAAAAAAAAAAAAGAAGAAGAAGAAGTTGCAGTGGCTCTTAAATGACGTTGTTTTACATCCTTCTTATGAAATGACATCATTTTGGCGTCATACGTGGACAACCTCACAAAAATGACGCCGTATAGCTCATATGGGGTCTGAAATTAGGGTTTCTTTGTTGTTCGCCCACCGTTGCTGGGCCATCGTCATTCGCCCGCCATCGCTCAACCATCATCGTTCGCTCGCTGTTGCTTAGCCACCATCATTCACCTGTCGTCGCTCAGCCACCATCATTCACCCACCGTCACTTGGCCACCGTTGCTCAGCCACCATTGTAGTTGCTCAACCAAGCGAGCGAGGAGAGGCTGGGGTTATTGCTCAAGCAAGAAGTGACGGGACAAATAGGAGGTGAGGTCAGCAAAGGAGGAGGGAAAAGGGGGGTTGAACGTGCCGCTGCTGGTGTTGTTCTTCAGGGAAGAAGACGAGGAGAAGCCCATGCCTTCTCTCTCTCTCTCTCTCTCAATTTGGGGATTTAGGATTCTTACTTGGGGGAAAGACACCAAACGGCGTTGTTTTGTTGTTTGGATGCTGACTGTACTCTCTGATGAGTCACATCAGCTTTAAAAATTAATAATAAAAAATGCCACGTTGGATTTATGGCCAATTAGATCGACGTTGACATTGAAATGATCGTTTTTTAAATTTGTTGGCACTTAAGGCTGCGCATGGAAACAATTCTGTTTCTTTTTTGTTCCTGGGAACAAAAACAAAAAAAGTGTTTGTTCCGGGAACAGATTTTTGAACAAAAGAACGCGTTTGGTAAGTGTAAAAAAAACTGTTCTTGGAATAAAAAAAGAACAAAAACATATTTGGTAACCGCAATCAATTTCTGTTCCTAGAATAGAAAAAGAATGTAAACACGTTTTGAGAACGAAAAAAAAATTTCTGTTTTTTTTTTATATTATTTTTAATTTTTTTAAATTTTTTTAATAAAGTTTAAAATTGATATTGAATTGTCATTCTTATGAAATGCTCATTAATTTTATTTTGTTCATGGTTAGTGAAGACAAACATTTTTAGCATGATCATATGGCATATTTCGTAGAAAATTTTGTAATTAAAGTTTGTATCAAATTTTTTCAAATACATTTTTTTTTATTTTTTAGTTTTAAAGCATATAAACTTGATATTGGTTTCTTTTACCAAAAAAACTTTATATTGATTTATCATTCTCATTAAATGCTTATAAATTTAATTTTTGAAAAGTGGGGTGTGAAATGAAAAATATTTTCAACATGCTCATATGTGCGCCCTTAAACGAAAATTTCATACATCTTAACATGAACCCTTCCATACATAACATCACAATAATGAAGTAATATAGTTCATTGTTCAACCGCATTACAGTGAATACGTAAATGCAATATTACAAAAGTCAACAAATCTCATTCATATTGTGATCCCTTGCCATTTTATTTGCAATTCTTATCCTAAGGTCAAAATTCATCCCGGATGACTGTCAAATTAGATGTATCATCTGCAACTTCCCCTCCTGTAGGTCCAAATGGATACTTGGATTACCCTTGGTTATACCTTCTTACATATAGAATGCATCATGAAATTCAGCCAACACAAGGCAAAGATTACCCTTGGTTATACCTTCTTACGATGCCGCACAACCACGCCGCACCCGACTTCGGTTGGATCTCCCCTTGGTGGTGAAATCGTCCTTCAACGCCCTCGCCACGTGCTTCACCAGCCTGTCCATTCCACATCACCATGACCAACAAAATAACAATCGAAGGAAACCACATCACCGCTATCCATTCAACATCACTCACTGTCCACCTCGCTAGAGCTGCTGCTCGAGCAGCTGCAGCTCGCTGGAGCTGCTGCTCGAGGAGCGAGGCTCTTGCCAAGCGAGGCTCGAGCTGCAGCTCGCTGGAGCTCGAGCGAGCTGCAGCAGCTCGAGCGAGCCGTCATTGCCGGAGCCGCAGTGAGCAATGGCACCGCAGCTCACCGGAGCCGCCGCCGAGCGAGCCGTCCGTTGCCGGAGCCGCAAAATCGAGCGAGCTGTCGCCGCAGCCGAGTAGCCTAAAGAAATTCCAAATAGCCCAAAGAAATGGGCTAGCAGGTCCAGAACCACTGAGCCGCCGTCGAGTAGTCAGTACTGCACTGAAAGCAGCCACAAAGCAGCTCGAGCGAGCCGCCGCCGAGCAACTGAGCCGCGCCGCCGCCGAGCAAGCTTCGCGCCGGAGCCGCCGCTGAGCAAACTGCAGCTGAGCCGCAGATCGATCGAGCCTCGCCGAGCGAGCCGCGGCTCGAGCTCGAGCAAACCGCAGATCGAGCCGCAGCTCGAGCTCGCCCGAGCCGGCGGCCCGCGCGCAGATCTGGGCGAGCAACGCCGCTCGAGCCTCGAGCGAGCCGTCCCCGGACCGTCGCGCCGAAGGGGGAGCAATGCTGACCGAGAAGGAGCACCGAAGGGGGAGCAACGCCGACCGGAGGAGGAGCGCCGAACGGGAGCAAAGCCGACCGAGAAGGAGGAGCACCGAAACGTACCCGGAGTCGCCAGAGTGAGGAGTCGTCGAGAGCCACCCGAGTGGGAGCCGCCGGAGAGATGGGAGAGACGCCGGAAAAGGAAGAACGAAGCTTCACCCGACGAGAGGAGCGACGAGCACGCACGAAGGAGAAGAGCTTCGCTTGTTCCGATTTTGTTTTTTTGTTCTTTTGGTTTTTGTTCTTTTGTGCCTTCCAAGAAGTGTTTCTTTTCAAAAGAAACAACTTTTTTATGTTTCTTTTTTCTGTTCTTATTTCGTTCCAGAAACAAAAACAAAAAGGAAATGTAAACGCAACCAAACGTGTTTCTTCCTTTTTTGTTCCCGGGAACACTTTCCGTACAGAAGTGTTCCGGAAACACTTTTTTGGAGTGTTTCCATGCACACCCTAAGTGATCCAAAATAAACTTTTGGCACCAAATTTAAAGTGTCGTACACAACTTTTGACACTTCTAATGTACTTACATTTATATATGTAGATGATATGATTGTCACAGGTGAGTTCACCTCTTGATAAAGGATATGGGCCCAACACCATTTTCAAGGTGTGATTGTTAAAATATTCTCTTGTGGTCTTTATTTGTGCCAACAACAATATGCTTTGTCAATTCTTAACCATGCACAAATGGAGAGCTACAAGCCAATTTCTACACTTATGCCCGCTTTTCATGTTATCAAAAAGAAAAACACGGCCTTTGATTTTGTTTCAAATTTATCCCGCAGATAATTTTCCTTCCAAAGAACCGCCGAAAACTTGGTGACGCAGCGCCCACATGCTGCCATTATGGCAATGTTGCATAATCTTAAAATATAATGACTAATATCTATGATTAGATATTGCTCCCGACAATTTTCTCTTATCTCAGTTGTGTTTTTTTCTTAAATTCATGTTTAAATGTTTTCGTTCGAACTTTAGCTTTTTTTTAATAAAAATTTTATTGGGTTCTTATCTGTTAGCAATTTTTTTAATAAAACCATTTGTCGGTTTATGTCCAGGTGCCTGCCATCAATGTAATTTCTTTTCCTCTTCTTGCTCCATAAGTATTTGGTATTCTTTTTTCCTTTTTGTAAAGCATTTTCAAATCTTTGGTTTGCTGGTTATCGAAATATTGGCTACACGAAAGTACCATGGACGGAAGATTAACGGTGGGATAGATTTGAAAAGAAAATAAAGATCAGGCACTTTTGTGATAATTTGATAATGTTGGGATAAATTTAAAAGTTGATTAGTGATTGGGCTATTCTCCTGCAATTTGGCCATAGATAAATTACTCATTACAACTGGCTTGTTTAAAAGGGCAATAAAGCATTTGTCTTATATCGAATTCATGCGAAAGGCTATAGACGCACGAAGAACTTCATCCGTTGCCCTAGCTAGATACACCCTCAATGATGAAACTTTTTACAAGCTTTTTCGAAGATCATGCAATCTTTCTTAATAGATATATTTCTTATCAACATTAGGGTTTACCGCTCGATCTTATATCCAAATAAAAAATGAAGAAATAGATTTATAAAAACTGAAAAGGAAGCAATCATCGCATAATTAAGAAAGAATTTCTCTAGTCAGTGTGCACAAGTCATGTACATAGCCATCATAAATATCTTTCTCCAGCTAGTTGCCTTGCAACAATGTCCTCTTTGAGACCCACCTTGACTGGGCACTAAGAAGACAAAGGTCACTTTTTAATTTATATCACGGTATCTTTTGTGTGTGCAATTTTGGTCTAGCTACAAATTGCCCTTTTAACCTTTACATCAATGGTGGGGATGTATGGCCTTAAATGTTTAATGTTTCAAAACCCCATTTTTGAACACAAATTTGTCTCTTGCTATGCCAAGAAATTAATCATCTGAGAGGATAGACAATCACCAACCATGCATGTCTCGATCTTATAGTATAATAGGTTTTCTTAGGTCTTTTATTGATCTTCTCTAGTGGAGCTTTAGTGCTTACATGATAGGCCCTGTTTTGTGCTTTTGCCATGTGTCTTTGCTTTTCTCTATGGTTAATTGCATACTTTTATGAAAAGAGGTAGGGACCATCCTTTCCATGTAGAAGGAAAAGGAGAGAGTCTTGTGCTTTGAACTTTGCTTTCAAGCCTAAAAGATAATCTCTAATCTTTTTATAAGAAAATGTATGCAATTGTTGATTGATCTTCATGTAGTGGTGGTCTATTCAATATTCTAGAGAGAGGGTGCTCCTATCATCCTAGCGACGAATTTAGTACAAAGTAATGTCCCATAAAAATCAAGAAAACAAAAAGGAAGTTAGTTTTTAGTAGATAATTTTAGCCAATCATCATAAAGCAGATCATTATGACGAGAAAATTCACCTTAAGCTAATAATTCTAGATTCGTGGAGTATCCAACTGATAATTGGTCACTAGATAAGACGCGAATCCAAATTTGGACATACGTTCATAATTTGCATATTGATTCCTAATAAGAAACACTTTCATCGAAAAGAAAGGAAATTAAAGCAAAAGAGAAGCAATTTGGGCACCTTTTTTTCCTTCTTTTTATAGAAAGAAAAATTTCATTCGTTTACAAAATCACATATGAGAGTAACATAACTTCTAAGTAAAGCAAATCTCAAAGAGCTATAAAACAAAACCCATAAAACAAAAAAATATAGCCTGGTATGTTATAAGCATACTCTCATTCCAAAAGACTAAATCTGTCACAACAATAAATAACGATCGGTGGCTGATTACTAGAGCCGTCTGTGATGGGCATATGTCGAGATCTTCCCCTTTAGAAACTATGCCTACACAATCTTCTCATTTACGATCAACATCTTCTAGTGCGCGCTTAGTTTCAGTGTCCTCAACATCATTGCCATATGGAGACAACAACAATAATATATTGAATCACTATAGATCTAATGCCTCTAAGGAAATTCTAGATCTAGATTTAGATCGGAGAGAAAAGTTCTAGATTTAAATCCAGATGTAAACTGAGAAATGACAGCTTCCACCGAATCTCGAAAGAGTCATAGAATCATGTCATGGGCATCCTATTAGTTGAACTAATGTGAAGTTCTCACAAAGATTTTTGCTCCAAGCAGAATTATTCACCACGACAAGCAAAGAAAAGCAACGACAACGAGCGAAAGAAGATGTCCAACCAGGCAAAAAAAGACTCCCAAATTAGAACAAAAAAGAAAAGGAAAAAAAAAAAAAAACAGAAAATCAACACCTAGAAAAGAAAAGCGAGCTCTTAGCTTCAGAAGCTAAAGCTGAGAGCCTGCAAATGAAGTTGTTTTGAGGGAGTGTTTTTGGGAGTGGGAGGGTTGCCAATGGAGTATTAAGGGTTTTTATGTTGATTTTTGAAATGGCACCTTTCTTTGATAGGATATATTTGCAGGCTTAACAATTTTCACTTGCATTTCGGAAATCTACGTTTTTTTTTATGTTAGTGTTGCCATCTCGATCATCAAAAGGAAAATAGACTCTACTTAAACTATTACTTCCTTTATGATCGGTGTTGTTGTCCATTTGACCAGAGCCTTTTACTGTGTGAGGAAAAAGAACCATCTTGTGATGACTAGTGCTCTAGTCAATGCACAAAAATCTAAGTGGAATTCAATCTTCTTTCACTAAGTGACGCACAATTACTTTAGTCTCATCATTCATAGTATGAAACTTTCCGTGATGTTAGAAGCTGAATGCAAAAGTATATGTGTTTAGCATAAGATTAGAGAAGATAAAAAGGTACCCAAACCCCGAATCCAATGGTTGAACCTGCAATTCGGGCACCCCGATTGGAATTGAGGCGTCGACGGCCTGGACCCAAGCCCTAGCGCTAGAATAGAGTCCCCAGTGGCTTGGTACGTGACCCAGGCTCCCAAACTCGAGTTCTCGACTCCCAAACCTTGGACACCAATGGTCGGCCCTAAGATGCAGGCACCCTAACCCGGATCCCCAGCTGCTCAAACTTAGGACATAGAACATGCTTCCAAGACCTCAACCACCACAACTCAAGTCCAGCTAGTGCCCAAACCTAGGTCCTAACTATCGACCCCGAGACCTGGGAACTCACATCAGGTCGCAAGAGCATTTTCTCAAAAGTGTATTTCGCCAGTAAATATCAGCAAATGACTTCCATCTTATTTGCAAATGAAACCGGATACAAGTAAATCATACCAAGGTTCCTGTTTCGTGTAATAAACAAACCTTTAGTATCGCCACTTACAAAAATTGGCTTGAGATTGGAAGAAATTAAAAACAGGATCGATCCCTTTGAAATTGATCAAAATATTGTCACTTACGTTTTTACTCCTAATCAACTAGTTCATTTTTTCTTGGACAAAAAGAAAATTTAGTTTCCTTACATTTGGCACAAACGGAAAATAGAATAATGAGATGTCCTTTTTCTTATTCATGGCCAAACTTTTTAGTTTCTTCACCTTTTCTCTATGCAATGTTCTTGCTCCCTGAACACACGTTCGATGACATAGCATATACCACGAAGGTCGACACATCACTTGATGAGGGTTTTTACTAATCTTTTTAGTACATGTAGCATTACTTGTCTCTCTTTCCTCCAAGAGTCCTCCCTTTGCTACAAGAGTCACCTACAATTGCCGCTCGCCTACAGGGCCACCGCCATCTTCAGCAACACCATCGCAACTATGAAGCATGGCGACCGCCGCCATGCTCGCCTCTATCTTAGGTCTCTCTCTCTCTCTCTTAGACATACACAAAATGGTAAGAGTTCATCCGAAATAACTTTTGCTTTTGACTTTTTCACTATTTTGGTATCTTGTGATGCGCGCGTTTTGACTCTTTGTAATTTTGACATTCTAAAGCTTTCACGTTATATAAACGTTGACATATAATCTACATATAATATTTCCACAGTTTTTTTTAAAGTCCGTGTACATTTAAATCTCAGCGGTAAAATGACCCTTTCCTTAGTCCATTCATCTACGTATGATGGAAAACCAAATTCTGAGATTTTGAGTCGTGGAAATCTCAAAAGTTTTCCTTGTGCTGATCCAATACGCAAACGGCACACTTTCTCCCTCCTATCTCCCATCTTTCTATCTGTTTCCCTCCCTCTTTCATTGAACCTGGCTTTGGTATATACTTTGAGAAAGAAACGATTAATTCGCATCAACACAATCTTCAACAGCGACCCTAACACACCCCAAAAGCTATAAAGCAAAAGATCATCCCAAGTATATTCACATCCAGAATTTTATAGTGCTTATAATAAAGGTTTTGGCCTACTTTAGTTCAACAAGCAAAGAACTGCTTGGTTAAGTTAGTCAAAGATAATGAGTATAAAAGTAATAAAGCAAACGAGAAAATAAAAAAAAAAATAAAAACTCAAAAGGGAAAGAAAACTAAAGCAGAAATAGAGAATTGGTCTGGGAAAGGGCACATATTCCTTGCCACTTTTTTTAATATGCTAAAGTATGTGGGCTTCTACAGACGTGGATTCCTCGACCTAAATCTGCTCTCCTTTCAGGGTAAATTTTCAAAAGCAAAGAAAGATCCTTTTCCCAGCAATTATACTTCAATTGCCGATATTTGCGTAACTCCGATTTTTGCATTGACTAGTTATTATAAAGCAAAATAATATTGGGTAACATAAGAATTGATTTACAAAATGACATAATAAATTACCAGTAGACACTTGAATAATTGGATCATGTTCGGCATTGTAATACCGCTATATTACTGTGCAGATGGATTTTACAATGGGATAGACTTTTGAAGAACAGGGGATTACCTTTTTTGTGGAAAGAAAAAATGAAAATAGCTTTTGCAGACTTTATGAAGATTTTACACAAAGGATTTTACTAAAGTTTCTTTTCACGATTCCTGAATATCTTGGTCAGAGCTAGATCTCATATTTAACATATGAGCGTGTACTCTCACAAAGTCACAATTTAACATCTTAATTAAGAGAACCTTATGTAATTAATTATACAGTCGATCCACAATTCCAAGATGGTCCAAGTCCTATCACGCTTAACGTAGCTACATATCTCCTTTGAATTAAAATATTTATATAGGTTGCTGATAAAACCCTAATTCGCGCTATACTTTCTTGGAATTCCACACAGAACACATGCTACAAGACAAACCCTAAAATCTCCTTACCAGTATAAACTCTTCCAAAGGGGAATAAAAGGAACAGTGCAACTTCACATGACTTGGACTCATCTCCTTGTAAGCTAATTCCATGTAAAGCCCTGGTCATATCCATGCCTAGGTAGTTGGTCCTAGGAAAAAAATCAGTATCTTTTGAACTCTCTCCGTTCGAATTGCTCAAGTGAATATATACAATAGACACGCATCTAGAGACACACTTAGAGAGAGAGAGAGAGAGAGAGAGCATAGCCCTTCCTTCATTTTAACCAGAAGAAGACAACCAAAGAACAAACAGACCCGTGGTGACAACGTTTTGCTTTTCCCCAAAGACTGTTCATTTTGAAATTCCACAAAAGAAAATCAATTCTTTGAATTGCCCCGACAGACAGAGAGAAAGAGAGATAGAGAAAGAGAGAGAGAGTTTGTGTAGGAATCTTGATTTTGTGAGGGCCTTGAAAGTTGTAAGAGTGTGAGGGGGGGTTGTTGTTGGGAGGAGGAGAGAATATTCTCAAGTCGCCAAAGTTCAACAGCATAAGTCCAAGGAAACTATCGTAAAGAATTGGGGAATGATTAGATTATGATTAAGGGGGCTGTCAGCAAAAGTCAGCCCACAAGCAGACGCTCTTCTCACGCTTCGAAAAATTCACTGCCTTTGTCAGCTCGCTGTCTTTTAACCTCTTCCCACCTTTCCTCATTTTCGTCTTCAATTTCACAACAGATTCAAAAATCCCCGCATCTATCTATATACATGAATGAGTCCCCATTTTTACCTGATGGGTATAATAGAATAATATTTCCAAGTATTAGAAAAATGGAGGAATACGTGGCTTTGATGTTCATTGTACACGATTTTCTCTATTTAACTAAAGCGAATATACAAAGAAAGCTTTTGGCTCACGGGTCCTTGTTCATTGCATGGTTTGCTTTAGTTTGCTTTAGGTAGAAGCAATTTCTCAGTATTTTCGAGTAGGTTAATTAATTACTTACCACTAAATAAAAATAAATAAGAAAAATGAAAAAAACGCATGGCTTTTTGCAATTCAAGACCTACCACTCCCACTGTTGTGCCACATGATGGTGGGTTACAAGCAGTATTCAAAGTACAACCGAAAGTTTTATTTTCTTTCCTTAAAGAAAAGCATGTACTAGTGCTTGTGCTGGCAAAAAGGAGAGGAACAAAATATCAATCATTCAGTTTACTATCTACCGATCAATAATTGACCAACCACTCAAACTTAAGAGATTGACTCGATGGCCTCCATACACGCACAGGCTCTTACGTATAATATGTATGAAATCCACATTATTACCTATTCTACTTAGTATGATGTTATATAAGGAACTGGGATCCTTTAAATTTATAGGGTAAATTTATTATAAACTTACCCTCTTGAGAATTTGACATGTCATTGAATAGTCCATAATTCTTTTCCATTTTCTTTCCTCTCCGTTTTTTTCCCCTTCACCTAACTCTGATTTTGCCTTTAGTGGTAGCCAGTATGGTACTACTTACTAGAGCTGATGGTTGGCTGGATCTAGAACACAACGGCGGGGATGGGAGGCGAAGGCGGCAACAAGACGAGAGTGCGACAGCATCGGTACGCGGGAATGGCTGGTGCCACTGAGGTGACGGCGACCTACCAAGATTTGTTGCCGTGGAGGTGGGGAAGGAGAAAGTCGGAGAGGAGGGGAAGCATAGGATTTCCAGTTTTCTAAATAACTTCTCCTAAATCACAAGAGTATTTTGGTTCAAAAGTAACTTTTCTGATTAAATTTACACCTATCTAAATTTAGAGGATCTCAATCCTTACTTAATTTACTAGGTTCGCTTCAAAATTCACAAGTCCATGGTGCTTCAACCAAAAAATTGTGGTTTTCATAACCAAATTACATGTATTTTGTTTGCAAGATCAATAATCTTAGGTCATAAAATGGATTAATATGACCAAGTGGATTTGAGATCTTGACAAGGAGATCCATGGTCTCACAAAGAACTGCCATCCGGACGATTATTCCTTTCAATGTCTTTGTTTCGTCGTTTGCATTGGATTTTACCTTGCTTGCCAGGTGGACACGTGCTTGTCGCCACGTGCATGGGAGATTTAAAAGATCCTCATGTCCCAAGAACCCTATGAAAAAAACAAACACTCTTCTTAATCCAAACCCATGAAAATTAGAAAAATAAAGAGTAACTGATGAGCCAGAAACTTAGGGGGAATTTTATTTTAAGTTTTTTGGGAAAAAGGATAATAAGGGGCGTGATTGTATATGTATGCCTTGCCGGCCAAACTCACTCGGTCTCCATCACATATAAATTTCCTTTCTCATTTTTGCATCTTTTTGACAAAGAAAAAAAGCAAGTCCACCATTTTTGGGACGACAAGTACATTTGAAATTGAACTTCAAATGATAGATGTATGAAACAGGCAAGAATAACTTATGCATCACTTGTGTACATGCTTCATTTATAGAATTGAGATTTTTTGTAATTTTAAAAAAAATTTTTTCTCCTACATCTCACGACATATAATCACATTATTGAAAAGGGCGCAACTCACGTTATCATGTCATAATGATTGCATAAAATTTCAGATGAGGTTTTTTGTATTCACACGTAATGGGCCTTACTATGTGAGGCAAGTCTGAAAATCTGAAATGTCTATTACAATTCTTTTATAATACTTAGAATTTCTAGAAACTTTTTTCTCAGAAATCAACTTGAAAAATTACAAACTAATTTTTTACAAGTACACACGAATGTATAATCACAAATGCAGAGATTTTCAAAACTCCTCAGGAGCTCTTATATATTCTCAAAAAAATCTTATTTGATCGGGTCCCAACTGTCAATATTTTGTACAGTTTTTTTTTTTTAAATGGAAATAAGTGAATTCGTGAAGGGCTATTGAAAGAGAGAATACAAATAGACAAATGGGAAAAATACAAAAGGCTAAGGAGAATTATTGGATAATCATTCCAACCTGCGCGCAAAAGGCAAAGAGACAACCTATTCCCCCGAACCTCATCATAAGTGTCATCATTCACCTTTTCTCCTCTCTGCCTTGCCCGCAACTTCTCTTCCCCTCCTCCCTCATTTCAACTTTTCACCACCTCCCAGAAGTGTATACTTTCAACATTACTTTACTTAACAACACCATACGAACAACTTTAACTAAAATATTTATATCAGAGAGAGAGAGAGAGAGAGAGAGAGAGAGAGAAAGAGAGAGATCCTGTTGTTAGGGTTAAGAGCATAAATATATACCAGCTCTCTTGGGTTTTGTCTGAAATTTCCATCTAAGGTTGCTGTTAAACTCGTGTGCGTTGCTGAGCTTTTCTTAATAGACATAAGAGCCAACTGTGTTCGAGAGAGAAAGGGATGTTAGAGAACATGGCCTCACAAGAAGTGATCGCAAATGGCTTTGCTCATCAGAACCCAAGTATTCCTGGATCCAATCCACCACCACCTTCCGCCACCAAGAAGAAGAGAAATCTCCCAGGAACTCCAGGCAAGTTTTCTTGTTATATTTTTCTTCTTCTTCTTCGTCTTCTTCTCCTCCTCCTCTTCCTCCTCCTTCCTTCTTCTCTTCTAGCTTTGTATAGTGAAGATTCAGGGGCTATAATTGGGTTTATGCAGAAGTAAAAAATGCTTACTTTGCACCAAACAAATTCTGGGCATGTAATCTTTTTGTTAATTAGAACATGTTTTTTTTTTTTTTTTTCCTACAGATCCAGAAGCCGAAGTCATAGCTCTCTCTCCGAAGACCCTAATGGCGACGAACCGGTTTTTGTGTGAAATATGCGGAAAGGGGTTTCAGAGGGACCAGAACCTGCAGCTCCACCGGCGAGGGCACAACCTGCCATGGAAGCTGAAGCAGCGGAGCACCAAGGAGCCCAGAAAGCGCGTGTACGTCTGCCCTGAGAAGACGTGTGTCCACAACCACCCGTCGAGGGCGCTCGGGGACCTGACCGGGATCAAGAAGCACTTTTGCAGGAAGCACGGAGAGAAGAAATGGAAGTGCGAGAAGTGCTCCAAGCGGTACGCGGTTCAGTCGGACTGGAAGGCGCACTCCAAGACCTGTGGCACCAGAGAGTATCGATGTGACTGCGGTACTCTTTTTTCGAGGTAAACTACTAGTTCTTCGCTCTTTTTCATATGTTTGCCTTTCTATGATCCAATGACGGCCGAGATGAAACTGGGTAGTTTTAACGCAAAGCAAGAAGAACGTTGATAAGTAGTTGGGAAAATTATCCAACCACAGAGAAAAAGTTACCACTGATGTTGCAGATTTTGCTGTTTGACTTGGACATTTTTTGTGGACTTCCTTTCCAAAGTAATACCGATAAGATTTTTGGTTGAGAAGACTATATTGGAGGTGAGCGAGAAGCTATTAAAAGCAAGAAAGTGGAATCTAGTGTGGTAACTGTGGTTGCGGACTTGACCCTTGATGTGTGCATGGCAGGAGATACATGACAAGCTACGAAAATAGGCTCTTATAATTAGATGTTTGTTTTCTTGTTCCAACACATCCAAGAAAAACCTAAGAAAAGCACTAGTGATCTCTTTTGGATGCAAGTTCTGGTAAATTTCATGGGGATGTGGTCACTGATGATCGACCCGAAAAAAGGTGAGGGAGGATGAGGACAAAGGAGACTAGGCTAGTGTCCTTTTGTTGACCTGTGGTAACCCAAATCTCTATATGTCCCGAAGTTCTTTAATTTCTTGGAAACGTTGGTCACTTCACAGCTGGACAATGGCCGGCTTCTTTTATCTCTTGTCCTCTCCCTTCAATATGTACTAGTCAGCATGAGTTTATATGATAAACACAAATAAAAGCTTGAGTTTTCAAAAAGCCTAGAGAAAGCATCATATGGAGTTTGCTTAAAAGCTCCTTCACCATTAATGCGAAAAACAACAATCAAAAGCTTAAGCTTTTGCTGCTTGCCTCTCCTTATATTAAGTAAAACCTTCTTGACCATGTAAGAGCCCGTTTTGACATGTTCCATGCACCGGCGATTTCTCTCACCTTGCAAATTTCGTTTCCACTTCTCAAGTCATTGACTTTCGAAAAGAGAGCGACTATATTTCTCTGTCAGTACCGTGGTAGACCCGGTTACAGTCATGGAATCCTAGCTTTCTTGTGCTACATGCAATCCTTTTTGTTTATTTAGCGACCACTTGTCGCCTTATTGCCGGATCTCAGGCAATGTAAGACTGATTGTATCTGTCAAATAACGTCATCTCGCAGGCGAGACAGCTTCATAACTCACAGAGCGTTCTGCGACGCGTTGGCGGAGGAGACGGCGAGAGTCAATGCGGCCTCCACCATTCACCCAACGGCCGCCTACCACCTCATGGGCACTTCACTCCTGCCTCCAAACCTCCCACCGAACTTATCTTCTATCTTCAAGCCAATCTCAAGCAACATGAGCACCGAGCCCATGATCAATCACCAACCGAGAAATGGTGGTGGGCTTTCTCTATGGATGGGTCAAACCTCTCAACCCCAAGATTCATCGCTGGGCATCAATTTGCAAGAGATTCACCAACTTGGGTCTCTAAATAATCCCTCAGCAACGCATTTGTATGCCGACAGCACATGCCCAACCAACAACCCTCCGCCGTCGGATCACAACCTGAGCGGCTGGGTCTTCGGAAGCAGGTTCTCATCAAGCACTGCCTGTGAGGACATCAGCATAAACACTCCTTCACTTCACCACATGAAGGAAGGTCAAAATCACCATCATCATCAGAACAACATCCTAAGCGTCCCTTCACTGTACAGCACTCAGCATCAGCAACCAGCTTCATCTCCCGCGAACATGTCCGCGACAGCTCTCTTACAGAAGGCGGCGCAGATGGGCGCGGCCACCGAGCCATCTTTCCTGGGGAGCTTTGGGTTGAAGCCCAGCAATAATAATGGTCAACAACCTCAGGATCAAGATAATAAGTTTTGCGGGCTTTTTGGGTCAAGCCAAATGCCAAGCTCTGACACTGCAGAGGACATAACACTAAGCACAATGCAAGCATACCCACCACCTGCGAAGCGCAGGAACATCACTCTGAGCGATGATAACAATGCTTCTTCTGGAGGTGGGCAAACTAGGGATTTCTTGGGTGTGGGCGTGCACACCATGTGTAACCCTCCATCCATCAATGGTTGGATCTGACGATGATGATGATGGTGATGGGTGATGGTGATGGTGATGGTGACGATGATCATGAACAGTGTTCTTTCTCTTTGACATGTGCTCATACAAGCCAATTTGATAAAAAAGTGGAGAGTTTCTGGAGGGAAAGTTGGAAACTTTACAATGGGGGCAAGAGAGAGAGAGAGAGAGAGGGGCAAGAAAAAAAAGTTGGCATATTTGAGTGCTGATGAATTTGCCCTTAAAAGTTTGGTGTGTTGAGACAGGGACCTCATGGAGGGTCGAAGGAGATATCCATGCATATTCTCTCTCACCTCTTCAAAAGTTGATCATTTCATTTTAAAAACAAATTTAAAAAGTGGTGGCTTTAAATAGCGTTGTTTTGAGGGAGGTGGGGAACTTAGTGGGAGACCAAAGAGGAGCATCACTTTTTAGCTCCATTATTGCAATATAGTTTCATCTCCTTGTTTGTCTCGTCAAAGGGAAAAAAAAATGTGAGAGTGAGACGAATCTAAAGAATGTTTCAGTGGAAACAAAGGCTTGATCCTAGTACAAAGCATAGGGCCCGAAGCCAACTGGTGGTACTAATTATAGCCTTTTTCATATCACTAAAACCATGCATGCAAGCTTAATTTATGTTTATGTGAGTAAAGGATTAGATGGAGTTGGTACATGCAAGAACTTGCAGGCGGGGACAGTTCATCTGTGCTGCTTTTCATCTGTATATAAACGTGTTAATCTGCTGCTCTTTTTTTTCCTTTAGTTCTTCAGTACGTTCTTGTCTAACTCTCTGCCTGTAATGAAGTTATGGTGCAAATGTTTAAGGTTATCGGTGCTAAAGAGTACTTTCTTGCATATATATGTTATTGTGAATTGCTTATTAATTGCAACTGATTACAGTAATTTATAGGGTACAGTGCCACACATATAATTTTTTATTGTTTAAATGAATATTCTTCCTAAAAGGAATTGTGACATATATAGTTTTAAAGGTTTGCATGATAACGTTTCCGTTTCTCCCGATTTCTGTTTTTTATTTCCCGAAACAAACAAAAGAATAGAAATGCGTTTAGTAACGCAAACTTATTTTTCTATTCCCCGGAATATAAAAGTAGTCGGGGAATAGATTTGGAACGAAAACAAGAAACAAAAAAAAAAAAAAGTAGTTTCTATTTCTAAACAATTTCTAGAAATAAGCAAAAACAAAAACCATTTTTTTTTTTTTCTTTTCTATTTTTTTTTGTTCTTCCTTGCCACAGCCGCCGCCACCCACCTGCTAACTGCCAGCTACCTCCGGCCGCCCATGGCCACCGCCAACCAACCACCGACAGTCGCTAGCAACCGCTACCACCACTGACTCGGCTGCCCGCGCCGACAGTCGATGGTCGGTGGTCAATGGTCGGCATTTGGCGGTCCGTGAGCAAAAAGAAAAATAAACAAATAAATACAAAAATTTATGAATCGTACTAAACACTTTTTTATTTTTTTTCTATTTCAAAATAGAAATTTTGTATAATTACTAAACACGTTATTTTACTCAAAAATTGTTTCAAGGAGTAGAAATAGAAAATAACTATTTCTAAAAAGAAATTGTTCCCCGGAGTAGAAACGTTATTATGCGCGCCCTAAATATCCGAGTGATCCTCGCCAAAATGCAGATACATACCTATAACAATATAGTTCTAAGTATATGAGTGAATAATAACCGTTTGACAGATCGTATGTGTGTGCTTAAAACGACAAAGCCCAACTGAATCATCACAAGTGTCGGATATCCAGCGCTCTAATAGCGTATTTCCTTTTACTACATAAGCAAGAAAACCCTATGACATGATAAAGGCATAAGCGTGTCAAAACAGTCGTCCTCTTTCCTTTTCATGGATGTCAATCTCTTACAGGTTATCTTGAGCCGACCAAACACCATCATTTTCAAGTGCGCATGAGCACACGTCTGCAGACAGCGAGTGCACTTTCACTTTATTTTTTATCACTATAGAGAGCTTTTAATCTTGAGTCTATGTATGTGCAATGGCTTTTCTCTTACCCCCAACAGGATTTTACTTTGCCTTTTGCTGATGAAACATGCAGTACAGACATGAAAAAGACCTCAAGAAATCAAAAGAAAAAGATGAAGAGGGTAAAAGAGAAAAAGATAAGCTAGCGTTGTCCCTACAAAAGAAAGTCCCCTTAGGTTTTGAGATGTTGAGAGGAGCAAAGTGGTCGCGTGGAGTTTGGTACAAGTTAACAGGGCAAGGTAGACACGCAAAACTATGTTGGAGAGTTTAGTACAACTGAAATTCAAAGCTCCAGCTTCGGCTTTTGAGTCCTTGAGAGCTACGATTGGTAGAAGTGATTGCAAGGGGAAAAGAGCGATGTTGTTTGCACCTGCCTGGCGCTTATATTAAGAGAAGAAGAAAATGAAGTGCGAAAAACACACGGGTTTCCTCAGGATATGGAATAGTCAAAAGGGGTTTTTCTTGATGAGAAGTTCAGGACTTAACAATGAAAAGTGACAGCGGATGACGTGATCAGAAAAAGAGTTCGTCTAAGCAAAGTTTGCACGTCAAGAATTCATAGGGTGCGAAGTGTAGGGTTTTGAAATTGTAAGGTGTGATAATATCACCGTAAGTTCTGGGGAAAAAGTGCTAAAAAAGTCTTAAACATTTTGTATTTGTGTCAGTTTAGTCCTAAACTTTTTTTTGATGCCAATTAAGTCCTAAATATTTTTACGTTATGCCAATTCAGTTATTTCCGGCCAATTTTAACAGAATTTTGCTGACTAGACACCGGCCCACTGACGTGGCCTGATCGGCACTAACGTGAACAACTTTTAATAATATTTTAATATTTTTGAATTTTTCTTTTTTTATTTTTTATTTTTATTTTTTTCCTTCTCCTCCTTCTTCCTCCAGCCGGCTACCCGACTTGAGGCCTAGGTGGCGAGGCTCACCCTCGCCGGATCTCGGCGAGGGTCGAGCCTTGCCCATGGTCGGCAAGGGTGAGCCCCGCCGGCTCGGCACAAAGCTAGCTCAGGCCGCCCAAGCCGTAGGGGCGGCCTCGCGTCAAGGGTGAGCCTTGCCGCCTAGGCCTCACGCCGAGCGAGCCTGAGCCTCGCGAGGTTGCCCTCACGGCCACTGGTGAGGTGGCCGGCGAGGTCAACCTTGACCTCGCCAGCCTAGAGGAAGAAGGAGGAGAAGGAAAAAGAAAAAGAAAATAAATAAATAAATAAATTCAAAAAAATTAAAATATTATTAAAAATTGTTCGCATCAATGCCGATCAAGCCATGTTTGCCACCCAAATACGTCTAGTCAAAAAAATCCGGCCAAAATTAGCCGGAAATGACTAAATTGGCACAATGTAAAAAGGTTTTGGACTTAATTGATACCAAAAAAGGTTTAAGACTAAATTGGCACAAATGCAAAAGGTTTAGGACTTTTTAAACACTTTTCCCTAAGTTCCAGCAAAGTATAGATTTCAAAAGTAGATTATGCCAAGTGTTATTGAAAATAAACTTAGAACAAGAATCTTATTTAATTTTTTAATAATCTACGGAAATGAGCATAGAGGTTCGGCAGTCTAAAGGATTATAGGAATCTTGCAAGTAGAGGTGATTAATACGTGGATGAGCCTGAAAGGTAAATGGATAATTTTGGGTAATATTCTTATATGAGAAAGTCCGACCCATCTAATTTCGACTAGGGTCCTACCCTACCCAAAGATTTGTGTATAAACTTTATAATATAGGTGGGCTTGGACTTGAACTGGGCCCATCTAATGATTACCTCTACCTAAATTCATATGAATTGATTAAGCTTAGGCGTTTGGCCAGTGTTGGTAGCCCTAACTCAAAGCTGTTTGCACTAATTGATGGAATTTGAGTAGGTGGCCTTCAAATTCCAAGATGGAAATCCGCTAATGTCTCAATCAAGAGCGCCAACTCTGAGTTTGCATGATTTGTGCAGAATTTCCTATCTTCTCAGGAAGTCCATCATTATGATGCTTTTGTCGAACGACAAGGAGAGATGATTTCAGGAGTTCTCTAAAGGACGTGTTAATAAGATACTATTCCGAACCTCAATAGTTATGCATTTCCAACGAGCACTGATGCAATGTGACACCATATGAAACCCTAGTCTCTTTTTTCCTAGAAATCATGTAAATACATAGTACATTGGAACTACATATGATTACTATGCAATATCCTATTGTCATGTGATCACACCACCAGCCAAGACCTCTCAAGATTAACAATTGAAAGAAATTTTGTCATACATTATAAGTCATAAATATATCGCATGTGTATATTTGTAACAATTGCTTTTGGCATGCTTTTGACGATAGAAGGAACTACAATAGTCACTTGGACAGATCAAACTCCAATTTCATAGTAATGACTGATAAGAAATACTTATTACTAGACAAAAAACATTTTACTTAAGTAACAAAGCAAGTTACATGATTCTATTAATCATAAGTCCAAAAAAAAAAAAAACTACATAACTTACGCGAATAATCTATAATGATTAATGAAGAATTTAATGGAGTGAGCAAAACACTTGTTTGAACTTGCATAGTCTTCTTTTTCTTTACTAATTTGAGAATGTAAATCGATTAGAGAATTAAAACTATACATGTTGAATGAAATTGTCATTGCTATCACCTCCAAGTCTTCTTATTGAAATTAATCTAAATTATTTTCAGCATTTTTAAGTTTGTTTCCAATGTTTTTGTGCTCTTCATAAAGAGGAAAACCAGAAGAAAATAATTATGAAATAATAAGGTTAGAGAGTATCAATTAGAGAGTATCAATATCCAAAACTAGTTGAAAGGCCAAGCATGCATTAATGTTTTGAAATATGAAGAACATACGGGGCTCTATAGCAGTAGATTTGTAAATTAGGGGTATCCACAAATAACCTTAGTTTTTTTCTTTCCCCCCTCTTTTTAAATATCAGCTTGATTCCAAAAAAAAAAAAAAACCAACTTTAGGTCCAATCCAAATTTGCCCAAACTTTTTTCTTGTACCAAAAAACTTTCATCAACTTGAAATTGCTACTAGTTTCCTCAAAATTCTCAACATAAATGCTAGTTAAAAATTAGAAGTTCATTATTAGAATTTGCATCTTTACCAACACCCTCATCTATGTATAAGAACAACAACTTTTTGATGTTGATAATTTTGAGAAAAATAGCGATAATTTTTTAATGTGATGTAAATTTAGAGCTAGAGTGAAAGTTTGTGATTTTTTTAGATTAAAAAAAAATAGGACGGAATTGATCTCGAACCTAAAGTTGAGGGTTTTTAAGGGAATTAGGCTCAAGTAAAGTAGCCCTTTTTGCCAAAAAGGTGGCCATACACTTGTGGCGCGCAAGTGGGCCGAATGGGCCTCCTAATTATTAAGCTCTGTTTCATTACTTGGCCCAACTGAGAACACTTCCTTATTGTGAGATTGGCGGGCCTGATTCAGTCCAACTCAAGCCCGGGTGGACTCTGTAACTAAACGGCCCTCCTTAGACCGGCCCAGATTGGTCCTGAGGCTCAAGATCTACAAGGCCCATGAGCTAGTGGGCCCGTGAGATAGTAGGCCCATCACACTGAGCAATCAAGGGTCTAAGCATGGGACACGCTTTACCTTTCATGCTATGTGTTATTCATGTGGCAGATTAATATAATACAAAGGATTCGAGTGACGTATTGCAAGCTACCAAACAAGACAAGGTATCCAAGGTTCATATTCATATGTGGACTTTTAGATTTATGGAAACTATAAACCATGGCGGTGACCTAGATCCTTTGAATACAAGGGCAGATCAAGATAGTTAAAGCGTCATTTTTCTTAGGATTCAATGATCCTATGCGTAGAGAGTAATGCTATGGTCAAATATTGCTCAAATAAATTTCAGATTCATGGGTTTTATTCAATCTTGTTCATATGACCTTCTTAGTGTTATGTGGTGGCCTTCAAAGAGGTAAATTGAAATTGTTAACTTACCCTCTATATTTGGGTGATTCGAATCCGACTTTTTGACAATAAATTGAGAAATGGTTTACACCACATAAATAATGTACATAACTGTTTCCCCCATTGAAAGTATAATCAGTAGTACAGATATGTCGCGACATCAATTTACCTAGTTAAAACTGCTTAGATCAATTCCATGGCGTCCTCAAAATGATCAGCTGCCCGTTTCATTTCTCCTTGGTTCGTCTTCAGCTTGCAATACACTTAGTTGACAACGATTGCTCAGATGTACTTTGTTCTTTTCCTGCGTCCTTCATGCATGAAGTGAGACCTTTTAGGCATAAAGAAAAGAGTGCTAAAGGACAGGCACATTACTTATTATGAGGGTTCAGCACATTCTCCCTGGAAAAGGCCATACTCATGATGCACGTTGTGGTGAGAGAGAGAGAGAGAGAGAGAGAGAGAACAATCCTTAGAAGAAAAATGAAGCTAGTTATCAATTTGATTCATTTGAGGGGAGAAGAGCAGTTGGTGGAGCAAAAAGATACCTGGGGTCAGATTGATTGTGGGGAGTACTATTGAGAAAATATTGCACCTAATTATAAATTCGTTGCTCGATTAGGGTGGACAAACCTTTTGGATCTTGTTAAAGTCCTTTGGCAAAAGATAAGCTCAATTAATCTTACATATAATATACTTTTCTAAGTTGGTAGATCTTTAGTGGATACATATTGAACGAATACCCCTTATCTACTTTCTCAGCTTTGGCAGCACAGTTTATAGGGCACAGGCGAACCATAAATTATGATCTATCTTTTCTTGAAGCCTTGTCCCGTATGGTGTCATTTTCTAATGGTTTCTCTTCTGTAGAATTCAAGCGAGGTCCTATATGTATATATTTCTCATTTATAAATGCAGATACTTGTAGTAACACAAAATTCAATGGCAAACGATCGATCATTTGAGTTTTCGAGTATTTTTTTTTTTTCCTTCATGAGAAGCAGTTTTCAAGTAAGTTAGGGAGGGCAAGAAAAAAAATAGAGGATATCGAGCGTTAGGAAATGCGAAAATCAGAACCAAACTATGAATGGCAAATTGAAATTCGAAGAAACTAATAAATAAATAAAAACCTTACACCTAATAACGATAGAAAAGTTAAAAGACAAGTGATTGGTTTTTTTTCCTGCAGATTTTTGTCATTTACAGAGAAATGGTTTACCAAATTGGGGGGAGAAAGAGATTGGAGGGAGACACCGTCAATTTTGTTATATCGGGGGAGGTTTCTTGCTATGCATGAGAAGTCTACGTGAAGAAATAGAATTATGGTTGGCACTTCATGATAGGGCCTCTCCCTCTCTCTCTCTCTCTCTCTCCTCCTGCTGTCTTATGTGTATTTCTCTATTTTAGCTTTTTGTACACTCTAGGGCGACATTGGAACTGCAACTGCATCTTTCTCTCTCTCTCTCTCTCTATCTCTCTCTATCTCTCTCTCTGTGAGTGCGAGTGCCTGTGTGTGTGTGGGTGGGTTGAAAGGTCTCCTGTAAATAAGGTTGCCCCATCTCTACTCAACCCTATTTAATCTTTGGTTGTTTCTTTTAAGCCTAGACAACAGTTTTTTTCTTCTTTTTTCTTCGTTTTCATAAGTGAAAGCTTTCTGTACACAGAAGTTGGTAAAGGACCCAAATCTACAATTATTCTCCTTCAAGTGTTTCAATTGGTATCGTATGGATCGGCCATACTTAGGCATCGATCGGTGGCTATCTGGCTAACTTCAGATCCAAGCAACGTCTCTTTTCTGTCTCTGCAGATCATACACAACCAGAAACTCCATTTTTCCCCATTTCCATTATTTAATTATTCATCTCTCTCTCTCTCTCTCTCTCTCTCTCTCTCTGGGAAGCAAGAGTAAGAAAGGGTGGTTTTCAAGCAGGATGGGTTCCATTCTATTAGATTGCAAAGGACGTAAAAAGTGAATGAGAGAGAGAGAGAGAATTTAATTCCTTCCCAACCCACAAGAAGAAACTCACATGAATTAAAACAAGCTTTAAGAAGGAGACAAGTTGCTTTTTAACTTCATTCCCTTCTTCTGTCTTTTTTTTTTCCCTTTTCTTTTCTCTCCCTCATCTGTCACTTTCTCTCTCTTCCCAAGAGAGATATTGCTGTAGTTGGAGTGCATATAGTTTAGGTGACAGGAGAAAGATATAGATCTCGTGTCGAGTGGTATATGGGAAGTGTGAGGAAAAGCGAGACGGAGGAAAAAAAAGCGAAGAACAGGAAATCATGACTTGGTGCAATAATGACAATAAGAGTGATGAGCAGAGAAATGAGAGCGCAACCTCACCACCGCCATCCAACAATAAGGCCGGTGTTGTTGCCAAGAGGCCTCCAGTGTTCAGGACTTGTCCTTCCTGCGGGCATGAATTTGAAATCCAGGACCAGGTTTTATACCAATCTCAGTTCCATGAAGAATTTTCGTTATTTCTTCTAGCATAGTCGTCTTGGTTAATAACTCGCCAATAAACTCTTCCTGATGATTCTTTCTTTGATGAACAGACTGGGATTCAGGAATTGCCAGGGCTGCCGGCTGGAGTCAAGTTCGATCCAACGGATCAAGAGCTGCTCGAGCATTTGGAAGGGAAGGTGCGGCCTGATGCTCGGAAGCTTCACCGCTTGATCGATCAGTTCATCCCTACCCTTCAGGGAGAGAACGGGATTTGCTACACCCATCCAGAGAAATTACCAGGTACTGGATAGAGAGTGCCTTTCCGGCTTTATGGCCTTCTTCTTTCTTCTTAGATATCTTGAACCTCTCACTGGATTTGAAACATAGTTATTAAATCATCTGAAAAAATGTTAAGAATTGAATTTTACACTAAACATTCTCTGCGAGACGCGCGGTTCATTTGTTTTGGGTTTCTCTCTCTTGAAGCTTTTCCTTGTTCTCTTGGTCCTTTCCATTGCATCAAACTAAGAACGTAGATGGGTCATCTAATAAGAAAGTAATTCAAGATTGTTTACTGCATACAAGTTATTTGAAATTTCAGTTTTATTAGACCCACAGTTGCTAGATTTCATTGCATGAATGGTACAAGAATCTTCACAGAGACTCTCTCTCTCTCTCTCTCTCTCTCTCTCTCTCTCTCTCTCTCTCTCATAGGAAGAGGAAGATATAGAAGCAGGTATCACATTATTGTCCCTCTTCTTTTCAATTATTGAGCCGACGGATTTTAACTTTAACTCCTGGTACATGTACAATACGTACTCAATCGACTATAATTACCTTTGAAAGGACATCTATTCAAGTGCTTGATTTATTTGCTTTTATGAGATCGTTACTTGTGTTGCATGTAAATTATATCTCATCCATGGCCATAATTCCTTCTCTAGCCAAAAGATCCATCTATTTTTCATGCATTTGTTAATGTTTTAGTAGTAACTCAATCAAATTTACCTCAGACCATACCTATTCATTGTCTCTAGGAATATACTACATCCAAATCTAAGTAACGTCCACTGGCAATATAAAGCATTGACTAGTCTTCCGTTTGAATTGCCAAGCAGCAATCATTGATCTTTATAAACATCATTGATTTTTATAAACATCATTGATCTTTATAAACATTTTTGCGTTGCATAAAAATATGAGATACCCGATTATGTTTATCATGTCTACTAGTATGTACGTGTGATTGTCCAAGTTGTGTAACCTGTATGTATGTTTCTAATGATGATGAAGGCGTGAGCAAAAACGGCATGATCCGCCACTTCTTTCACCGACCCTCCAAAGCGTACACGACCGGCAACAGGAAGAGAAGGAAGGTCCACACGGACGAGGAAGGCGGCGAGACAAGGTGGCACAAGACGGGCAAGACCCGCCCGGTCTTCATGAAAGCAGAGCTCAAGGGCTACAAGAAGATACTTGTGCTCTACACCAACTATGGGAAGCAAAGGAAGCCAGAGAAGACCAATTGGGTGATGCATCAGTACCACCTCGGCAACAATGAGGAAGAGAAAGAAGGTGAGCTGGTGGTATCAAAGGTCTTCTACCAAACACAGCCAAGGCAATGTGGCTCGCTCATGAAAGACTCATCATCACTTAAGCTGAATGGACAGAGCGGGCACGAGAATGCTAATCTCAAGAACAATCCTGCCCTGGTGGAGTACTACAACTCTTCTTACATATCTTTTGACCAAGGAAGCCAAAATAGGGCAAGCTCTCAACATCAGATGATCCCTCGCCATTTTGCAGTCCATGGTGGGTCTTCTTTTGTCTCTTGAACATACATTTGAGGAAACCCAGAAAACGAAGAGTATATTATGCAATGCTTTTAACTTAAAGTGACATACTGACGTAATATTATCAATCCGACCGAGTGATGATATTTCATGAGCATGACACTTGGTTGTAAGCATTGCATCGATATATTCTTCTTCTTTTATTTGAAAGTAAGGGGACTATTGTTGAATGCATTATGGAATGACTAAAGTAGAATGCTAGAACCAATCATTGAAGAATTGATGGAATAAGTTAATAGGCATTATGTGACTCCATATTCTGGTGGAAAAGGTAGGGGAGGAATAAGGAAGGTCTGTCAGATGAAGGCTACAAGAGGTAGATTCTTCTATGTGGTCATACATATATACATATGATGATTCTTAGGGCTGCTTTTACATTTTATATATTTTTTGCGAACTTTATGCTTAGGCGTATGCTTTGTACAGTGTCCAGGTGTGAGTTTCATGTGGTCCATGACCCTTTTTGAGGGACAGAACTATTAATGTTATGTAACTGTACAAAGCTTATTCTTGCCTCAAAGTAATTGGACACTTCTATCTCTTTTTTTCCCTTTATTCTTCCTTTTATTATGTTATGATGTGTTATGATTATTGTTACGATCTCACCATGTTATGAGATGTTAGTCTCTATTTAAAGGCACGTCTTTTAGGACTTGCAACATCCAAGTATTCCAGTTTGGTTAATCTGCATCGGTGCATGCATGTCATTCTTTCTCCGTGCATTGGGTAAGGCTCTATTAATGATACAATCTGAAAGTTACTTTGAGAACAAGACATTATAATTGAACATGGAATTGTTTGGTAATGTATTCCAATCAACCTTTCAGCCAGCCCCAAGTGTAAAAGCACGAAAAATGTGAAGTAGGTGATTACCCATAAATAATAGATATATATCAATAATTATATATATAGCGTCAGCTGTCTACTGATGATAAGTTGGACGGCGAGTATGTAATAATTTCTCTCATCTAACACATTCTATGAATGAAGACAAACAATTGCTAAATTGATGAGCAAGTGACATCCTCCAAGAGAGACATTGCAACCTCCGATCAGATCAAACCTGCCGAAATTCATTCTTGGCTTTGAATAGAAGGAAGCTTATAATATTTCAGATGAAAAGTTATGGTGACTTTTCTGTAGGGCTAGCCCAGCTTCAAGAGCACATTAGGCCCACGGTTGAAGGCCTAATTTGACGAGGCTATATTCAATCAGTGGCCCAATCCTCAAATCTTTTCATGTATACTGAAAAATAATATGAGAATTGTAGGAAAAATTCTCCAAAAAATTACTTAACCTATTGTACAACGGTCAATTCAATTATAAACCTTTCAATAATCAATTCAATCATAAACCTTTTGACAAATTGCCAATTCAAGCCTAAGTCAGTTCATTATCCCAATTTAGTCCTTAACCATTGAAAAATTTGTCAATTTAATCATCAATCTTTTAATAAATTATCAATGTAGTTATTCAAGTTAATTTTGACCCAAAATTGCTAACGTGATCTAGTCAGTATCGGCCGTGCATGTAAGAAAACATCCTGCTGATATCACGGGGTGACATTCGAACTCCCCGTCGAGCCATGCCTCATGTTGGAGGTAGGGGTTAGTGTGTTGCACCAAAAATAATAAAAAAATTGCTCAAGAAAATGTTAAGTCACTCACATCACAAATATAAGTCAAATAAATCATTTTAAAATTCAAATTCACAAAGGATCGGTTTCTCCAAACATGACATTAATTGCATGCTCCTAATAACAATCAAATCTTAAACTTCACGCTTTTTTAAGACACAAAATCCATGTCCTTTGGTTATCCGAAATCCAGATCCTCGAGCCTAGACAAGCATGCCATCCCCAATGTCTTGGTCAAATGCATGCAACGTGTTCAACATTTGTCGACACATAAAAAAGTATCAATGTCTGACGAAGGGCGGCGCACGAGTGTCGACTAAAATTAACTCGGGGAGGACATTTGTGCCATACCTTAATGACATCCTAACCGACGGAAGCGACGCCTCTCTAAATAAACGAATTTATATGAAATGTTAATTAAGCAGTTTAATCTCTGCTGCGGTAAACTTTGGCAGAATGTGACTTGCACTTACTAAATTGCCAAGAAAACCCTAGTCTCTACTTCAAGCTACTCTCCGCCAAACCCATCGCATGACGAGGGAACAGTGAGAAAAGAAGAGATGGCACGTCAATTAGCATTTGTTCGCCCGCGTGACATTAGAATTTAGGTGAGCCGACCTGCACATCAAGACCTTATCTGCTTGGATTCCCCCTTTCCATCATTATCATAATTGGTAAAAATATAATTGACGCCAACATTATAGTATTGAAAGACCAGAAGTCCCGTCCTTGATGCTCTCCCGGAACATGACAAACTTCAATTCAAACCCTCCCTTTGTATGGACTCAAACTCTCATGTTTACAAAGAAACTGTCCGATCAATTCTAGATTCGTTATATGGATGTTAATTTAGTCATAAATTTGTCAATCTTACCAAAGTTTTAATGCCGGTCCTTCCAACCAATTCTTGACATAACTCCTTAATGTATCGGTGTGCCACGTAGAATGGCTTGCCTCGTGATTGACAGCAAATATGATTGAAATACATAAAATTATTGTACACATTTCAATTCAATTCTAAACTTCTCAATCTTGCTGAAATTTTAATACCAGTTCTTTCAATTAATTCTCACCATAGATCTCTGACGTGGTGGTGTGCCGAAGTTTCAATTCTCGACACAAATCCTTAATGTGGCGATATGCCACGTAGGATGGCATGCATTGTGATTTTTGAAAAATATAATTGAAAGGCATAAACTCGTTGTGCATATGTCAATTCAGTTTAACGCTTTTCAATTTTGAACCGTTGTACATATTTCAATTCAATTCTAAACTTCTCAATGTTGTTGAAATTAATGCCAGTTCTTCTAGTTAATTCTCATCATAGATCCCTGACATGATAGTGTGTCGAAGTTTCAATTCTCGACACAAATCTTTAATGTTACGATATGCCACGTAGGATGGCATGCATCGTGATTTTTGGAAAATATAATTTAAAGGCATAAATTCGTTGTGCATATGTCAATCTAGTTTCACACTTTTCAATTTTGCCGAAGTTCAACGCCAATTCTGCCAATTAATGTTCGTCGCAGATCTCAGACGCGGTGGTGTGCCACGTAGATGGCCTATGTCGTGATTTGTAGGACATTGAAAGGACTAAATTGTTGGAATTTCGTGCGACCGAAACACATGTGAATCGACAGCACGAGGGTGGTGCATGCCCGTGGACTATTGGAACCTCTTTTTGGGGCCTTTTTGCTTGGACCGGTCAAAGGAAGAGCAGCAGCAGCAGCTCAGCAGCAACCACCACTTTGAAATTTGTGGTCGTCCCGCATGAGGATGAGGACAATTAATAATCATTCGTAGGAATGCTCACCAAAGTCTTGGGGTGAATAGCGCGTGCGAGGTTCCGCTATGGACAAATAGTCAATATTCACGGGGTAAAAATGAAGATTTACTTTTTCTTTTTTCTTTCTTTCTTTAAAATGTATTTTGTTTTGTTAAAAAGAATTCAATGAGAATGGAGATATTGGAAACGATACTCATTTTAGGGTAAAAAGGAATGGATACAAAAAGAATGAAGAAAATTACATTTTGTGAGATTTAGTGAAAGCTCGCTTCACAGATTGTTTCCGACTGTCTCCTTACTTTTCATCGGTTGTTTTCTTTTTCTTGGACGAGAGTAAAGATGGAAATTTGGACGATTCTTAGGAGGTAAATATATTAATGCTTGATGTGAGTTTCGATATATAGAGTTTCCTCTGGACAAGTATTTATTGATTACATGAGATAAGCTCTATGCCTACACGTTTTGCGAAAGTAATGGACACTTTTGCTATATTGTCGGAAAATTCACGGCAAAGTTGTTGGACTCAATCAAACGGCTATCAACGAATGATAATGTTTGTCCATGAACGATTGACAAGCATCATCGATCATTCAACAGCTTGTGAAGAGTTCAATAATTTTAAAAATCTAACTTTTCTAATTTCTCCTTTTCACATTGACTTTAAAGACGTAGAGAGTTAGAAAGTAGGCCTTGGTATGTAACACACCATGATCACTTCTGCCCATAGTTGAAATTGTTTTGAATTGTCTCATTTTGTTTATCAGTTGTTTTCTTTTTCTTTTAAGGCAACGAAGATGAAAATTTGGACGGTTCATAAAAATTAAATATATCAATGCTTGATGTCGGCTTCGATATACAAATTTCCATTTGGATGAATATTTATCGATTACATAAGATTAGCTCTATATCTACATGTTTTGCGAAAATAAAATTTATGGACACTTCTGCCATGTTGTCGGATAATTCACGGCAAAGTCGACGAACTCAATCGAACGGCTAATTATCAATGACTATTGACACAGTAACCCGTAAAGATTGCCAATCATTCAATAGCTCATAAAGAGCTCAATAATTTTAAAAAATCTAACTTTTCTAGTTTCTCCTTTTCACATTGACTTTAAAGACTTAGAAAGTTAGAAAGTAGACCTTGATTTATAACACATTATGATCACTTTTTCTAGTATACACCCTAAAGTAGCCCATAATCTATTAATTAAAATAGTGATTTAAAACTAAGTGAATATTTTGTTCGTAATTTCGCAAGTGTTGCACTATATTCGATGTTTCTATAAATAAATAAAAAGTGAAGGTCTAATTTTGTTTTGTTTTGTTTTTTTTTTTTTTTTTTTTTGTTTTTGTTTTGTTTTGTTTTTGTTTTTTTTTGTTTTTTTGTTTTTTTTTACGTTTCTTGGGTATAATTGGTGTGTGAAAAAGAAAAATTATTCAATGAGCATGGAAATATCGGAAACATATTTTCATTTTAGGCTAAAAAAGAATGAATCTTTTTTTAATTACATTACTTGAGCTTTAGTGAAAGCTCGCTTTCTGCTTGTGGTCATCTCTCTTTTTATCAATTGTGTTTTTTTTTTTCCTTGAGCGGCAATTAGGGAAGAAATTTCGACAATTCTCACAAACTATATATGTACCAAATTCCGCTTGGATGAATTCTAAATTAGTTATTGAAGACTTAGCTCTCTACATCTGAATGTTTTATGAAATTAAAATGTCCCCATGCTGACAACTCTAAGTCTTTTTCTTTCGAATTTAATATTTAACTTTTCTAATTTCTCCTTTTCACATTGACTTTAGAGATTTGGAAAGTTACAAAGTAGACCCCGGCGGCACACCATCATCCTTTTCTTTTCTTTTTTCTTTTTAAATGGCATACGTCCAAAGTAGCCCATAATTTATGAAATTTGTAATTTAATATGAAGTGAGTATTTCGTATATATTTCTGCAAAGTGCTGCACTATATTCCGCAAAGTGTTGCAAGAAAAGAATAGATGCACTTCACACTACTCTTTTGGAATAATGCTCGTGTTTCTTGCCCTAAAGGAATGCTCGATTCTCTAAGTCTCGGTCAAAAGAAGCTCTAGAACATAATATATAAATATATATAGTTAGATTCACGCACGAGGGTATGGCTCTCTTTTTCTCTTTTCTTTTTTTCAATTTATTTTCTAGATCTAACTTCTGCGTTAGGTTTAGGTTTGGTTTGAGCTTAGAAAAAATTATTTTTTTTCTCGAGAGCATTAAATTAATTTTGTCTCCTTCGTTTCGATTTTCAAACCTCTACACTGCTGCTAGAGTTTGTGTGTAGGCATGGCTGGATCGCAACTATACTTGCCTGTCATCCTTCATCAATGGCTAAAGATCCTGCCTAAATTACTTTCAATACATGTACACGAAGAAATAAGATATAATAAAAAACAAAAACAAAGAAAACGGCGCGAGTATGGCTTCTCGATCGCATCAAGTATAAACAATTCAAATTCGGGCGCCTCATCTATAAGATCAGTGAAGTATTTTATGTGCTCGGACTTCATCCCATGCTTTATCCGATCACCAATAAATACGGCGCTTGGCCCAAAAAAACAGAGAGAGGGGGGGGTTATGCTATTGGACAATATATGCTTGGAAGGTTTCGAGCTTGCCCCTAGGATTTATCAACTTTTATATGCACAATATGGTGAATAATGATGTCATATATAGCAGAATTTTGTTAAAGTTTTCTTGACGGCATCAAATACTAGGAAAAATACAAAAGGAGGAGAGACGACATTTTGACCATAGTTTCTTTAACAGAATTTTGGTCCTCCGTAGAAGATTTATAGATGACGAATGGGCATTGGAAATCATTGATTTTTCTGTTTACTCCTACACAAAATGGAATTCGGGGAGCGGGGCATGTCGGAGGGGTCCAAAAAAAAAAAAGAATTTCTCGAGATGTAAATTCCGCAATCGTCGTCCTCATTTAGAAACTTAGGATTGTCGTAGAAAAAGGTGCAAAATAAATTTTACATTCTATAGTTCTCCCTCACGTGTGGACAAAATAATTGAAGAAGCCAGTCACCAAAAAAAAAAAAAAGAGAGAGAGACCTAAAATGGTTAAGATGGTAACGTCAAGAATCAAATTTTAGATTTATGGATTGTTAAATGAGACAAAAAAAAATTGCATGCTGAATATATTAAATATTTTTATAGAACATCGCTCTAAGGATTTTTCATTTTCTTTTTAACGGGTGCTTCTCAAAGATGTTTTCTTTGGATCTTTTCCTTTGTATTATTGCTTCTAGGGTTTCAAATGCGACTAGTTCTTTTGAAAATAAGTGTCAATACCTAAAATCACATTAGATCATGTGAAATCTTTTCGGTGCATTTAAAAGATTTCAACTTATTGTACAAATATTATTTCAGTCATAATTTTTTTAATTTTATCAATTCAGTCATAATTCTTTACTTGAAATTTCGATGTAGTCATTTCCGCTCAATTTTTCCCTAAAAACTGCTACGTGACAGATCAATAACCTAATTATTTTACAAGACATGCCACCATATTAGTAATTTCTAATGAAAATTGACTAGAAGTACTACATTGAAATATCATGTAAATGTTTAAAAAGTTTATGATTAAATTCGCATATGCACAATATGTTTAAGACCAGTGGGACAATTTTCTCTATGGTCATTACAGCTGTTCTCCTAAGTCCAACAACCAGCATTTTTTTAGGAAATTAATAATGGAATTCCAAACATAGCAGTCCCCCACCGGGAAAAAGGTAGATGGTCTTCATTTTACTACCTTCCGCAATTGAGGGGGATGCACTTGCAATCAATTCTAGGATTCGTCCCTCAAATGTTAAATCCCAATCAAATCGCTCACCCGTCCCTCACTGATCTTCTTTGACTTGGGGAGCCTCCTGTCGTTGAAATCTCGAACAGTTGGAGGACCAAAAGGGCAAAAAATTCAATTTTAATTAGGCCTTTTGCTGCAAAGTTTTCCTCTCCAAAAATGTCCTTATTCGATCGGCCCCACTTCCACTCACCAAAATTAAATCACGTTTGATACTGTAGTCACGTTTCGTGTGCCATTAGTCAAGGGATAATGCTTCTTGATGTGATCTCTCTCTTTCTCTCTCTCTCACCCTCAAACAGTACTTTTTAAAAAATTATTTTTGGTTATTTTAGTAAGAGATATAAAAAGAATAAAATGTAAGAAATTGGAAATCTAAGTGAAGGACAAAATTTGGAATGTAATTTTCTCTTATATATCTTTCTTTTATACTACAAATCTAGATTAGGGTATAGTTTCCTGTATTACCTTTTATGAAACTCGACTATTCACATGAAACGTGACACTCCACAGCTGTTAAGGAAATTGAATAAGAGTGACTACTACTTCACGTGATTTTCCATCCATACACACTTTATTCCCATATTCTCTTTCCTCTCCTCCTCTCTCCTTTTCTAGCATATAACTTTCTTGTATATTGAAGAGCTAGATTAACCTTCTTAAAATTCGGCTCTTCACATGAAACGTGTCACGATAATATGATCCAAGTGACTACTTCACATGAATTTTTTGATCTATTGTCACATGTTCCCACGATGCTATGAGAATCAAATAAGAGCGACCATGTCATATGACTCATGCGCCTATTATATCCTTCTAATTATTAGAGAATATAAAATTTGAGAATAGCGAAAAATATGATTTCCTTTTATTTTTTGCTAAACATAATTCCCTTGTTCTTAGACTTATTTCCATTAATTTCATCCAGTTGTATCCAATCTATTTTTGTTTCCAAAAAAAGAAGAAGAGAATCTCATCGCTTATCTCCACTAAATATTTGCAACTAAAGAAGCAAATCTCCATCATCTATTCCAAGACTTTCAAAGCCCTCTAAAAACAGTCAAACTCAAACGGTAATGCCAAGGAAGAAAGCTTGGGGAAATGGAGAGCACATCCTTTTCCCCCTCGCTTTTGCTGACTCTTTTTGACTGAAGCTTCTCTTTGTCTGGACCACATTCTTAAATTCACTCAACGCCCACAATGGTTTTTCTTTTCTTAATTTTCCGACACTAACACAAAAAGTTGACTGAAGTCTTTATTTTTTTATTTAATTATTTATATATTCTTGAGCACAAGTACGGAGACTCCGGTGCCTAAGGATCAAGGAACGACTTGTGAGTCTTATAAATCGATTTAAGTCGAGCACCTGCGGCTTTTACAAATGCGTCTAGCAAATGGACTTGGTAATCCGATTGCCGAACTATAAATCCCCTAACTTCTCTTGCCACCCAGAAGATTGACTTACCGTTGTTTTAATGCATTGAATTTGTAGGACCATAAATACAAAAAAAAAAAAATCTGCATAATAATATTACGGATTACTATTGTTCCAATACAATTAAACTGCACATGCTTTGCAAGTATGAAAAATATATGGCATTGAAAGGATTTTGTAGAATTATTCAAATATAAAACATTTAACTTTTTAGTTGATGTGAGAAAATTGTTGACACGATATGAAGAAATTAAAGATACATGTGCGAAAAAAAAATGACATTGTCTCTACTTCTTTTGATATGTTCGTGATGCAGAGGAAGAAACACTTGGAAAGGGATCCCCAGAGATAGTGTTAATTAAACAATGAAGTGCCAGTTACAATATCTTACGCGCCTATTTATAAGTAGGTCTCAGTTTATGAGATAATCAAATAAATGAAATCAAATAATATAATCAAGGAAAAGATATTGATTAAGGGGAAAGTTTTCAAACTACTACAAGAAAAATCTGTAAAATACATCCGAAATTTTTGACGTCTTGAAAATAAAAATATAAAACATGTTAGTTTGAGATCAAATATTGTAACCCATATATAATTTCGAAGATCCTGCAACCTTTTTTGATTTGTGGGACTGTATGCTCTTTCAACACTCAAAGATTTTCATATAAGTATTTGCCCGTTGCTCTACATCAATTTGTTCACGAGATTAAAATAAAAATTGAAGTACATGAGAGATAAAAAAGAAAAAAACACAATTATTAACCATTCGTCCATTTATGGCAACACTAATAGAATAACAAAAAATGCCCCGAGTTGAAGAAAATAATTATGATCCCATCAAAAGTAGTGGTTTCCCAATGCTTCTTTACGTTATAATACAGATACATCACATTTCAAAAATCATCACGCTTCAAATTTCAATTAGTTCATTAAATAATTAAGCTACATTTTAGTTTCTATTATGATGCATCTAGGATTTGCTTCACTGCAAACCATAAAACTACAAGAGAGCCAATGAGATTCTTCAGTATACATTATATTTTAACAGCTCTACGCTCCGGTTCATTTATTTCGACATATAATACGAGTTAAACCTCCAACGAATCTCTAGACGTCGTTTCTCATTGAAAATGAAATAAATGAATTGTTATTTCGCAAATAATTTTTTTTTTTGTAATGCACTTACTGTACAAAAAATATCTCTCTCTCTCTCTCTCTTTTAGCGCAAGGATACATACCTTAAAAATAGCAAACAGTTAAACTCAGCGTCCAAATCCATCACTGTACAAAACCCATCGAACTGGGACCCACCACCGTCATCCCCTTCCTCCTGTCGTCTTCTTCCTTATATCAGCATCAAGCTCCTCTCCGCCATCTTCAACCTCCCTCCCTCCCTCCCTCTCTCTCTGTCTGTGCGCGCCTCTGTTCCGCAGAGCAGAGCAAGAGCACGATGCGGCCGCCCTCTCTCCTCCTCCCTCTGTTCCTCCTCTCCCTGCCCCTCGCCGCCCCCCTCAGCCAGGACGGCCTCTACCTCCTCCAGGCCAAGCGCGGCCTCTCCGACCCCGCCGGCGCCCTCTCCTCCTGGAACCCCCGCGACCCCGACCCCTGCAACTGGACCGGCGTCCACTGCGGCCGCCCCGACCGCCGCGTCACCTCCCTCGACCTCTCCTACTCCCAGCTCGGCGGCCCCTTCCCGCTCTTCCTCTGCCGCCTCCCCTTCCTCTCCTCCCTCAACCTCAGCTGCAACAACATCAACTCCACCCTCCCCTCCGCCGTCTCCGCCTGCCGCGCCCTCACCCGCCTCGACCTCCCCGAGAACCTCCTCGAGGGCCCCATCCCCGGCTCCCTCGCTGCCATCCCGGGCCTCGCCCGGCTGAACCTCTCGTTCAACAGCTTCTCCGGCGGGCTGCCGCCGCGGTTCGGTGAGTTCGCCCGCCTCGAGTCGCTCTCGCTCGTGAGCAATCTCCTCAACGGGACGATGCCCTCCTTTCTGGGCAACGTCACGAGCCTCAAGAGGCTCGAGCTCGCTTACAACCCGTGGACGCCGAGCGAGCTCCCGAGTCAATTCAGTAACCTGACGAACCTCGAGTACCTCTGGCTCAGCGACTGCAGATTGACGGGCTCGATTCCGGAATCTCTCGGGAGGCTACCTCGGCTCTGGAACCTGGACCTGTCCGTGAATCGGCTCACCGGGCCGATCCCGAGCTCGCTTGCCTGGTTGAAGAGCGCCATCCAAATCGAGCTCTTCAACAACTCCTTGTCCGGCGAGTTGAGCCTCGCGTTCTCAAACATGACGAGCTTGCGGCTCATGGACGTGTCGACGAACCAGTTGACAGGGGCGATTCCGGACGACCTGTGCAGCTTGCCGCTCCAGTCGCTCAATCTGTTTGAGAACCATTTCGAAGGGACTTTACCGGAGAGCATAGCATTGTCGGAGAATCTACAGGAGCTCATGCTGTTCAACAACAAGCTCAACGGGTCGCTGCCCAGCGATCTCGGCAAGAACTCGCCGCTACAGAGCCTGGACGTGTCGTATAACCAGTTTTCGGGACCAATACCTGAGAACTTATGTGCGCATGGTGAATTAGAGGAACTTGTGTTGATCTATAACAACTTATCCGGAACAATCCCGCTCAGTTTGGGAAAATGCGAGAGCTTATTGAGGATCAGGTTGAAGCATAATCAGCTCTCTGGAACAGTTCCGGAAGGATTATGGGGATCACCTCGCGCGTATTTGCTCGAGTTGGCAGAAAATTCACTCGTTGGGAATGTTCCGGATGCGCTTTCCGGCGCACATAATCTCTCTGTCTTGGATATTTCCAGGAATCTGTTTTCCGGGCCGGTGCCGGATGTGTTCGTGTCGCTGACTAATTTGGTAGAGTTCCATGGTAGTCACAACAATTTCAGTGGTCAAATCCCCAGAAGTTTGGTGCAATTGAGCCGGTTGAGTACGCTCGATCTTAGTGACAATGCACTTTCCGGTGAGATTCCTGAGGGAATCAAGGGGTGGAGGATGCTGAATGAGCTTGACTTGGATAACAATAAGCTGTCCGGTGAAATTCCGGCTGAAATCGGCAGTCTGACGGTGCTTAATTATCTCGACCTATCCGGGAATTACTTTTCGGGGAGAATCCCCGATGAGCTGCAGAATTTGAAGCTCAATTTGCTCAACTTATCAAACAATCAGCTCTCTGGCGACATTCCATCAATGTATGACAAGCAAGTTTACAAAGATAGTTTCGTCGGTAACCCGGGATTGTGCGGAGATCTACAGGGTCTCTGTCCTACAAGGAGCGATGGGAGGAAGTCGAAGTCCTTGTGGATGCTCAGTGTGATTTTTGTGCTCGCCGTCCTTGTTCTTGTCGTGGGGATTTCTTGGTTCTATTATAAGTACAAGAACATCAAGAAGGCTAGGAAAGGCACCGCCATGTCCAAGTGGAGATCGTTTCACAAGCTCGGCTTTAGTGAGCTCGAGATCGCCAATTGCCTCAAAGAAGATAATGTCATCGGCAGCGGAGGTTCTGGAAAAGTTTATAAGGTCAAGCTGAGCAACGGCGAAGTAGTCGCCGTGAAGAAGTTAAGGGGAGTGACGAAAAAAGAGGCTTCGACCTTCGAGCCCGAGAAAGACGGGTATCAAGTCGAGGTCGAGACTCTAGGGAAGATCCGGCACAAGAACATAGTGAGGTTATGGTGTTGCTGCAACACAGGGGACTGCAAGCTTTTGGTCTATGAGTACATGCCGAATGGAAGTTTAGGGGATATGCTGCATAAAAGTAAAGGGAGCTTGCTGGATTGGAGGACGAGGTACAAGATCGCGCTCGATGCAGCAGAGGGGCTTTCGTACTTGCACCACGATTGTGTCCCCGCGATCGTTCACAGGGATGTGAAGTCGAACAACATATTGCTGGATGGAGAATTTGGAGCTAAAGTTGCCGATTTCGGAGTCGCAAAGATTGTCAGAGTTGGCAATGGCGAAGAACAGATGTCTGTCATAGCGGGATCCTATGGCTATATAGCACCAGGTCTGTTACTTTATCCTTTTTACGAAATCCGAATCAATTCGTTTGCGCAATCTACTGTTACATGTTCGAGATCGATTCTTCAGTTCATTGTTTGAAATTTTGTTTGGTGCATTAGGGATTGCATCAGCATCATATTACTGTCAAATGTCTCTTCAGAAATAGCGACATATGCTGATCCAATTCTAACGTGAACTGGACTGTGTGATGCAGAATACGCCTATACTCTTCGAGTGAACGAGAAGAGCGACATATACAGCTTCGGGGTGGTCATCCTGGAATTGGTGACGGGAAGGCTCCCAATAGATCCTGCTTTCGGGGAGAAAAACCTGGTGACATGGGTCAGCACCACCTTAAACCAGAAAGGGATCGACGACGTGATTGACCCCAAACTTGACGCCAGTCACAAGGAAGAAATAACCAAGGTCCTGGAGGTCGGCCTCCTCTGCACCCATTCACTCCCCATAAACCGGCCCTCAATGCGAAAGGTGGTGAAGCTGCTGCAGGAAGCCGGCTCCGGCGGCAAGGCCAGGATCGTCAAGAGGGACGGCAAGCTGTCGCCTTACTACTACGAAGATGCCCCCAATAAGGCAAATTATGCTTCGGATTCTCCGGTGCGGTACATGAAAGAGCAGGGGAGCAAGTAAAGGGGGAAAACAAGAACCCCATTGCTTCGCCCCTGTGGAGGCACGAGAAATTGGGGAGGAAGCCATCGGCGCAAATGCCTCGTAACTCTAGGAATCTGTTGGTTAGGCTTGTTCAGGTGTTCCCAAAGTTAGTCCTCAGTTAGGTGACAGGAACATGCGGACAAAGGCCATGTCAACTCTTAACACATGGGATAAGATCCCATCCCAAGACAAAAAAAATCAACTACAGCGGCAGCAGCAGTACCGATTGGCTGGCTGGTCCCAGTTTGAATTTTTCTGCCCCTTCCGATCGGGTGCTCTTGCGGAAACGACCGGCGTGTGAAGTCACTGATGATGGATGACCAGCCCATCGTCCATTCGGTCTAAAGGACAGCTTTCATTAATTATTGGTGTTTAGCTTGTTTAGCTTTTAGTGCATGTGGTGTGGGTGCAGTGGTGGTGGGGGGACGCTTTGACTTCCATGCCGTCCTGCATTGAAGTGCCCATGGGGTAGCTGTAGCTTCGTTTTTGTACTTTTGCTTCTGCATCTTCTTCGCACGTCCTTTCCATTAAGAAATTGCAGAGGAAATTGACGGGAGGTTGCATATTGCCCCACTTAAGGTTCTCAGGATTTGCAGCAAATTGCCCAGAAACTTTTCAAATTGCTTTAATTTGTCCCTCTAAACCGGCTTGTCGGCGTGTGCGAATTCTAGAAGTTGGTTGTGATGTGTCCTCTAACATTGGCTCTAATTAAATTTCACATCAAGAAACGCAAATTCCTCATAGAAACATATACATATATACCGGCATGAGAATAATTCAAGAAAAATATCACATGTGACTGAAGTTCCAATGAAAATCTGATTAGAGTTAATGCAAAATATACATTCATATATAGTCTTGAAAAATGTTTTTTGAACAGTCACTTTTTCTTCTCGCGAGTATATTATTATTGTAAAGTTAAAATTTTAATCTTTTTTGTGTACGTGTTTTCATCCCAACAAAATAACCTTTAAGGGCGCACATGATAATTATAATGTTTCTTTGTTTTTTTATTTTCCCATTCTTGATAATAAGTTTGGAGCAAATCTATTTTTGTGAACGTAATTTAATTTTCTATTTTTGAGTAAATTTTTATTTCAAATATAGGTTTAGAACAAAAATCAAAAGTTAAAATTTTTAGTTTTTTTATTTTTGATATAAAAGTGAGGAATAAAAAAACTCTTCTCATTGTTCATTCTTACTACCACCTGCCACCTACTTGTCGTCGGATGCCGGACGGCCGTTGCCGGTCACCAGTCGCCAACCTCCTTGCTTGTACTGCCACTTGAAAGGGAGAAATTGTGTTATTATCAAATGAATTTTTATTAAAAAAATAGAAATTTTTTATAGTTATCGAACACATATTTTTACTCAAAAATCGTATGGAAAATAGAAAGTCAGAAATTGATTTCTAGAACCCAATAGTTATCACTCCCACCATACATAGCATCTCAATACCACCGGAAGCAGCTTTGTGGAAACTGCTGTAATGGTGCTTCGGTTTCCAGAATACCGAGCGCGTGATTTTTACTGTCTTGAAAAGTCAAAGTGCCCTATTTCAGTTGTAGTAACTTTGGAAAAGCCATACCAAACACACAATAGATGGTTCGGTTCTCCAGATGTTATAATCAGAATGGCAATTATCCGATGAAAAATCGCTGTCCGAGTTATTGGTCAAAAGTGTTTCCTTTAAAAAAAAAAAAGACTTACGAAATTTCTTTGGGGCATTTAAACGCACTAGGCTCGAGCTAATATGGTGAGCAAGCTGTAAAGTCGATGGGCCTGGAAGATGAGATGTTGCATGCTCTCATGGGTCCGAAGAACCTGCAAATCGAGATGGCCTTCTCTGCAAAGCACCGTCGCGAAGCCCATCATCGTCCGGGCTTGGAAAGGAGAGCCGCGGGATGGCTAGGAAACCTGCCGACGTGCTTCCGTGTCGAAAATGTTCACGATGCATGGCGCGTCCAGAGGAGAAAACGATTCCAGAGAATCTAAAAGATGAGAATTTCCTACTCATTCTGTTCTTGGCTGATCTTGGTACTCGAACAATTTCTACACCAACAAGCTTTTGTCGTATCAGGCATATGATCAGGCAAGACTTGCAGCAGATCTTGGAGAAATATGGTGGAAGGAGACTTTCAGGTTGTATACGGTGCTCGTTCTTTGCTGCATCTTTATGATAGGTGTAACAGGAACTGATCTGTAACGCTGCACTGGTGATAACAAAGGTTGAAACGGGACTAAAGTTTCGCCAACAGAAAGTAACGAAAGACAGCTTGTAATGCCTCATTATTAATGGCTAAGAAAAAACAGCAGTTGAGCTCCTAAAAAACCGGACATCTTCTGGATATAAGGCGAGAAGAGATGCAACTACACAGAAGCCTCCCAGAAACGAACAGTTTCTCGAAGCTTTTGCTCAAAGAGAGTATTCGGTTTCGATCAAACTTCTCGCGCTCTGTATTTGACGCCACCCAACTGAGAAACCCTTTGACAAGTAATGGAGAAAAACAACCAATCCTTCGCGTTCTGATTTATATATCGTTGTCCAAACTCCACTCGTAGTTTCCTCCATTGCAGTCACCGAGATCCTTGAAATTCGAAGCTCTTGATATTTTGGCTGGTGGTGGAAGAGAGCGTTTCATCAGTATTGTGATATTCCTGAACATGGAGGCTCCGGCGCAAGAACAAGCTCGATCCCTACTTCGGATAACCGGTCCGTCGCAAGATCAAGAACCCAGAAGGCAACCGAAGACGCCGGCGCAAAAGGCGGTGCGGAAGACCTTCAAGCTAACCGCGCACCTGGCGAACCTCCTCCCCACGGGGACGGTCCTTGCATTCCAAGTCGTGTCCCCGGTCTTGACCCACCAGGGCAAATGCCCCACCTCTTTAAACCACACCCTAACCCTAGCCCTCCTCGCCCTCTGTGCCGCCTCCTGCTTCTTCCTCTCCTTCACCGACAGCATCCGGGACGAGCGCGGCAAGGTCCGGCACGGGATCGCGACGTTCAAGGGCCTGTTAGTCCTCGACGGGTCGGTGCGGCTCTCGCCCGAGGAGGCGGACAGGTACAGGATAAGGCTCCTGGACTTGTTGCATGGGGTCATGTCGGTGCTGGTCTTCTCGGCGATTGCGCTGTTCGACCCCAACGTGGTCAGGTGCTTCTATCCCTCCCCGTCGGAGGAGGCCCGACAGCTCCTCGTGGCGGTGCCGATCGGGGTAGGGGTGGCGTGTAGCTTGGTTTTCCTCGCGTTCCCAAGCAAGCGGCATGGCATTGGATTCCCTCTCTCTCGATGTTGATCATATATTGGAGGTCCTGTGAGTTTTTCAGGTTTTTCAGAATTTTGCTCACGTAGATCAACAAGATGGATGACCTACTTACATGCAATTCAAGAATTGAAAAGTCTTTGCTAGTTAAGACGTGTCCTTTTGCTCTTTCGTAAAGATTGGTTTGATCTTGCGAGATGGAATTATAATTTTTCATGATACATGGCTATGATTTAATATAGTATACACACTCCAATCTTGTAATATGTATTTCAACTTACACGATCAAATAGAGGAGGATGAAAAGAGCTCACTTTTTTACTGGGCCACGGCCCAAAACGAAAGGCCCACTGGCATGGCCTGCCATTCCTTCACAAATATTCAGACAAGGTAAGTTGATAATCGTAGGTCTAGGACTCCAATTTTTCTCTTTAACCTCTCCCGGTCTCTCGCACACACTAAAGCATGTTAATCATTCTCGAAAAGGACGATGTCTGGGGGTTTCTTTCCTTGTGATGGACAGATTTTGGACTCCATACTAGTGAGTCCCATGATCTAGACAAAATTTATACATCAACAGTCCGTCCTTAAGCTCGACCTTTCTCTCGAATGTTCGTGATGTTATCAAAAACAAAAGTTTCCTTTTTTCTTTTTTCTTTTAATCTTATCATGAACTTGGACCTCAATTAAGAGAGGTCGAGTCAAGTAAATTTGACTAAAGAACGAGAGCGAAGATGCTGGAGTTTTTCACGTGAAAGATACCTTTCACGATTTTATCGATATTTGTCCCGATTCGCATCACACTGCACTTACGAATTTCTCTATTTTTATATCATGCTTTGGCGTGGTCGAATGTAATTGCGCAAATTAATTTCGTGACGCCATCCTCACCACGCCACGAGAGAGAAAAAGTCCCTGACGCGACATCCACTTTTAATTAACTTCGTAATAATTTCCGAATTACCTGCTGGAAAAAACCCGGAAACGAAAAGCAAACGAGAATCTCCACTCGCGAGCACACCCGCGCGTGAGGCACACTCGCCCCTCCCTCCGTCGGCCACGTCATCATTCGCCGCCGCTTTCGGACAAGCCCCCTCTCATCGTACCGAAACTCCAGCGGTCGAGAGATCTCCCTCCCGAGTTCCTCAAAAAGTCCCCCTAGAAAAAAACGGCACCATCTTAAATTAATCGAAAATGAAAAAAAAAAAATATATATATATATATATATATGTATAATCATGCACAGCAGAGGAGAGAGAAAGTGAGAGAGAGAGGGAGACATTCTAGATAGAGAAAGCACAGGAAACCCTTCCAACAAAGGAGAAAAGCGATTCGCGAATCAATCCAATCCTTCGCTTCAACTTCACTGATCCAATTTCCCGACTCGATTTTCGAGAAAAACCCAAAAAAAGAAATTTCGATTTGTTTTTTCTCGCTTTTCCACACACAAATCCAAAACCCCGTTTTCTCTCTCTCTCTCTCTATCTCCTCCAATTTTTTTTTTCTCCGATGGAATTACTATCATTATTATTATTGCCCGTGAATTTAATTTCATGCCGACGGCAGCAAGAAAACATGCGCGCGATTAAAGAAACCGCGACCGCGACCGCGACCGCCGCTGCCGCCGCCGCGGCGCGCGGTCGCGGTTGCCGTCGCCGTCGCGGCTGCTCTTCTTCTTCTTCTTCGCGTTCATCATGGAGATCGTCCTCTCGTAATTATGGCGAGGGTGGTGCTGGTGTCTTTTATGGCTCCAGTTCTGGGGAATTATTATTATTAATATCATTATTGTTGTCGCTGGTGCGATATTCCACAAATCTGACCTCACATCGCAATCGACAAAGAGAGAAAGAAAGAGAGAGAGAGAGGGGAAGAAAAGACTCGAGGAGAAGTTATCAGTATTTTTTGAATTTTTAATTTTCCTTTTCGGTGGAGAGAGAGAGAAGTAGAGAGAGAAGGATAGAGAGAGAAGGAAAGTCTATTGGGTGAATTTATATTCCTCGCTTTTTCGTCAAACCAACAGAAAGTCATTTTTTTTTAAGAGCGGACGGGGGAGTTTTTCCCTGAGAGAGAAGGAAGTTCGCTTCTTGATTTCTAGGGTTTGCGTTCGTCCCCGTGCTCGATTCTGGGTCGGCAATGGAATTCGGTTTCTAGCCCTCCTTGACCACCCCGTCCCGATCCGAGTTTCTCTCTCTTTCTGAGCTCCGAGCAAAATGGAGGAGGAGGAGGTGGCTGCAGCTGCAGCTGCTGCCGGCGCTAGCAGTAGCGGCGGGGGGGCCGCTGCCGGCGGAGGCGGAGGTGCTGGTAGTGGTGGAGATGGAGGTGGTGGTGGTGGGGATGCTGAGAAGAAGAAGACAGCTGAAGGGGAGGGCAAGTCTAAGCGCAAGATGAAGACTGCTTCTCAGTTGGAGATTCTGGAGAAGACTTATGCTGGTGGGAATGCTAATCAGTTTATTGGCACTTCTGTGTGTTGCCCTTTTTCTGATTTGTGTTATGTGATTTATTTGCGCGTATCGGTTTTTTTTTTTTTTTTTTTTTTTTTTCACTGAAATTGACGTTGATTCAGTGGAGCCGTATCCGTCCGAGGCGATAAGGACTGAGCTGTCGGGGCAATTGGGGCTTTCCGATAGGCAGTTGCAAATGTGGTTCTGTCACCGGCGTTTGAAGGACAGGAAGGGACCGTCCAAACGGCAGCGTAAGGACTCCCCAGCTGCCGCCGCTCCTGAGCCAATGTCGGTTGGTGGGGAAGCGGCGAATGAGCTTCCCTATGGTGCTGTTGCTGGATCAAGTTCGTTTGCGCCGGCTGTGGATCCTTGGCGAGCTGCTGCACGAGTCGGGACGGCTGTTGCACGAATCAGCGGTGATTATCCGGGGATGAAGCGGCATTACGAGCCAGAACCATCAGTGGCTGAGCGCCATGCAATTGCATTTGTGGAAGCACAGTTGGGCGAGCCTTTGAGGGAGGATGGACCGATTCTTGGCATGGAGTTTGATCCTTTGCCGCCAGGTGCATTTGGCACACCTATTGGTGAGTTGAGTTCTTTGCCTTATGAGCATGCTCATTTGGATGCAGCTATTTTGTTTAAAATCAGGGAATTACAATTTCTTTTAGTGATTGGTAGTTATGTCTTGTGGATGCATTAATTAGCTATTACAACATTTTTCAAGGCCAGTTATCTTTTAGTACTTGAATGTCGCATGGAGCTTAGATCAAATCTGTCTGTTGGGTGATTAGATGTCAATGTTTTGCAAATTCAATTAGGCGAGTAGGACTGAAGTTCAGATCGAACTAATATAGCTCCACAATGAAGACAGACAAGAGTAGCCGGATAAATGATTGGTGTTTTGGACATGGGAAATAGCAAACTGGAGTACTTCAGTGAGCAGAGAACTTCATCTGTATTGGAACGAGTTCATCTAGAGTATTTCATAGATGGTCGGATTAAGACTTGAGATAAAGGGTCGGAGTAGTATCTAACTGGGGGCCATATCATGCAAAAGAATTTATGCAACTCTTAGTCGAAAACAACTTCTCTTTGAAACATCATATAGAAATTATGGCATTGCGAAGTACAATCTGGAATTAGTGAAGATGTAAGGAAGATATAGGAGAGCAAATTATTGTGCATTGGACAGTCCTTGGACCAAGGCCTCTGGCCTTGACCTTGACAATAGGGAAAAAAACTGTTGAAGGGTAAATGGGATGTGTCGCCATCTGCAGATGTTCTCCTACTTTGTGATTTGGAGGAAATTTGGAGTGAGCTACTTGAATTTTATCTTGGTTGTGCAATAAACAATTGACTGCTAAGATCATAGGGCTATTGATTTGGACTGAGACATTTTGGAGTTTACAGGTTTAACTTTGGAGTCCAAAGGCAAAGATTTGACTGATGTCTCTTTAGCTTTGGAGACGTTTCTAAGAATAGGACAGAGTGAACCTGATTGTTGTTATACTGGTTGCCATTTGTGAGATTGTTGTGAAAAAAAGGCTACGCCTTGTAAACACCAAATCACTGCTGTCAGATTTGCAATTTTTCCTCTTTATTTGAGGAGATAAATGCAGAAATATGAATTATTGATCCTTAGTCTCATACAAACAATCCAAGGAAAATTCTCAGTTGTATGCATTTTCTTTTCTTGAGTCTTTTGTGATAATGTTATGCCTATCGGAAACATACTCCGATTAGAATATCTTTATATTGTCCCTAACAATTCAAAACTAACGCTAAGTTACAGGAGAACCAGGAATAAAGAGAACCTTGTTTTCTGATCTGTTGTTACTCGAAGTAAAGATCCGCAACTTATGAAAGAGTTTCTCCCTTTCACATAGAATAGAACTGGCTACTTTTTCTACAATCCCTTATGCCACTGCAAGAAGAGGTTTTAGGAGTCGCTTTAGCTGAATATGGGCTAATCTGTATTATGTTGCTGTTTTTGAGAGACTAGAAAGGACTTTTTAGAGTTTGCTTTTATGTGGCTGTTAGCCTGTTAGGGCGTCCAGTGATAACAAGATACTAGCTTTCAGGTGGCTGAATGAGTTCTGTCATAATTTACTGCTTAATGTGTCTAGGGTTCTTCTACTTTGGGGCCAAGGATTTCGATGGTTAAGTCCTTTGAAAGATTTGAAAGTAATAAGTTGATGTATTTCTTGTCCGACCCATTTTAATCAAGTTTCTTGCGAAAGGTTGTAATGACCCATGAAGCTGCTTTATAACCTCCGGTAACAATTTTGTTTTCTCTGCAGGAGGAGCAGTGATGGGGCAACATAAACAAACTGGAAGATCTTTTGAGGCCAAATATGAGCGCTCTGATGCTAAATCAATTAAGGTCAGTAGGTGTCTGCATGTAGAATGGTGCAACTATGTATATTCAGGACATTTGAATAGATAAGCATACGGGGAGTGGAAAAGAATATTAGTTTTAGATCATTCATGAAGAAGAAACTATATTTAGAGTATAGTAGCTGAGTTGGTTTTTGGTTCTATCCTCAGATGATCTGAATTTTCTCCTAGCAGAGTTGGATAATTTAGCGTAGTTTATTGGGATTGGTTAGCCGAAATGAGCCACTCATCCCCCTATTCACAAAAAAGAAAAGGAACACCCAACCCCCCTCCCCCCGTGCGAGCACCTCACACACGCACAATAAAAAAGGGTGGGGGGGAGGGTAAAAGATTTGACTAAACTGACGTGAATATTCATATTTTCTGTTCTTAGGGTGTTGTGCATCCAGTCCATGAATACCAGTTTCTTCCGGAGAAACCAACTGTTAGAGCTGAGACATACGAAAGAGTTGTTCCACCATACCATGGTGGTTCAGATAGTAGTAACCCACGGATTTCGGCTGGACCTCCATTCCTGCATGCGAATGAGCCAATGCCCTCTGGATATGGTCTTCAAAATCGGATGCCCACTTTGAGTCTCTTGACTCCACCAGGCAAGCAGGGGCATCTCTTGACATCAACTCCAGGAGAGTATGATTTAGATCCATCAAAAACCTCGTCTACAAACTTGGAGATTGAAAATAGGCTTGGTGCTCACTCTGCTTCAGCATTGGACAATCCAATTGTATCATCAGACAGACGGGTCATTCACAATGAGGAACTTTTACGAGCTGAGAGAAAGAGGAAGGTAATCTCATGGTTCTCCAGTATTATGAAGTGTGTATAGGTAGATATCTTGTCTGCAAAATTATTATCTTGAAGAATGTTTCAGTAAGTGTTGTCTCCAAACTATTACCTGTACAGAGTGAAGAGGCTAGAATACAACGGGAGGTTGAAGCTCATGAGAAAAGGATTAGAAAAGAACTAAAAAAGCAAGATATTTTGAGACGAAAGGTACGGGGTGCTGATTTTCAATGAAATTTATTTGTTTTAATGGATATAATCACATGTCTAAGTTTATATGTTGTCATTTAATACTATTGCACGTCTATACCTAGAGAGAGGAGCAAGTAAGAAAAGAAATGGAGAGGCTTGACCGTGAAAGGCGGAAGGAAGAAGAAAGATTACTGCGGGAGAAGCAGAGAGAGGTAGAGAGGTACCAGCGTGAGCAAAGGCGTGAATTGGAGAGGAGGGAGAAGTTCTTGCAGAAAGAGTCTAGAAGAGTAAGCTTGAGGAACTGTGGTTTTTCCTTTCTTCTCAATCTGTCTGTAAACATTAAGTTGTTTCAACTAGTAAATTGCTGGTGCGTTTGTAGGCTGAGAAACAGAGGAGAAAAGAGCAAGCTCGCAGAGAAAAGGAAGCTGCCAGACTTAAAGCTGCTAATGAGAGAGCAATTGCTCGCAGAATGGCAAAAGAATCAGTGGAACTCATTGAGGATGAACAATTGGAGCTAATGGAGTTTGCAGCCTCAAGCAAGGAGTTACCTTCAATTATGTCTCTGGATTTCGAAACTTTGCAAAATCTTGAGTTATATAGAGGTGAGTTGTGCAATCTCTGGTTGGACATAAGGTTCTTCGTGATTGCAGCAGCAGATTATTCTGAAGCTATTTATTGTCCTCATCAATGCATGCAAATTGATCTCTTGCTTTACTTTCATGTTATATATTCTAGAGAATAGATTGTTCTATGGGTGAGGTCTTCTGGAATTTGTTTACTATTGCAGTAGCGGTAATATGCATGAATATAATCTTAAGACTGACTCATAAGCTGGAATGTCCTGGGACCTTGGCTTCTTGACCTGAATGCAAGTAGCCAATGTGTCTTTAATAGGAATTTATGTTTTCACCTTTTCTTTTCACAAGACCTTGTAGATGATAAACCAGCATGCTAACTTTGGCAGGATTTGATCTCCTTAAAAATCCATGCTAGCTATGTGCCAGTAAACTTCCACAGTTGATTTTTACTATGTATGATGGCAGTATTCTTACTGTCCTATTGTTGGAACATAAGAGGTGCGTTTGTTTGTGTTTCCATTCAAAAATTGTTGCAGAGAACAAAAACAGAAAAAACTATTTCTGTTCCGGGGAACAATTTTTTATCAGAAAAACGCGTTTGGTAAACTTGTTCCGGGAATAAAAAAAGAATCGAAACATGTTTGGTAAATTTGTGTTCTTTTTTTGTTTCTTTTAATTTTTTAATATTTTAATTTTTAATTTTTTTATTTTTTTGCTTCTTTTGGCTGGTGGCCGACCTCGGCCATGGCCAGCGGCCTCGCCCAGCCACGGCGAGGCTTGCCGGGGCCAGCGACGCTCCGGTGAGGTTGCCGGCCCTCAATGGTGTCGCTGGCCCTCGACGGCCAGTCGCCGGTCATGGTCGAGGCCGGCGACCGGCCAAAGAAAAAAGAAGAAAAGAAGAAGAAAAAAATAGGAGAGAGAAAATTTGTTCTTAAAAATTGTTCCAAAAACAAGAAACAAGTTTTTTTTTTATTATTTCTTGTTTCTGTTCCAAATGTGTTCCTGGGAACAAAAAAACAGATTTGGAACAAAAACGCAAACAAACGCGTTTTTGTTCTTCTTTTGTTCCTGGGAATAAAAAAACAGAATTTTTTTTCATAAACAAAAAAAAAGAACACAATTTTCAAAGCCGTGAAATTTGAAGCTCAGAAGCAACATTATAATGAGTTGAAGAAGAAAACTAGGTCGACTGTTGATTAGTGTTAGGCTGACATGTTTGGCTCCAAATTTCCAACTTTTGGGTTGTTTTTTTTGTTTTTTTGTTTTTATAGTTGATTAGTTTTTACTGAAAATTTTGCATTTGTTTTATAGCCATCCCTAGCTTAATTGAACCAACTCATGAGATACAATTTAGTTATGCTGTCTATGAAGAAGATATTATCTATTATTCCAGATTCTATGACTGCATTTCCATCCATATCTGTGCAAATGAAAAGGCCTTTTGCAATTCAACCTTGGTCACATTCAGAGGAGAATATTGGGAATCTTCTCATGGTAAGCTTGAGCTTTGCTTCTCCTTATATTTTAGTTTTATTATTGCTTTTCACATGTCCTTTTATCTTCCCTTGCTCCTTTATCCTTTTACTTTGGGAAGAAATGCCAAAAGAACTCATGATTTTTATCCTAGTTAATATATTACCTCTTACTTTAATTTACATTTAACGCATATACTTATTAATGATATACTGTAATCATTGCTTTATTTACTATATCATCAAATATCAGGACAAATTCATTTAAATTTAATGCTGTCCCGTTAGATGTCAGATATGTAGGTTCTGGTTGATGTGAGACTATTTGTTGTACTTTTTTAAGGTAGAGAGACGAAGTAAATTCTAGTTCAATGATTAGGGTTGTTTTTCTTATACTGTCCATTGTTATTGAGGAGAGCGGAACTTAGGTAGATCACTTCTTAAGACAGCAAACTATGCCTAGGCCTTTCCAAGAAATAGTTGGTTAAGATAATACCGGTTTTGGAGTTTCATCACAGAAATGATACACGCGAATTCGAGTTGTCCAAGTGTTAGATCTGTTATCCTGAGTATCATTCTATTTTGCCATGCTTGATCCCCGTATAATTAGCATCAGACTATGAGGCCTCGTGGGCATCTTACATTAGCATGTTAGCTTCTTTTAGACTGTGTTCTCTCACATTCCTTCAAAGACTTTAGGTGTCCCTGTGAGTTTGTAGTTGAAAGTTCTAGCATATAACAATTCTGTTTATTATACATTGCTACTGGACAATTTTTCTCTTCATATGATGAAGTATGATATTTCTAATAATGTAGGATTTGTTCGAAATAACGTTTTCCTATTGTAGATTGCGATATTGTAAAAGTGATTGATATGATATGTGTCGACTCATTTGATAATTACTGTGGCCGTATGCCTTGCTTTCCCAGTGAAAGAAATGTCGGTTTGTGCATGAACCTTTAGAATTTGAAATATTTCACTGCCTATGTAAATCTTTTCCTGAAAATATCTTGGATTTTGTTTCTTGACTTTAGGCTTGGAGGTTCCTGATAACTTTTGCAGATGTTCTTGGTCTGTGGCCGTTCACGCTTGATGAGTTTGTTCAAGCTTTCCATGACTATGTACGTTCTGTTTTCTAACATGCATTTCATTCCTTAAGGAGTTATTATCTCTAGGCTGGGAGTGCATGAGCCTTCTTGGTTTCACGCTAAGCGTATTTGCCTTGTGGCTCAGGATGCAAGGTTGTTGGGTGAGATACATGTTTCTCTGTTACGAGCAATCATTAAAGATATTGAAGATGTTGCAAGGACACCTTCCACTAATGTGGGAGCGAATCTAAATAGTGTTGCTAATCCAGGCGGTGGCCATCCGCACATAGTTGAAGGGGTGAGCTACTTCTTGTTAGTTCCTACAGTTGTTTGGATTATTATTAGATTCACTGTGTGTAAAGAATCCTTTACGCATTCACTAGTAGATGGATGACACGTGTGCTTAAAGATAGTTATGTAAACAAGTTTATCCACTCAAGTTGAGAGTGTGAATTGTTTCTTACTCTGGTGGAGGTCTTAATAAAAATCCTAATTATTTTATGAAGGACATTGTCGTGGAACTTTTTTGTGCAGAGGAGGAGGGTTGTAGATGTGTTCACTTCTGGAAGTTTAATAATTAGTTGCCAGTGATTTTTCTGATAGAGTATCATGGTATCAGTTGGCCTTTCTTGTGTCTCTGGCGTTTATCTTTATTCATTTCAAGTATAAGAATCGTGGGAACATCCTTAAGCTGCTGTCAGTAAAAATAGGAACTTGCGATCCTTTTACTAATGACACTGCTTCTCAAGCTGGTCGTACATGAGCAGTTATCTTTTTCTGCTTTGCTTGTTATTCATAACCTAAGATTAAGGCATTCCTTGTAGGCATATTCTTGGGGTTTTGATATTCGGACGTGGCAGCGGCAATTGAATCCGCTTACATGGCCTGAAATACTGCGGCAGTTCGTCCTTTCTGCAGGATTTGGGCCCCAACTGAAGAAAAAGAATGTTGAAGCAGCATATATTCATGATGATCATGAGGTGACTTCATATCCATCAAGAAAGCTACTTGTTTCTTGGATTGTCATTTCGTGTTGCTGTTTGCATTTCAGAAAGAGTATATAGAAGTTTCAATACTTTGAGAGAGATGCTATTTCCTTGCATTGGTTTGTTGGTAATGATGGTATTTCCTTCTTGTGTTATATGGCTAGAGTTCGTTCTGTATCTTGTAGTAGGACTCGGAAGGCATGTTAGCCACCCTATATCTCGCAAAAGAGTAGTTTGAAAATGACTGGGACAACTTCCACTTTTATCTAGAGATTGAAGCTAGTAACTAGTTGTAGGACTAGAACAAGTTGCCATGGATAAGGATAACCATGAGAACACTAATTGGAAATGTTCTTGTGGTTTTTTCCTTTTTGCATTTAATTTTTAGATCTGAAGAATTGTACTGCAATGATGAGATTCTTTTGTGTGCATTTGTTTCTTCTGCTTGTTTGGTGGTCATTTCATTTGCATATTAGTTGTTTTGCAGCCATTTTAAGCCTTATGTTCACACGTATTGTTAAAAACCTCGATATCAGGAAATCTCTTACACATAAGCAAGGATAGTCATTCCTTTCTCAATACGCCGAAACTGAAAAGTGCTGCGTGGAGTTGCCTGAGATTTGCGGCTTCTTTACCTTTTTCTGGGTATCTTGAAGTTACAAATGTAGTTGAATTTTTATCTGGTATGTGACTGCACTGGGTGTTGTTTGTTTGAAACAAAATTCATTGCCGCCTCCTGAAGCCATATGCTTCAGGAGAACTGACCATTTAATCGACTCCTCATGAAGCGGTGCTTCAGGAGTCCTGTGGTCACTGCATCTCCAGGATGCTTCGTTAGTATTTCAAAGAACAATTTCCACCACGTTAGCAGAAGAATGGAGAACATTCATTCATTGTAATTGTCAACAGAAAGCGAGTCAGGTGTTTATTGCCGTATAAAATTCATGGTTTGAGGAATTAATCTAAGAAATCTCTAGTTGTAGTTGACTGGACAGAAGATCATCAATCTTATGAGTTTAGTAACTGTTTTGCCGTTTGGATCATTGCATCCCAATGTTGTGGCTTCTGAGTTCCAATTTAAGATTTTAGGTATGTTAAGTTGTGGCTGGGGTTCCTCTTCATACTTTCGGGTGATGCTAGTTTGAGACAAACTTATCGAACATCCTTTCCATGTTATCTTTCACGTTGGTTGTATATATTTTAACTGATGCATTGGATTAAGGGTTTTTAAGCCCTTCTAATGGTCTTTTGTGTTTTTCTCCCAATGACAATAAAGTATTTTCACTTTTTGAAACTATGAATTTTATTAAATTAACTTTATATATGGAATTAAATAAAAGGCATTTCTTAAGCTAAGAGTCAAAGGAAAGGGCTAAAGTTTGCAGCCCTCAACATCCTGAGTTACTTTACTTTGCTGTAGTGAAAAGTGAGTACTTTTCACTCAAATGAAGTTGTTTCCTCCGATGCAGGGGCAGGGTAATGATGGTCAAGATATAATTTCTATTTTGCGAAATGGTGCAGCTGCTGAAAATGCCTTTGCCAAAATGCAACAAAGGGGATTTTCTAATTTACGCAGATCGAGGCATCGTTTGACCCCTGGAACAGTCAAATTTGCAGCTTTTCATGTTCTCTCTCTGGAGGGAGATGATGGCCTATCAATACTTGAAGTCGCCGATAGGATTCAGGTGAGAGGATTTGTTGACTGAAAAATGTTTGATCATGTTGTCCTTAAAGTATTAAATATCCTGTTTATGGTTTCTCTTGAAAGAAATGTGGACTACGAGATCTTACTACTAGCAAGACTCCAGAAGCATCAGTAGCTGCTGCTTTGTCAAGGGATACAAAGCTTTTCGAGAGAACTGCTCCATCAACTTACTGTGTCCGACCTGCTTATAGAAAGGATCCAGCTGATGCTGAGGCTATACTTTCTGCTGCTAGGGAAAGGATTAGAGAATTTAAAACTGAGCTTGTTGATGAAGAGGAAGCTGACGATGCTGAAAGAGATGAAGACTCTGAAAGCGAAAGCACGGAAGACCCTGAGGTGGATGATTTAAATGCTGAATTAAATTCTCAGGTGGAGGTCTCCCAAAGAGATGTCAATCTACTTGGTGTGAAAACTCTTTCGGGTGATGGAAAGGATGATGCTGATGAAATAGACATCTCACAGAATGGCATGGAGAGAGCGAATGGAGATTCATCATTGATGTGTCCTGAAGACTTGATCAAGGATGAAGATGCCAGTGCTCCTGTTGATAGAGGTGATGGTGGCATTCAAGATGAAGTAACTGATAATCAGCAAGACACCGATATTGATGAAAGCAATCCGGGAGAGCCATGGGTGCAAGGACTTATGGAAGGAGAGTACTCGGATCTTAGCGTTGAAGAGCGCCTCAATGCTCTTGTCGCTATTATTGGTGTTGCAATTGAAGGGAATTCAATACGTAGTGTTCTTGAGGTAAACTAATCTCATTTCACTGAGCATCGGGAAATAATTATTGTACTCCTGTTTGTAGTCTGAAATTTGAGTGACTTTCTAGGAACGCCTGGAAGCAGCAACTGCATTGAAGAAACAGATGTGGGCAGAGGCACAACTCGATAAACGCCGAACAAAAGAAGACTACCTGATGAAGATTCACCATCCACTCCAAATGGCAAGCAAAACTGAAGCTAACCTTCCAAACATATCATCAGCTGAGGGCAAGCTAAGCCCTTTGCTTGCTGTTGATGGTGGTAATAATGAGATGCCAGTGGATCCTGCTATTCAGCGAGAATCAATGATGGTTCAGCAGAATCCCAGTCCCTTAATAACTTCTGAAGGAAACGTGCAAGTGCAAGATATTCCTGGCGGTTCAGAAAATTTTTCACTGCAGCAAGTAGGATATGCGGCTGAAATGTCCCGCTCACAGTTAAAATCTTATATTGGTTACAAGGCAGAAGAGTTGTATGTATATCGGTCATTGCCTCTTGGTCAGGATCGAAGGCGCAACAGATACTGGCAGTTTGTCACATCCAATTCAAGAAATGATCCTGGCTGTGGTAGGATCTTCGTTGAGTTGCATGATGGGCGATGGAGGCTAATTGATTCTGAAGAGGTGCTGATCCATCTTAAGTGCCCACTGTATGATTGAGTTGTTTGCCTGCATTAGCGGTTATATGTGTGTGATTTGTTATCTATCAATTGTTTCATGCATCTCTCTGGTAAATTAGTATTGATATTGATATTTAGATGTTGCTGCCTAACATTGTTCTTTTCCCTTGATATAACTTCCCCACAGTTCTAATCAATCTGTGCAATGCATGCAGGGTTTCAATTCTTTGTTAGCATCTTTAGATGTGCGTGGGGTTAGAGAATCATATCTTCACTTCATGTTGCAAAGGATAGAGTCATCATTTAAAGAATCTGTTAGAAGAAATGCAATCTGCACTGGTGGCAAGAGAACAAGTGAAGAGAAAGTCAAGAGAGAGGCTCTTGAAGTGCCACATGGCTCTGATGCTTCCATAGGCATTGACAGCCCTAGCAGTTCTGTATGCGGAGTGGATCCTGAGACATCAGAGACCTCCACATCATTTGAAATTGAGCTCGGAAGAAATCGACATGAGAAAGATGGTGCTCTAAAGAGATATCAGGAGTTTGAGAATTGGATATGGAAGGAATGCCTAAGTCCTTTGGTGCTATATGCCATTAAATATGGGAAGGAAAGATGTGTGCCACTTCTTAATGCTTGTGATCGATGTCATGAGATAAATTCTATGGACTATGATAACTGCCCTTCATGTTATTGGCCCTCTACAACCTCGAAAAACGACTTATATCTCTCTGAGTCTGCAGCACCTTCTGAACACAAATTGCATATGCTGTCTGACCCTACTAAGCATGGTTCGGTGTCTTCCCCTGTGAAAACAAGACTGCTTAAAGTGTTATTGGCTTTGGTGGAGGCAAGTCTATCCTATGCTTTTAATATCTCAAGCCCTTTTCACTGTGATGTTTTGAATTGTGCTTCCCTGAAGATTCTTGCAGCTTATGGTTTTCTTAATGATGACTTGTCAGGCTTTTGTTCCTCCAGAAGCTCTTGAGTCCGTTTGGACTGATGATTATCGCAAGTCTTGGGGTATGAAGCTGCGAACTTCATCATCAGCTTCAGACCTTCTTCAGGTTCGTCTTAACTTGTGTCGTTATGCTGTTGCTATATTGTACTTCTAGCACCGTTATCCCTTTTCCTGAGAAACTGGGAAACGCCTTTCCCCTTGACTCTATGTGCCTGGAAGCTTTATTTTTTTTTCCTTCCCTGGATCTTAAAAGAATGGAGTATGGCTATGCACTCCATTGGTGCTTTTGCATCGTCTTTTTATTGCTTGCTGTCTTATTTCATCCTTTAGTTGTCTGATGGCTAGTATATGACAAGACTTTTTCTCCCTAATGGTATTCCTTGCAAAGTATCCTCTCTTCTCTAAACTTGTTTCTTTTTTTCTTTTTTTTTTCCTTCCCTCTTTATTTGTTTTCAGGCTTTGACATTGTTGGAGAGTGCCATTAGGAGGGATTATTTGTCCCCTAATTTCGAGACCACTAATGAATTGTTGAGCATCTCTTCCGGATTTGCTACTGATATTTCTGTGAGTCTTGAAGCTTTGATTGTACTCCCATGGATACCCCAAACAACAGCTGCAGTTGCATTAAGGCTCATGGAATTTGATTCAGCCATCTCTTATTCGCTCCATCAAAAGGCGGAGTCTGCAGTAAACGAAGGATCTGGGGACTTTGAGGTGAGTTGCTTTGTCAATGTAATGAACTCTGATATTGTTTATGAGGTTGCATAATGATGAAGGAAGGTACATAGCGGTGGATTGTTGTATGCTGCCAACTTTCCGATAGCCAGTCAATTACCTTAGTAAATTAGTGATGATAACCATAGATGGCGACGTGATTTCGGTGGCTTTATCACAAATGCTTCATTTTACTACTGTTCAACCATTTACTGCAGGACCTCACGGGTTATTACTTCTGTATTTGATCTCAGTAAGCTGGTCCGAGTTTAACTGGAGTTGTAGGACTGATTTGAAAAGTTGAAAACCTCTTTTTCCCTTGCTTGGCTGTGATAATCTCACATACAATTCAGTTTATCTTGGCGTATTAATTTATCTCAATATCTATCCACAATATAAGCAATCTATGAATATGGCCTAAGAATTTATGCATGAACTTTGTGGCATAAGCCGAATTTTCATCCTTTAAATCCTTGCCAATTGTTTATGCAATTAATGGGTCTGCTCTTCCTTTTCCCAGAAGTTTCCATCAAGATACATGGGCACGAGGAGTTGGCACAACCATGATAGTGCAGCAACTCCTTTTCGAGGTGGGCCAGTAGATGAAAACTGGGCTGACCCTGGGCCGGCACTTGCCAGGTCTGGTCGACGACGGGGCCGGGGAACTGGAAGGGGCCTTAGTCGCACAGGCGGCCGGAGATCCCAGAGAAGGATAACTGGTGGTCCTAGGTTTGACTCTGGCAAGAAAGCTAGAGTGGCAAATGGTGAGAGAGGGCGGTCCCGTGGACGAGGTGGACGTAGGCGAGGACGACGTAGCACTAGAAATCGGCAGAGAGCAGTGAAAAAGGAAGTTCCTGTCTATGATGAAAGGGACGCCACAAAAGAACTGATGATGGAGGAATCGCCAGGGGTCTTGATTGAGGATGGATGGAATGGGGATGATGGTAATAATGCGGGGCTGAATTTGGAGGAAGCCGAAAATAGCAGCAGTTCAGAGAGTTCAGAATTTGAGGATGAAGATGGGCAAGCGACTGGGTCGTACAGATATGATCTCGCTGCAGATGATTACTCTGGAGGCCTCAATGGCAAGGCCGATGAATTGTCGGAAGCAAGCGATGATAATATGGATGGCAATGAGGAAGTTGAGGAGGAGGAGGACGACGACGAGGATGAGGGAGACGATGGGGGCGGAGATTTAGATGTTCGAGAATACATAAACGGGGAATTCGATGAGGAGGAGGAGGATACCAGAGCCATTGATGGATTTGAAAATGTGGACCCTGATGAAGGTACAGGATCTACATCTTCGGAGTACAGTGACTGAAGGTCCATGTTGCCGGCAGAAAACGGTGCTCCCATCATATTGTTTCGACAGTAGGTTCTTAGCGCTAAATGTATTTAGAGAGAGAGAGAGTTGTTGAAATCACTCAATGTCAGGGCAATTCTGTCACGCAGAAGTATATTCGCAGTGCGGTCTACTTTGATAGAGCAAATACTCTACGTACATTTGGTGATAATGAGGAAGAAAAGCTTGGATATTCATTTCTATTCCGATAGCCTAAAGAAGAATTACTTCCATTTCACACTTCCATTCGTATTTTGGCTCCTCTCTCTCACTTGGGTTTTTCCTGCTTGGCGCTTGATAATGTGCCCGGCGACATGCTGTGGCTACCGTGATCTGTGACGAGCATGGACGAGTCGAGTCGGGGTACCGAACCGATCATTTTGGAGCGGCCGTCGAGCATTCGACGTGGTTGTTCTGTTACATTGTCGACAACCAAGGCCTCTTTTATTCCTGATTCTTATGGTCTCCAAATGCTTCTGCGGTTCAACTTGTGTCGTTCTCTTTCGGCGAGACTTAATTACATTGCCGTGCAATCATATACTCGCAGGCCGTGATTGATCCAGTTGGAAGCGACCTTTGAGGAAAAGATGGTGGAAAGAGAGAAGCAGCGACGACTAATCCAATTGATTTTTTGACTTCATTACATTACCAACCCTTTTTCTTGGGTGATCTAGAAGGCGAAATCTCTCGCATCAGCCCGCTGCATTCATGATTTTTTTGGTTCTAGAGTTGCTCCCTACAGAACTAATACCCAAAGGCTACCAGAACGAGGAGCCCGCCTTATCATCTAAACCCGCATTTTGTTGGTCCGTGTTCCACCGACATCCAATCATCGATTCGATAGCTAATCGGGATCTCTTTTGCTAATCACGAGAGAAAGCTTCACATTAACAAATCGAATTGACAAATGCTCCAGACAAAAGGGATTTCGTCGTATGCGAACTAATTGTTCGGTCGACTCGTTCCACAATTTGCTAAGGCAGGCAGGCACTAAAATACTCTGTTCATACAAATTCGGAACTCCAACTCATCGTCCCGCAACTGCCGTTCACCAACTCAGTGAATGTGGGGGGGAACATCTAAAACATCAAAATACTGGAAAAAGAAGAAGAAGAAGAAGAAGAAGAAGATATGTGGCCCTAAAATTAATAAACAATTAAAAAAACTAAAATGAATAAATAATTAAAAACAACGAGAAGAAGAAGAAGATGAACACGGAGAGATCGGAATGAATGATCAGCAAGGAATCTGATCGGTGAACCAACTGAGCACTTTGACCGGGAGCTTCACCAGGTCCACCGCCAGGTTCGCCAGCCAGGCGAAACAGATGCAGCACGGGCACAGGCAACTCAATATCGACCTGCAAATTCCAGAAAAAAAAAAAAAAAAAAATCCATTAAATAAAATAAAAATCAATGAAGAAGGAATCCATCCAAGGCGACGCAAAACCGTCGAACTCGGAAGCCAATTGCGAAAGGAGAAAAGAGATTGCAAAAGATCAAAGCTTGATCGCCATCGTCGCCGCGCAAACGAAAGACTTTACGCAACAGATTCGACAATGCCGATGAATTTTCGCACGCAGCGCAAACAAAAGACTTTACGCAAAAGATTCGACAATGCCGATGGATTTTCGCGCGCCGCGCATCGAACGGTGCCGCGATCGCCGAGGGGGAAGGGACTCACCCGATGAGCCAGACGACGGCTCCGACGAGGGACAGGACCAGAGCGACCAGCGCGAAGGGAAGGCCCAGCAGGAACCCTAGCGGCCTGCACTCCATCGCCGAACCTTGCTTTTTTCCGACCTGCGCGTGATTTCTCCCGGAAAAGAGCTTTCGCGGCGCGGAGAAATAGACGGGGGAAATCGTCGGACGCAGGCTGGCTGGTTTTGAACTTGCGGAACCGGCAACGCGGAAATACGAACTGCCCTCGTGAAATGACGGGAAGAGCCCTCGGGCCGTTGGCGGCTCTCGCACAGGAGGCCAGGGGTAGTCTGGTCAAGTGGGATCGTTCGGAAGGTTCGACTCGGTTTCCGTTAGCGCCGCGGAACCGGCCTCGCCCTGCGCGGGCGCTCTCGTTTTAATTAAGTTGCCCGCTCGGTTTGGTGATCGTGAGATTTCATGGCACGATGAGTGGGACCCCCAGGATCGTGCTGAGGACGTGGCATTCCTTTCAAAATAATGATAATGATGATGACGATGATGATTTGGTTTTGTGATTTGAATTTCCAATTTTGGAGAATGGGCCTAAAATAGCGTCGGTCTGGCTTATTTTGGTCTGCCGTTTTGAGATTTGTTTTTTCTTTTGTGACAAAAATTAATTTGAAGTGAATATAGCACGAATATACTGGTTTGGATTAAATGCGACGCAATACTTCGAGAGGTTTATGTGACAAAAATAAGTTTTAGGTAAATATAACATGTGTGTACCGGATTGAAGTTTTTTATGGTATTAATTCAAATAAAAATACATGGTCATCGTGTATTTTTTGAAATTAATATTGGACAAATGACATGATTTTTATTTTTTGGGGATAATGACGCAAATTATTTTTGAATTTTCAATTTCGGAGAATGGACTTCAAAGGAAAATGCGTAATTCACCGATGAGCGCACCCCCCGTCCGGCTTACGGTGGCGTGTCTGGCCCCAGACTAGCCAAGTTCATGTGGGTGTGCTCGCCTGACTCACGATCCCATCATTGTGGGTTGTGCATGTGTTGGCGCCTGAGCTTTGTGCTATGGTATTGCCTATTAATGCGTAATCTATTTTGAATAAGCTAAAATCAAAATTTAAAAAAAAAAATGCTGCTACCACCAAAATTACGTCCGTGTCACATTTACTTTAAATCAATTTTTATATCACGAAAAATTCTAAAAATCGATGTACTTGTGCAACATTTATCACAAATCATATACCTATGTCCCATTTATCCCAAGTTGTGGTAATTTTCGAAATTCTTTGGGGGTAAATGTGACACAGATGTATCGATTTAAAATTTTTCATGACATTAATTTGACGTAAATGTGGCACAAGTACACGAGTTTAGATTAAGTGTGGCATGGTACTTCAAGACTTCTTATGACACGAAAGGCAGTTTGGGGTGAATGTGGTATGAACATACAAATTTGAAGTTTTGATAGTATTAACCCAATAAAAATTAATCGGTTATCATGTTTTTTTTTCAAAATTAATAATGAACGGATGGCACGATTTTTGTTTTTTCGTTGTTATCCGTTGGGACAAATTGGGCTTAGCCTTCGACTAATGATGCCCCTCCTGGTATTATAATTCCACTTATTCAATCTCGAATGGGTCATCTAACTTTAACTTCGCCTTCAACCAGCCGGATTAGCGTTGGCCAAGGTCGTCGTTGCTAAGTGCTGAGCTTCTCAACCTGCCATGGAATATGATGTATGAAAAGCATATATGGGTTGACTCTCCCATGTATAATCCAAGCTTCTCAATTCTCCATTATTATCCTCTCTTTTTTTTCCCCACTGGCCTGAGCATGGAGGGTCAACACGCCACTTGATTTCCAGACTATAACATTTTGGCGTACAATCACTAGAAAATGGAGAATAAAAGCTACAAAAAGAATTTGAAACACAAGATTTTATCCCGATTCGCCTTTAAAATAGGGTTATGTCCATCTAGTAGAGGTTTCCTCTATAGTTAACATTTCACACCTTTCTACCACATCCCCTAATTGCAAGAGAAAGAGATTATATATATCTAGTAGTTATTCATGAGCTCAATCCTAAAATATTAATAAAATATGGGCTCAAATTATTAAAGTTTCTTGGTGGCTTGAGGATGCTGCCTTCACAACCTCTGTCGGGGCTCTCCCTAGATCCCGTTTGCTTATTGGGGAGCGAGATTCTCCTGCCTTCTTGTCGATAGGAAGTATAAATCACGTCTCAATCCAGATGCATCCTAACTAGTATAACCACGCATGCTTAGGTCCGACCCCCACCCTTGGCCCTATTCGTGCTAGGGACAAACATGGATGCATCAAGGCATGGAATACATGACCTCTTTTCTCATATGGTATTTCACTTCTTTGTACGGAGCAAGTGTGAGGAAAAGGGGAGCTGAAGAGAGGAGCCAAATCGATGGAGGAATATTCCCCGCATGGATACTGTAGGGGGGGGGGGGTTAAAACGGTGCATGATTGTGGTCAACTCCTCCACAAAACAGCTCTGAAAAAAAACAAGAACATAAGACCGGTAGATTTCTAGGCCTACTACAGTCAATAGTTTGTTGCCTCGTTGGTCCACGATTGTCTTGTCTTCTATGCTTTTTGGGTAGATAATTTCTTCTTTCTGACCGACAAGTAGCGGACCATCTCAACCTGTATATTCACACATCTTGTTGTGATGGGAACTATGTTAGAGAGGGGCGATGAGATTCAAGTTATGCAAAAACATGACATTCAGCAGACGAATAAAAAATTCGAGGGTTCGCCATACCAAGCCTCACGCTTCAGATTTTTTTTATTCTATTTACACCCTTTAGAAAGAAAACGGCGAAAAACGGCGAACCATCATACCATTTCTCTCTTGTGATTGGCCTATTTGATGTTTGATTGGGTAGCCACATTCGGGATCGAGCTCATCTCTCACGACTGAGACGATTTGTCCACTTAAGCAGTTGAAGTAGACGGAGCCCGAATTGGGTGTTTTGGGCCTCATTCTCTTGTTACATTTTGGCAATCCCGATACGATCACCACCTTCCGTCTGTACGAAAGTTCGATTTGACAATGGCACTTACTCCAAGTCGGTGCCACCCTCTACTCGTCCCAAGGCCCTTATGGCAAAATTCCTATAAACACAGAAATGTCTACAATCAACTTAGAGTTTTTCTTTCACTCACTCATGATGGATGAAAAACCTAAGATAGGATTCACTTTTCACATTCACTTTGAAGAACCACTGCTAAAATCTCACGGAGCGAATTTGGTATGATTGTAACCTGTCAAGGTAGCTTTAAAAATCAACTTTAGATTTACACCTTTTGCTTTTAATGTATAGAATCTGACTTTTATTTAATAATAAACACCTAAGACATGTCAAAAAGTATATAAAGTAGATATTTAAAATCAAAGTCACATGGAAATTTCTCAAAAATTTGAAGCGGCAAAACGATCATAAATAAAAATATTTTTCAGAATCAAAGCAAACATATTTTCTGCAAGGTTGAGATTGGAAAAAAAGAAAAAAGAAAAAAAGAAAAAGAGAGAGGACAATCATGGTTGACAAATTGCAAACAAGTTTTCTTGGAATACTTTTTTTTTTTTTATAATACTTAGAACACAGAAACATTTTGATTCCACAATTATGCATGACACTTATCTAGAAAGAAAATTATCCAATCAATCGTAAACATACTATATCAATATCAATTTAACTCTAATTTTTTTTATAATTTTGTCAAATCAATCTTTAAACCTTTGTGTAAAATTTTATATAATTTATAAGTCAATTTTCATCATAAAATTATTGGCCTGGCAGTTCATTCATTGTCGTCCATTCTGACCGTGTGAATTGAGCTTCAAAAATGTGGTGTACCAAATAAAAAATCACTTTCTAGATGTCTGAGTCAGATCACAGTTTTTAGTCACTTGGGTTTGAATCACCAAATGAAATTATTGTCATTTTGGGGGACCCATCTGATTGCCTAAAAGATTTTGAGGGAGTCCTTGTCACGGGTGGACCACTCCCTAAATAAAAGATGCGTGTCCTTTTCTTATCTCGACTTAATTTTCTGTTCCTTTTCTGAAAAAATAATGGGTTTCAATCGCACGTTCGTGTTTCCGTTTTTATGTTGCCTTTCTGATTATGTATGGCTGAAATTTAAAGCCCACTTTCCCGGTGGAGACAGTCTCTTCGCTTGAAAAATCTTTTTTAAGTTGAAGAACTTCTCTTGAGTCTTCCGTCTGCATTCATGCTAGCTAAATTTGCGCATACATGTTATTCAATGGAGGGAGACTACGTGTATATAAGATTCATCGCTTCTGTAAATAAGTAGTATAATATATTTTAACACAGTTTTCCTCATTAAAATACACGTTTTTGAATTTTTGGCAAACATTTTTGCAAGTTGCATATACTTTTTACGGAATATTCCTGGGATGAAAGACACCGGCAAACAAATGGTATTAAATAAGTGATGTTAAAGTTCTACTATCACGGATCTTGAATATATGGATTAATAAAAAAAGCTTGTTTAATTTCCACAAGATAAATAGAAAAAAAGAAAGGGATAATTGTCAAAAAGTCATAATTCTATTCTATGAAAGTCAATTTAGTTTTAAATATTTCATTGTGATCAATTTAGTTCTAAACATTTGAACGATTTGCGAATTTAGTTTCCGGCCAATTTTTAACAATTTCCAGCCAAAATTGACTGGAATGACTATCTTAGCAAATAATCAACATGTTTAGAACTGAGTTAGCCACATTGCAAAGTTTAGGAATGAAATAGTTTGCGTACATTATGTTTAGGAACTTTTGAACAGTTTTCCTTAAAAAGGGAAAATAGCAATTCCCAAATATCACTATCAATGCCTCGGACCTCTCTTTATGAAATGAGACAATGAGATTTTGAAACGTGTAACTAGATTTTCATGCTGACTTTTGTAATTTGAGAAAAGAATGAGCTAGAAATCTTTAAGTCGAATTTAAATCTCCGTGCAAAGCATGATAATCAAGAATGCATAAGCCGAAATTATCGACTTTTAGCCTGATAATTTTTCGTTGGCCATGACTTTTGCATGATAACTAAACCACTCGTTGCACTTCATAAAGTCCTTGTGAATATCCAGTACACGTTTTCAGATAAGGAATTGTCTCCAATAGATAATAGATGATTGTGTTATCGCATCTCAATCATCTCCTCATTTAAATGTGTTAAATTTGAAAATTATTGATGTAGACGTTAGCTATCCTATGCGATATGATCAGTACCGACGTGAAATTTTTTTTATAACTTTTGTTTTATTTTTCATTACCTTTTCTTTTTCCTAGTGGCTGACCGCCGGCCACGGGCCACGACTTGTGATGGGTGGCCTCACGCCATCCAGTGTTCTGTGGTATTCAAGAATTAACAAAATCATGTCCTCGCAGGTGCTCCAGCTATACATAATGCTAGGGAGAGGGCTCACCTGGCCAAATGTGGCGAGGCCCGACGAGCCTCACCTTGGCTTGGGCAAGGGTGGCCCTTGCTAGCCATGGCCTGTAGCTGGTGATCGGCTTTTGGTGATCGGCTTTTGGAAGAAAGAGAGGGGAAGAGAGAAAAGGGAAAAAAAAAAAAAATGTCCACATTGCGTTGATTGACCCTCGTTGGCCTACCTGGGTGATCGTTAGCCTCGCCATGGTGAGGATGGCCATCATTGGCAATCGTCCTCACGCAAACCAAGGCAACCTCATCGAGCCTCGCCCTCATTAGATTTGGCAAAGGGAGGCCCTCGCAGGCCATGGCCGATGATCGACAGCCAGCAATCAGCATGGATGGGAAGAGAAGGGAAAGAGAAAAGGAGAAAAAAAATTTATAAAAAAAAAGTTATCAACGTTAACGTCTATCGTGTCACGTGGAATCGTGTCATATGGGATCGATGACGTCTACAATAAATTCGAAAAGATATGACTAACGTGTCTAAGCACGATGAAAACCCACATCATAATCAGCTATAAGATCCTTGATCGACACCATCCTATCACCACAGGACCAAGCACAGCTGCCGAGATCCGTCAGTCCACCAAAGGAAAGGATCAAGGTCAATTCTTGCTTCGGCCGTCTCAAGAGAGCCCCCATCGCTTTCAATCCCTACACAATCACTGTACCCACGGATATACACGCACGCCACACCAGTGAATCCATTCAATACCACCTTCATCCTTTCATACTAAGAAAAATTAATCATACTTCACGAGTTCCTCTGATCCTTCTCCCCTCTCCTCTCCCCTTTAAAAAGATATTCAGCAAAAAAGGGGATCCACAAACCCAGAAAAGGCAAAGAAACAAAAGAGAGAGAGAAGAGACACGAGGAGATATGATGCAGCAACGAACCCTAGACAGAGACAAGAAAGCATAAAATACAAAAATTTCTCGAGTTGTGGTGGAGAGAGCTTTGGAGATTATTTCCCACTCATGACCCTCCGGGAAACCGACGGAGGACAGCACCCCACTCGTCGACACTGTCATCTCTGTCCCTCTGGGTCCGGGGTCCTCCATCTGATCTGATGCCATTTTGTACCAGGGCACGAGCACTTGTCTGCATAAAAGCTCGACCGTGTAGCTAGGATTTCGAAGCTTTCGTATGCGCCTTTTCGTTCCATGCACGCTTGAAGAAGATAGAGATTTTTGGGAATGCTTGCCGTGCCTCCTTTGAGGGAAGAGAGAGGCGATGAGACCCGCCGAGGAGAGAGCTGCTTCTCCATCGCCGGCGCCGGCGCCGGCGGAGGAGGAGGAGGAGAGGACGATGTCGCGCTGTTGCTCAACTTCTCCGACGCGGGCGACTTGCTTGACAGCATCAACTTCGACGACATCTTTGCCGGGGATGATGCCTTGCCGGATTTGGAGATGGAAGCGGCCGAGGTCTCGGCCGAGTTCTCTACGGGGTCCGAGAATCAGGCCAAGGCGAATCCAAGCGTGACCTGGGATGGTGGAGGTCCGAAGGAATTATCGGAGGCAGAAGAGAGGTCGGGGTCGGGGTCGGGGTCGGCGGCGGGAGCGGGAGTGGGGGCGGGGGAGGCGAGCTCGAGCGGCGAGGTAGGGAGTGAGAAGAAGAGAGAAGGGCGGAGTGGTGGGAAGAGGAAAGAGGAAAGGGATAGAGGAAGAAGAAGTTCTGCTGCTGCTGCTGCTGCTGCTGCTCAAGGTAAAACTAATCCTCAAGCTCAAGGGAAGAGAAAATTCAAGGTAAAAGAACCAAAACGCAAATGCAATCTTACTCAAACTGCAAACTAATCGTCACTCAGTCATGTAAACTTGCTTGACATGATCGTACTTACACGATTACGACGCGAGCCGGAGTCCCGGACGACAATTGGCGAGTCAAGGCCGCACGTTGCTCGGTTCTCCGGCTTCCCACTTCGCGCTAATCAAAGATTGTTTGTGCTTTATTCGTGTCTTTAAGCGATGACAATTTCTAAATTTGGCTTGTGTAATTGTCTGTGCTTGTGCAGGTGGATTGGACACCAGATCTGCATAGGAAGTTCGTGCAAGCAGTGGAGCAATTAGGGGTGGACAAGGCAGTTCCTTCCCGGATCTTGGAGCTCATGGGCAACGATTCTCTCAATCGCCACAACATTGCAAGCCACCTTCAAGTACAAAATCCATTTGATCTTCCATTTTCTCATGTGTTCTTAGCGTTTTTCATCAATACCATTTGGCTAATTCGCTAGGATTTTGGCAAAAGAGCTTCTAAATTTTGGTGGAATGCGGATGGATTAATTAAGGGTGTCGGGTTAATTTTAGATCTGATTAAACCGAGTCGGCCGAGGCCAGTGTAGTTTGTTAGACGGCGAGGAGACGTTTGAGTACTGATGTTGAGGTGCGAAATGTGGCAGAAGTACCGGTCGCAGAGGAGGCACCTGCTATCTCTCGAAGCGGACGCAGCAAGATGGAGCAAGAGGCGCCAGATCTACGGCGGGGCCGCCGCGGCTGGCAGCGGAAGCAAGAGGGTTATGACACCTTGGGCGGCACCCGCCATGGGGTTCCCTCCTGCGCCGCCCTCCGTGCACCATTTCAGGCCCTTGCATGTGTGGGGTCACCCGACCTCGAGCCCGTCCCTAAAGCATGGCGCATGGCCGCTTCATTCACAGCCGTCAATTGTTCCTTCTCCACTGCCGACATGGGTGCCGCCGCCTTTGCTGGAACATCCTCCTCCGCCGCCGCCGCTGCCGCCTCCAGACCCTTCCTACTGGCACCAGCAAGTAAGCATAGGACATCTACCCGAGTTCCATGTTATATCTTATATTTCAAGTAGTGACTTAGCTAGAATTAAAAATAACTTAGGACTCTCCTCATCGGCTTGCTATATCCCATATTGGTGTTCCAGGCTATAGATATACCAGTTGAAATTTTAGTTCCTTCAAGGGTAGGAAAATAAATTTATTATATTTTAGTTGCATAGAATATTTTTGAAAAAATAATAAAAGAATATATATATGTATGACGTTACACAGAGGAAAAATGAAATTATTTATCAAGTGAAACAATGAAAAGTTTTTAGGTAATGTATCTCCAAGTTGCCTCAAAAAATACGTTAGTATTCCTCTTACCTACTCTTGTATTGCAGATGTTTCTTTTGTAAAATACATAAAAGTAAGAATTGCAACGTTGCGATTATTTAATTTAAATATACGATATTATTGAGGATTGGATATTAATAGGATTTTGTGTTTATTTTGACGTCATAATATTTTACATGGGGCTGTCCGCGAGAGAATATAAGATTTGGTGTTTATGAATTTTTCTCAAGTATCTCATGAATCAATCGTGTCTCCGCACAAATGTAGGTGAAAAAAAAGAACGCTTGAGTAAAGAATCAAGGGATATACACACACACACACACTATCTTATTAGGAAATTAACTAATTACTTATAATTCTTAATTATTTTATTTATATAATTAATTAATCCCTTTTTATTTTTCATCCCATTCAACTTATTAGATAAAACGGGTATCAACGTCTAAGCCCACAGTAAACATATGATGAGCTCGAACAAGAAATCCAGGAACACCTATACTGATCATGGCATAAACCATGGTCTTCATCTCCGGTGAAAGGTGATAAGGCCTTAGTGGGCCGGACTCCCTTCCATCTTTACATGTCATATGGATTGATTGATTGTGTTATTCATATAAAAAGTCGATGAGAATGCGTGGGATTTCAACACGTGGCACATTTGATATCTATTCTACCCAGCAATATTATTATATATGAATTTTCTATAGTTATATGTGAAATATTGATGATTATACGTGATTTGATGTTGTGAAGGGATTTGGTTTTGCACCGGTTCCGGGCATACCGCATCATCAAGGCATGTACAAAATAGACCCTAGCATCGGTGTCCTGACACCAACGGGGCAATTGGCCTCCTCTCAACCTTCATTTGATTTTCACCAGGTAATTAGCCCACATCGATCTCATTCAATCATATACATTGCGATGATCATACGAATTCGGACTGACTTTTATTTCATTGTTCTATTTGTAATTGTCATGTTCAACAGTGGAGTGAGAGCGTCGATGCGGCCATCGGAGAGGTCCTATCAAAGCCATGGCAGCCACTTCCTCTCGGCTTAAAGCCTCCATCTTTGGAAGGTGTGTTGGGGGAGCTTCAACGCCAAGGCATTGCCAGCATCCCTCCTGCTTCCTCCCCTTAGATTGACCTCCTGGCAACGGCGGCTGCGATATGAGGCCATCGAGAGGAGGAGAATAATCCCTAATTCGACGACATTTCTGGCGCGATAGATGTGTACATAAATTTGCGGATGAGTTTGTCCCTTATTGTTGATGGTTTTCTAATTTGCCTCAATGAAATAGTTCTACTTTTTTGGGTGCCTTCACACGAGAAGATGACTATAGTTGGTATAATTACATGTGATCGGATTTGAGGGTGTGAAAGGGTGACTCATGGCACAACTAGCTTTTCAAACCGTTCGGGAAATAATTTAGTTTTAGAAATATTATTATTATTATAATATATGAGATTAGATTTGAATAAATTATACACAAAATTACTATATGGTTTTACTTCTCTACTGCAATACCTTGGGAATTTTCAAGTTTTTAATGGTGAAAAGAAAGCGTAATGGTGATGGAGCAAATTGAGGATTCCACTACTGGTTGCATTACCTTTTATTTTGATTTTTAAATGTTTTTGAAAAGACAGGAAGAAGCGCTCGTGCTCCTTTGTTTTTTCATGAAAAATAAACGAGGTGAAAAATATTTTTTTAAATAATCATTTATTTAGTTTATAAACATAAATAAACGAAAAATATTTGTATCATTTATAAAAAAAATTAGACATAAATTATTATTGATAAAATTATTTTTATTAGCTAATGTTTGGGCTTGCTAATAGGCCCAAGTTATCTAGGAACGGAACGGAACGGAACGGGGAGTGGACGTGGATGTCGAATTATCTTCAAGCGTGTCGCGAAGTTCAGATGCGACAATCTCGCCAAGCAGTGAGCGAGATCTGCGTCGCCGGCGAACCGATTTTCCGTCCGGCGATCGGATGTTCATCGTATGCAGAGAGAACGGAAAAAAGAAAAAAGGGAAGAGAAAACACCCAACGAGATCAAACCATCGCCGTTGATAAGACACCATGCACAGAGTACATCCCGTTCTAATCACATTTCGTTTATTGATCGTTCATCAAACATCAGCAAATATCTACAATCCGATCAAGCGTCCCGAGTCCGACCCTCGTTCTCGTTCTCGTCCTCGTCCTTGGGATCTTCGAAGTTGGGGTCCTTGGCGTCCACGGCGTCCTCCCTCGCGAGCCCCATCTCGGCCCGCGAGCACCCGTCGCCGGACCACGTGAACTTGCCCCCGTGGCCGCCCTTCTTCGGCGACCCGTTCACCCCCGTCGCCGACTTCCGGTCCTTCCTCGCGTCGGGCCTCGAGTTGGCCCTGGGGCTGTTGCTGCTGCTCTTGCCCGCGTTCTTCATCTTGCGATCGATGATCGGGTGGTGGTGGGGAATGGGTGCGAGGGATTTATACTGGACGGGGACGCGAGAGAGGACAGAGCGGCGAGGCTAAGAAGAGAAACCATGGGGAGAGAGAGAGAGAGAATGAAACTGTGGGAGATAGGAAGGTGTGGGCATGTGATTCGAGGAACATGGCGAAACGGATAAGAACGAGCACTATCGTTGTCATCATCATTATTGCTGTTACTATTATTTTAATTTATTTAATTCAATCCACAAATTTTAATTTAATTTCGATGTGGTACATAAAATTTTAAACATTTTCATATAATTTAATAACTATATTAAATATTTATCAAAAATTCAAAAATTCTGTAGAGCAAATTAAAAATTCAAAGATAATATTATATATTTGGTCAAAGTCTAGATATCATTCTATAAATAATTTAAAGTTTAGGGTTGACATTGTACATTAAATCGAAGTTCGAGGGATTATTTATGCTATTATCCATTGTTTCTCCGATGGTTTGATTATGGATTGGGAATCTTCTCTTACTTGAGGATTTCAATTGATCGCATCCGTTGTGCATTTGGGTTAACAATAAAGGTGGGGATGAGGCGATAATATTCGGTTTTGGGTTTGCAATTCAATCCCTCAACATAGAGGAATTCAAGGAAAAAAGTTCAGTTGACTTGATTTATTAAATTAAAGTAATGTGAGTAGTTTTTCTTTTTTGATCAAAAGAAAATTATATTCATTGTTCAAAATGATGCAAAAGTACATAATCTTCATGACAAAGCAAATCGAAACAGAGTATGAATACTAAAAAACAAAGCCGAAATCCTAAACACAAGGAGGATCGATGGAGCATTTGCACATGAACAGATCTATCAAACAAAATGAACGGCCGATCACTAAATCTCGTGTCTTTGTTAGTGATGAGCACACGCCGAAAATTCCTTCTTTAATAATTACGACATTATCAATTGGCAATGCACACTTAAGTTCAACTTCCTCTATACATCATTATACGGAAACAACTATAATAGATTAAACAAACACAGATCTACATGCCAAAACTCCTATGATCATCATTAGGACTTGAGGCAAAAAACCTGTACATGAATAGAATAGAGGGGCATTGAATCCTAAAAGCATATTTATTAAACTCCCGAATCTAGATCAAAAAAAGATAGCACCCAAATCTAGAACTAAATCGAGAGAGTTCAAATTCTCAAATTGAGAACTAGACCGGGAGAAGAAAGCTCCCAAATATAAATCAGGAAAGAAGAAAAAGTAAACAAAGAACAATAAAATGCAAACAAAATCAACTAAAAAGAGAAGAAGGGGAGGGTGAGATTAGCTCAAACCCTCCTCCATTTCTCCCATAACTAAAGGTTGAAGAAAACAATGAGAAAAGAGAGGAGAGAAAAAAGATTTTTCGACTCCATAAGTACCGTGAGTAGTTAAAAATGAAGTCTTGTCACTTCAATTGCTTTATACTAGTCATGAACCCACGCACTGACAACAAAAAATAACTCCCATAACTAACTTATCGTAGAAACACAAGATCATAAAAAACAGAGAAATTTTAAATAAGACTTCGAAGTGGATGAGCTTTTTCAAAAGAGGGTCTAAAATGAATGTTATTTTAAATAAGGATATAAAGTTGCTATTTAACCTCAAATAAAGGACTAAGCTCGTTAGGTCGTATTTTCTTTGGCTAGCGAGCACATGCTTATTTTGGCAACACAACTAGGGGCATAATTTTCCAAAGACATTTCTTTTCTTTAAGTTTTATCTTTTAATCTTTTCACAGTTCATCTTCTCTGTACTTATGCTTGGAGGAAAGTTGCAAGTCTCGAATTCACCTCAATCTTCTTCCTCAACAACAATGGCGACCTCAAGCTCACCAACAAGACGAGTCACCTAATGGGCCATGCGTTCTACTCTTCCTACTCCGCTTCAAGAACTCTCATGGTGGCGACAAGTCCTCCTTTGTTTTCGCCGTTGTCCCTAAGTACCCGAATCTATTGGTCCTGACCTCGCCTTCGTTGTCTCCGCTACCATGGACCTTTGGGCCCTGTCCGGCCAATATCTGGGCCTCCTCAATGCCAATCATGTCAGTTCTTTACCCATCTTTTTGCTGTCGAGTTCACGTGTCCAGGACTTCAAGTTCGACAGCATTAATGACAACCATGTTGGGATCAACATCAGTAGCTTGGTGTCGAATGCTTCTGCTCCGACCACCTGTAACGTCGCCGACAATGACTTGAGCAAGCTAGATATTAATCTGAAGAGTGGGAAGGCGATGCAGGCGTGGATTAATTACAACTCCAGTGAGAAAGTGATCAATATGACAATTCCTCATTGTTTGGCGAAACCCAAGAAGGCAATCTTGTCCTTCAAAGTGGATTTGTCATCGATTTTCCATGAGTTCATGTGTGTTGGCTTCTTTGTTTCAACTGGTGTGCTAGCAAGCTCTCATTACATGATGGGACAGGGTTTTTGCATTGATGATGTAGCGAGAGCTCTTAAGATTTCATCTTTGCAATTGTTAGGAGGCACGGAGAATAAGCATCCTTACACAACATAGCAGTATCGGTGTTATTAGATGTTCTTGCAATGTTAGGGGTTCTCCCTATGGTCCTAATCGCTCGAAGGATCAAGAAAGCCAATGTGGTCTAATAATTAGGGGTCTGTAAAAGAATCGAGAATCGCTCAAAACCAGAACTGAAACTAGCAATTCCTATGAGGATTGGTCTGGTTCCTGATTCCAATTTAATGGAACCAGTGAATGTCGGTCTAATTCCTGATTTTATGTGTAGAATCGCTCGTTCACCCACTCGGACTGAATCGGTGTATAGGTATATATATATATATTTTAAATTCCAACTCAATTACTTAATTATTTTGTAATTTTTAGACTAAATATATATATAGATTTATGTGTATAATAGGATTAATCGCTTACTTTTTTTTTTTCAATTCCATTTATCCATTTACTTACTTTCTCAACCAAAACAAAATAAATAAATATAAAGGAAGAGGAGAACTGATTGGAGATATCCATAAGAGCCAATGGATCATCTTAAGAGTATAAATTATGTTGACATTGAAAACAAGCAGTTAATGTTCAAAGAACAATAGATTTCTTCTGGCGCCCGCGGTGGCAGGATGGATAAGGCTCCTGACCACTGCGTAGAGGGGGAGGAGTTCGAATCCCGCCGCCGCACGGATCTTAAGCGTGACGTCGGGGTGGTGGGTCACTCCATTGCGTCGCCCCGGTTTTTCCGGCCGCCGGCTGTACGGGGGTTCCCGGGTCACCAAAAAAAAAAAAAAAAACAATAGGATTTGCTTAACACTCTCATATCAACGATAAAGAATCCTCGACCCTCCCCACCTTGGCATTGGATGGTGTGGCCCACGACGACAGCGACAAAGGGTCACCTAACCTTCTGTCGATGCTAAATGGTGGGGGTGCCCTTTGCAATGATGCTAAAGGCTCCATGACACCCTTGTCGGAGGTGGAGGAGGCTAATGATTCCTTGCGTCCCTTTCTTTTTCTCCATATGATACATATATTTTACTTCTAAAAAATTTATAAGTTTGCTTTAAGGGCCGACGTGGCGTTTGCTCGGACAAAATTTAAAGCAAAAAGTTAAAGTTCAGGGCACTAAAATAACAGAGATCTAAATTAAGTGACCCGATTGTAAATACTGCCTAGGCTTTACTACCGTAACATAAGTAGAGTTTGCTCCCATTTCCCTTCACTGCCATAACAATATTTTCTAGAAACGAGCCAAACCAAAATATCCACCTGGACCACATCCGCTGACGTGTCGCCGCTTCATTGGACGGCCGCGAGCCAGCTGAAACTGCGGATTCTCCTGAAAATACCCTAGCGACGAGCACCGGCGCGGCCGAAAAAAGCACGCATTCCTCCGCCGTCTCTCCTCCTCCGCCCCCTCCGCCGCCTCTTCTCCTCCGGTGAGCCTCTCTCCGTCTCTCTCTCTATCTCTAGGTTTGGAGTCGTTTCGGATTCTTCGGCTCCCGCGCGCGCTCCGCCGCTCGTTCCTTTCTACTTTCGCCGCCGGTGCCGATTCGCCGGCGGCAATCGAGAGGGCTCGCCGCCTCCGCGCGGGCGCGTATTTCGAGATGCATTGTCCGCTTAGCTTGCCGTTTGTTCTATTGAGGCCGTCCCCCTCAGGTGGCGATTGCCGAATTGGCATGTTCTCGCATGCGACTGAGCTCGTTGTGCGGTTTTTTTGTAGTCGGAGAGTCTAAGCTCGATCTTAGTGACAATGCACTCTCTCCTGCTTGTGCTTTTTGGATTCGCTCGTGGTGTGAGGCTTCGTCTTCTTTAGGCGTTGGTCTGCGTTTGAATTCGTGCGGGTGATGTAGTTGGGTAGAACCTGCTTGCGTTTGTGATTTTCTCTTGTTTCTAGATCCTTGTGTTCCCTGTGTTCATTTTGGGATTCATCCCTTATCCCCAAAATTAAAATTGAGCACAGTTGTTTTTCCAGAGCAAGATTCGCTCTGTGTGATGTGCGATTTGGGAGCTTAGTTTGAAGCTGGGTTTGATGTTTGTTTGGGATCTTTTCGATTGTTGTCTGTGAACTTTGGTGAGCAGGATTTTTTTTGCTTCGGGTCGTATGCTTTTAGGGTCGGGTCGGAGCACACAATCCTTATGATTCAGGTTGGGTCGGGTAACATCAAAACCCGACCCAACCCATTGAAACCCCTAGCAACCGCGGAGTGATGGAGGCTTGGCTTGGATAGAATGAAACTAACTTGCATGAACCACACAGAATGTTTAGAAGATTGTGAACTGGTCGGCCCATGGCAACATTGGCCAGTGGGTTTCTTATGTAAATGGATGATTGTCCTGAGGCAAAGTGGGGTTAAAAAGAAAAGAAAAATCAAATTCTCTTCCCTCGCATGTTCCAGGAACCCAGTAAAATTTCCTTTGAGATGACCAATGTGAATGTTCATATATTCGTTGGGCTACCATGTTTCACAGGTTTTGCATATCTTTATTGTGTGTTGTGTACTGCGCAACTAAATATCATGGTCATTTTTGTTTTTGTTGGTTTTGCAGAAAACCAGGATGAAAGTCAAGCTCTTGAGTATCCTTCGCACAATACCTGGCTGCGCTTCATGCTGCCCAATACATTCATAAACTGGCCAGTTAATTTGTTTGTTTTCTGCATAAAAGAAATAATAAACAGTCCAGTAATGAGAGTTTTGTTTGCTTTTCTTTGTGCCATCAGGCTGTCATTTGATTCCCTGTGCCGTCTGACCAAGATTTGATCCATATGTAGCTGTTTCCTAGATATTGCATTTGTGTAATTTAAACCTTTTCTCATTCGGGAATGGATCCTTCCACAATCAATTACTAATACATCTTTCATTCTTTCCCTTTTAATTGGCCAGTGATCATATATATCCTTTTTCTTCGCCCCATAAGTATCAAAATCAGTTGTTGTCATTTTCTTATTCATGAAACAACAAACTTATATATGATCAGACATACAACTTAGATGAGAGATTTAACTTGTAGTAGGTTCTATGCTCCTGATTTTCTCTCTACCACTACGTTGTCCTCCTGCTATTACTCATTTGTTTTCCTTCTCATTGCTTCTTTTGACGGCCATTTATCTCTACTATTTGCTTTCATTCTTAATATAAAAAAGGAAGCAATGATATTCTTCACATTGTGAACCATTTCAGGGACAACAGAAGTGAAAAGGTTCTCTTTAATTTGCATAAATTCATTACTCAAACAGGTGCATGCACAATGCATGTGCATTTTTTGTGCAAACTCAAAAACACACGTGTGTGCATGCTTGTGCACAAGAACAGAAGCATGCACATGTGCGGGCACACACATACATCGAGAATAGCAGTAGAAAAGGAGGCTTGAATTTTGGATTTATCTGCTTATAATTCCTACATAGAACTTGCCATGGTCAATGTTTTGATTCATTTTCACAGAATTGTTTGGAGACTAACATCAACTGGTAGCAAGCATCTGCTTCATTCTTTTGTTACAAATGTTCTACTCTGTGGGGACAGTTTTCCTTGACCTATTTTTTCCTGAATTCCTGCTGGTGTTATTGAACAGAGTAAGTACTCACCTTTAGCAGATAGCTACAATAGGCATTTGTAGATATGTAATAAAGAGGGAAGGACTTGCTCATTTGTAGTGGCTGCGGAACCCTAAATCTTCTGTTTATCTGAACCACAGATGGCATGCTGTCGCTTCATGGACTTGGGATGCCCAGGATGAAACGTGTGGAATTTGTAGGATGGCCTTCGATGGCTGTTGTCCCGACTGTAAACTCCCTGGAGATGATTGTCCACTGAGTAAGTTTTTACCGTTCCCCACTCTTTTCTTAGTAAGGTATGATGTTATAGCTGATATTGCCTCTTGAATATAGATGGAGATTTCCTGCATTTCTCCTCTAAGATGTCTGCATTTGAATCTGAAATATCTCTACATAGTCAACAAGGCTTCACGCTAGGCTAAATGCCCTGTACTTTATAAGCAATTCAAGCAAAAACTAAACAGTTGCTGTTTAACATAAAATAGTTGTTCCTCTTCAACATTTGCAGAAGGCTAAAAATTAATTTGGGCGTCTAACTTCTTTGCTTCAATCTGAGAAGGTCCCATTTACTTGGCTTTTTATTTCTTTTTTTGCTAGAAGAGGAGCAATCTTGATTCTTGGATATAGCTCTTGTTTCGAAATGTATGCAGCATTAGTCTGAGGCCAAATCATCCTTCATATTCAAAGTTCCAAGTTGAGCTTTTGTTTCATGCTTTTTTTTCAGCTAAGTAAGCTGAGCTTGGATATTCTAAGTTGAGCTCATTGCAATTAGTTAAAACTTGAACAGGAACTGGATGTTTATAATGTAGAATAGCATGGCTTTTTTCTGAAACATGATGTGCTGTCATTTCCGGTCTATGTAACTGAACTCCCATTTCTTGAACCTGTGTCATGGATGTTTTCATATCTCTAAAGATATGATCACTTCTCCTTTCTTCCCAATTTACCCTTCTCTCTCCCTCCTTGAAGCCACAAAAAAGAAGAAAAGGTAAACAAGGGTGCTTTCTAAGAATAGTTATATTGATTACATATTCTGTGATTGTTCTGCAGTGTGGGGTGCATGCAATCATGCTTTCCATCTTCATTGCATCTTGAAGTGGGTAAACTCGCAGACTTCTCAGGCACATTGCCCCATGTGTCGGAGGGAATGGCAATTTAAAGAATGATGAGTCAAAACTCACAAATCCTCCCATCTTTATTGCATCTTGAAATGGGTAAATACAAAGGCTTCGATCCCCATGAGTTAGGAGGAACAGCAATTTTATGGAATTACAAGCCAAAAGTGTATGAAATCCTCCAACTCTTCCTTCTTTGCGCTTAAGTGTTTTTTAATTCACCGAAAGGTATACGCAATTGATCTGTGAGGAATGATGTCACTTTGGAGAAATGTTCTGTGAATGGCCAACATTACTTGGTGTTTGGTCCTATCCACTCTGTAATAGCCTTATTGTCATGAATGTCTGATTTATTAGTGGGGTAATGTAATCTTTATATATGCATGAATTCAAGGGATTATCATGATACACGGTAGTCCTTAAGTACCGTCTAAAGATTGCAGATTTGCATGTTTTTCATACCTTGCATTAAACTACATCTGTTCTGGTAATCTGAGTTTTACTTTTCTACAATCGCCTATCGCTGTCAACTAGTTTGGTGTCTTTAGACTTTTTTTGGATGTCTCCTGACCTGTGCAATTTGTTGAGACTGGGCAATGCCTTACGACTTTCTAACCTATTGCACGGACATCTTCGTTGGGATCTGAAGTGTTCTCAAAACCGGGAAAGACAAGGTGGCTGGATCGGTTTCGATTCAAAGCAGGGGTTGATGATACCTCGTTTTGACCACAGAACATTTGCTCAAAAATGGGTGGGCCTTGCTTATGCGCTGCCTGTGCATCATCCTCTCTGTCTATAAGCCTGCATGTATTGCCAAGTTGCTTTCACCTGAGGGTTGAACAAAACAGTTCAATAGAGTACCAAATTCAGGTACCCGAATGTGAAAACATCATCCTCTGTCGGTGTAGCTATCACTAGGATCAGTTCGGTTTCCGTTTCTTATTATCGAAGCACAAGAGAAATCCTCCTCCCACCTGTCACGCTTGAGATATGCCAGAGGGACTTTCATTTTGTTGGTCATTGTGAATGAGTGAAGTTAAGAGACGTGGGTCTCAAGCACCATATAGTTGACAAACTTGGTTTATTCACATGTCTCTGTCCGTTCTTCTGATCCGCAATTTGTCTTCATGTAATTTCTGAAACTGGGAAATAGATCTCCACTTGTACGCAACATCAAATTGAACACAACCAAATGGTGCTCTTTACCCCTGCCGACCATTTCCTGAGATTGGGAAATCATGCTTGACGTATCCCCAATCACCTCAATTGGATCACAGACTAGTGGCCTTCTTGGCCCCTCGAGGCTTCATCCTTGGACGGCTCTCTCTCAATATCGAAAGGAAAAATTCTAATTTTTATCGCTATACTTACATGTTTTTTCTAATTAAGTCTCTTTATTTTTAAACTCTATGCGAGTCTTTATACTTGACGAATTTTATAATCAAGTCTTTGTGACGCAAAATTTGTGAGCTGACCTAACCATCATACTATGTTTTCCTCCAGCGGGCATATCAACTAGATTTGCTCAGATTTTTATGTTGGAATGTGGGAAATTAGTGAAAGTTAAAAGAATTGATTAGACAAGTTAAAAGTACATCAACTTAATTAGATAAGGCATCAAAGAAGAGGGATGTGACATAAAATTTTTACTTTAAAAAAAAAAAATACCTATTGATACGCCATTTCTCACGTAATCTTTTCATTTCTCTACACACACATTAAGTAATAGCCAAAGAATAGTTTTTCAATTTATGGACTGTTGTCGCATGTGTTCTTATTGCCACCGCTATCTGCCCTTGTCACTTACGACCCCGGAACTTAAAACAAGATCTTTCTCTTGGAAAAAAACCCTTTGAGAAAGCATCCTCGATCCAAAAAACCCACTTCATCGAAGAAAACGATTCTTTCAAATGACTATCTTTTCAAGCCAAAAGAGTAGACATCCGCTTCATAATTGAGCTTTAGATTTCAGATGGGCCGGTCCATGGTGGGACAGGGTTTCGTTAGTTGAAGGCAAAAATGCCAACTATGTAGATGTTGATGGTTTAGTGCGTGCGTAGGTCCTTCGCCCACGTGGGACCGTCACCAACTTTTCCAAAGAATCCTAGCATCTTCCTCTCTTGCTTTCGTTGTAAGAAAAGCAAGTACTCTCTGGCCTTTAACTGTAGTTAGGGTTTAGAGCAAGACGTCGTTTTGTACAAAACCGTGAAAAAGGAGAATTAAAATAGGGTCGAAATTGTCATGATTTGTCCCTATATTTCAATGTGGGGTTGAAGATAGAGACATTAGATGGGAATTCAAATAAACTTAGACTCGAGGGTCACGCATGTCCCTAGAAAAAAAGTAGGAAGATGACAAGGAATGAGAGTGCAATTGGAAATAAAATTTCTATGCTTTCCGTTCTATCTTTCGATTTTACTATTTGGATCGTGACGGTCTTGGATGTGCTTTCTTTCTTTTTTCCAAATTTCATTGCCTAATAGGAGAATATTATCGCAGGTAATTTGATCATTTGACATTACAAAAGAGAAAAAGGGATGGCATGTGAATTGGCAACTCCCAACAAAATGAATGAATGAATTATTATGATATCGCCAAAAATGATTTCATCTTTATATGTGGCATCAATCGCGATTTCTACTTTTTTAAGATAACACGAGGATATTTTACTTTTCATTCAATTAATTCTGGCATACGTATTTGGTAATCGACTATGTGGAATGTTCATAAAAGCTATTGAAATTTGGGTATTCTCAAGATTAAATTAATCTCGGCATCTTTTGAAATAACAATTTATTTTCCCGATCGGAAGTCATTTATTAAAGAAACGATATGTTGGACCTCTCTAAGCGGGAAGCCTAATTCTCTTTCTCATTGTTCTTTTTTTTCTTTACATTTTTTAAATTGGTTCCCAATCTCCAATTCCCATTCTAACTATCATTCAACGCGACGAACGTGAGCTTGCTTTTGCATGATTATTTGGTTATTTGAAAAGATAGAAAATGAAGACAAATTTAGGATCCGTTCATTTGAAAAAAAACAAAGATTATTTTCAAGAAATTATATTTCAATTTTTAGATAACAGAAAACTAATCATTCAATAGAAAACATTTTTTATTAACTAAAACAACATAATTTAAATTGGGGGAAAAAACTTCCCCTTTGGACAATTGGGAAATCACTTTCTCTAAATCACTAAATAAATATAAATTAATCAATTTTTTTAAAATGATTTCCATGGAAATCTTTTTCCTTTATTAAGAAGTTTTCAGTAAAACAAACACTAGATTCATTTATTTCTTGAAAAATGAATTATATGAAAAACACTTTCCAAAATAAAATAATTACTTGTATTACTTGATACTGAAGAACCTGAAATCTAGTATCTACTCACATTCCATATGTACTTTTAATTGAATGATTACAATAAATCATTACCTCTACTGACCATTATTTGCTATAATCCACTGATATTCAAATACACGAAAATTATGAAATATTAATAAAGCAAGAGTCTCAATCATGTATATCATTAAAAATGGAAGCTCGGACTAATGGTTTCAAATCTACACACTTATCATTTGATGCTATGGAATGTTGCACGATCACTCAAATTAATTGACGACATGAATCTGGAAACTGTAGTTAAGAAACAAGTCAAAATTTAATCGATAATATGACTTCAGAAACTAAAAGTGCAGTACATGAAAGTAAAGATAATTGAAAGATAATAAATTTGTTTGTTCACAAACACACTATTCTATAGACAAACGATGTTGTTTTAATGGTTATGTCATAATCGCCGCTAAGTAGTTCTTCTATGGTTATAGCCACGTTCCCTTATCTCTGAAAATTTTGTGCCCACACTTTCATGATGTCATGACCTCGTTTCCAAATAGTTGTTCCTTTAAAATCGCACGTTAGTTGCTCCACAACCTCCACCACTCTCTCTTCATGCCTTAATCGATAATTTGTTAACCTTATTGATCCATACTTTTGTCAACTATCATTAGCCATCCACTGTCGATAACTAAACAATACTAGTCATCGATTTGCAATAATATCAATAATAATCGTTGTGATTGTCGACAATGGGGTATGTGCTCAATGATACTCTCAACATTCTAGTCATGTGCTTTTATTCATATAGACAACTTGACCATTCTTCCGTGCAAACAACAATTAATATCATTTTATCTTCTGTTTCTCATGAGGTAAATATAAAAAGTTTTTTTATTCCAATTTCAAGGAAATACATGCATTCTATTGATGAGGGTTACTATTACAGAAAATCTTAAATCATGTCCATCGTGACACAAATAATCTAATTTTCTTTATCATTAATAACCTTAAAATTGCTCATTATGACACAAATACTCCCAAAATATTTTTTATGTCATAAAAACCCTTAATTTATACTAGTGTGACAAATTAACCATTGATAGGATTGAAAAAGACGCTAAGTTTGGGTTTTTTGGTCATTAAGAAAAGAATATAGGGTATTTGTGTCATGCATACCCTTAACATTTTTTACACAAATGCCTTAAAATTGCTCGTTATGATACAAATACCTCAAATATTTTTTGTGTCAAAAACTCCTAATTTATACTAGTGTGACAAATTAACCATTGATAGGATTGAAATAGACGCTAAGTTTTGGTTTTTTTCGTGATTAAGAAAAGAATATAGGGTTCTTGTGCCATGCCGGGCAAGTTTAGGGTTTTCTTTACATAAAAAAATTGGAGTCTTTATGTCACAATAGATAAAATTTGAGGTATTTTGTGATATTTACCTTCGAGTTAAATTAAAAAAAGCTTAATTTTATATGATGAACAAGATCCTAATCTAAGAAGGAAAAATGTGACAAGCCATATGTCCTCCATATCTCTCACACATTTTACATTTATATAAAATTTCTATCATCCTAATAAAACTCGTCTTCTCTTGACACGACATTCTTCTAATATATTCTCTTTTGATATAACACTCAATTAGTTTTGCATGATATCAATTCGGTCCTAAATTTTCCAATATTACGAATGTAATCCTAAACTTTTGCGCAAAACTTCAATATAATCCTTCCTGTCAATTACCATGGAAAATTACTAACGTTACATCTAATTTAGTCACCATCAACAATCCTATATGGCACAGTAATGTGGATAATTTATGGAACGTTATATCAACAACATATTTTCTAAAGAATAATTTATGTCTACAATAATTTCATGAATAATGATGATATTTTACTCTAATTTACCGTTATAAGCAATTGCAGCGGTCGTTTTTTGAAAAAATATATATTTTTCATCATTTGAAAATGTCTCTGCGAAAATGACTCGCGTTACTTTATTCGACAAATTGGGACGCTTGTCCCTCCTCCACTCACGAACGTTCGAGCGTATCCTCCTTTTTATTAGTAGGAAAACTCATAAATCTCGAGTGGGGTCAATCAAAGAAACGAGATTAAAGGCAATATCTGAAAATCTGCCGACACATCGAGGGCGCCATTTCATACATGAGAAATGAATCCAATAATACAACATATCATCATAACGCTACGGACAACTAACGACGATTACAGGCAAAAAAAAAAACGAGGAGAGAAGACACGTTCGAAGAAGAAGATGATGATATCCCACGAAATCTGCAACCGTTGGATGGAGACGCATCGGCCCATCACGTGTTGCCACCTGTCGAGAAAAACAAAAAAAAGTGCGACAAATTAGATTTTTCGTTAAAACGCCTAAACTCGCACGTATTCTTCCTGATCCTTTTATTAAATAGTTTGCACATTCAAAAGCCCGGAAGTGCTGGACACGTGTCATTACGCGCCGTGATCTACCATATCTGCTTTGAAAAAAAATAAAATAAAAGAGACCCGCCTAATTAGCGGGGTCCCCATGCATGACTCATCAGATAACTCTATCTGCTAATTTATTTTGTAAATAATAATCCCATTTTTTTCTTCTTCTTCTTCTTTTTTCCTCTTTTACAGGGGACAGAGAGAGCTTACTCAATCAAGTTCACTTCTTGGTAATGGCATAGACGGCATAAATGATACCAGGAAGCCAGCCAAAGAGCGTGAGCACCAAACAGATCCAGAACTCCACCTGCATAGACATACATAAGTCAAAATCAAAATCAAAATCAAAACCAAAAACCCTCCCAAAAATCATATTTCCTATTTTTTTTTTGTCCTTTTTGCTTGTATTTTAAGAAACCAGAAAAAATAAAGAATAAAAAAAGAGAAATTTTGCGTCCGAAAATAAGACTTTCAACCCCGCATAAAACTGGCAAAACCCTTCTAAAAAAGAAGAAGAAAAAACCCAGAACTCTCGACTTCAAGGCAAATTACTATTTTTCTTTTTTGCTCACTCTAAATTAAAAGCAGAGTAAAAAAGAAAAAGAGATGAGGAGGCCGATCATCACCTGGCAACCAAACTTGAGGAAGACCCCGAGAGGAGGCAAGATGATGGCGAGGAGGATGTCGATGCAGGTCATCGTGCTCTCGTCCGACATTTTTCCTGTTCCTTTCTCTCTCTTCTGCTAGCTCCCTTTTACTGAAGCGAAGGAGGAGCGGATTCGCTCTCTGCAGAACAGCCCCTTTTGAACGAGCTCGAGAAAATGGAGAAGAAACAGAGAAATCGAGAGGGAACGGAAGAGGGCGAGAGAGAGAGATTCGAGGGATACTTGCAGGTGAAAGTGGAGCAACGGATGGATGAAGGATCGGGGGTCGTACTTATAGCGGCGGGGCCGACACGTGGCGGCCAAGCCAGGGCTTTTGCCTTTCTTGGGCTTTTGCTTGCTTCTTTTATATTTTTATTATTTTTTGGATCTGCTTATTAATTACTTATAATTATTAATTATTTTATTTATATAATTAATTAATTAATCCCTTTTTATTTTTCATCCCGTTCAACTCATTAGATAAAAGGTTGTAGTAATTACTCATCGTATGGATCAATTAATCATGTTGTTCATATTAAAAGTCGATGAGAATGGGCAGGATTTTGACACGTGGAATATTTGATATTTATTTTATCAGGCATTATAATTATATATAAATTATCTTTAGTTAATATGTGAGATATTGATTATTATACGTGATTCGATGCTGTGAAGGGATTTGGTTTTGCAATGGTTCAGAGCATACCACATCATCAAGGCGTATACCAAAAAGACCCTAGCATCGATGTCCTTACACCAATAAGGGCAATTGGCCTCCTCTCAACCTTCATTCGATTTTCACTAGGTAATTAGCCTACGGTGATCTCATCCGATCATATACGTCACAATGATTATGTGAATTCGGACCAACTTTTATTTCATTGTTCTGTTTGTAATTGTCGTGTTCAACAGTGGAGTAAGAGCGCTGACGTGACCATTGAAGAGGTCCTATCGAAGCCATGGCAGCCACTTCCTCTCGGCTTAAAGCCTCTATCTCTAGAAGGTGTGTTGGGGGAGCTTCAACGCTAGGGCATTCCCAGCATCCCTCCTGCTTCCTCTCCTTAGATTGACCTCCCGGCGGCGGTGGCAATGGCGGCGATATGAGGCCATCGAGAGGAGGAGAAGAATCCTTAATTCAACGACATTTCTGGCGCAATAGGTGTGTACATAAACTTGCGAATGAGTTTGTCCCTTATTGTTGGTGGTTTTCTAATTTGCCTCAATGAGATAGTTCTACTTTTTGGGGTGCCTTCACATGAGAAGATGACTATAGTTGGTATAATTACATGCGATCGGATTTAAGGGTGTGAAAGGGCCACTTATGACATAACTAGCTTTTCAAACCGTTTGGAAAATAATTTCGTTTTAGAAAAATTATTATTATATTTGAGATTATATTTGAATAAATTATACACAAAATTACTATATGGTTTGACTTCTCTACTGTGATACCTTGGGCATTTTCAAGTTTTTAATGGTGAAAAGAAATCGTAACGGCGATTGAGCAAATTGAGGGTCCCATTATTGGTTGCATTGCATTTTATTTTGATTTTTAAAATCTGCATCGAGGTTCATTTAAAGTAGTAGTGACAATTCTACTAACAGTTGCATTTACAGTGACATTTATGGTGAAAGTACAAATTATAATGAAAGGGATAGCTCCAGTATAAGAACTAGAAAGCATTGAAGTGATTTCACTCGAGGAAGAAAATTCTATTGATTTCGATTTGACTAAAAAATATAGACATATGTGGGTTTGGACGAAAATTGTTTTGGATTAAATTATAATAAAATTTTGAAGTCCAAATAAATATTTGTGATCAATGTGAATATCATTTGAAAGTGAGTAGTTTTGATCTGATTGAACTTTCAATTGATTAAGATGCCCATCACATTCATATAAGTTTAAAATTCTTAAGAAAACTTGAACAGTGTAATTAAAATACATAATTACTTAGGTTTGTTGAATTACAAATGTCTCATATAACTTTTAGACAGATACTCACACTTAGGAGGTAAGTAATTTGCCGAAACAAGCATAACGAGTGACGTATAGGCGTGTTGCGCAGTGTTGAATATCTTTATCTTTTCCACAAAATAAAAAAAATGAAAGGTTTTACAATGATAATATATCCTGTTGTTAATTGCATACAAAAATTTCCTAATACGATAATCGAGAGAATTTTATATGTAATTAACGATAGTACCATAAATTCAAGAGAAAATAACAAAAGTATTTCAAGGAAATACTTAACAGAAGGAGCTACAAAAAGTTATTAGAATTTTCAATTATCACGGATTTTCAACATTAAAAGTATTAGACTATTATTATTATTATTATTTTATTTTATTGCGTCGAACAAAACTCATACCATTTAATGAGGCGAGCACGAATACTAAGCCGAAGCAAAATGTATGGAGAACGCTAGAAAAGCGTTCCTCCCAGGGAAAATGATTGATCCTTGCAAATAAGAGTTTTTACATGTCGCTTTTAGAAGCGATCCTTAAGGAAGTGCTCGTTACTGAATACCTATACTCTCACATAAGCAAAGAGATAGACCTCTTACTTTTTTGGGATCTCAAATCTTTTTCTCTTTTTCTCAAATATTATCAAAATGCTCAATTTCATAAATGTCTGTACGCATGCTCTAATGCACAGATTAATAAATATATTCTATCGATATTGAAATTTGAATCTTTTCTATCCGAAAATGACTTTTCTCAAGAAAAAAAAATCAAATCTCGATTCTTTTATCTTTCTACATATACAATTTCTTCAGCCGGCGTAATTTTATCCATAATTTCTTTTTTGTCCACGTTAATCGCTCAAATATTTCACAATAAATGATTTTGGCAATTTCGTAATACCAAGTTCCCCACGCGTTTGCCAGTATTGGGCCGGATCTGCGAACGCCGTCCGGAGGCCCAAATGATAAATGGGCCAGGCCCGTTTTTATTTAAGTCCATCTTCACCCTCGCCAAGGCATTCGGCTTTTGTGTCAGTAGTGCGAACCGCGACTCGGGAGCTTTAGCTTGTGCAGGAGGAAATCTCTCTCACCTTCGCTCCAGATTCTCTCTCCTCTCCCCGTCTCCGAAGCCGACGATCCCTTCCTCCGAATCGGCGGCTAGGGCTCCTCCGCGATTGCGCCGGCCGCTCCTCGATTCAGCCGCCGCGCACGGTAGCCGCCCCGATCTGGCCCCGCGCTCCGACATGGCGCCCGAAAAGAACAGCTCCGGCGCCGGCGCCGGCGCCTCCCGCGAGGAGGCGCCCGTCAAGGTCCCCGCGAAGGACCCCAAGAAGAAGGAAGAGAAGAAGGACGAGGACTTGGTGAGTGCGGTTCTCGGCGCTTTGATTTTGGTTTCCTTTCTTTTTCGCGTTCGATTGGGAGCGTCGTTCGAATGCGGGATGTTGTGGGCTGCGTGAGCGCGGCTTTGTGTTGCTTCGGTTGTGCTGTTGAAGTTGGTGATTTTGATGAATGGAGAGCTGAGTCGGGAGTCGGGTGCGGTCTTTGTGGTTTGGAATCTTGGCGTGTCGTGGAAGTGGTATCGGTTAGTTGCTGAGGTGATTATGGAGGAGCTGGTGCGCGTTAATGAATTCATTTCCGTTAAGTTCTTTGTTCGGGGGAGAAATCTTTTCGTTTCTTGCTTGAAAGGTCAAATTATCTGGTAGGAAAGATTTGTTGTTGCTTCCTGTGAGTTTACAATGACTCGACCCATTTTAATCGTTGACAACAATGAACCAAGACTGTGCTGAGACTGAAACTCACTCGTGGAGCGGTTTCCTTACGCCCCCCTTCCATTGTTTTATGCTGCCTGTGAGTTCTGTAGATGCTATCTCGGGCAGGCTGGTTGATTGGTTGTTTGTGAATGTATTTGCAGTCAGAAGAAGATTTGGCATTGAAACAGCAGCTGGAGCTATATGTGGAAAGGGTTCAGGATCCTGATCCTGGGTTGCAGAAGGTTGCTCTAGAAAGCATGAGGTACTTCTGGTCTTGGAGATATTTTTTGCTTCCATTTCTCCTCCTACTCAACCATTAACTTAAGGGAAATGAAGAATTCTACATTTAGCTTGTCCTTTGTTGGTTATTCCGTCTGCTTGGGGGGGCTGGTGTTCTGATTGTTGCAGGTCTGGTGTGAGTATGATATGGCAATTATGCAAAAAAATCTCGCATGCAGCTAGAAGAGGAGTCGAATGGCCAGTTTGAGGAAAATTCGTCAGCAGAAACCGACTATGTAACTATAGGAAGAAGACTAGAGAATTGGCATAGGGCTTTTCTGGGGATAATTTGGTGTTTTTTATTTTAGACTAGGGAAATCTTTACGGCATGCATTTGTACTGTGAATTTGGATGTTATGAACTATATGAGCATTATGTGGATCAAATTAGAGAGGGACTCGCCGTTTTTGCTGCTAGAAATGAGACAATCCTTAATAGACACTGGTTGTGGTTGGAACCTAATAATGGAAAGATGTCTCACGAATAGAGTGGCTGTACATGTTTATCTTTCTAACGTGGTCTGACGACACCTATAATCGTCTTTGTAGACAAGAAATTCGTACTTCAACAAGTTCAATGACTTCAGTTCCAAAGCCCCTGAAGTTTCTCCGACCTCATTATGGAACTCTTAAGGCGTATTATGAAACAATGAAGGATTCAGATTTGAAGGTGTAGTATGGATTGAAATGGCATCATTTGCTAGGATACTTCATCTGAATTGCCGTCAATGATCTGGTTTACATTGATGCAGAGATACCTAGCGGACATACTCTCTGTTTTGGCCTTGACAATGTCTGCTGAAGGGGAACGGGTAATTCTTCTTGTGACTTAAAATCATTTTTTGCTGGGCAACATATCTATGACTTGCTTGTAGGATGACAACTTATTGAAACTCCAACCTTCTATATTTTTGTTGCCATTGTTCTTGAGAAACATTTATTCGTAGATAGTCAGTGTCAGTATCTTTTGAAATCATTCCTCATGCCTCCTGATGTAAGATCATCCTACTGAATAGCCTGCATTTATTTTAGGTGTAGTGTAGATGTTTTCCATAACCTTCCCAAGTTCACTTCTCCAACGCCCTTGTAGATTTGATATTGATTTCGTTGTTTTATAAATGGTGTTCCAGGAGAGTCTGAAGTACAGGTTGTTAGGTTCAGAAGGTGATATTGGCTCTTGGGGCCATGAGTATGTCAGGTAATCAGTCTTGATGTTGGATGTGATATATGTGATGTTCTATTGGTTCTCTTTTCCCTCTCCTTTTAATACTGAAATTTTACCTAAAATTTCAGTATATCTAGACAAAGATGTGGTCTATAATGGTCGCGAGTGAATGAATATATTTGCTTGTCAATGTTAATTCGATGTTTTATGTACCCCAGTGGTCAATGTCCCACCTTTTAAGTTGTTGTTAACTGGGGTATAATGATAAAGCTCTGCTATATTTGTAAAGAGGGACAAGTATTTACTGCTCTGAAGAGTTCTGAATTAACATGACCTTTCTGCAATAGCCTCTTCTAGATGCCTAGTTTTGTTGATACTTCTTGAGTCTGGTACAGCTATGTGCCATTAGTACGAGGATTTTGCTGCTCTGCATCAGCCCACTATTTAAGTGGCTGTGGACCAAAAATGAAACCAAAAATTATTTTCAGTTGTTGGTTGTTCGCTCCAACTTTTCATGAACCGTGGAGGAAATGCTTCTCTTGAACCCATAGGATGGAAAATAGCAGCATCTTGGTTCGTTAGACTATATATACATCCATAGTCATTGCTTTTATATTGATTATATGTATTATATTTTATATATATGGGGAACGATACAGTGATGTTGCTGTCTCTTTGTTCTTTCAATTGTGAAATCCTTGCGGAAGGGATTATTTTGAACGTTATTCATTTTCCAGTGCTTGGTGCATGATCTCCATCTGGAGATACTGGGTATTGAGGAATTCTTGTTGTTTTGTGCTTTATCTTGAAGTTACATTGCACTTTGTCTTACCTTAAACTTAACATCTGATCTCAGGAATTTAGCTGGTGAAATTGCTCAAGAGTATACAAAGCGACAGGTAATGTTGGCAAGCTCTTCTCTGTTTTCTTCATATTATGTAAGGCAGGTTTTAAACTCATTCTTGAAGTGCTTTTCTGTTTTTTTTTTCGGTAAGTTTGAAGTGCTTTTCTGTTGCCTGCTTATATTTACATAATTTACATTCTAGTGCTACATGATGTGTAACATCTGGCTTTCACTTATTAGTGTACTCGGGCTTAGTTCTATAGTTCTAATTCCATCAGTGATCCCTATTGACAATACCAACTGCATATGAGATAATTTGTTCTTGAAATTGGTGATCTCGGATATTCTTGGACCAATTTATATGTTTGACAATGCTTTTTTAAACCTTGGCAGGGTGAGGAGGCTCCTATAGACGATCTCATGGAGCTTGTAAAACAAATTGTAGCTTTCCATATGAAGGTATTTATCATTGTCTAATTTTCATGTTGGTAGGAAATGGATTAGGATCATTGTATGCAGAAGACACCTTTCCTGGAATTTATTCACAGATATGTTTGTCACTTTTGATGACCCGTTACTAAACCAGTTTATTTTGTTGTAGCACAATGCTGAACCTGAAGCTGTTGACCTGTTAATGGAGGTAAAGTAAATTATTCATGCCAACCTTTTATTTTCTAGTGAGGCTGTTTTGAAGTGAATCTAAGAATATTAAAATGACTTCCAGGTTGAGGACCTTGATATGTTATTGAAGCATGTCGACGGCACTAACTTCAAGAGGACGTGTTTATACCTCACCAGTGCTGCAAGGTATTTGTCATCAAAACAGTGCATAACAGTCAGGGTATTCACTGTGGATTGCTTGGGAAATGGTCTAGGAGCTTAGTAGTTGAGGACTGATTCATGAGTGTGGCTCTTCTCCCTGTCAATTCTCTCTTTTGTATCAATTGCAGATACCTTCCTGGACCTGATGACGGGTTAGTTCTGGATATTGCTTACAAGATCTATCTCAAGTTTGAAGAATACGCCATTGCCCTTCAGATTGCACTGTTCCTAGATAAAATGCAGGTATATTTGATTAGATATGAATAAACATCTTTTCCTTTCAAGTTGTGTACAGGAATTTCTTGTGAGGAGTTCCACAGTGCCGCATAATGGATCTCTCTCTCTCTCTCTCTCTCTCTCTCTCTCTCTCTCACTTCAGAAAATCTAATCTAACACTTGAAAGTACACATGCAGAAAGTGAAGGAGGTCTTCATGTCTTGCAGTGATCTTCTACGGAAGAAACAATTCTGCTATATCCTTGCTCGACATGTGAGTTGTTTCTCAGCTAAATTGAAATGCCTCTTTAATCCTTGCTTCAGATATAGTTGGTGTACATGGCAAGATTGTCTGGGGTGAATTTGATAGTAATTTGCTATTCTTTTTTGCAGGGCATTTCCTTTGAGCTTGATGGAGACATGGTTCCAGATGGAGATGAAAAAGAGGCATTGCAGGAAATTGTCAACAATACCAATTTAAGTGACGGTTATCTTACTCTTGCCCGTGATATTGAGGTTATGGAGCCCAAGTCTCCTGAAGACATCTACAAGGTTTGAACCGCTGATAATTGTTCATGCTTTTGATGACCTGATCTGGTCTTGGTTAGCAAAACTCATTAACTTATTTTATCATCAATATTTGAATCAACCTCTTGGATGTGTCATGTTATAAGGCACTGCACATGTAATGAGAGCTGTGTGATTGTTTTAAACAGAAGAGTCCTTTCAAAGAGATGCCCTTAGTGTGGACTACTTGCTGCAAGCTTCTTTGTTTTAGCATGTTACTTTTTGTATGTATCACGTGTTACCTTTTGTTTCTGCAAATCTTTATTCATTCCGATATAGCATTTTAACTTCGGGCTATGGATATACGCCACATGTATAGGTGGCATCATATTTAGTTCTTGTCCCTTAGATCATCTTCCAATATGAAATAATTGACTGAAGGCTTAGCAAGGATTACAGGTTGCTAAAGAGTATGACTGATATATTTTGTCTAATGCATTATATATTCCAATTGTTTCTTGATTTCTAAACTTAAGTGCAGCGACATGGTCACTGACATGAATAGAGTGAGTATGGAGGATGATTTTTGCATGTAATTGATATCCTTGAAAATTAGCATTCTTAGTGTGTTGCTCTCTCGAAATATTATGATATACTAGAATATGACTTGTAACTTGTTGACCTTGTGCTAATGAAAAATTGAATTGTCACAGGCACATTTGCTCGATGGTCGGGCTAGTGCTAGTGCAAGTGTGGATTCAGCGAGGCAAAACCTGGCTGCTACTTTTGTTAATGCATTTGTAAATGCTGGCTTTGGGCAGGTAATCAAAGAAAAAACATTATCTTTGCAAGATTTCCGTTTTTTAAATTCCTTTGTTGCCTCTGCAGGATAAGTTAATGACAGTTCAATCAGACTCTTCTAGTGGCTCTTCAGGAAATTGGCTTTTCAAAAACAAAGAGCATGGAAAGGCTAGTGCTGCTGCAAGTCTGGTGCGTGTACCTTGCTACTTCGGGATATTTTTGCCAGAAATTTCTTTAGGATCAGATTGTTATGATTTTCTCTGTGGCAGGGAATGATTTTGCTGTGGGATGTTGACACTGGACTGGCCCAACTAGACAAGTACTTCCATAGTAATGACAATCATGTTATAGCTGGTGCTCTGTTGGGTGTTGGGATAGTGAACTGCAATATCAAGAATGACTGCGATCCTGTGAGTTGCCTTTATTGTCTGTTACGCTGATAACATTGTCTATATGTTAAATCTTATTCTTTTTCTTCGGAATATCTCAGGCTCTGGCGCTTCTTGGTGATTACATTGATAAAGAAGATGCATCTATTAGAATCGGTGCAATTATGGGCCTTGGACTTGCATATGCTGGCTCTCAGAATGAGCAGGTATGTACACATTTTGGAGAAATGACTCTTTTTCCATTGAACATGTATACTTATGCTCATGCAGTCATTTTTCTTTTGATTACCATCAAATCCTTTCTATTTTCTTCCAAGTCATCTCATGAGCAACAGCATTTTTAGGGACTCTTGAATTTTGTATAGGTTTGCTGCTGTGAGAAATATTCTTATTGACAAGCATTAATTTGGTTTTTATGAACTTCATTTTCAGATCCGTGCTAAATTGTCCCCGATACTTAATGACGCTAAAGCACCCCTCGATGTGATTGCATTTACTGCAATCTCTCTCGGCTTAATATATGTGGGCTCCTGCAATGAAGAGGTGGCACAGTCAATCATATTTACTCTGATGGACCGCAGCGAGTCAGAGCTGGGAGAGCCTCTTGCTCGTCTTTTACCTCTTGGCCTTGGTCTTCTTTATCTTGGAAAGCAGGTATGTTGATGGAGCCTCTTCAATTCATATTGCTACCATCAGAGCATCTGGGTACTACCTTATTGTTTAACAGATACTGACACAGATATACTGTTTATTAGTGCTCAGTTTCCTTGAATACTCTTCTTATTTTATAGGAACATGTCGAGGTCACAGCAGAAGTTGCAAAGACTTTCAATGAGAAGATCAGAAAACACTGTGAGATGACCCTCATTTCCTGTGCATATGCTGGAACAGGAAATGTTCTTAAGGTACCTATCTCCACTATAGTTAATAACCCATTGAAACAACTGTCAGAATAATTTGCTGATCTTTATTGGTGCAGGTGCAAAACTTGCTAGGTCATTGTGCACAACATCTTGAGAAGGGGGAAACTCATCAGGCACCTGCTATCCTTGGAATTGCCATGGTTGCAATGGCTGAAGAACTAGGTCTTGAAATGGCAATTCGTTCTTTGGAGCATCTTTTACAATATGGAGAACAAAACATCCGCCGGGCAGTTCCACTGGCTCTTGGGCTTCTATGCATTGCAAATCCAAAGGTAGTTGACATTCATGAATATTTTCTGAAAAAATCTCAACATGAAGCATACGGTACTACCTTATTGGGTTTTGATAGGACTAAGTTTTTAAATGAGCTTAAGTAAGTTTATGATACCATGATCTCAAAGTATTTATATCAAATCATAATCTAATCTGATTGGAAACTATATCCCTAGATATGCCATCAATATGGACAAACCATTTCTGCCAATTTTCTGGGAGGGAATTGATCCTTATTACAAGGGTGTTGACTTTTTTAATCCTGCAGAACTCAGAATGCTTATAGCTCTTACTTGTTTTATGCTGCGTAGGTTAATGTAATGGACACCTTAAGTAGGCTAAGCCATGACACAGATTCTGAAGTTGCAATGGTGAGAAGAAACAGCTATGTTTTGTGCCCCTTTAGTCGTTTGAATTGGAATATCGAGGCTGATATTTTTGGTGTTTCTATAGGCTGCTGTTATTTCATTGGGCTTGATAGGTTCTGGAACCAACAATGCTCGAATAGCTGGGATGCTTCGTAATCTTTCTAGCTATTACTACAAGGATGCAAGCCTTCTATTCTGTGTAATGCTCAATACAACTGTTCTCTAATTTGCAGATTATCTTTACTAGATAAGGTTATTATTTGACGTGATTTGGCCCCCCTCTATAGGTGCGGATTGCCCAAGGTCTTGTGCACTTGGGGAAGGGTTTGTTGACTCTTAATCCTTATCATTCAGAACGATTTTTGCTCTCTCCGTAAGTTTTCTTTGCACAATAGATCTGGGATATAATCTGAGATAAGGCACACGTTCTTGAGATTAAACTGAAAGGAATTGATGGTATACTATTGAGTTTCTTTTTAAACATTAACATCACTTGTTATTCTAATGTGCACTTGTCTGTAGGACGGCACTCGCAGGAATAATAACAATGCTTCATGCGTGCCTTGACATGAAAGCCATCATCTTGGGGAAATATCATTATGTTCTTTACTTCCTTGTTCTGGCCATGCAGGTTCATCTCTAGCTGGAAGTCTTGAATTTGGCATTTTTGCTAATTTCGTGCCCTTTAGTAATTTGCGAATTTTTCCTTTGTGGTGTGGCAGCCAAGGATGCTGTTGACGGTGGACGAAAATCTGAAAACGTTATCTGTGCCAGTACGGGTTGGCCAAGCTGTTGATGTTGTCGGGCAGGCAGGTCGTCCCAAGACCATCACTGGCTTCCAGACACATTCGACCCCAGTCCTTCTGGCAGCTGGCGATCGGGCAGAGTTAGCTACTGAGAAGTACTTTAACTCTCTCTGTAGTAAATTTTCATTTTATTCAACTCGGTCATTTGCGGTGCCCTTAAACTGCGACTGCTTCTTGCAGGTATATTCCGCTCTCTCCTATTCTTGAAGGTTTTGTCATCTTGAAGGAGAATCCAGACTACAGGGAAGATCACTAGTTGGCCTCTTGTTGGGCAAAATTCTACTTCCTCATGGCCCGAAATCTTCTAGGAAAATCAAGTGACTCATCTGCGTCCAACTTGGGTTCAACTCTTTTGCCGGTATCCTCAAATATCTTTGCTTCCGAAGAAAGGTGAATCAGCGAGTTGGACGTGGACACAAGGAAAATAGGCCTCTCGAATGTGCCCCGGGAAAAAAGTTACCTTGTTTGTCGAGGGAAGATGCTTCCTAATGTAGTGTTTTAGATTATTGCAACAACACAGATAGAAGCAATCTTTCTCTTTTCGCTTCGAGTTATTCCCGTAATTGATTCGATGCTCTGATCACAATGCTTTCATGTGATTTTTGCGGTCATGCATCCAATTGTTAATGGATGGATATTCGTGTACCGCCTTTCTAACGCAGAGGGAATGTGCTATGAAGGTTCATTTTCAGGGGTGTGATGTGAGAATTTATCTAATATCAACAGCAAAAAGTGACTGCGATGCACATTCCCATGTGACGGTCATTCTTTTGACGGTGAATTTCTGACGTTTGGTAGCTGCGATTCTCTCGGGAATTACAAGTTTTCGTCAGAACTTAGGCTATAAATACTCGATGAATGGCAATATTTTAACTTATGAAAAAGAAAAATTTATAAGAAAGAGAAGTGTAGATGCACTCTCGGGCGACCACCAGGCGCGGGGCGTCAGGACCTCAGGCAAAAAGCTCGCTTGTGGTCAGTGTAACCCTATTGAGCCACTGGCCCGGTGTGCGTGCGGCCCTTGCGAAGCTTTGCTTCGGTTTGTGCAGCTTTGGCTAGGGGTGCCGAGGTTGGTAAAAGAAGAATAATGAAATTTTTCTGTGGGTAAAATGGAGATGAAAAAGAATTGCGGGGCTATATTATTATTATTCATGATAACTGGAGCTTAGGCAAATCATAAAAAGTAGTTGAAAGAGAAATTGCGATTTTATATGGGATGCAAAAAGTTACGATATAACCGGCGCATGATATTACATATGGATAATGATATAAATTGAACATAAACAAGAAATTAATATTTAGTCAGCAATTATGATAATAACGGTTGTCACCAAAAAAAAAAAAAAAAAAAAAAACACCCAATCGACTTGAATCTAACCCCATCTCTTGAGATCAAAATCTACGGTTCCAAAATGCCTCTACCAAACTTCAAGCGACACATTAAGTCGAGATCGGACTTTGGGCTGGTCTGTGACGAACTTGGGCCGAGCCCATATATCACGAGCCCACTCGCATGACGGGCCCAAATTCTCTCTTCCTTTCCTCTCCCTCCCCCTCTTCCGGGGGTTTTAGCTCGCCCATATATCATGAGCCCACTTGCATGACGGGCCCAAATTCTCTCTTCCTTCCCTCTCCCTCTTCCGGGGTTTTAGCTCGCCCATATATCACGAGCCCACTTGCATGGCGGGCCCAAATTCTCTCTTCCTTCCCTCTCCCTCTTCCGGGGGTTTTAGCTCGCCCATATATCACGAGCCCATTCGCATGACGGGCCCAAATTCTCTCTTCCTCCCCTCTCCCTCTTCCCGGGGTTTTAGCTCGCTTCTCTAGCGCCCCATTCTCTTCGGCGATCCAGAGAAACGGTCACCGCCAGTCAGAGCTCTACCAGTTAGAGCTTCTGAAACCAGCTTATTTCTAGTATAGGAGTATTCGGCAGACGACGCGATGAAGGTGAAAGTGATATTGCTTTCAAGGTGAGCGCTCCGCCTTCCCAAGCCCTTCCGGAATTTTCGCTACGTTTCTGCTTCGGTGTCTTCGTCATTATTGGAGTTTTTGCTAAAAAAATCGATCCGAATTCGATTAGAGGGTGTTCCGCAACTTCGACCCCAAGCGGTGGAGTACCGGGTTTTAAATGCTTCCGATTCGGCGAGCTTACCCCTGAGCTTTGCTGCGAGCTTACCCTTAGCTTCGCTATCTCCGCACGCATGGCCGCCATCATGGCCTCCAGGGGTTCGTACCGTTGTGCGAGTTCTTCCCTTAGAGTCCCCAGCAACTCGTGTCAGAGTTCTCTCATGCCGGGGTTCGTACTGTTGTGCGAGTTCTTCCCTTAGAGTCCCCAGCAACTCGTGTCAGAGTTCTCCCATGCCGGTTTTGAGCTCTTGCACCTGAGCAATGAGCTCCTCTTTCGGCATCTAAGGCTGCGCATGGTAAAATTTCTGTTTCTCAATTTCTCAATTTCTCTGTTCCCCGGAACAGTTTGGAACAAACCGTTTGGTAACGCAAATTGATTTCTCTCGTTCCCGGAATAGAAATCTGTTTGAAATTGTTTTGGGTGAGAAATCGAAGCTAAAATTTTAGCTTCTCTATTTCAAGTAGAAATAGAAATTGTTTTTCTATCCACCCCTTCTTCTTCAAAGAAACACGTCGACTCCTTTTCTCTCCTCGAAATAGAAATTTTGAGTCGTTATCAAACGGGTTTCTTTGCTCGAAACTCGTCCGGGGGAATAGAAATTAAGAAATTGATTTCGGCCGAAATCAATTTCTGCATTTCAGAAATTTTACCATGCGCACCCTAAACCACCACGGGCAACTTGCTCTTCCGGCGTCTAAACCACCACGGGCGGCTTACTCACGAGTGACTTGCTCTCATACCACTTGCTCTTCCGGCGTCTAAACCACCACGGGCGACTTACTCTCATACCACTAGGGTTGATCGATCTGCGACTTACTCTCATACCACTAGGGTTGATCGATCTGGGCCAATCTTGCCGCACACTCTAGAGAGAAGCTTTGGATTGTATTTAAACTTGCGAATGAGATGGGTACGAGACCCCTATTTATACAAAGACAAGGCAAACCGTATCCGTAGATCTATCTTCGATCTAATGGTGGATATTACATCTCCACAATTACCAACTACCCGCATTTATTACATATGAAGACAATTACCATATTGCCCGCCCCGGGATTATTCTAGAAGACTCGAGAAAATCCCGATACAAGCTTGATCCATAGATGTGTCATAGCCATCCCTTAGAACCTTCTATCGGCATTCTTTCGGATCGTGACAAGTGTCACTAGGAAAATGCAAAGCAAATTCGTGAGGCTATATTATTATTATTCATGATAACTAGAGCTTAGGCAAATCATAAAAAGCACTTGAAAGAGAAATTGCGATTTTATATCGGATGCAAAAAGTTATGATATAAATTTAACATAAACAAAAAATTAATATTTAGTCAGCAATTATGATAATAACGGTTGTCACCAAAAAAAAAAAAAAAAAAAAAAAACACCCAATCAACTTGAATCTGACCCATCTAATCTACGGTTCCGAAATGCCTATACCAATACCAAACTTCAAATGACGCATTAAGTCGAGATTGGAATACTACGTATAGCCTAAAATTAATTGACTAGATATGGTCGATTATATAAACAAATTAATTGATATTCCACAACAAAATAATGAACTATAAATTGATTATAGTATGAATTTTAGCCCAATAAAAATAAACAGATCTAGTACGCCAAAGATATCAAATTATAATATCTATATCTAGTTTGGTAACAATTAATTTTTATCCAATTAATTTTAATAAATAGTGAAAACATCATTATGATTAACAATGATATAGATATTATACTATAAATAATGACATTTTACTTATAATTATGACTGCAAATCATATAATTTTGTAAATATCTAATTTATTTTATGACAATTAGTTTATAAGCCCTCGCTCATAATGATAATATGAATTTTATAAATTATTAATTATAAAATAAAGCCATATTTAAATGATTTCAAATTGATGATAATCATAATATGAAAATAATCATAATCTGAAATTCTAGCAAGGCAAAATACCGAACAGGAAATTAATAATCAATTTTAGTCAATATTATTAATGACATGTAAAATTGATTAATCATAATATTAGATATTATAAAATCATAATATGTTTTACATTATGGTTTCACATATTACTTCTTTTAAATAACTACCTCTAGCCATTGATGAAATTCTATAAACACAGAAACCCCTATTGACACCTAATTTTTTTTAAATACATATTGAAAAAAAACGAAAAAACACGAGAGGGGCCAGGTCGGGCCGAATCTAATCAATAATATTGCAAATCATTAATAAATTCTAGGGGTTTTTGTGTTTATAGAATTTCATTAGTTTAGCACTTGTTAACATAAGTTAATCTTCATTAATTATAACCGATAAATTGAAGTCAAATTGATTAGTATTGACAGGAATTATAATATTTAAATGTAGGTAATTATTAAATTAATCGGTATTGTGCCTATTTGCATATTATTAACATTATATAGTACGAATTTTAAATTTATCATATGGTAAGAAATGTGTATAGGAATAAAATTAATATTTACATAGTTATAAAAAGTATTAAAATTCGGTTTTGGATATATTATCAATCAAATATTTCGTCTTAATGTCAACGTTTTTCATTAATTGAGTGGAACTATATAGATCGGACTGCGACGAACTTGGGCCAAGCCCATATATCACAAGCCCACTCGGCCCAAATTCTCTCCTCTCCTCCCCTCCTTCCCTCTTCCTCTTCCCGGGGTTTTAGCTCGGTTCTCCAGCGCCCCATTCTCTCTCTAGGGTTTTTCGGCGATCAGAGAAACGGTCACCGCCGGCGAGAGCTTCTGAAACCGGCTTACTTCTGGACGAGCAATATAGGCAGACGCCGAGATGAAGGTGAAAGTGATATCGCGTTCCACGGATGAGTTCACCCGAGAGCGCAGCCAGGACCTCCAGGTGAGTCGTGCCGTCCCAAGCTCTTCCGGAAATTTCACTGCGTTTCTGCTTCGATTTCTTCGTCATCGTTGGAGTTTTTGCTGAAAAAATCGATCCGAATTCGATCAGAGGGTGTTCCGCAACTTCGATCCCAACCTTCGGACCCAAGAGAAGGCGGTGGAGTACGTCCGGGCTCTGAATGCTGCTAAATTGGACAAGGTGAGCTTTTTTTTTTTTTTTTAAGGGGACTTTTCGGATCCTTGGGCATTGACATGATCGGTTTTCCGTTTCCGTTCTGCCTGCTTATAATGTGGATGTTCGTTCGTTCTTAATTGTGTATCTTGCTCTGTTCATAACTGGCTAGGTTTTCGCGAGGCCCTTTGTTGGAGCCATGGATGGACACGTCGATTCGGTATCGTGTATGGCCAAGAACCCGAATTACTTGAAGGGAATATTTTCTGGCTCTATGGATGGAGGTATGTCGATGTTATGCTCATCCTGTCGTTGTGTTTCCATTAAGCAGTGAATGAGGATGAGTGTGGTGCAAGTAACTGTTGATTCGTTATGATACATCGATGTATGAGTTTGAATTTAAGAAATATAATCCTTTAGGAAGCTGCATGGAGTTCTTTTTTAAGTTTTTGATAACATAATGAGTGACGGTGGAATGGTGTTTAGCCCCAAATCTCCATTAATTGTGACTCCTGCAGCTATTGTTGTTCTTCTTGTTGAGAAATTTCCTGTCCAAGACTCAAAATTTTTCCTGGATTTACGTTATTCGTTTTCCGAAATGGGCGGTGGTGAAATCTGTCGGCATACTCGCATCTAAATTGCACGTGCCATCTATCAAATTTGTTTTCCTGCAGGTGTGAACTGTTGTCTTTGACTAAATAGCTGGAAGACAGCTAATTATATTGTTATTTTCATTTTACAGATATCCGCCTTTGGGACATCGCTTCGAGGTAAGGCTAGTTTGATGTAATTTTCAGATCTTCATGGAGTTTGCATCTAGTGTCTTTATTTTTTTGTAAAGGAAAAATGTATAGTGTAAGCATCTGTTTCAAAATCGATGGACAGGCGAACAGTATGTCAATTTCCTGGTCATCAAGGCCCTGTCAGAGGCTTGGCGGCATCTACAGATGGTCAAATTCTGGTATCCTGCGGAATTGATAGCACGTAAGTCCCATTATTGGCACTTGACAGTTGATAAAGATTTTTGCAATATGTAACATTAATATATGGCAGTTTTTGGACTGGCAAAATTCTGCATGTGTTATACTCCTTACATGGCAAACCTGCTCTTTGGTCGTTCAGGGTTCGATTGTGGAATGTTCCTGTAGCTACTCTTGGGGAGTCTGATGGCACACATGAGAACTTGGCAAAGGTATGCTTGTCTGTATTTTGACACTTGTTGGGCCATGAACAGTTGCCCTTTCGAACTAACAACTCAATTTCGTTGCATTCAGCCACTGGCAGTTTATGTATGGAAGAATGCATTCTGGTAAGTTTTATTGTCATCTACCAATTGCAAAATCCAAGTCTTTGGGTTCATTTAGATATTCTTGGTATCAAAATTCTTTTATGTAACACTCAGGGCAGTTGATCACCAATGGGATGGTGAACTTTTTGCTACAGCTGGTGCTCAAGTAGATATTTGGAATCAAAACAGGTGTTTGAAGGCAGTAATATCTCTACTTTTATGTGATGCAACTTAATCTTTTATCGTGACCCTCCATATAATCCTTCTGTGTAGGTCTCAGCCAATAAGCAGTTTCGAATGGGGAACGGATACCGTCATATCTGTAAGATTCAACCCTGGAGAACCTAATGTATTGGCAACATCAGGGAGGTATGTATGCATTGTATTTGTCCCATCCTCCCTTGTCTTTGCTTCTTTTGTTCACATGGTCCCATAAGATGTTTATTCAAGGTTTCAATGTGCTTTTGTATCCAGCTGTTATGGTTTGTTGTTTGTCAATTTCATCTATGTTCTGGATGCTCAACAAAATATGAACTGCCACCTTCATTTGTCTCAATCAGCTTTAAATTTGATTATATTTCCTTTGCTGTTAAATATAAGACATAATAATGGCCTTCTTTTTCCTTGCAGTGACCGCAGCATAACCCTCTACGATTTGCGTATGTCATCCCCAACAAGAAAAGTTATCATGAGGGTAATTTGGCAAGTTATCACTTCAGTGTTTTATCAAGAGTGCAATCTTTTGAAGATGCAGGAGAAAAATAATAAGAAAACTTCCACTGAGACGACTAATTTTTTTTGAATCAATAATGGTGAATCATGCCGATTAGATGAAGATGCATACATTCAAATGTTTGTTTTCTTCATTTAGAATATCTTCTCCTTTTAATTTGGAGGTTATCTGAAGAACAACTTAGTGATGTACAGTTTTAGTTATGTAGCCGTTGCTAACTCAGCTCTCTTGTTTCAGACAAAAACTAATGCTATTTCTTGGAACCCAATGGAGCCAATGAACTTCACTGCTGTAAGCGCAACTGTTATATCTTGTTTATACTGTGTTGCAATTCTCTTCTGATAGTTTTCCTTTCTGGTCTTCTCCAATCTTTTAGACTGCGGAGTGCGCTATTGATTGAAAATCTTTCACCTTCTTTTTTCCCCTTTCATTGAAGTGAATCTGAAGTTTGGTTCACACTTTGAGTTGTGCAAGGCAATGCTATGTAATTAGGGGAATTTCTTTTTGCAAGGTTCTATGTAGATGTGGTGATTTTGTAGATCGGTTGGAACCTAATGGACACTATTGAATGCTATGTCTCAAGAGAAGACAAAAAATTGCGACTGTTGATGCTGAAGGAAGAGGACTTTATTATGTTCTAGATACTATAAAGTACTCCAAATCGCTTATCTATGGTTTTTACATGGGCCTTATGTTTTTGTTGTCTCCCTCTGCCTATTAGCTTAAGCTTGCTGCTTTTAAATGTGATATATCATTCCTACCGTGTTTTCAGCTTTTAAGATTATAACTCTTGATGGTTGGCATTGTTGAAGGAATTAGCTGCTAGTTCTGAAGTATCTGTCAGAATTTGTTTTGACAGGGTACTTTTATCTAGGAAAAATATGTACAATTTCCAATTGTTTACATTTATCAAATGTGTTGGCAGATTTTCTTGAGCAGAAAAGATAAACAAGCATAGATTCTGAAGGGGAAAAAATTGAGGTGTTGCTCGAATGTTGTCATTAGGCAATTGTTTTTTTTTTTTTTAAATCTAACCTTGATATGTGTAGCAACTGACCATAGAAGTCCTATGTTGTTTACATGCTTAGGAAGAAGAGTTTTTCTGTTTTCATACATGCCACTTCAACGCTCAGCATAGTAGAACTTACGGTAAAACACTGCTACATGTAGGCAAATGAAGATTGCAATTGCTACAGCTACGATGCTAGAAAGTTGGAAGAAGCCAAATGTGTACACAAGGATCATGTTTCTGCTGTGTAAGATGACGGATTAGTAGTTTTAGAGACCATTGCAGTCATGTATTTATTGCTGTCATTGTGGATTCCTTGGAATTGAAATCTGTCTCTCTTTATAGGATGGATATTGATTACTCTCCCACTGGCCGGGAATTTGTAACTGGATCCTATGATAGAACAGTAAGTCCAGTGTTACATTTGTTTTGTGTGAATGAAAAGCTGTGGTCAGTAGAGACACAATAACCCGTGCTCTTTCTCAGGTAAGAATTTTCCAGTATAATGGAGGTCACAGTAGGGAAGTTTATCATACAAAAAGAATGCAAAGGTATCCCCAACTACAGACTTTTGGTTTATAATCTCTCTCTCTCTCTCTCTCTCTCTCTCTCTCTCTCTCATCTTCATTAGAGATGTCTTTTAGATGGTAGTATCATTGAAGCCCTTAAATGATAAGGGTCCTTTTGAGGTTGGAATTCCATTGGTTAAGCTCACTCTTATGTCTTCTGACTGGGTTGCTTGCGTGTAGGGTATTTTGTGTCAAGTTCAGTTGTGATGCAAGTTATGTCATATCCGGGAGTGATGACACCAACTTGAGGCTTTGGAAAGCTAAAGCCTCCGAACAGCTGGGAGTTGTAAGTAGTTATTGGCGCTGGTTTATATCAATATCTGAAACTCTCTTTTGACGATGAAGTATCTGAATGCATGCTTCTGCATAGCTGTGCCAGTGCATGAGCAACAGGACATAATGCACTTTTCTTTCACAAAGAACCATTGTGATTGGCCAAACAATTGTCATTGTCATGCACAAACATGTATAAGATGTCATTGATGGAAGATAAGATTTGAGGCATGGCTAGAAGAAGGTTGTGTGAATGCCAAAAATAAACGGACTGAAGTTGATTCTTTATAGAATGCTGCTCTGAATCAGCAAATCAAGTTCCTCACATTGTACTTGCATGTCATAGGTTCTTCCAAGAGAGCGCCGGAAGCACGAGTATCATGAAGCTGTCAAGAGCCGATACAAGCACCTCCCTGAAGTAAAGCGTATCGTGAGGTAACAATATCTACTTAAAATCCATGTGCTGATGGGTCTTCATGCTTTTTTGTCTGTGAAAGATGCCAGCAATATCTGAAAACACTACTTTCTGCTTCTAGTGGGAAATAACTCATTAGTCTTTTTTTCACCTTGAATTTCTTTGTATATGCAGGCACAGACACTTGCCTAAACCAATATACAAGGCAGGTATTCTAAGGCGCACTGTGACTGAAGCGGATAGAAGGAAAGAAGAAAGAAGAAAAGCACACAGTGCCCCTGGATCTAGTTCAGCAGAGCCATTACGTAAAAGAAGAATCATCAAAGAAATTGAGTGATGCTTCTTCTTTTAGCGTGTTGTGCTGCATGGCATAATATTTGCATTTCTCAAATCTGTATTGTTGGATGGGGCTATCTTTCTCAGGAGGTTGCTTTTGAGTGATAAGTTACTTCACCTGAGAGGTGAGATAGGGCGACGATGCACAAGCTCCTTTCAGTCTTAACAATTTTGGTAGAATACGACGGTCCTTTTCTATGAAGGGTGGCCCGAGAGTTAGCCAATGTTTGGTCACGCCAGCTTTTGCCTGGACCATCACAAGTAGTCAGTTTCTGATCTATTGGCGATTTATCAAGACATGATTTGTTTGTATCATAAGCTTTGACCTTTAACTTGAGTTCAAAATGGAGTCGAGAAGATTTTGTTACTTTGTAAATCAAGAACAAAAAACAGGATTTTTTTAAGAGGAACTGGAGTTGAAATTACTGAGCATCAATGCTCTACTTATGTCAGTCTCACGGTGTGGTTGGTTAAGGGTTTGTTTGGTAGTCATTATGTTTTTTAGAACAATTTATAATAGAAATGATTTTTCTTTATTTTATTCTCCAGATGAAATTCTAAGCATATGAAGACATTTGATAGTTGCCTAAAATTTTTATTTTTGAAATAGAATTGCGTTTGATGTTACTCTCAAAGTTTCTAATTCAAATGATTTTCTTTTAATTTTTGTATTATTTCTTTCTTTTCTTTCTTATCTTCTTCAAGCTTTGGTCGGTCGCCAACCTTGGGATGATCAGTGATCAACCAGATGAGGGTTGGCAACCTCACTGGAGTGTTGTCGGCCCCCGACGAGGTCGCGCCTCATCGATGGAGCCTTGTTGGCAATTGGGCGAGGCTAGGCTTGCTCAATAGTCGACGAGGCTTGATCTCTCCGGGCCACCATGAGGTCACCTTCAGCTTGATCATTATAGTTCTAAACTTGATAAACAATTTTTTAACATAGTCCATTCAACTAATTTTTGTTAGAATTGATGGCGATAGTTGTTTGAAATTTGTAGACCATTAATTTAGTCCATAATCTTTAATTTGATCAATATAATTCTAAACTTGATAAACAATTTTTAAATATAATCCATTCAATTAATTTATGTTAGAATTGACGACGTGTCGATCTAGTTAGTTAGTGATAGCCGTTTGAAATTTATGCTGACATCGACGTCCAGATTCATGGCATCTGTTCTTCTGCCAAGTCCTCAAGATTGTCCGTCGTTCTTCTCACAAGTTGTTTACTTCATCCAGCACGTGAGCTGCACTTTCTGTTTACATGTCACTTCATGTCGTTACCAAAAGAAAAAAAAGCGAGAAAATGGAGAAAAAAATCATTTCTTTCCTGCAAAGCAATTAGGTGTGGGTGTCCTAGCGATGACCCAATTAACAAGGGCCTCAAAGACGCCAACAAATCATACCAGAATGCCAAACATAAACAATAGACCCAAAAAACAACATTACTTTTAATTCAAGAAAAATAAAAAATAAAAAGTTTTTTTTTTTTTTTTTTTTTTTTTTAATGTTGGGGCCGACATTAAGCAAAATACGATAAAGCCGGTTGCTTCTCGGCGAGGCGTTTCTCGCCGGCCCTCTTTCGGGGAAGCAACCTGCGAACCACTTTCCCGACGCGACGCCTCCACTTACAGGGCAAAGAATTCCTCGATATTTACGAAAACGCCCTCGCCCTCCACGCCTCAAAACCGAGCCACGCGGTGTTGTGACCCGCTCGTCGTCAGAGCACTTCCCGAAAAGCACCACCGAGTCACTCCTCCGTCCGTCGATTTCGCGGAACCGCCGCCGCCGACGGTCGCCGGCGCTGCCGCCGTCGCCGATTCGATCTCCCTCCCCCCCGCACGGGAGCTCCGGCCGCGTGAAGCCGGATGCGAATCGGGGTCAAATGATCCCCCAAGCTCGCGCTCCTCCCATGGCTCCTATTCGCCTTCTCCTTCCTCTCCTGCAGCCGCGCCGCCGATCCGGGCCGGAGCTGCTCCAACTCGAGCTCCCTCGTCGGGCTCGAATCCGAGCTCAGGATGGTCCAGCACCAGGTGCGCGGCACCGTCAGGGTGATCGACGACTGCTCCTTTAGGGTTTCCCGGTTCGACATGCTCTCCGGGTTCGACGTGCATTGGTGGGGCGCGATCGCGCCCGATTTAGGTAACATGACGTCCGGTTACGCCGTCTCCGATCAGGTCTTGAATCGGACGTACAAAAACGAGTCTTTCACCGTTCGTTTGAGGAGTAATGTTAGCTGGGATCAGATCCCGGTTCTGGCCGTGTGGGACTTGCCCACGGCGTCGGACTTTGGGCATGTGGTGTTTCCGAATAAATCGGAGATGAGCCCGGCCCCGACCCCAAATCCTGGGGATGGGGCGGTTAGGGTTTATAGGGAGCCGACGATGTTTGAGAACTGTAAAGTGTTGTCTCCCAACTATCGTGTGTGGTGGACATTGGATGTGGATCGAGATGTTATTGATATAGGGTTAGAAGCGGCAATTGGGACGCAGAATTACATGGCTTTCGGTTGGGCAAACCCGGAAGCCACGTCTGAGTACATGAATGGAGCTGATGTGGCGGTGACGGGGTTCACGGAGGAGGGCACTCCATTCGCAGATGATTATTTTATTACGAGGTACAGTGAGTGTACAATTAATAAGGATGGAAATGCAAAGGGAGTCTGCCCTGATACGATATATGAGCCTACCGACCCCGTTGCAGTGAATAATACTGCGTTGGTGTATGGACATAGAAGAGATGGTATTTCCTTCATCAGGTACCGGAGGAAGCTGAGTGTTGTTGATAAGAAGTATGATTTGCCTGTGAATTATAAAGACAATGCGACTGTGATTTGGGCATTGGGGTTGATGAGCCCACCAGATACACTTAGGCCATATTATCTGCCTCAGAATCACGGAGGTGAGGAGTCTGTGCGATTTGGTCATTTGCTGCTGAATGTGTCCGAAGGGGTCGATGATTGTCTTGGTCCGCTGGATGCAGAGGATAAGGAGGATCAGGATTTGATTATTGCAGATCCGAACATGCCTCTTGTTGTTGTGACTGGTGAGGCAATGCATTACCCAAATCCACCAAACCCTTCAAAAGTGCTTTATATCAATAAGAAGGAGGCACCAGTGCTGCGAGTGGAAAGAGGGGTAAAGGTAAAGTTTTCAATACAAGCAGGGCATGATGTTGCATTCTACATCACTTCAGATTTTCTTGGCGGTAATGCCACTTTGAGGAATACAACAGAGACTGTGTATGTTGGAGGGCCTGAAGCTGAAGGAGTCCCTGCCAGTCCAATGGAGTTGTTTTGGGCACCTGATAGGAACACACCAGATCAAGTTTACTATCAGTCGTTGTATCATCAGAAAATGGGATGGAGAGTTCAAGTGGTTGATGGTGGTTTAGCTGATATGTACAACAACAGCGTTGTTTTGGACGATCAACAGGTAAATTTTTACTGGACTTTGTCTGAGAAATCGACTTTGTCTGAGAAATCGATATCCATTGCTGCGCGTGGGGAGAAGAAAAGTGGTTATCTTGCAATTGGATTTGGTAGTGGAATGGTGAACAGCTATGCTTATGTTGGTTGGGTTGACAGTAATGGCACGGGAAGGGTCAATACATACTGGATAGATGGGCAGGATGCATCCAGTGTGCATCCAACAAATGAAAATTTGACATATGTGAGGTGCAAGTCAGAAAATGGGATTATCACAATGGAGTTCACTCGTCCACTGAAACCAGCGTGCAGTCATAGCGACAGGCCAGAATGTAGGAACATAGTCGACCCCACCACTCCTCTTAAAGTGATATGGGCGATGGGTGCTAAATGGACTAATGAGCGCTTAAGTGAGAGAAATATGCATCACATAACCAGTCAAAGGCCTGTGCGAGTGCTACTTATGCGTGGTTCTGCTGAGGCTGAGCAGGATCTACGGCCAGTATTAGCAGTTCATGGTTTTATGATGTTTCTCGCTTGGGGTATTTTGCTCCCTGGTGGAATATTGGCCGCTAGATACCTGAAACATGTAAAAGGTGACCAATGGTACAAGATACATGTTTACTTGCAGTACTCAGGTTTATCCATTGTCTTGCTCGCCCTTCTATTTGCAGTTGCTGAGCTTCGTGGTTTACGTACGAACTCATTGCATGTAAAGTTTGGCTTCACTGCTATATTTTTGGCCTGTGTACAGCCATTAAATGCATATTTTAGACCGAAAAGACCTGCCAATGGAGAGGAGGTTTCTTCTAAAAGGATTCTTTGGGAATATTTTCATGTGATAGTTGGCAGATTGGCTATTGTTGCTGGTGTGGCTGCCCTGATAAGTGGAATGAAGCTCTTAGGAGCCAGATATGGTGGTGAAAATGTTCATGGACTTGATTGGGCTTTAGTTATCTGGTTCTTGATTGGTGCAGTGATAGTCATGTACCTGGAGTACCATGAAAAGCAGCGGCAAAGGGCAAGAATATATGGAAATGGAAGAAGTAGTTGGGTGTTGGGTAATCTGGAGGAAGATGATTCCTTGGATCTTTTGAGCCCAAGAGGAATTTCTGGAGAAAAGGAGGCTCAACCTACTGGGAGAATGGAAGTTCAGCTAGAACCTTTGGCCAGATAGAAATTTTTGGGCATGAACTCACCAGTCGCAGTTTCCGTTTTTGGACATTTTTCCATGCATGTGGAAAGCATCAGGCCCTTCTTGTCCGTTTGAAAGTTCTTTTGCTGCTCGGTAGGAGCCAAATGCGGATCACCTGGTGATTATTTATGCATTGTACTTTTATACTCAATACATCTACACTGACACAGTGAAAGGTTTTCTAATCATCAGGTTTTATTCTTTTGTTAGATGAGCTGAGAGTATTCCTATTTCCATGATGTGTATGGTCAGTAATGTAGAAGAGCTTCTTGTGATTTTAGAATCAAATTTTGCTCGAGCTGAACAGCGATATGTACCTGTAAATACATGGAGATTTCTTTATCAAAGTTGAAGTTGCCAACTCCCATTGGTCTTTACCCAATCGTTAGCTGATTGGATATGGTTCTTCGATTGTTGAATTATCTGCTTGTGCTTGTGCCATAGCAACCTTCCCAGCTCTTATAATGCTTATTGCTACTAATGATCAATAAGCTATATGCTGAACTAAACTCTTCAAACCGTTCCTTAATGATCTTACTTTTTACTCTGTGCTTGATCTCGCTGTACTTTTTTGCACTGAGTAATAATCTTGGGGCTAGAGGCTTTGTTCTATTAGCATTTGTTTTCATTGGTCATCACTCTATCTCCGTTACGCTGCAGTTCTTGTTGTTCTTCCCTTGGAGAAATTTCCTGTCCAGGACCTGGTTTTACATTTTCCATTTTCCGAAATGGCAGTGGTGAAGCCCTTCACATACTTGCATCTTAATTACACGTCATCTATCAAACTTGTTTCCCTGCAAGTGTGAACTGTTAATATTAACTAAATGGCTGGTAGACAGCTAATTGTCATTGTTATTTTCATCTTACGGATATCTGCCTTTGGGATGTCACTTCGAGGTAACACTTGCTCAACGTTGTTTTCAGATCTTCATGTAGTTTGCATCCGGTATCTTTATTTGTTTATAACAGAAAAATGTATAGTATAAGTATCTGTTTAAAAATCTATTTGACAGGCGAACAGTATGTCAATATTCCAGTCATCAGAGTCCTGTGAGAGCTTTGATGGTATCTACAAGTGGTCAAATTCTCTTATCCTGCGGAATTGATAGAATCTTTATTGGTGTGTGGCAGTTGATCACCAATGGGATGGTGAACTTTTTGATACAGCTGGTGCTCAAGTAGATATTTGGAATTAGAACAGGTGTTCTTGGACAGTAAATTCTCTTTATTTTTGTGATGGTACTTATAGTCTTTTATCCTGACACTTCATATTATTCTTCTGTGTAGATCTCAGTCAATAAGCAGTTTTGAATAGGGAACGGACACAGTCATAACTGTAAGATTCAACCCTGGAAAATTGGCAACATTAGGAAGGTTTGTATGCATTTCATTTGTCCCATCCTACTGAAGATATTTTCTTTGTTCCTTCTTCTCACATGCTCCCGCAAGATGTTCATTGGAGGTTTCACATCTGGTTTTGTTATCCAGCTGTTGTAGTTTGTTATTTGTCTACTTTATCTATGTTTTTGGATGCTCAACGGATGTGATTAACCACTTTCTTTTGTCTCAATCAGCTTTAACTTTGATAAGATTATTTCCTTTGCTATTAAATTTAAGGCATGTCATGATAGCCTTCTTTTTCCTTGCAGTGACTGCGACATAACCCTCTACAAATTGCGTATGTGATCCCAAACAGGAAAAATCATCACTGGGGTAATCTGGCAAGTTGTCACTTCAGTCTTTTACTGGAAGTGAGATTTTTTAGAATTGAAGGAAGAACTTAAATTGAAAACTTTCACTGAGGCAACTTATTGTCTGAATTGATAGGTAATATAATCTGGTGAAGCATGCTGAGCAGCTTCAGTAACTGATTATGAAGATACATACAACTTTATATGCAGTTGTTATTTCTTCTTAATGCAGAATATCCTCTCTTTCTAATTTGGAGATTAGTTGAAGAACAACTTAATCTATGATGTACAGTTTAGTTATGTAGTCGTTACTAACTCAGCCTTCCTATTCAGACATAAACAAATTCTATTTCTTGAAATGCAATGGAGCTGATGAACTTCACTGCTGTAAAAACTAGTTTGTATTGTGTTGCAATTCTCTTCTGATAACATTTCTGTATGTTCTTCTCCAATCTCTTAGACTGCAGCTATTGGGCTGCCCAGGGAGTGCACTAGCAATTGAAAATATTTCACCTTTTTGTTCCCCTTTCTTAATTGACATACGAGGAATAAAGCAAAAATATGTGAAATAAAGCATTGAAGTGAATCTGGAATTCAGCGGATACTTTTAGAGTTGTGCAAGGCAGTTTGCAGTATTATGTAAATGGGGGAGTTTTTTTTTTCAAGGCTCTATGTGGATGCGGTGATCTTGTAGATTGGTTGGAACCTAATAAAATGCTACATCTAACGCAAAAGATTGCAACTGTTGATGCTGAAAGGACTACTTTAAAGATTAAAAGAGGTGGTTAGATTGGTTCTTTGAATTTAACCTTATGTTGTTGGTGTCCAACAGATTAAGAGGTGTTTAGATTGGTTTTATAAATATAACCGTAGGTTAAAGTATCCAACATCGTATATGGGCCTTACATTGATGTTGAGCATGAGAATTAGGTTTGATCCTGAATTTATTTCACATGCAAGCGTCATGGGCCGATCGATTTTACGTTCCTTAATCCGTGCGGCCTTAGAATTTTACTCAAGCAGCGTAGACTCACATGGATAGAGAGAAACTCTAGAGGGAGAAGTTTTAGATTTGTATTTCACTTGTGAATGAGTTGATACAATGAGAGGAGGGGACTCTACATTTACAAGTATAGGAAAAATCGTATCCCTAGATCTCACCTCAATCTGACGGTGGAGATTGTATCTCCCAAAGTTCCAACTATTGACATTTTGTATTGCTCACCTCTAAGAGTATTTTAGAACACTCAAGAAAGAGTTGATCGCTCCAAAGGTTGGTCACCGCCGTTGTGTAGAACTTTCTTGGATCGTTCCTTTTTTCAGGTCGTGAAAAAGGCTCTTGGTCATCATTTCCACGTGCCATTGGCATTCCTGTGGTTTATAATCTCTCTCTAGTTGCTTATTCAATTGGTCAGAGAGTTTAGTTGCGACGCAAGTTCTATTATATCTGCGATAGGGGTGATCGGTTCCCGGTTCGGTCCGGTTCCAAGGTGGAACCGGGAACCGGACCAGGAGAATCGGTTCCCAATTTTGGGAACCGTGGACCGGACCATTGGTCTTAGGACCGAGAACTGGACCGGACCATCGGTTCCGGTCCGATCCAAAAGAATTGGCACTTTCTTTTTTCACTAAAAAATGACCATTCACTAAATAATAATCATGCTCCGGACCGATCAATCAAATTCAGTTTCCGAACAATCTAATAAAACTACTCACACATGTTTTTACGTGCAAAATATTCAAACTTCACTTGTGTGAATATCAATCATAGTTTATGTGTTTCATGCTTAATTTTAAGCATAAAACCCATGAACAACGTGATTAAAGGTTGTGCTTGGCTTAGGTTTTATAGACAATCTCTCTTATATACTTTGAATGTTTAGTCGATATGAGACTTTTTAAGGCTTGAAGTGCCTTGTCGTTTGCAAGTGAGGGGAGCAAGAGAGAGAGTGTGAGCATGAGGAGAGTTTTTTCTATAAATAAAGAGTAACAACAAGAGTTTTGGTGGTCTCTTGGCCACATAAGAGATTGTTACCTAAATTGCAATTTCGATTGCAATAAGTTTCATATATTATATGTGTTTATATATTATATAAATATAAATTATATATAAAAAAAATTTGGTCCCGTCCGGTCGGTCCGGTTCCCACCTTGGAACCGGGAACCGGACCAACCGGCCGCCGGTTCCAAGATTAGGAACCGGGAACCGGACCGCCGACCGTGGGAACCGCCCAAAACCGGCGGTCCGGTCCGGTTCGGTCCGGTCCCGGTTCGGGCGGTTTCCGTTGCACACCCCTAATCTGCGAGTGATGACACCAAGCTGAGGCTTTGGAAAGCTAAAACCTGCGCACAGCTGGGAGTTGCAAGTACTGCTGTCGGCACTGGTTTATATCAATTTCTAGAACTCCCAGTCGCCCTGAAGTATCTGAATGCGTACTTCTGCGTAGCAATGCCAGTGCATGGGCAACTGGACAGAGAACCCTTCCCTTTCACTAAGTACCATTGCGATTAGCCAAATAACGGTCATTATCATGCACAAACATGAAAAAAGATGTTAGTATTAAAGCCAGAAATGCCAAAAAAGGCATGGGTGGAAGTTGGTTTTCTGAATGCCAAAAATGAATGGACTGATGTTAGACAGAGGCCCCGTAGGAGGCAACCCCCATCCTGGGTCAGTTACCTTACGGTAACCACCAGCAATGATCCCAAGATGGGCCCCTGGTTACATGGTTCTCGAGTCGGTTTCATGGTGTGGTTGCTTAAATTAACTCTCCCTGTTCAGTGCGTTCTAATACAGTTCCGGTAAGAAATGAGGGGCCAAAGTCTCTCTCTGATCCACCCTATAACCCAGATGTCAGTTCCACCTGAGATGCATCGCCTTTTTTCCTTGGCCATCCTGAGATGCATTATTTTAACTCATCTTTTTTGGTGATGGAATTATACGATAGACGATATCGAGTTACTGAAAATGTCGCACCATTGATCTTCACAATAAAAGAACATGACTTCGTCTGTGGTGTATGTAAAAAATACCAATAAAGGGAACATTTTGACCATCCAGGCACCATCGCTTTCTAATATCCACCATACTAAAGGCGGTCCTCATCCTATCAAAATGGAAGAAATTTCGCAATCAGATTAATCATTTCATGTCAAACGTTGGAGAAATTTCAAATGAATCAGTGAAGACATAGCTTGTCCATGCTGCATTGGACCTGTCAACTCAGAAGACCTTTTAACATGTTGTCGAAACAACCAAGCGCCAAATGGTCATAAACCTCGAATAAGAACAAGAAAATGGTAATGCCTTTCCCACATCAGTAGATTGCAAAGACTCTGACTAGTTAAATTTTTGCAGAAACCAATTTTTGTGAAGAAAGCCTCAATGTCTAACAAGCTCATCATTTCCGTTGGTTACTTAACACTGCCGGAGGGTCGACAAGGTCCTACGCTTTTACAGGTCATTATAAAATGGTGGTTTGAGATCAATAGCAGATAGCTCGATTTTCACTAATCATCATGAGAATGTATAGTATGATTGCTTCAAGATTGCAGTTGCAAGATCCTCTCTATTAAAATTTCAGATGCCACTGCTCGCACCCAATTGTCAATGACAGGAGATCAGGCTAAGCTCGTCTTTTACGATCCTCCTCCTCCTCATCAGAGTCACCACTTTCGCGGAAGCGTGGATTCTTCTCCTACAAAATTAAACAAGACCATAAACTTCCCAAATAACAACATCCAGATAACATGAAGAAACACATACAGCAGAATCACCATCATTTGTTCTGTTGTCATATTCATTATCTAAATGTACCAGCCAGCTTTCAGCATGGTTATGACAACAAAAATGGGACATACGAGCACACACTCCCTTCTCTCAACTAAATGAACTCTGACATGACATGCTTCGGAATAGAGGTACATGGTGAACAGCTATAATCCAAAAACCCACTCAAGTGAACCAGCCAGACTAAGTTTCTCTTTCTCATATTCTTAAGATACAAGTACTGTATCTCCAGTAGATAGATACTTGCAATTTCAGGAAAAATAAAGAAACCAAACTGGAATGGATAGACTTGAAGATACAAATACTAATGTTAAACAGTATCTAAAGGTGACATTACCAGTCTCGACTCAGGATCTTGGTCTCTGCTGGATTCATGGTCTGACGTTCTCTTTGAAGATTCATATGGACGACGGTCATCTTCTCGGTTTCGTTTCCGATTGTAATCTGTGTTATCAGGTAGAAAGTATAAACAAGTATTGCTCATGAAATTGTTCAAATGTCAAAAGGATCTACAATCATTTTTGCCAATGTCACCTCTACTGTAACGGTATGATCCGCCATGACTCTGGCTTCCACCTTGCCTTCCGTCTGAAAAACCATATGGTCATAAGATTTCAATAGTACTCTTCAAATACAAGGCAATACAAAATAGTCTAAGTGGCACAAGAAAAGCATTGGCCTTGATGCTGCATCGCATTGTAGAGGTATTGGGTATTTCCAGGCATCTGCTGGACTGGGGTAGAGATTGTGAGTTTACATGTTGACTAATGACTCATGTAGCATGAAAGCAGCAATTAATTCCCTGAATTTGGTTAATCTTCTTGTGTATTCATCTTGCAACCAGCAACTCATTCGCCACCAAGGACGTAGTACAAAGACCAGCCCATTTTCCACACTAGAGCACACAGATAGAAGTGGTGAAACCAGCCCTAGAACACTTACAAGGAGGTGGCATAACAGGTGGGAAGGAGCCCAAAGAACCAGCACCATAGTCGACAAGCTGCCGTTGCGCTTCCAACTCTTTCTGTACCAACTTTCCATATCCACCTCTACGTGAACATGTTATAGGAAAATTAAATGGCAAATATAAAGTCTTCCAACTATATTTGTAAGACAGATTTTGAGGAAAAAATACATCAACAATATTTTTCACACAAGATGATATTTCAACTAGTACCTCAAAGAGAGAGAGAGAGAGAGAGAGAGAGAGAGAGAGAGATAAATGTGAAGAAGAACGTTATGAAGGATAACTAAAATCAAAATGAGCAATCCAAGAAACTCAATATATCCATGGATAAGCTCAGCCAAAAAAATTTTCCATATTATAAACGTGAAGAAGAACGTTACGAAGGATAACCGATATCAAAATGAGCAATTCAAGAAACTCAAATATATCCATGGATGAAATTATAAACATTAATATTTATACCATTTATGAGCTTGGCCGAAAAATTCTTCCACATTATCAGCCTTAAACTTTTAAATGCCAAACATTCTTTGGACGACAATATGCAGCAGTACCAGTTATTATCATTTGGGCCAAAAGCAGAATCCCAGCACATATCTTCATGCTATTATGTAGTTTACTCTAGAAACCATTTCCAACTAAAAGAACTCGCATTTATTTGACCTTAAGAGGACCAGAGCTATTAGAAATATAATTTAAAAAGGATATCTGGATCATAGTCAGTGCGATATTCATCTCGTACCTGAAGAAACAAATTAGAAAGAATGATTTAGTTGAAACAAATTAAGTTGCTCTAGATTTTTAAACAGAGAAAAGAGGCAATCTCACTTGTCCACCACTTCGACCACGGCCCCATTGCCTTCCTTCCTGAAATCCCCAATCAAAATCTACACGGATCGGACGGTCATCAAGAATTGTCCCACTAATATATTTGACAGCATCTTCGGTATCTTCTCTAGAATAGTATCTAAAAGAAGTTAATAAACAAGATACATTAGAAAACTCGTATACACAGCAAGATAAGTGGGTATAAATATGTCACAGCAATAGGAGCACCCTCAGTAATGGCTTTAGCTGACACTAATCCAACCGAAGTAAATATAACCAATGTGCTATCATACAAATATGCAAAATTAAAATCACAGTAAGATGGCATAAAAAGATTGTAGTACAAAGAGCATCCGTTATGATGTCAATGGTACACTAAAAACCACATTGAGTACACATTGAGCTATTCATTTCCCTTCTGCTAAAGAACACCAGCCTATCCACTTGAGCCATTAGACCTAGCCGATGACATCATTGCTAACAATTACTGACACCACCAGCTACTAGAACGAATTATCTTGTTAAATTTCACTAATGCAGTACAAAATCAATTAAGCAATTGAAATTAACCTAATGTGCCTACAGTGGTGAACAATCCAAGGAAACTTAAGGACTTTGCAATTAAAGTGAAAATCTATATGAGGTTTTTGAAGATTTAGGCCATACAAAACAAAACAGAAGCCACAAGGTGTTTTGCTATTCTTATCCAATCCCATGATAATCTTCTTGAGTTCTCCAGCTCTGCTGAAAAGCTCGTAAACTTGTTCTTCAGTTGTGTAGAAGGACATATTCCCAATGTAAACAGTGGTAGAAGACAGCAGTGCTTGTTCAAATTCCTCTTGTGTACCAGAAAATTTTCTGTCTCGGTATGCCGAAAGCTTGTTTTGGTCCTGAGATGAAGAAACAAATCAAAAGAAGGCAAGAAAAGGGAACACTGCATCCTATCACTCAGATATACACGAAGATGAATATTTTCTTCGCCAAAGCCAAGTCTATTCTATGTTCATGCATCTTTAATCACCCGCAGAACTCATGAAGAAAGAGGGTATCGAGGGATGCCTATGTTAATTCTCTCAAATATTGACAAAAGCTCCAGCCTACTCCGCAAAACCTTATCCTCAGTCACACCAAAACACCAAAAGAGAAATTGTAAAAGTCGACCAACGCATCTCCAGAACAAACTCTTAATTTCGTCACAGCAATCGTGCTGCGGGCTTCAGAACCGGAAAATAAGCATTAGAGAAACATTCAGATAATCTGCTACACAGAAAGCACCCGAACAAAGAACACGATGTCTCCTAAAATCGGGTGGCAAAAACCATTCGAAGCAAAAGGATGCATCTTTCTTCAAAGGGTTTTCATCACGCGCGCTCCAAAGACTTCAATGACCAAATAATCTTCAAAAAACTGGGAAAAAAAATATTGATCCGGAATGCCCATAGTGCAATCATCCAACCCAACCAAACCAGAAAACATTTGAATAATCAGGTCCCGCCGGAACTTCCCCAAAAACAAGAGGGTCCATCGGGGCGGAAAAGAACCAAACCAGAACAATCTCCTTCCACAAGCTTTTCTGGAGCAATCTAAACTCGTCCGATCAATCGCACGGAGCAACGCAGAACGCCACGCAAATGACGACAGAGAGACGAAATTGCGTACCTTGAACAGAGACGCCATCGCCGGAGAATCTACCAAGAGCCAAAAAAAAGGGTCAGCAGCCGCTCCCAGCTGAAGCGCGAATCGGTAGCGGGAAGCCGGTAATCATCAACGCGAACCCTAGAGCAGATTGCAGAAGGTGTAGAGAGAGAGAGAGAAAGGACCTCGAGAATGGCTGGAGCTACTACTGCTGCCAGTCCCGGAACGCCGCGAGGGAGACGACGTAGTTTCGGGGTTTCTTCCACGGTCGGGGCGGAGCTCGGCGGCCCGCTATTTCGGGTCACGGGCCGTGAGACCGGACCCGGGTTTCGGGCTTGGGTTAAACCTACAGATGGGCGTCTCTATTCCTGAACCGGTGTTACTCTATCCGAGCATCCAAGCACTCCGTTTTCGGGGTCCAGTCCCGGAACGCAGTGAGGGAGACGACGCCGTTTTCGGGGTTTCACGGTCGGAGCTCGCGGGTCCGCCATTTCGGGTCACGGGTCGTGAAATCGGATCCGGGTTTCGATCTTTGATGAAACCCGCAGGCGGGCATTTTTATTCCTGGACCGGTGTTACCCTATCCGAGCATCCAAACACTCCCTCAGAAGGGTTTTAATGCACTGGCGGCTGCTTCAAGACTCTCCTTCGACGACACTTCGTTTGCTCCTCCGTGCACCGATACTCGCCGCGAGAGATGGCCTCCGTCGCCGCCAGATCCATTTTCCGGTCGTCCTCCGCCCGCAGCGCCGCGTCGCGGGTGGCGTCCGGCGCCGCCAAACCCGCCCGGTCTGCGCCCCGCGCCGCCGCGACCAACCGGCCCCTCTCTCATCGGATTTTCAGGTGAGAGTTCACCTTCGATTTCGATTCCCGTCCTGTCTATCATCTTCGCGTCTGCGGTTCCGGGCTCGATTCCGGAAGGTGCGGTCTTTTCGTGACGTCTGTCGATTGTGGTCTGAAGGAGCCCCGTGGAGATGAGCGCCTGCGCGGAGACGATGCTGCCGTACCACACCGCTACTTCCTCGGCATTGATGACTTCGATGCTCTCCATCACTCGCCGCTCCTATGGATGGCTTCCCGATGGTAAATTCTCAGCTCCATTTTTTTTTCCTTTCCAAAGATTGCAACTCTTGCGGAAATTTGAATCGCGCTTGAGCGTTCTTTGGTGGCTTATTTGTCTTTGATTTGCTTGATTGGTTCTTAGCCTATGTTAATTCAGAGCGGCATTGAAGCTTATGTTAGTATTCTAGGCTTTTCTGTGTTGCACCTTGTGACTCGGTGTTTGCAATTAGTAGGTCAAATGCAGACCGAACGTGTATTGCCATGTGCTACGCTGGTGTGTAAATTTGTGTTTAGATTAACTAGCGTGAACCTTTGTGAAGATATAGTGTGGTTGTCTAGGTGGTCTCACTGATGGGTTTCCCTTCTACTTGATTTTTTAGGTATCTAACCATCACTCGTAGGCCACCTTGATAGCCTTTTCTTGCTTTATATCTTCTGGTGAGTTGCTGTGATATATTTGTTTTAATTGATTTTGATCTCCTTTCCCTTGATATAATGAGGACCTGAGGTTATGTTTGTGCAGTTACTTTCAAAGTTAAGAGTTCAAAATTTTTAGGAATTATACAAGGAAATATAGACTAGAGAAGTTGGTGATTCTTATTCAGGGAAAATAAAAGTGCTTTAGAAATGAGAACTATTTTCGTAATTGTAGCTAGTTTTCTTCTAATCATGGAGAAGAGCGCACTTTTTTTAAAAAAAATCAATTTCTAAAGTGCACTAGCATTCCTCAGTCATGTTCATAGTATCTTGGTAGTATTGTAGAGAACCGTGAGGGCACCTTGTTGACTGGATGTTTGTGTTTGTGATCAATACCACCAAGAAATGATGCACCTCTTGTCTTGGACATAGATGGTTTTACGTTTCTCCACCTTTATATATCAATAAAGAAGTGCACACTCCTCTTTTTTGTCAATTTTGTAGGCCAAACCAAGACTAGATGAAGGACAAGAAGCAAAGATGAAACCTTTATATTTTGGCTCCATTCAAATTCCAGTAGTAGCTTTAAGAGTAGGGAGGATATATCTTTTGTTGTCATGGAACAGTTGTATTGAAACACGGTTCAGTTTATCAAATAATCTAAGTATTGAATTATCAGACCTTTTCCTTAATTGAACTCTTGTGATCATCTGTTTGTCGTTTTAGATGAAAAATATCCTTTTTGGTTCCATACTATGGTTTTGTTGATCTGAGTGCTCTTCGTTGCCAGTATTTACAACTCGATGATGATATGCAATTTTATGTGTTATTGTAAAAATTCAAGATAACTCTTGGTTGGAAATGATCCAGCTATCATAGGTTTCGCTTATGAATGAATGTTGTTGCATCACTAGACTTTCATGTTTGGTGTATGGATTTTGAACTTTGGAATGCTGCTCATGTGTGATTTATTACAAGCTTTTTGCACAATTCTTCTGGATGTGATATTCAGACTCCAATAGTTCTTCATTTATTCTAGAATATAGGAATGACATTATTATCAGGAGTTCATTCACTACTCTTTCTCAACAGCTTGCAATGATGACGTGTGATGAGTGCTCAAGGGGTTCATTCTGTGCAAATTCTTAGAGCTTAGAAGCTGAATGAGCTGGCAGAGCAGACCAGTCGATACTGTGTGTTCTAAGTCTAGATGGACTAACATCAAGCTAGTTGTAGTTTCTTTGCAATAAGTGATGCTTCACTTGGCAACCAGAGATTTCTGCTAGGCCACTGTTTACATAGATTTTTGGAGGAACTCTTGCCAAATTTTTGTCTACGATCAGTTTTTTATCAAATAGAATGCTGATTCTGACATTCAATCAGCTTGCAATGATGATGTATGACCAAGGCATCGGCACAAGTATTGTCAAAGAGTTCATGCATCTGAGAGATCGTGCAACGAGGTCCTGGCAATCCCATTATGGAATTTTCTCTCTTTTGTTCTCGTTTTCTCCTCGACTTTCCTTCTAAAAGTATCCTCTTGGACATTTAGGATCAAAGCTGTCATGTTTTTCAATCTGTTCTTTCTTTATTACCCTGACGATAAAGCTTTTAAAGCTGTATTTGCTACATTTCTTCTTTAGTTCATTATGACGATAATGTAATGGCATAGAGCAGTTTGTTTAGACCTTGCAAAAGAATGTCTCCGGATGGCCAACATCTTACAATTCCTCTTTCACAAGGTTGACTATTTCAATGTCCATGGAAAACCTTTAAGGGGTGACTTGATGGAATGAGCCTCGGAATCTAATATCACACCCGGTAACTGGGGCCAAAACAAAAAATCTGCAATATGCGAGGAGACTTGTCAACTTACAGTCTAAATAGAATTTTAGGCAATGACCTCATAATCTGATTGCTCTTTACTTTAGACAAATCATCTGGCATAGAAATAAGCTTCTCAGTCATAGCATGAGAGAGTGGCCCGTAAAGAGCTACAATTTCACTTTTATTTTGACACTTAAAGAATGCTTTAGGTTTTGCCAACTATCCTGTATTTTCATTATCTTTTGGCCAAGATATCATCGTGGCTTAGCTAGGGATTGTATGAAGTAAGAGTGCAATGTCGGTTAATTGCATCTCAATTTATAGATTTTTCCCCTCTTGCTGACCCCACCTTTTTGTTTTTTAGGTCTGTAATTTCTGGCCCGGGGGAGAATATTCATGCTGGTCATCATGATTTAAGTTACTATTTCATCTTCTTTTTCTTGGTTTTGTAAGTTTCCAAATCGATTTGCATTATTCACTAGTTGCAATAATGAGTAGGATGAAACAACTTTAGGCGGTTGCCAGCATTTGGGATTGCCCTAATTTTTCTTGAGATTGTTCCCCTTCTTTCAGGAGATGAATTTTGTCTTTCTTTGCAAATTTCTCCAACCTTACCTAAACTCGGCTTACACTCGGTTTAACGCACAGATTCATGTTTCTTCCCGTTATAATCTCGAGGATGTTCATAGCAATTTGTATAGGGACCAACAGTTTGTACTCACTTATGGGTTGCATAGATTTGTCCTGATGAATAAATTTCAGGAACTAATGCAATTCCTCCCTTTTTCAATCAACTACATACTCGTACTCTATTAGTCTAGACCCCTCACGCTTTGGTCACACTTCATGCGGTGCTTCCGGATTGATAATTGGGACTACAATATATACTAACTCGAATTATGATTTGTATTCGAATGAGCAACCATTTATTCTAAAGTTTAATTATAAAAGAAAAATATTTACTATATTTAGCATTGTAATATTTTTTCCTACTTGCAAAGGACGGAAGCCAACTATAGATACTCGAAAGTGATTGGCATTTTGACTTAATGAACTCGGATCGAGGGTCCCTGGAGAAAGCTTGGCTTTGTCTCACCATTGACATTTACTGTTGGGCTCGTGGGCCCTTATCTCCGAGCCCCGTGCTCTCTTGACATATGGTGGGATGCCATCTATTGATTTCATACATATGGATGGACATGCAACAAAATCCTGTTCAATGGCCATCTTCCCTATCACCATTCATTTTGAAGAGGATAATTTGCAAGGGAGTGTCACACAGACAATCTTTCTGGTAGTGATGTATGATTGCCAATAGTTCTAGTGTTTTTTTTTTTTTTTTTGGCTATATAATATAATTTGCATATATTTAGTTCATTCGCTTCATCTTTCATTTCTTTCGGTAAATAAACATTTGTGCATGTATATATTGTACAACAACTCAATGAAATTCATCTTCTTCTTTTTTAAACTTTTATAGAGCTTGTCTAAGTCGATGAGATACTTTTTGCTTTTCACCATAATAGAAGAGAAGCACGATAAATTTAGGAAAATCTGATTGGGCTAGACTCCATCACTAACTTAAGAAAAATAAATTATAGAAAACATGAAATGGGTCTCAAATCCAACCCAATGTTCCGCAATGAAGCAAATAATCTATTATTAAAGCACAACAAATTGTAGAAAATGTGATTAGGAGAACCTGATCATTAGTCGTAAAAAGTAAAATAAAAATAGTATAAAACATAAGACTCGATCTCTAAAATAAAATTGAAAAAAAAAAACCCTATCTCGAATATGATTAAGACACGAAATTAACAATTCCAAAATATCACAAGAAAAATAATTTTGTAGAATTATATATGTATTAATCAAAATCTATTAATTTGAATTTAATCCACTTGACCCCACCCCTGACCCCTCACTTCCAATTACGCATCTTTTCACCTCCACGTAGTGGGCCCAATCGCCCGTCCGTACTCCCATCACCTCGTAATCCGACGGTCCACGGTGCAGCCCGTCACTCCGCCCGGCTCTACTCGGCCTCACGCAACCATTTCCTCCGTCGGCTTCCTTAAACTGGAGTCCGGCGGTACCTGGAAACCGAACGAGACGAGACCGGGAAGGAGAAGGAGGAGCTCGGCGGTTGAAGAATTGGCCTCGGATCGCACCCGGAAACGGCCGTAGAGACGCGAATTTGCAACCCGGATCATGCCAATCCGTCGATTCCGGTGAGCCAATCTCGCTTCTCTGCCGATCAATTCGTTCGCCGGCCGTCGGTCGTGTAGTTGAGCTCGGATCCGAGATTGAGAACGCCGGAGAGTGCGGTTTCATGCTCGATGCCGAATCCTTCACGTCTCTCTCGGATAGGCTATGCTCGATAATTCGCGCGTTGATCTTTCTTGTTTGTGGATTTGCTCGTCGAATGTTTGTGGCGGGAATCAGCTGCGTTTAGCTTTTTGAGCGAGGTTTTGGAGGTTCTTTTTTATTGAGGACGAAAGGTGAGCAATTATGGTAACTCCTTGACGGTTTGAAAAAAATTCAGATGATGCGGAGTTCGAATTGGAGCTCCGTGCCGGCGATTGTGCGATGATAGATTATATTCAGCTGTCGTGTTCTGAGCTCGTTATTTGGTGTAAGCAGATATTTGACATGGGTAGTGTAAAGTCCTACTTTTCCACTTTGTGGCTGAATCAATGTTCACGGTTAGCGAGTGGAACCGAGGAAGCGCAGGTTTTAAATAACTGCAGGAGATTGAAAAGATTAGTCATTTCACATAATGAGTGCCAATGGCATTGTGTTTATATTGGCTGGGCAAATTTATTATGCTGCTTGATGCATCTAGGCCGTAGACTTAACTCGTTGGCGTTTTGTTGGGATGGTTAGAATGTGGTATTCATGGCCTACTCAGTTGTAGGTATGCATCGTCATATTATCATAGTTGTGAAATCTCATCATCATGAATCAACATGGATGACTTTGATGAAGATTGGCCTTGGTGTGTTGATGCCCTTCGGTTAATTTATTTGGCCATTGGTGTGACTTATGCATATGTTGATGAATATCTCTTATTCAGGATGGGAGCCTCTGGCGGATGTGCTTCTCGTTGTGGCCTCTGAATCTGATAGTGTTGAGATGCATAGAGTTGATTATCTGCTTCAAGGACAACAATGAAGCGATATGTTGATATCAATGACGATGCATCATCTCAGGATTTCTACTGTGACAACCGAATATCCAACAGAAAATACACTATATTGAATTTTATTCCAAAGAACTTATGGGAGCAGTTCAGGTGACCCTCAATTTTATTTTTTTTTTTTTTTTTGGGGGGGGTGTTGTTTGTGGGGAGACTAAATATTGCTAGTCAACAAATAAAAAACCTAGAAAATTCAGGTGCAAATTGGTTGAGAAACTAAAACAACAGTCACCTGAACATATCCTTAATTAAGGCAGTCTGCTTACACTTCTTCCACTTCCCATAGCCAATGTTGATTCTCATTTTCTGAAATCAGGTCTGTATATGTATGTAATACAGTTTTGTTTTTTTCTGTTTTCAGCCGGTTCATGAACCAGTATTTTCTATTGATTGCCTGCCTTCAGCTATGGTCACTTATTACTCCAGTGAATCCTGCCAGTACATGGGGTCCTCTTATCTTTATATTTGCTGTCTCAGCAACAAAAGAGGCATGGGATGATTACAATAGATATCTCTCTGACAAAAAGGCAAATGAGAGAGAAGTATGGATTGTCCGTCATGGAGTTAAAAAACTGGTAAATAAATCATGCTCAAGTTCCCCTATTTCTTTGTCCTCAAAAAAATCGCCCCTGTTCCTTTTTATTTCCCTTTTTCTGTGGAAGGAAGCTGTTCTTTCTTTTAAATCTGTTGAAGCATGATTACCGATCTTCTCAAGTGGTTTTATCTTGTGGATTGGTTTGTCAGTTATTGCATGTTTGCCACTGATTTGAACTTTTCAGATTATAGAAGTCTGGTAGTTATAGTTTCAGTCAGTTGTTGTTTTTCCTCTCTGTATATCACAATGCTCTCTACACTAATAATGGTTTTTATTTAGTATACACAATGTAGAAGTATTGTTGTTACCTGGTTGTTACACAATTTTCGCATAGTTCATGTTCATAACCTTCGGCGATTATGAAATGAAAATATGTATGCTTTCTGAAAATTAGGTGTATAACTCAAATGCCTGTTCAATCAAAGTGGTAACTTTCCTTCTGATATTTGGAAATTTCTAAATTTCCTATGTAAAACTAATGATACATGAAATATAATCTTTAGACTGGTTTTCTAGTGAAATGATGTCTAGAAAGCAAGGCTCTATATATCTCAAATGTGACCTTAATAGGCTAATGGTGGATTTACCAATTCCTGGCATGGGAACATGATGTATGCTGCCAATAGACTTCCAACCAACTCAGCTGTGTCAACCTGTTCCTGAAGTGAAGGGTGTTGCCAATCTTCTTTCATGGTTCGGCGTCCCTTTTGGCTCGATACTTCAACTAAAGCAGGACATGCTGCGTACATTGTTTATGTTGGTCTGTTTGATAGTATGCCCCTAGGAAAGATATACCCTGTTTAGGTTGTTAATGTGATTAGCGGTTTTAAAAACTAGGTTTCATCTTTTTGATTGTAAAAGGCGGTTGGATTTGATAATGGTTCAGTTCCTGGAAGCACAGACGAAGAGGAATTGCGCATAATATTTGCAGACCTAAGAGAGCAACTTGAGATTATGATAATCTGCATCATCTTTATCTTCATCTCCTTTTTGAATTAATAATGGTGGGATGAGAGTGCTTCTCATGTTTCAGGTAAGAGTAGAGTTGTAGAACTATGGGGACCTCATATTTCATCATATAAGTTAAATAAAGAGGACACAAAAGAAATGTTTTGCCTCAAAAAGGAGCGGTTGTCTAGTCCACTGGCAGTTGGAGAACCAATTTCAATGATATAAAGTTTATTGACATGATATTCTACTTTGACACATAAAACGATGGTGGTTATTTGTTATTTTAGTTTGATGATGTTGCAGATGTTATACAGATAAGACAGTTATGCTGGATTTGTGCCTCTCTGGGTCTGAAGTTCATTTTTCTTTTAAGCATAACTATAGTTGCTATAATAAGGGTTTGGAGATAGACTCAAGCCCAATGTATCTTAGAATGGGGTCTCTGCATCAATGGAAATGTGTGATATTTGTTGATAGTCTACTTTATATCCTGAAGTGACTTTATTAGTACACCTCTGATTTCAAGAAAATAACTTTGTGCTTACTTTTCTTTTTAATATTGTACCGTATCTTCTAGATTCAAGCACAGGACATTCGTGTTGGTAACATTGTATGGCTTCGTGAGAATGATGAAGCACCGTGCGATCTAGTTTTGCTCGGAACGTCTGATCCACAGGGACTCTGCTATATAGAGGTAATGAATGAACCTTTCTTGTGCCTAAATGAAAACTTGAGCAGCTTTGACTTTAGCCAGGGTGGATCCTCTAGTTTTGTTCCTCTTCTATGTTATGGTTAGATGTTAAGCAGATATTAGTGCTGTGCTATCTGTGCGAAAGAATTGGTGTGCGACTCATTAACTGTTGAGCATGCCTGAGAGGGATGATAGACTGCAAACCTAGGTTTTACAGCACATACGCTAGTATGAGGATAGATTAGAATAAAATGTGCTAATAACTTTAACGTTCAAGCTAAAACATGTAAAATCATGAGTCAAATAATTCATCTAGGTCAGCTGTCCAGTCTATAATCTATTTAAGAAAATAGTTTTAACATCAATCAGTTACCATCCTTGGCACTTGGTTTTGGGCATTGTGCTAAACCAGTCAGTCGCCACTTAGATTTCTCCGGCATTTGGTTTACATCTTGCCACTGAGTGCTTTTGGTCATCTTTTCCAAATATATAAATTTCCATGAGAATTATTATTAGCATATTGATGTGAATAGAGAAATATGGTGCAGTCCATCTAATTTTGTTAGTAACACTGCTTTTGTGCTTGTGTGAATTCCATGTCCTTTCAAAAGATTATTTAGTCTCTTGTAACATGTGCAGACAGCTGCCCTTGATGGTGAAACCGATCTAAAGACAAGGGTTGTACCTGCTGCTTGCATGGGAATCGATCCTGAACTGTTGCACAAAATCAAGGCAAGAATGTTACCTATATTTTGGTGAACCTAATAAAGCAACATCCTGGTTGTTTATCCTGGCTAATATTATCAAAGGGATCTTCAACAGGGTGTTATTGAGTGCCCCAATCCTGATAGGGACATCAGAAGATTTGATGCTAACCTTCGATTACTTCCTCCATTTCTTGATAATGATGTGTGCCCTTTAACCATAAAAAACACCATTCTTCAAACATGCTACTTGCGGAATACAGAGTGGGCTTGTGGAGTAGCTGTTTATACAGGTGTGTTGGCTAGAACAACTTTACTGCTCAGTATTTTTTTTTAATTCTTTGTTTCTTTGTATTTGGCTTGTTAAGAGAAAGGATGAGAAAGATGGGTAGAGATGCGTGCATGTGCCTGTGCATGTTTGCGTGCGCGTGTGCGTGCAGAGAGAGAGAGAGAGAGAGAGAGAGAGAGAGGGAGGGAGGGTGGGATGACATCAAGTTGTGATGACCTGGACTGGATAGACATGCCAAATCTGGAAGACAGCTTGCTGCATCACAGTTAGCCAGTTAAGTATCAAAATGAACGAGTAACTAAGAGCAGAATCTAGATTAATTTGAAATTAGAGAAGGTCCACCATTGCTACAGTGAAGGCAAGCACTGGAGGTTCAAGAAAAGATCTGTTGAAGGTGCTTGGCGGATAGAAGATATCACGATAAAGATACTTCATGATGTATTCAAGTTTAAAAGAAGAAATGGATAGGCAAGACTGGAAATTATGTGGCTATGTGTGTTTTTAGCTACATATAGGCATGTGGTAAAAGCATGCACTCTTTTGTGAGTTCATTCGTCATATAACTCTTTTTCTCCAACTCTTTGGTTGGGGAAGTAGCATTAGGATGACAATGCTATTGGTGTTTGCTTCTTTTTACTGTCTTCTTTGGGGTTTTGTGAGGAATGATGTGCTGGAAAGGGAAGTTTCCAATGATAGTCTAATGATTGTAAGTTAAAAGCTGGAGAACTTGGTTTTCGTGGATACACGTATTGTGGCAGAATCTGAGAGAGTTCTAATGACATACGCATTGACATGATTGTTTTCTTTGTCACATAAATAATAACTGTTAATGCCTCATCATGAAGGTTGCAATTAAGGTGCATATTTCTTTTTGATTTATTGCTTCAGGTAATGAAACAAAGATGGGTATGAGCAGAGGTGTACCAGAACCTAAGCTTACTGCTGTAGATGCCATGATTGACAAGTTGACTGGAGCCATATTTATCTTCCAAATAGTCGTCGTAATGGTTTTGGGGATAGCTGGTAATGTATGGAAGGACACAGAAGCAAGAAAGGTCAGTGAGATCAACAAGGCTCCTACCATGTACTTTCTTGTTGATTGATTTTCGAGTTATACGGTGAACTTCTTTTCCTGGAAAACTTCTACATGTCATTTGTTGGGACATCTATTTGCTTTGTGATTCCACTGTTTTGGTTCCACATTTTAATTATCTTATTTCCTGCACTGCAAAGTTAAAGTACTTTCATAAGTATCGGTTTTTAAAACTTTGTACTTCAGAGTAATAGTGCATGGCTGAAGAATAAGTACATATTAAAGCAGGTAGAAAGATATCAAACTAAATGCCAGACTCATTAGCTAAGATCATAAATATCTTATTGAATTAAGATCTAGCAATAAAACTCCTGAAGGATACAGTGTAGTCTTTCATAATGTTCTGGAAACTGTGGAAGATTTCCTGGAAAAATTAAACATATTTTAAAGCCAAGCTGTTGGAACTATCTTCTTGACCTTTGAGTTTTTTTTTTTCCAAGTTTCTAGTCATAAGCAATGGGATTTGGTAAAAACTAATTGTGTAGCCTTAAAATCTACTAACAATAGACAAGTGAGGTGCTTTCTGAGTTTATGCACATAAATATTCAGTGATTTAATATAATGGAAATGGTTATATGCTAATCTTCAAATGCTTTGACTTTGTGATCTGACGCCAAAACTGTGACTTATATAGGAAGAGGCTCTGGAATGTAGCTCTTGTTTGGTTTTTCCTATTATGCCTCTTGAATTTTTTTTCCTTAGTAAACTTAATTCCCTTATGTTTAACTGCAAATTTGCAGCATAAGCTGATTTTGTGTTTCCTTCTTTTTGGGTCCTTTTTTGGTGAAGCAATGGTATGTCATGTATCCACACGAAGGTCCCTGGTATGAGCTCTTGGTCATACCTTTGCGGTTTGAACTTCTTTGTTCCATCATGATTCCCATATCTATTAAGGTGAGATCTCAAGATTATGACTGAAAAATCAAGAAAATTTCTTCTTTTATCATAGCATTTTGATCTTTGTTATTGGAAGTTGACCTATTGCAAGAAAGGTAACTTTAACTATTAGCAAAGGAAATATGATGTGGCATAAAGAAAAAATAGTTCTATTTTATGTTATCATTCTTTCTCTTGACAGTCCTTGCAAATTAAGTCTGGACTCTTAAGGAGTCTTGCAGCAGTTTTTCTGCACATTATGCAGACATAAAGATTGGTTTTCCATCAAATCGTAATGGAAAACTCATCTAATTATAGCTTGTAAGGCTGCTATTTACATTCGCACAAACAGCTGAAGTCTATGGATTTAGTGATTAATGAAATGAATACTCGTTAGAGAGGTGATCAAAGTCTTGATAAAGTATTAGAGGCTTCTACCTGACTCAGTGCAGGTGGTTGCTCTGGTAGTAAAGATGGAAGTTTGTTGCAAATGCTTAGAGTTGCTTAGTGGTTAGTGCTGGAGCTGGAACTAACTTTTTTAATCAAACCACTTAATTTTTGCTATGCATGGGCAATTGAGCTACTATGTCAACCTTGACTGAATCAAATGATTTTGCTGGTAATGTGCAGCTTTACATAACAAAAAGAGAGAGGTAGCTTGGCCTAATATCCTGTGCTCTATTTCAAGCTGGAGATTACAGAAGTGTTTTAGAGAAATTCTGCACTAAAAGAGCTTCAGATAAATTAGTAACTTCGAGACATTTGAAAAACTTTTGGCAGGTGTCTCTGGACCTTGTGAAAAGTCTGTATGCAAAGTTTATTGACTGGGATCAGAAAATGGTTGACCAGGAAACTGGTATCGCTGCCCATGCTGCAAAGTAAGTTGTTTAACTTAAGAAACCTGTATTAGAGTTTGGCATATCTTGAAAGCGGTTTTATGTAGCAAATGTTTTGTCTCCCCTTGGCAGCACAGCAATAAGTGAGGACTTGGGTCAAGTTGAGTACATTCTGACTGACAAAACTGGAACGCTCACTGAAAACAAGATGATTTTTAGAAGATGCTGCATCAGCGGCAAATTTTATGGAAATGAAACTGGGGATGCCTTGAAAGGTTCTGATTCTGTCAAAGCATGCGACATCTTTCATTTTATGTGTTCATTCAAAGCATGCGACATCTTTCATTTTATGTGTTCATTCTTTTGAGTCCTTGGAGCATTAGCAGTTAAAATTCTTGTTGCCATTTTGTACACGAAAACAATCAAAGTAAAAATGACATTCTCTAGGTACTTAGAACCATTAGTGGGGATTGCCATTGGTATTTTTTGTCCAGTGAGGTCAGCGAACTTGCTTGCGTATTTTTGGTCCAGGAGTGGAGTCATACACTTTTTTTTTTTTTTTTTTTCTGGATCCGGGTTACCATTAAGTCTGGTCCACTTTTTTTCAGGGAATTGGGTGCATTCAATAGTAAACCTGCTTAGTTAATTATAAGAAAGAAATGCCATTGGCTCTACTTTTCCAGTTCGTTAAAACTAATAGTCCTTGCAATTGCAATGAGATTGATGCATCAACAGGCCTAAAGGATTTTCCTCTTCAAGTTGCTCGAAAACTAAAAGGGAGGGGAAATGGGAAATGATGTTTCTGGTTACTCAACATAAATTGACAGACTAGCTGAGGGCAAAGCGAAAATTCATCACTACCTTTTTCGAGAGATGACATTGTCATGAGTGATCGAGTTTCTCCTGATACAAGTTTTTTTTGTTAATGTATTTCTTTAATTTAGTTTCTTTCAATTGGACTTATCAAGTGGGCTGGTGGCCGATAGGTAAAAGATTACCGATTTGATATAAACACACAAGCTACTCTTTTCATCTGATTCACATTGTTTTTGACATTCGACAGCAATAGCCCAGAATGTTACGAGTTGCTTCTGTGGAGTACTGTTTCATTAGCATAGAAGTAGCATTGCCTGCTAAATAAAATTCTATCCTTGGTTGAAAGCATTGGGTGGCTTTGTTACAAAAAGTCTAGACCTGCATGTATATATGCATATATGTGGCTTGTAATACACAAGCAGAGCGCTGGCTATCACCATTTTGTATAATGTGTTTAAATCAATACTCTGTGCCTTTATGGCTCATGGAAGGATATAGGGTCCTGACATCTAATTTTGTCCTCCTTGATATATAGCACTGCTCCATTTCTTTCATTATTTAATTTATTATTTGAGTTATTAAATGGAAGTGTGCCCTATACTGAGAGTTGGAAGGTAGAGAAGATGTTGCCACGTTTAGATTTAAATGCTCGCACGTCACCTATTTCAATTCCTAATTGTTAGTGGTAAAATCACCTAATTCAGTTCCTAAATATTCCTGTTAATGTAATTTTTGATTCAATCAACGTGATGATGTGGGATCTTACAGTTAAGTCATAGAGGTAATTTATAGCATTTGAAGCTACTTGTTTTATCAGTTGGAGATTATTTCCATAGTTTGTACAGCAATGTAGAATTACCATGCCTAATCAAAACTGCAAACTGATGTTTTGCTTGAATCTCATGTAGTCACCATCTAGTATATTTGATCACTTACTGTGACCAGCTTTACTCTTATAACTAGTTTTCTTCTTGTATACAGACTTGGAACTGCTTAATGCTATTGATTCTGGCTCTCCAGATGTTATTAGGTTTCTAACAGTTATGGCAATATGCAACACAGTTATCCCTGTGCAAAGGTGATCCCAACTTCTTTCTGGCCAGATGCTTTTTCATATCTGCAGTTATTTATTTTAGTGGCAACTCACCATATAGATACCATTTGGACATGTGTATCATGTATTTCTGCTACAGTTTTTTTTTTTTTTATTTGGTAAAGATCTGCTACAGGTTTTTATGGTTCCTTTGCTTCTATTTTCTTGCTGCAGTAAAACTGGAGCAATCTCATACAAGGCACAATCTCAGGATGAAGATGCTCTTGTTCATGCTGCTGCAAAACTGCTTATGGTTCTAGTCAATAGGAATGCAAATATTCTTGGTACCAATCATTTTCTTCTGTCTTTTGTACTCTGCATAGTCATCTATGTTTAATTAAAATGACTTTTCGTCTATATTGTATCTTGCAGAGATTAAGTTCAATGGAATAGGTATCCGTTATGAGGTATTGGAAACTCTAGAGTTCACATCTGATAGGAAAAGGATGTCCATAGTGGTGAAAGACTGCCAGAATGGAAAGATATTTCTGTTGACCAAAGGAGCAGATGAAGCAATATTTCCTCACGCCAATACTGGTTAGCCCCATCATGTGTTAGAACTTGTCAGATGAAAAGAGTTGTTTGGATGTTTATATGTGTTGTTTATTGATTTTGAGGGACCATTTCTGGTTATACCATACTCAATCATATAAAAGTACTCCACTGCCTATCAGACATTGAAAAAATTGCAACTTGTTCTAGTAAGTGTATTCTTTGGTTAGAATTTCTCCGGTTAGAGGTCAAGGATTTTTTGTTTTTGTTTTCTTTAAATATTTTCAGACTTTTGAGTGTCCTTAGGAGCAGGGAGATATTGTTTTTCTTTTGATTAGTGGGTTTGGTTGTATTTCAACCTCAAGTAATTGTATACTCTTTTCCTTTTGATGGTATGATTCTTCAGGAATTTAAAATGGTAGCAGTTTTCAGGGGAATGCTATTGAATCTTCTAGGTTGGAATGTGATGATTTCAGCACATGTCATCTACCTTGTGCTGATAACACCTGCTTCTTATTTGAGGATTTGCGCTCATTGATGAATTTAAAAGTTTCCTTTTCAGATGCCACATCAACTTTCAGTATAATCTTAAAAAAAGTATCCTTTTTTTTTGTACAAATGGAGCTTTTTGCGTGCAACCGGTGGCTGGATTACCTGGTGCATGCTTCAAAATGCTACTTTTGCAGTGTTGGAAATTCTACAAAAATAGCCAAATTGAAAGTATACCTGTTTGCCTGATTTTGGTATTGATTTCAGTGAGAATTTGACCTAGGGATCAATATTACGGGCACTTGCTTTGTCATTTAAGATTCAGTAGATGTAAGGTAACTTTGTCAGACTGAAATAGCTAGTTATGGTGCTCTTACATCTTTTACCTTACACCCTGAAAACCAAGAAAGATACATCAGAGGAGTGTCAATGGTGCAATTTGTAGGTTTCTTAATTGTGAGTTCATAAATTTTTGACAACTTTATTTATTTTCCAGGGCAACAAACAAGGACCTTTGTGGAAGCTGTTGAACAATATTCTCAACTGGGTTTACGCACTTTATGCTTGGCTTGGCGTGAACTAATGGCTGATGAATATCATGAATGGTCTCTATCATTTAAAGAGGCTAGCAGTACATTGGTTGATAGGGAGGTATATGATACACTAACTATTATTCTGTTATTTTCCTGTCATACATAACCTTTCTGGCTTTTTCTTAGATAGTGTACCTTAATTTCCTGAAATAATTGGATTTGCAGTGGAGAATAGCGGAGGTCTGTCAAAGAATTGAACATGATTTTGAAGTTCTTGGAGTCACCGCAATAGAGGATCGTCTTCAGGTGACTATTGATGTGTCTTGTGGGATGTTCTGAATCTACACATACTTTTCCTCTTTCAGAGGGCTCTATTTTCCCATGCTCTTTCTAATATGGCTTTAGGATGATGTTGTATTTAAACAATGATATATCTTACATTACTACTCAGGATGGTGTACCGGAAACAATTGAGACACTCAGAAGAGCAGGAATAAATTTTTGGATGCTTACTGGTGACAAGCACAATACTGCCATACAGATTGCACTGTCTTGCAACTTCATATCTCCAGGTTGATTGATTTTCTTTTGTGTTTCAGTTCATAATGTGCTGGAGAACAAGGAAGATAGAATCTAACAGCAGAATCTATGCTTTCCTGACTTCCCTTGCTTTCCATCTCTGACAGAGCCCAAGGGTCAGCTTCTTCTAATTGATGGGAAAACCAATGACGAAGTTTGTAGAAGCTTAGAAAGAGTTTTGCTCACAATGAAGATAACTTCCTCAGAACCTAAGGTAAAGTTTATGGACTTCATGTGGTAAATCATGTGGTTTAATATATGTCACCTTACCACTTTCTTAGTTCAGTCAATTCTCTCTTGCCATGTCTTTGTATAGTATTTTGATGGTGTCATATTATATGCGAAAAAAATAGCTTTTGATTGTCTTAATCGAATGTTTCTTGACGATAGATACTTGCCATTGGCAAGGCTTAAACTGAGAAGGTTGAATTAGGTTGGATATTTTTGGTCATAGTACTTGTATCACTGGGAATCTTTTGTTGTGCTTATGTGTGACATATATTAAGTAGGGTGAATTTCATTAGAGGTCACTAAGAGGGTGAAATGCTAGCATGTAATTATTTTGAAGGAGCCATATGGCCTTGACTTTGCACGTTCACATATGTAGGAATGCAATTTTTTGAAGAGCGTAGCCATTTAGATCGGTGCTCAATCCTAGCTTTCAATATTTGACCTCTTTCTAGTAGTCTTATGGGAGCTTTAGGGTGATTGGTCTTGTAGGAGCTTTGGGTTGATCTACATCCAGTGGGCCTCTCTCTAGCAATTAAGTTATCTATTCCTGGCAAAGTTCTAGAATAATGGGTACTATCACCGCGATTAATTCAATACTAGACACCTGTTAGCATTCCAGCCTGTGAAGTATCAAAACTTCTGGACTTCCTTGACAATTTTTGGGTTGGTTTTTCCTGCGGCCACAAGTGACAAACAAGCACAGACAAAAAGTACATTTTCTGTATCCGTTCTAGAACAATGCCCTTATTGCTTCTTGAATAATCTCCTTGTTGGTCTAGACTGCCTCTAATCATTCATCTGGATGAAATGAAATGATGATATAATGTGTTAAACCACTCAGCTGTTTGTCACTTTCTACACCTGACACCTATAGTTTCAAGCCCAAGTTATTTGTTCAATGGATCTGCTTGAGTGCAAATATATTAATGTGACTGTTGGTTTTCGGTAACCAGTTTTTCCCTTGAATTAGGATGTGGCATTTGTTGTTGATGGATGGGCTCTTGAAATTGCTCTGACATATCATCGGAAGGCTTTCACTGAGTTAGCCATATTGTCAAGGACAGCTATCTGTTGCCGGGTGACACCATCACAAAAAGCTCAGGTAATTCTACTGAAAAGTGTCTATATTTGGTGTTAGATTATGACGGAAGGCTTGGGTACTTGGTAATGGGTTTTGATTTTGATTTTATGTTTTTCGATTATGTAATTGATGTTATTTTACCAGAAATTTGCATCTCTCTTTATTTGCATATGATCTCATAGCAGATTAGAGAATCATTAGCTTTTTGTCACATGATAGAATAGCAGATCAGAGAGTCACTGGTAGATAGTTTGTTTAATACAAACTGACCTTATTCGCTGCCTAAGAACTTTGCTATTTAATAAATTTTAGATGTGGTAATAAGATGGGGAAATTAAGGGTATGGAGCATGTTAGGCAATGTGCTCTATATACAGTGTGAGCCTGTCTCTCAGTAGTTTGCAACCTTTGGACAAACGGTTGTCTAACATGGTAATGGAGCAAAGATTAAGAGTCTAAATTCTCGTTCTCATCTTTATCTTGCCTCTGTTCTAATTATCGTGTTATGTTTTCACTTGTCTGTTCGACATAGTCACATACATGTTTCACCTGTAAGGCTTAACTAACATTTGATGGCATGTGGTAAAAATATGTTAGATGTACACTATGGGTCCATTTTCATGACAGCTTAAGCCTTGAGGACCAATGGTTGTCTACTAGTACAGAAGGTTTCACTCCTTTTAAGTTGTTGACTTTTAGCATCATCAAATAATTTAAATTTGCAGGGAACTCCTGTAGCTCTGGCTTCTGCTGGTCCTCTGAATTTCATTTGGATCTGTCTAAAGCTGTTTTGAAAACATCGACATGAGTATCATGATGGGAACTTCAAAAATGATATATAGCAACAAAGCTTTATCTTTGTTGATTATTGCGTTTATCCTCTATTAGAGTAGGATGATCATCATGATGGGGTTAGTACATGACTTGAAGTTGCTTTTTGAGAACTGAACACTTTCAAGATCGGACATAGAAAGTGCAAGTGATGTTTGTTTTTTTTTTTTTGCAAGAGATGTTTACTCTTCATAATATTGTGGTAACTGTGAATTAGTTTTCTTTTTTTTTTAGTAATGTTAATTACTGTATCTTACACTTGTACATGATTTTAAAATTATGATGCTGGTATGGTAAAAGCCAAAATTACTTCTATGAATGCTTAAAATATATCTAACCACTAATTACTATTGTTGTTCCTTTTGTCGTAAATATACATATTCAGTGACATTACGTGTCATATCTTGTGTTCCTCATGCAGCTTGTGCAACTCTTAAAATCATGTGAGTACAGAACCTTGGCCATTGGAGATGGTGGAAATGATGTCAAGATGATTCAACAAGCTGACATAGGAGTTGGCATTAGTGGCAGAGAAGGACTACAGGCAGCTAGGGCTGCTGATTATAGCATTGGGAGTAAGTATTGCAGCCCATGTCCAATGTTCAATCTTTTCTGGTTTGGATGTTTGCATTGACATCACATCATTTATACTTTTTGTTTATGGCTATAAATACATAGAATTTGTGGTCATTAGGAGAAACAGTGTTGCTAATTCAGAGAATAGATTCCTATTGGACTTTTCTTGTTGAAAATGCCGAAAGATTTTGGGTTCTACGGGCTGGACCGCTGGTACTACAAACCTTATTAAATGTATTTAGTTGGTATTTCTTCTGTGGAAACTGACCTTTGCTGTAGATAATTGTGACCCTATGCAGTCTCAGTTCTATGCATTAGTAATTGTGTAGCAGCACTTTTATTAGCTAACCATAAAGAAGTCCACATTATTCCGATGGAGAGACCGGTTTGCTGGAAAGGTCTACCTTTAGTAATGGAATAGTAGGATGGTCTGTGAAAGTGGGGAGATGGTTAGATCTAAATCTTCTCTCTGAAATTAAATGGGGATGACCAGCATACATATATAGGTCTAGTCAACAAACTTCATGTTCCAGGATATCCTTTCATCTGGCTCAACCTTTGAAATACTTTATTTTTGGGATTATTCTTTGAGAATACGTGGCATGTATTGTTGTTTAGTTTCCTCTGTGCTTGCTTCCATGGGACTTATAAATGTTGACTTTTCTGACTGCCGTCTACAGAGTTCAAATTTCTGAAAAGATTGATACTGGTTCATGGGCGATACTCCTACAACCGAACAGCATTTCTCTCGCAGTATTCTTTCTATAAATCATTACTAATATGTTTCATCCAAATCTTGTGAGTTCCCATTTTGGTTCCTCTCTCTCTCTCTCTCTCTCTCTCTCTGCGCGCTATGCGAGCACACCTTATGCTTGTACCTGTTGTTCTAACACAAACACACTACCAGTTTCTCCTTCATTTCAGGCATTTCTGGAACCAGTCTTTTCAACTCAGTCAGCTTGATGGCCTTTAATGTTTTCTACACCAGCATCCCTGTCTTAGTTAGTGTACTTGACAAAGATGTTGGTGAAGAGACTGTTATGCAGCATCCACAAATTCTTTTTTACTGCCAAGCGGGGAGGTGTGTCCTCAATATGTTATGAGATCATGAGTATAGACTTTTACTCTCTTTTGGCTCTTGGTGCAGAAAATCTTCTTTAACGTCACTTCTTGAAACAGGCTTCTGAATCCTAGCACATTTGCTGGATGGTTTGGACGATCGCTTTTTCATGTAAGTGCAGATTTAGACCGTTTCTTGCTCTGTGGTTTTACTTTTTCAGAAAGATTAGCTGAGCGCAGATTTTTTTCTCTTATTCAACAGAATTGAATAATAGTTATGTTGATCTAATTATAGGGACAGCTTATGGTGACCCCCTGAACTTTGGGAAAAATATCTGAGTTGCCGTTGTATGAGTATGGAATTCATAATTTCAATATGGAATTCTAGTATATATGAGTCCCCTTTTCATTGCCCTTAAGTGAAACAAAGTCATGGCTATCTGATTGCACACTGAGAAGATCGTCTTTGGATATACGATAGTCATTTGCCAGCTCCATTCTTAGGAAGGCGAAATATTTAAGTAACGCATTTTAGTCTGTTAGAGGATTGTGCCTCGTGTGGAATAAAGAAATTGGACTTTACACAATTTGACTAATTGCTGGCTGTTGCTTGTTATTCTGTGTTTAATGAATGTGGATTGTAATTGCAGGCGGTTGTCGTATTTGCCATCAGCATACATGCATATGCTTTTGAGAAGAGTGAAATGGAGGAGGTATCTATGGTGGCCCTCTCTGGATGTATATGGTTGCAAGCCTTCGTGGTGACACTGGAGACAAAGTAAGCTTCCCGATTCACCGCTTTGCTACTATAAGTTCGGCTTCTTCTGATACCTCATGTTCCCTAGTGAAAAAGTCAATACGACTTCATGCTGAGTTATTTATTATGCACTTTCTTCCTTAACTGCTTGTCAATTGCTAACTCCTTAAACTTCGATTGCAAATGCAGCTCATTCACAATGTTGCAACATCTCGCCATATGGGGAAATTTGTTTGCATTCTACATCATCAACTGGATGTTAAGTGCCATCCCTACATCAGGGATGTACACGATAATGTTCCGGTTGTGCCAACAACCATCTTACTGGCTAACTATGTTGGTGAGTAATCGTTTTGTTGATGCATGTTTCATTTGGGCTCAATAATCTTTCTTTTGAGCAGTCAAGTATGGTGATGCCATTCTACAGATGAGGATTAATTGGGCTTTGGTAATTGCACGGAATTAAGATGATATGGCGGCGGTGACAATAACTACATTGCATATTTTCACCATACAATTTTCACCATATCTCCACCATACCCAAGCAATATGATCTGGAAAAGTGCAAATGAACCAAAATGCACTCTTGATGCTAGATTAAGGTTGCATGCGTTTTTCCTAACCAAACAAGGATTTTTTTTTCTTTTGGTTCATTTTGCAGGTCATAGTTGGAGCAGGAATGGGTCCTATTCTAGCTCTGAAGTATTTCAGATACACATACAGACCTAGTCAGATCAATAAACTCCAGCAAGCGGAACGCATGGGGGGGCCGATTTTGTCCCTGGGAAACATTGAACAACAGCCGAGGCCGACGGAGAGAGACGTTACTCCATTGTCAATCACTCAACCCAAGAACAGAAATCCAGTGTACGAGCCTTTGCTTTCGGATTCTCCCAATTCCACCAGGAAGTCTTTTGGGACTGGAACCCCCTTCGATTTTTTTCAGCCGCAGACTAGACTGTCTTCGAGTTACTCACGAAACTGTAAGGACAACTAGAGATGACCATTCTTTTTTCTTCTTCTATCCTATCAGAACTTGTATAGTACCGGCATAACGAACTTTAGTATGGAGATATTAGAGTTTGTATCATAGAAGGAACACTTGTACCATGATTTTACGAATGATCAAAAGGTATATTTTTTCTGCTAATGTCTGAGGACAGCACTCGATCGTGCTTATCATATAGCCTCGATGGTTTTCTTAATTGTGTAACAAATAATATGGATGAATTGGGAGTGACCGCATGTTATGTATTAGGTTCCTAACTACGCCTGAAGTTTACCAGTTGTTACCGTTCCGCTTTAGTCTTTACCAGCTTAAAAGAAGTTACTAAAGGCGTGCATGTTTGTATTTCTTTTTTTTGTTCATGAACAGATTTTCTGTTTTTTTGTTCCTGAACAAAAAAGAATAGAAACGCGTTTGTTTGCGTTTTTGTTCAAAAACCCGTTTTTTTCCTAAACAAAATTAGAACAGAAATAAGAAACAAAAAAAAAAAATGTTTTTTTCGTTAAAACACTTTTGAAGAATAAATTTTCTCTCATCTCTTTTCTTCTCTTTTTTTTTTTCTTCTTTTTTTCTTCTTTTTTCTTGGCCGGTCACCGGCCTTGGCCATGGCCGGCGACCGGCGATCAAGGGCCCACGACCTTGCCGGAGGGTCGCCGCCCCGGCGAGGCTCGGCCTCGCCTTGGCCGGGCGAGCTCGAGCTCGCCCTCCGTAGAGCAAGGCCGAGCTCGCCTAGCCACCGGCGAGCTCAATCTCACCCGGCCAAGGCAAGGCCGAGCCTTGCCGGCGCGGGGCGAGGCTCAGCGAGCTCGGCCTCGCCCAGATCCGGCGAGGCCGCCGTCCCTCGTCGGCCAATGGCGGCGCGCGGCGACCGGCCAAAAGAAGAAAAAAAAAAAAAAAAGTAAAAAGAAAGAGAAAAATAAAGGAAAAATAAAAAAAAATATTAAAAAATAAAAAAAAAAAAAAATTTACCAAACGTGTTTCTATTCATTTTTTATTCCCTAAACAAGTTTACCAAACGCGTTTTTGGTCAAAAATTGTTCCCTGAACAATTTTTGAACAAACATAAATAAACGCGCCCTAACTGTAGACAGGTTAGAAATTACCTCTCTCATTGCTAAGTTACTAAAAGGAATGAAATAATAGACACTTATAGGTACTTTCCAGACGTAAAACTCTTACTGGTCGCTGCGAAAAGTACGTATCAATCCCAGAATGAGACGATTGAAATTGGTAATTCTTGGATTTTAGGAAGGGAGTCGGTGAAATATGTTGCCTAGCACATGGGCAAGAATAGATCTGTGAGACGGATGAGTTGGATTTGGATTGAGTCGGAAATGATCCGACCCAAATTAATTCATTGAACCTATTTTGGTTAATTTTCATGCGATGCAGATCTCAATATCCAACTTATATTTAATTTATATTGTTAAAACGTTTTCATATTTAACTCTATCTAGAAAAAAAATTAATATCCAAATTATGGGGAGAGTGCAAAGTGACCGAATGCCAAATCAAATGAGGGGGGGAGAGAGAGAGAATTATAGACATGAGTTAGGATGAAAATAGGCTGTGAACACCTATATTATTTTGAATGATCATAACCCATCTAGTGAATACAATTAATCCATATAACAAATTAACTTATCAAATGAGAATTAAAGAATGGATTATATGGGGTTGGATCTAGTTATAACTGGATCGAACCGGTCTTTGGGCCTATTTTCTAATTTGAGTTCAGGCCAATTCGAACTACTGGACCTCAAATGCTCCGGCCAAGACCTATCCAGAATAAATTTTAAATCAAAAAGCCTCTTTTTTTTTCTTTTTTTTTTTTTTTGGAGAAGCCAACGCCCATAAGTATGGACCATAAGACCTCTTTGATCACACATCAAACGGCCCGAAAACAATGCGATGTTAGGGTGAGATCTGGGAAAAGAGAAAAGGAGGAGAGGGAGGGGTTGGTGTTGTTTTCAAAGCACGTCAAAGAGCGGACTTTTGAGGCCGAAAATGGCCTCAAAGGCCTTCAGCCTTTGGAAAGCTCTGAATGAGAGTAATCACGGGCCAAGAGACTCCATCCAGATGAAGAAATACGCCCCTTGTCTGCTATTTGATTTTATGTAGAAGTCTTAAAGTTCGAGCTATAGAAGCACGGGACCTTGGCCCGGATGGGTTGACTACTCTACTTAAGGTCAAGCTATAGACCGGGCTGAGAAAAGTCACGCCCAGTCTTTTCCCATAGGGCCGAAAGATCCCCCTAGGCCCCGCCCAGCCCGCCTGGCCCCTTTGCACCTGTTCCGCCTCCAAGGCAAGGCCAAATGTATGCAGCTGAAGGTCCTAAATTATGCGAGGATCGGACGTCTAATCTGAAAAAATCTCGAGCAAGACTTCTTGAGTGGATTGATACCTGTTTAAATACTCAATCCATAGACATCAAATATGTAATACTCCTCGTCCACCGGACGGCAACCTTCTAATATCATCTGGTAATAACAATTTGCAGTCAAATCAGCAAGGGAAGGAAAACATAAAAGTAACCAATAATGAGTGCCTTTTTCGGAACTACATGGTGTGCTTTATCAACTAACATGTACTCTGAGTTCAACTGGCAAACCTGTCCACCTCTCTACCTATATATGTATATATACGAGTATGTGAGAGTTTACTTCAATATTGCCAAACACGCCCATGGAACTCGTCAGGAATTGGAGTTTTGTCTCTGCCGGTATCCTAGAATCTGCAACAATACATAATTGCTCATTGAAAGGACCATTCATAAACATCCTAGGAGAATATAGTAGCAGAAGCATGAGGTTACTGATAAATGGTGCCAGAAAATTAAAAAAAAAAAAATTAACATGAAGCTCCATTGTGGCATTAACTTACCAGATAGTCATTGATGGATCCATTGTCTGCAATTATCCCTGCAAGCGTTGCTTCCTTTTCCAGAGTTTGCAGCTCAGCCTTATGTGGATCAACAACAGGGAGAACATTTTCACGTTCACTTGCTGAGGATAAAAGATTCAGGCTCGGTCCTTGACGGCTGATGTTATGGTTCCCTTTGACCACCAATATTTCAACTTCTTCAGCTTGCAAAGGTGTTTTGTGAGCAACATACTGCAGAGTAAAAGAACTCATCTTTCAGAAAGAAAGGAGACGAGTGGCCCAAAAAAATAGACTACAACATTCTACAATGCATAGATTGCATAAGGATGTCAGATTTTCATTCACCTCCAAGCCCCAACCCAGGAAAAAGAAAAAGAAGACAAACTGAATCTTAAGTTATCCATTGAAATATTCCACTGAGAGTGCGTTCTTGAAGTCAGCACTATTTATGCACTCTTTTTAGAGCTCTCCTGGCCCAAAAATATGATTCTGAGAATAGGTGAATTTCAAAATAAACGAAAAATGAGAGCTTAAAAGCATCATATCATCTATGATTGCAAAATTGAACTTCACTAAGCTTGTGACATTTTTACTAAGCACAAATGCGGATATTGAAGACAAATTGGGTGCCTGTAATTGCTTGTTGAATTTTTACTTTAAGTCACCATCTGAACATTGCGTAATTAAGAAGTCAAACAAACACCTATCTCCAGATGCAGGTCCCTAGCAAATCATAGACATAATTACAACAATCTTGATGAAAGAATACCCCAAATAATACACTACTGCAGGAAGTGTGAAAAAATAATAATTGAATCATATCTGCAATTCCAGGAGAAAATCTTACATCACATAGATGTTTAATTGACAGACTCCGCCTGCTGCAGAGGTAGGGCTGCTTCAGAGTTGGAGTACTTTCTTTATCCAAAGAAACAAGCATGAAATATACCTCTAACTGTACAAAAAAGAATCCAAAGTGAGGAGGACCGTAATGACACAGAAAGGGAAAAGATGTTCACCATACTTGACTACTTCACTAGTTGTGAATCTAAAGACCTAGGATGGTTTCTCTTTTATGTACTCTGTGAGTGTACTTCAGATAGAAAAACTACATATCACATGGGCAAAAATCCTCTGTGCTGTGGATTTATCATTGACTTTTGACAAAGTTTGATTGCGTAAAGATTACCTCATTATTTTCCCCTAAACTCTTGAGGTACTCAACCAGCTTGGATAACCGCATGTTCTTAGAGTGCTTGTTGTTACCATTTATGCCACCATGTCTTGTGTGACTTCTTGTACCACCCCTACCCCAAGCAAGCACTTCTGGGTTCCATCCAGGCCCAGGAGAAATTCCTCTGGTATCTCTGGTTGCTTCCAAATCATTATCCGGGCATTCAACATCAGCTGATGAAGACGGTAATGATGAACGCGGTCCTGTCCTTTTTCTCCGACGTCTCTGCCTAACTTCAGTACCACGTTCATCAGCGGAAGATGAATCTTTGCCGCCATTACTATCATGCTCATCTTCATTGTCTTCAGAACCTTGATGATCAGTTCCCCGAGAATTCCGTCTTCTCCTAGTAGAAGGCCTTAGATTCCGCTGTGGTCTTCCCATTCCAATACCTGCGTCTTTACCCAGCGAGCGTCTTTTGACAAGTGCTTCAGACTGCCGTTGAAGAATTTGAGCAATGGATGCTTGAATCTGTCAGTTCAGAAAATTAGGAGTGTAGCCGCTATACATGAACCGACAAAATTTTCATCGCAGCTAGTATTGAGGATCAGAGATTCCACCAATAACTACCCATAATCATGAAAAGCAAGAAAAAATTACAGCGGTATATATTTCGAATCCAATATGCATGCACTGTGACAATTTCCTCTGGTGTTTTATGTTCATATTGAAATATGAGGGAAATGGTACAGCCAGCAAGACAGGCAAACTAGGGCCAAAAATTGATAAGTCAGGCTGACAAATCTGGGCGACAAGTTCAACGACCTGCTTGTTGCGATTTCTCTCCTCTTCATGAAAAGCCAACTCCTGAAACAAAATTGCAAAAAGCCAGTCAAGAAAATGAGAAAGCACAACCTAGAACTATCATCTGATCAAGAAAGTTCATAGCCCTGTCAATTTAATACCTCTTCCTCGTATTTGTCAATATCCGGATATAAAGCTGCTATTAAAGCATCAAAGTTGGGATCATCTCTCAGTGAGCGTCGGCTGGCACAGTGAGTGCGGCAAGCAGGACATTCATTGTTCCTGCACAGAAGTATCAAGCAGAACAACATCTTACCGCATTTGTGAGCTGCAAAAGACATAATAAGGGAAGCTTTTTCTTTATTTCATACCCCAGTCGCATCGATTTGTCGATGCATTCCCTACAAAAGCGGTGCAGACATTCCATAACAGTTCGCGTTTTCCGGATGATGCCTGCAAAGATTACCGGATTTGACAACCCTTTCTTGTATGATGTCATTACCAGATGACAAGAGAAGTAATGCTACATATCAACTTCATAAGAAATATAAGTAGCTTTGCAGAAGTTGCAAGAGCATGATAAAATCAAATAGGTATCTCGAGATGATGAATTTCAATATCCTTATGATAATCACAACTTAAGGGAAGCATGATAACTAAACTACTGATGGATAACATTATCCAAAAAATCAACTAATTTTTTGAACAAGAAGACCAGAACTAAGCGTAACTATGTTGTTAAACCCTCCCCAAAAAGTACTCTGAAATTACCAATGATACCTTTAATAGGTATGAAAAGTAGACTTCCATCTTTCCTAGATCATGGCCAGTCATATTTTTGAACCTAATAGAAGTTCACCATCCTAGTTCTGATTGTCGGTTGGAGTCGTGGTGGGTTTACAGAAGTCTGCAACAGTAATCTATCATGATCTTATAACTAAAGCTCAAGATTAGAAGTCATTGCACGATGTCGAAAATCTGTCCGATAATGTATCTTATTCTCTTTTCAAAACAACCAGAGAGACTGGAGAAGACAAAGTAGTGCTTTCCCCTGAACAAAATCAATACAATGGCACGTCTCAGCACAATTAATTTAGCAAAAAGTCCAAAGTCTAAATATATGGAGTCATCGTCCAGGGAAAATATCGGTTATGATAGAGAACTCATTGTGGGACAATTTGAACTTAAGGCATCTTCTTTACCCAGACTATGACATTAAAAACACCATAGGTGTTGATGCTAACATTTCCGCATAAAACTTCTTTCTTTTTATCTCCATAAGCACCAGTATGAAAGAGAAAAATCCTTGTGTAAGAAGACAATTAGATCAATGGTTGCTTATACCAATCTAGTTCAGAGAGTCAGAGACTCTAATTTTGTAGTAGGCCTCCTCCACAAAGAACTTAAATTAATTGGGCACATCTAGCCTCTGAAGTTAATGAGATTGCCCAGTGCAAAAAGACATAATTATGAACATAGATTTTAAACGTCAATTCCAACAAATCACAAAAACAAAGTTTAATTAGCTCATATCCCTTTTTTTTCTTCCCCAAACTCTACAGAACACGCATTGAGTTATTACAGTCATACATAATGCAGCAGAAGTCGGCACATGTCACCATCTTTACAAATGATTCATAAAGGATATTTGCCTGGATGCATCCTATAAAGATAAAGCCATACTTATATTAGAATTCAGAAGTATTTAGACACAAGATGCCAAGGGAAACAGTACCTAAACAAATTGGGCATTGTACATCTTTACGAATGTCTGATAGTTTTACATAGACAAATCTGCAGGAAACAAGAAAAAAATAAGTGATGTCAGCATTCAATATGGAAATTGCTGATACTCTAAAGGGACTATATAAGCCAAAGGAGGAGTCTTCAGTACCAAACAAGATAAATACAAAAGCTAACAGAACAGATCATGCAAGGCCTTTTATCTATGGACATATAAAGCAAGCAACCTCATACACTAACACACCCCCCAAAAAAAAAAAAAAAAAAAAAAAAACCAAAGCAGGCCCTACCATGTCCTTCCAAAAGAACTTGTCTTCAGATGCATAGAGAATATTATGAGGTTGGGAATAGAATGCAGTAATCCCACTTTTATACACTTGACCTTAGGATTGGGGAAAAACAAGACCATCCCAAAATGATGATCAAAGATAAAGTAACACAAACTTTGCCACACAAGCAGCTCAGTTTTCGAGGAGAAGGATTTCTGAACCTGTTGCTGACATAAGCCAAAAGACGAATAGTAACAAAGCCCAAGACCATTCTCCAAATAATCAACTAGATGTGGACATCACAGATATATGTATTTGTAAACTCTTAAGGTTCACATTTGCCACAATTTTCGTGATATTCCAGATACCAAAGTGAAAATCTCTCTGCTTTTCAGATTCACGAAGCTTATAGACAGAGATTCACCCCAAGAAAATCTTTCCAAGATACTTAGGGCTTGCAAGGATTTGATGCACTCCTTAAGGTCCTTAGGTTCCCAGGAGTTGGATTTTGAGACTATCACTGTCCAGATTCAAACTTTTTCGAACTCTTTTAAAAATACAAAGTCAGATGTCGTTCATTCACAGCTGCACCAATGTTTACGAGTAGCTAGTAATGCGGACCAGCTGGACAGGGTCCATTTCAAAATAGATAATGGGGTCCAACGTCCATTTGCAGCATTGAACAACAGAAGCATATGTGATGCTTGCATTGGTGAATACGTTCAATGAACAAAGCTATTAGAATTCATCTCTGTGGGGTCTTGACCAGCCCAAATTTGGACAAAGAGCCCTAAAGAGGAAGTAACCACCATAAGGATGTCAAATACCATCTATAAAGACAGAACTACATGATAACCACGCAAAGTAGCTGAGAGACATGGTCTGTTCAGAGTTTTAGAAGTCTAGAACAGAGAAGGATATTATCAAAAGCAAGTGACAGGCAACTGCAATGGATGTTAAAACTGATGCCCAATATCTTGCACCGTCCATCTTCCACTCAACTCAAATGATCATTTCTGCCACATTAATAATGCACTAGTTAATCTGATGGACGAAGTGCAGGACTCCATACCAGAAACACTACCTATATCAGCTGTTGTAGTAAAAAATTTCTTATCCTTTGGCACTTTAATTGTTAATAATATCACACCTGGGCTCCATCACTAGTCAAGGATCACTTTTGCTTATTAGTCCAACTATTCATAGCAGCTCAAAGCAGAAACCAAAGTCCAAATGGCATATTGCCTTCTCCTCACCTAAGTCAGTAGATTAACGATCCTTAACTTATGTAAATGCCTCTTAACATGAATCTTGCACATACATACACCTGAGCCAACTAATATTTTGACCATAATCGAAGTGCAAAGCCTGTCTTGATAATTTAAACACCGAACATAATATAATTAAGTTACAAAGACAGAAAGATCAAAAAATCAAAGCAAAAAACAGGAGAAGAACATCCAGGCTTGCCTGCAGCGACACAATTGAAATAAGTTCTGGTTGGTTTCAAAAAACTGAAACTGCCACGAAAATATTGTAGGAGATGGTAATACATCTATACGCGGCACAAAAGAAGTCCAGTCAACGTCATTATTTTCCCATCCAAAATTTGGACGCGACGCCAACTTAAAATCGAAATAGACGCCCAGAAATAGCAATGCGATATTCATGTGTAAGACAAAACCACGATCTCAACGAACTGAAAATCCTCTCAAGATGCAGCGTCGGACTGGCAGCAAAGCAAAATGAATTGCAACATGCAATAGTTATTCTCATGCACTGAATCAAGCGAAGCCTGACCACCATAGGACGCGCCCGAATCGGCCACATCAACAGATCAACACAAGCAACTTCAGAGACGCGGGAGACGCGACATCACTTCACGAAGGAAGCCAAGGAAACAGCGAAATCAAGCAAAGCGGCACGGGCGCGAGCCGCGCGACTAACAAGCAGGGACGAGCAACGAAGGAGGGAGAATCCGGAGCGATAGGGATAGATCGAGAGGTGGAGAGGAGTGAGTACTCAGGTTTCTCCTCCGAGCTGGACGTCGGGCTCCCTTGAGAATCTGGAGACAAAACAAAGAGCGAGACGAATCACTTCCAATGAGCGCCAAATCCGATCGCATCAATCGCGAGCTCGCGCTCGCATGCCGCCGCACGCACCGCACGCACAGATTACGTACACGAACAGAGAGCTCGTCAACGAGAGAGAGAGAGAGAGAGAGAACGACAAGAAAGAAGGAGAAGAAGAGGAGCTAAGGCGGACCTTCTTCTTCTTCGTCAGCTCCTGCGCCCCCGCCTCCGCCCCCGGCGGCGCCGTCCTGCGGCTCCCCGGCCGGCCGGTCGTCCTGCTCGGGGTCCCCGTCGCGGCGGGATTGCTTGGCGTGCTGGTGGTGGTTGTGGTGGTGGTGGTGGTGGTGGTGGCCGCTCGGTGGCGAGGCGTCCTCGTCGTTCGCGCTCTCCGGCAGGGACCGCTTCTGCGCAGGCATTGGCGCTCGTAATGCGCGAGGCGACGGATGAGAGAGAGAGAGAGAGAGAGCGAGGGAGAGAAGGTAGCGAAGTGGTGAAGAAGAAGCAGAAGAAGAAGAAGAAGAAGGAGAACCAAGGAAGGGACGAACGGGGAGAATTTATAAGAAGCTGATTATTTTTATCGCTCGCTAGAGAGAGAGAGTTCGGAGGCTACGGCAAGAAAAGAGAGGAGAAGAGGAGAGAGAGAGGGGAAGCACATGTTGGTTCGGTGGGACGGCCCTTTGTCGCTTAAGGAGGATGGGTATTTCCGCCATTTTACTCATAATTATTATTTTTTGTAATTCATTTTTCCTTTCGATTTTTTTTTTTTTCTCTTTTACGCCTTTTGCTCATCTTTATTCCAATGTGCTGCGCCTTTTCTCGTGTGTTGGGAAGAATTTGCGTTACGTTTCCTTCTCATTTTTTTTTTTTAGCATTGCTCGGAGGAAATGTCTTTTAAATTGTTTTTTTTCTTCTTTTTACGGAATTCCGCGGTAAGTTTTCGTCCTAATAATTTACAAATAATACATCTATGCCAATTGAATTGTAGATGAGGATTTGAACGATCGTAATTTTCATCAATACATTTTAGGTGTGTGTTGTGCTCATTAGGGCAAAACGAATCCATAATGTTTCTTTGCTCGTAAATTCGACCTTTATGGAAATCTAATAAAATTCAAGCCTATTTACCTACGGTCCTTATGGTTTGCCTTATATTCGTTCCGATTCATACCCACTATACATATCTTCAACAATTATTAAAGTTGTTTCGATCTATATCTAGAGGGCACAATTTATTTCCCAAAAGACAAATGATTTGGAAGACATTTCTTAAAAGTGAACAAAAAGTATTTTCATTGTTCACGAAAATATTTAAATATAAATTTATCGATAATCAAAATATTTTATTTTGACTAATTATTTTAAGCAGTACAAGCACTCGTTCACAAAAATATTTTCTAAATCATTCATTTTTTATAAACAATCGAAAATTATTAAGTTTAGATTTTTCTTAATCAAAACGAGGAGAAGAGTGGATAAATAGTGTAAAAGAACAATAGTCGTGTAGATGTTTAATTTTCTCTTTTATAAATATTTGGCAAGTTACAATTTTATCCTCACATATAAATATGCAGCTAATGCATAATTAAGGTTATTTTTAGAAAGAAAGAAAAATGGAAGTCCTGCTTCCTTCATTTATAAACTTGCAAGGATTCGATTCTCATGGTTTTAGTAAGTGATAAAATTACAGGTCGAGCTTTGTGTTGTTCTTCTTTTGTTTTCTTTTTTTATGTTAAGGATACATTTCGACAAAGGAAAATATTTTTTAGAAAATTATTTTTTGAGAAAATATTTTCTCCTTTTCAAATTAGGAATCCATTTTAGTAATTTTGTGCATACATATTGTCATTAGCCATAGATGCTTTTCCATCGACTAATCATTTTCAGCTGACCAAATATATCAAAGTCCAGAAAATTAATTCGTGAAAAATCATTTTACTCAAACAAGCATACTCACTGAAAATTTCATGATAAATGAAAATATTTTTCATGGGAATCATTTTCTAGGAGAATAATTAATTTTTCCTCTTGTTAGAAAAAAAGTTGTTTTCCTCTAATCTAAGCTTGTTTTTTTTTTTTTTTCAATTCATGAAAAAGTCCTCCATAGAATGATTTGTTTTTCATCGTCTCGGAATGTCGGAAAACAATTTTCGGGGGAATAGTTCTTCTTCACACAAATGGATCCTAAGTTCGAGCACGAGCATAGCCGATATGTTCCCCTCCCAAAAGATTAAAATAGAAAAGAAAAGAAAGAAACTGGAGGCATAGGACCGGTTCAAAAGGGGCAGAAAGAAAGGAGTGTGACCCACACGCTTGGACGGTTGATGCCAAGGTCCGATGGTCCCGACTCTTAAAAAGAGCGTTTGACTGTTCTCATGTATTATCCACTCAAAGCTCGATCGTACTTGGCACTATGCAGGATCCCCTAGGCCCATCGCAGTCAGGCGCGAAAAGATATGGGCCGAGTCAATGTTGTCCGCGACTCCAGCTAAACCCCGCTGGGCGAGGCCGACCGGGTCAAAGGTTTGGAAGGTTTTGCAAATGGTGGGCGTCGGATCTCTGGAGCGGATACCGAAATGGGACATGCTGCTGTTTAAAAGAAGCCATGCCCGGGTGCAATTCTACCGCGTCTTGTCGTGATTCAGTCTTGTATTCTTAGCAGTAGCTTACTGTAGCAATGGAGGATTTGCTTCTCGGCCCCGCCCCGACCAGCAGGAGGGAGCCAAGCCATGTTAGTGACTTTCGCTTGTGATGCCCAGGCTCATGTCATCTTTTGCCGTCTAGTGGGACTTATTGAAATTGTATTGTTAGTGCATGACCCATGATTCGCTCGCAGTTGAAAGAGATTTGAAGAGTGAAATATACACTCTTCGGCCGAGGATAGAGAGGAAAAGTGATTTCGGAGCTGAAGAGGGTGAGGATGAAAATTTGTTTAAGATTTTAATTAATTATGAGGCTTTTGATGATTTCCTTTTTTTCATCTTTGAATGTAGAAATAAAATGAATTGGAAACAGAGGGAGGAAAAGGAAGAGACATTGACAAGGAAATGCCTGTGGATGCAGCAGCAACATTATTAGCCAAGCCATCATCGCATCAGCATCAACCGCATTTGCATTTTACATCCTCTGATTTCGAAGATCTATTCTTCACCCCCTCGAGATTTCAATAGAACCATACTTTTCCACTCCTTTTTATTTTAAAATTTCTGAAAGATACTCAATGTTGTTTTTAGATTTTAAAAGGTCAAAGATGATTGTTTGAATCCTAGACCAAAAAAAAAATAAAAAAAAAATACGAATTGTCCAAAAATATTTTTTATCGTCAAAACAATCATTCATGAGAAATTATTTTCCAAATTGGAATCATCCCTTTTCTGGAAACCACACATGCTCGCGTGCAAAAGCTAAAAAGTTCACTTACCAAGGCCATGATCCTCGCCCCAAGCTCGTGAGAAAAAGACACCACCTACTCCACTCCCCTTCCCCCCCATCTTCCAGGCAATCGTACAGAGCGATGCGCATGTCCGATTGGCCAAGAACAACATAAACAATACCCATAACGAGTTCAAGACCAGGAAAAAGAAACCAGATACCACCTTCCCTAGGTCCCAACTCCATGAGATCCCTGGAAATTATCAATCCGAAATGCCAACCATTCCGAAAGCAGGCGTCGCGAGCGGATTCCAGATCCGTCCGCTCGTGACAGATCACCGGAGTCGAGCAAAGGAGGGTGCCGTTATTAGATAAGAGACGAAACGCCTCGCCCACCAAGAATCTCAAGCTTAAATTATTTGATCTAACAGGGAGATAACATTAGCCTACAAAGCACACAATGGCAACTAGCGGAGCACGCCGATCCGCCTAAACTTCCCTCATTTAGAAGGACTAGGAACCTCGAATTTGAAGTCGAGGAAAGTCATTCTTTCGTGACAAGAGAGATTATGAATAATATAGATTATCACTGACTAGAATGACAGAAGAGAGAGAGCATCAAACCGGTCCGGCGGGCTTATCTGATCTGGAAATGTTTGTAGGTGGCATTCTCTTGGATCCGGCCCCGGTTATCGACTTGGCCACAGACTAGCTCCTTCATTTGAGTGCTGCCGCCAGCTTTTCCACTAGAGCCCTCGATGTGAGGCTCGGCCGGGTTCTTTCTTCTCCGCTCGTTGTGTCCCGCCAATCGCCTGCGGCAGCTCCTCTTGTTTTCATCGAATTCCAACAGCTCATGGAACCTGCACATCAAGCTCCGAGTTGGAAGAAAAAGATGGGCGGAAGATAACAACATCGATCGCGATCGAACCTTATATAAATTCAAGACAAGACATTTCCTTAGTTATTGTGTGCTTATGAACATAAAACGCACTCACATCGTACAGAGGATTAAAACTATGAAGACACGCACATCGATCGGAACTAAGATCATAGAGAGAATTTAGCTTCCAAGACGAGCATATGTAAAGCAAGCTCAGAGCCAAGACACATAACTATCCATTCAGTGTAGATTACTATCATGAAAATCCGATCCACCAAGTTTCAAAAGTAGAGTGAAGTCAGTCGGACTTGATCGGAATGGCGCGATTCAAAATTAAGCAGAGCGAGAATCGATGTCTCCACACAACTTAGAAAACGACCCGGACAGAAATCATCCAATAATTCTCATGGAAGGGCTGAAAGATCAAGCGTGCTAGCAGATTACGTGAAATTCGACCGCAATGTGAGGAACTCCTCGCCCAATTTCCAAGCAGGTCGCTTGCTTTCACTGTGCTCTCGGTAGCACAATCGACGAAAACATTCGAATTCTAGATATTCTATTACTACTATGTGGTCCGAGATTTTATCCTCCAAATTACAAATCTTCGAAATGAACTTAGAACCCTGAGTTTGTAGACATGAATTGATGCAAGAAAAGCATGTGGTTTCTACTTATCAGGAGCTCATGTTTGAGTTCAGAGTTCACTACTGCTCAAGATCGTACAAGCACATCACACGACATGACACGGCACGACACGACACGATGCAATAGCACGATACAGACAGGATCGCAAATAAGATCGGACCAGACCTGCTACATTGCTGACAGAACCGCTGGTAAAGGCCGCCAACGACCACCGCCGGAGCCTTGGCGTGCTGCTCGCACACCTTGTGCCTCCGGTGGTACTGCCTCGCCTCCGAGAGATCGGCCGTGCACTTCTCCGCCTGGCAATTCCTCGACGCGGCACCTAACACCGGAGCGTCCGCAGCACACAAAAACGAAAGGAAGAAAATTCATTAAATCCACTCCCGTCCAAGATATAAAGCTCATTAAAGTCTAAGCTGGCGAGCGAAAACGACGAGGAGGCGCGAAGAACGCATTGCATACGGCACGTGCCGAGAACCGGAATTTTGCTCTTACCGCTCCCGCGCCTGCTCCCGCTCGACGGCGGCACCTTCTTCCTCTTGGAGTCGTCGTCGTCCTCGCCGTCGGCGCCGCCGGGGCCGTCCCCGCACTCGGCCGCGGGCTCGGCCTTCAACTTCTCCTCGAGGAACGCCCTGTGCTTTCCCTTCTCCATGGCCGGCCTCGCGGAAAGAGGGGCTCCGTGGAGCGCTTCCGACGAGCTTGTTTTGGGGGGGGTGTTGATGAGAGAGAGAGAGAGAGGGAGAGAGAGAAAGGGGGAGATGGCGATGGCGATGGTGGTGGTGGTGGTGGAGTGGAATTATAAGCGGGGGGGAAAAGGTGAAAAGAGAGGAGGGGAGAGAGAGAGGGACTGGGCGTTCGTGTTTTGGTGTGGGGGTGAGGACCACAAGCTCCATTTTTTTGTTGGTTCTTGATTCTTGAAACTCTGGTTTTCAGAGGCCCCGTTGGCGTACGTATGTAGGGGAGGCGGCGAGTGCGCGTGAACGACAGCAGGAAAAAAAAGTGAAGAGGCAGAGTACCCCATGAAATCTTATAACTTATCATTAACACGTGATAGATTTTATTTTTCGATCCAAATAAAATTTTAAAAATTTCAAAAAGTACAATCGAGTTTGGATGTTAATTAAATTGGTGCAACTAAGTATTTCCATTAATTACTTCCGACTCGATATACGGAAATTACTGATGTTATTTTTTATTTTGTTATTTTTCCTAGGTGGCGTTGTGACTTTATTTTGATTTAATTTTTTTAAACCCTAATTAGAATTAAATTTTAGATTAAAAATAAGTTGATTTTGAGAAAACCAATAAATAGAAAAAATAAAAATATAAAAAAGGCGGCAAAGGCCTAGGTTGCCACTGCCTCGTCTTTGATGAAAAAGGTCTGCAATGGTGGGATAATGGCCGTGGAGGGTCGTTGGGTCTCAATCAATAGTCGCAACCCTCCCCAACAACAAGAGAGTGCCCATTTCATTGATGATGGGGTGGCAGCAACGACGGTGAGGGAAAATATGACATAAAATTGAATATACATAGATTAATATTATCATAATCATTAAATATGTAGACTTTATTACGTGACCAAATGATTGACGAGAACGATGATATTGATCTATATAAATTTCAAGAGATAGAGAGAGAGGAGGATAGAGAAAAGGCGCGCCTTTTAAGTTAAGCAAGAGGAGTAAGAACTTAAGGGCATGCTTGGAGCACTTGCACAGATCGCATTGGGTCAACCTTAAAACCTTGTAAAAGAACATGTATTACGCATGAATGTTGCACTTATTAGATGAAGTTATATAAAACATATTGCCAGCCAAAGGAAAGATTAATTTTATAAATATCAATAACTTGAGGATGCACATCATTTTATGTATCCCATTTATTCTAATATTGTGTAATAAACAAATATGTATCACGCTTGATGTTATTACACGAGTCATTGTATTTTCTTGTGTTGATTATGGTAGATAGACCAACAGAGGAACATGATTGATGGGGCTCAACAGCCTTGGTCGACAAACAATGGCAAGAGTCGATGACCTATCGTTGCGATCTTGTTGGCAACTCAGGGGACGGTTAGGATACCTTACTTTGAGCTAGTATCGACAACCCTCATTAGTTAAAATGACGGAGGTAAGCCGACTTTTATCTGAACTTTAGGAGGCATCCCTTTCCTTTCCTTTCATTTTCAATATTAGCTTTTTCGTTTTTCGGTTTTCATCTTCTCCTATTTTCGAAAGAAAAGTATATATAAGCATCATTCTTGTTTGATTAAAGCTGACGCAGCATTGATAAATCAGTTCACGTTAACATTTTTATTTCTATTTAATGAAAGGACGAACTCATACACAAAAAGGTGTACTTCAAGCGTCCAATAAAAAAAAATAAAAATAGCATACGAAGAATAGTATATAAAACGAGTAGAAATTTTTTTTTTTTTTTTCCCTATTGGCAGGGAAAAAGGGAATCAACCTAACACTTAAGACATAAGGAGAAGCACGAGCTCTTGAGTTCAGCTCGGGCGATGATTCTCGTGAGTGGTGGTGGCCCCACCCGCCACTATGAGGAACGTACGGCCCGCGATCGTATGGGTCTGAGGTTGTGCACGGTCGGATTGGCTGGGATAATAAATGCTCCAATGGTGGCGGGACTCCCTTAAGGAGACCACGTGTCGGACCCTAACTGGTCCCGGGGCAGGTCAACCGTTGACTTGACTCTTTCTAACCTCCTTAACGTAGCACGGGCCAATGGGAGGTCGAAACGCGGCGAGCTCATGTGGCGCCGAACGCGTGGAGTAACTGCCCTGCCGCGTCGGATGCTTTTCCCGTTATACGCGAGGGCATCGCTACGAGACGGGGGCGGTGCTGTTTTTTGCTCGCCGTAATTTGGGAAATAAATGGTAGATTATGCTTATTAGATTAATTTTGTAAAATTGATTTTCGGAGTGACGTGGAAGATTATTATTTGATGTTCAAGGTGGCTTTACTTATTTAAACATTCAATAACAGTTTGTGGCATTATTTAGTGAAATTCGATTTTGTAAATAAATTTTAATAAATTTAGTATAGCTGGATTTGGAAAGAAGATATTCAGAAGGGGATGATTTCAATCAGATTTCATCGGACCGTGAGATTCAGGATTTGTTGGGCTTGCTTTGAGCATTGAGGGCACGTTTGCTTGGTGGAAAAATTTCATAACAAAGAAAAATATTTTTTGAAAAAACGGAAAATCATTTATGATCAGAGAAAATATATACTTTTCGCATTAATTTTTTTTTTACCAATCGCTTTCAACTAATTGAACACCGAAAAACTAATTTGCGGAAAAATCCTTTGCTCAAACTAACACATCCCGAGAGTATATAAGCAAGTCAAGATCGAGAAAATAACCATTTCTTCACGTTGGTCATTTTATATAACAAAACACCTTAATATATCTCATACATTACACAATAAGAAGTTTACGCTTACTCCCTCAGGATAAAATGAAAAGCTTGATCGTCTTAATCATAATAATTGCAAATACACTTTTCATATGCCGTGAGATAATTATTATAGCGTAACATGCGATTTAAATAATTATTTTTTTGTTGTGGCACCAAAAGTCTGGCTAATCAAATATTTCTATACATTAATCGTCGTTAATATGTTTGCGTAGGCGAACTTGAATTGATTTTTCCTAAATCCACGAGCAATATTGGCTTTTGATAAAATGAACACGTTCATAAGCAAATACGTAACTTCACGGGGAATTTATGACCCGGGATGCGATACGGTGGGGGACCGTTAAAATGAAAAGGCCTAAAAAGTTACCGAACATGTGCGCAGACCTAACCACCATCGAACGCGGTACGGTCACGAATGTCCGAACCTACTATTGATGGGCCCCACCGCCTTCTCTGAAATGGAAGCTACGACCATTAAATTACATAAGATCGTTGTAAAAAGCAAGGCATTTTTCTTTTCTTTTTCTTAAAAGAGGAAATATTAAATTAGAAAACTTGATAAGGGGAGTCGCCCATAATTTGGGAAAACCTGGACAGAGTAACTCTTTTTTTTTTTTTTTTTAAAATATTATCTATTCTATCAAACTCTTTACAATATGTGTGGATCGATCACTGAGAATTGTGGGCTCTCATTCGAAATGTGATTAAACTTAATTTATGTTTGTCACAAAAGCCCTTACCTAAGGTCCTTCGAGTATGAACTATACATGTGCAGCTTGTGAGGTGTTCATTCTTTGTGTGACATTTGAACTTGACTAGGTGCTTTTAAGCTCGAAGTTGCAACTCAACAACTTTGTTAGAGCTCTACCTAAATTAGGTTAGCCCCACCCTCTCATCAATCCAATTAATTGGGAATCACAATTCATATGTATTCATGTCGTGAATCCATAGTCAAACATTTTAATGTCGCATCCTCAAAATGCTTTATTAGACCACCGTGATAATGTTTTGTCACATTTTAGCAAGTCTAAAATAATGACACGGAAGTCATGCTGTAGCTTGTCAGTCTTGTAGTTCGGAGAATTTCTTATTAGATCCGAGTTGACTAATCCAAATTAACTATAGTCATTGATCATGCGAATTTTATATGTGGGGGCCACGCAACATTGGTCATGATGAACTCGATTCATATAGATGCTTATTCGGACAATTATTTTTCTTAACTTTTTCTTTTTTTGGTTCAGAATTTTTCCTTTCCTTCGCGGCCACTCTTTTGTAGGCAAGGAAGGCCTTCATTTTTCCAGGAGAGTAGGAAGAATGTCCAGTCCTAAGAAAGACATTAAAAGCTTCATCCTAGGTTTGGTCCGAATCTTGGGATCTCTATGATGTAAAACAAGAATAGAGTATTGTTAGTTACAAGATAAGAAAAACATACTATACCAATTAGGAATATGAGATGTGCGAACATCGATACGTTAAAATAATGAATGCATTCATAGAGCTCATTGTTTGTCATTGTATATCAAATGGACAAATTGCAAAGGCCCATGCTGGAGTCTAAAATAATAATGCATGAGTCATATCGTAAGTTTTTTGTCCCGTAGTTTGGAGAATTTTTCATCGGATCTAAAATGATCATAATTACTGATTATGTGAATTTCACGTGTGGGGGCTAGGCAATCATTGTCCACGATTAACTCGATCCATATAGATCCGGATTCAGACAAGTATTTTTCCTATCTTTCTCTTTTATTTCTTATCTGGTCAGAGGTTTTCCTAATCCTTAGCCGCCGCTCTTAAGTAAGCAAGGAAGACCTTCATTTTTCCAATAGAGCAGGAAGAAATTCAGCTTTCGTGGCACGAATGTCATTTCCGAGAAAGCAGGAGGGCAATGTGGTCATTCGGATAAAACCCTAGGTTCGCCTCGGGCGATTTCCCAATTTAGATTCGCCATTTTCGTCGCTGCGACGCTTCCCCACTGGTCAGCTGCAGGGAGTGTGCAGTTCGTTCATCGCTCCGCCGGCGGCCTTCTCAGGTTAGTCTCTCCGTCTCTCTCGCTTCTTCGACGTTTCCGATCGCCGTTCCGATCGCCGTTCCGGTCGCTCGGCGGCGAAGGATTGGATCGGACGGCGGCGGAAATCGCGCGTTCTCGCTGTCCGATGCGGTCCGGTGGCATTTCCGATTGCGAGTTCGCGCTCGAGCTCGCTTCGGCCGAGGGCGATTTTCCGTGTTCTCTTGTCGATGCGGATCTTTCGTTGGCGCGATCGTCCGGGAATTCCGGCGTAGCCTCGACGTGTATCGCTTTTCCTCCGGGCGTTTGGGACCGGATGTCGCGGAGCGATCTTCGCGAGTCCGGATCGTTTGCGGTTTCAAGTTGTTGTGGGATTCCGTTGTGAAGTTCTGATTTGGTTCTGAGGAGGTTTGTGTTTTGAGGTGATGCGAGCGGGCTCTTGGAGGCTGTCGTCATTGATATGGAAGCGCGATGCTTGCTTAGTATTAGATCGGCAGGCGGTACGGGTTGTCTGCTCGCTATCTGTGTGTTAGGATTCCACCGTGTACCTGCATCGCATCTGAAATGTTGGAAAGTTGGATGATGAATAATTTTTGTAGTGGCCTCAAATGTTGTTTGTTATGCGAGATAGCCGAGTGAATGCAAAATTTTCACTTCTGGTCAATCTTTTCTGCATTCCCAATGCATGTTGTCTTATTGTTCAAGGCAACAAGTACTTTGCACGCAGATTTTGGGTATCGATAGCTTTTATCGACTCGTGATCAATTTTTAGACGTTGGTTAACTTTGGCTGGAGAATGTTCTTTCCTTAGATTCCGCTGAAACTGCGCTGATGAGTGCTGAGGGCATTTCTCCTTATTGTTCTCATGTTCATCATCGTTTGCGGTGGACATTGTCATAATTCATGTTGAGAGGCATCGTGGAGCATGTTAAATCAAATTCTTGGTTATATGTAACATGAATATCCTCATCTGATGTCCTTTTGTGCGCAGGTCAGCATTTGAGTTGCAATTATGGCAGATGGATCACAGCGTCCGTCTATAATTCAGAAATTACATGGGCAGTCTTACCTCATGTCGAGGCTTTCTCCAAACGTGTGCCCTAGGGGCTACGGTGCGGAGAATCTGACTGGCAGATATACCTATGGAAGGTCACAAAGTTCTTTGCATCCAGCATTTCAAGGCACTGGTCTGCAACTTGTGTCGCCCCTTCATCCTGTTTTTGTTCAAGCTCCCTCGGAGAAAGGTGTAAAAGGTTTTCTGACTGACTTTCTCATGGGAGGAGTCTCTGCTGCTGTATCCAAGACAGCTGCTGCTCCAATTGAACGTGTTAAATTGTTGATACAAAATCAGGATGAAATGATCAAGACTGGAAGGTTATCTGAACCCTATAAGGGAATTGGTGATTGCTTTGCCAGAACTATCAAGGATGAAGGTGTGATTGCTCTCTGGAGAGGCAACACAGCCAACGTCATTAGATACTTCCCAACCCAGGTGATTTTCCTTGCTCGATAATTGGTAGTTAAAATAGCTTCCTTTTTAGCTAATCCTTCGTGATTCGTTCTAAATCTTGGGTTTCTTAATGTATTAGATAATTGATGGCCATTTGTATTGAAGGGAACTCCATTTACTCTTTAGCTGTTGAATTTTGTCAGAGATTTTTCAGTTGGCACTTTTAGTTATTGTGTTATTTTACCATCCATAGTCTAGGGAAATTGCTGAGATGTTTGCTTAATGTTTCTACCAGGCCTTGAACTTCGCATTCAAGGATTATTTTAAGAGGTTGTTCAATTTTAAGAAAGACCGTGATGGATACTGGAAATGGTTTGCTGGTAACTTGGCTTCTGGTGGTGCTGCTGGTGCTTCATCTCTTCTGTTTGTCTACTCACTAGATTACGCCCGGACACGTTTGGCTAATGACGCGAAGGCTGCTAAGAAGGGCGGTGAGAGGCAGTTTAATGGTTTGATTGATGTTTACAAGAAGACCCTCAAATCCGATGGCATTGCTGGCCTTTATCGTGGGTTCAATATCTCGTGTATTGGCATCATTGTGTATAGAGGGCTGTACTTTGGAATGTATGATTCTCTGAAGCCTGTGGTTCTGGTTGGAGGGTTGCAGGTATATAAACTTACTATGTGCATTAGATCATCTTGGACTCTTTTAAATGTAAACGATGAAGAAAATGTTTCCTTGAATATCTTTCTCCTCTCCCCTGTACTTAATTTGTCGTTTTCTTTGGTAAAATCTCTAAGGGTCAGAAGCTGCTACACATATTCATTACTGTGTCTCCAGTTGATCCTGACTTATTTATGGCATTGGAATCTTCATTTGCTTTGCTTTGATTTGTAATTGAGCCTGCTTCTGAGTACTGCTCTTTCCCCCTGAAAATTGCTGAGATTGAATTTGAATTTACTTGTCCTATTAAATCTGATGACCTTGCCATTTAGATTAGTTTTCACATGTCAGGTCAACCCTTCTGTAGCAACGGCAAGCTGGGGTGGACTGAGCCATGGAATGTTGTTTGCTGCTTAATATCCCTTATTTTAACTTGTGCCTGCTTGAGTTTTTGCAGGATAGTTTCCTAGCTAGTTTCTTGCTTGGATGGGGAATCACAATTGGTGCTGGACTTGCTTCCTACCCAATTGATACTGTACGTAGACGAATGATGATGACCTCTGGAGAGGCTGTGAAGTATAACAGTTCTTTGGATGCATTCAACCAGATTGTCAAGAATGAAGGTTCCAAATCACTCTTCAAGGGCGCTGGTGCGAATATTCTCCGTGCCGTTGCAGGCGCTGGTGTACTGGCTGGATATGATAAGCTGCAGCTTATCTTATTCGGCAAGAAATATGGATCTGGCGGCGGCTAATAGGAGCGTGGTAAGGGAGATGACGACGAATATGAAAGCATTAAGTAGGTTATCCTTCAAATCATGAAATAATTTGGACAAGGAGAAATGCTTTCATCAATTTCTTCCTTTTATTTTTGTGAATTGGAATTTGGAAGTAAAAGTGTCTCAAAGACTAGATGATATGCATGTTTTTCCTTTTCTCCCTGTGAGTTGTCTTGTAAGAGTAAGATTTTGCATCCCCTCGAACCTTTTCGGCAGTTGTTGCTCCTCAGAAGTGCTTGAAAGGCGGAAATCCTATCTCCATGGAAGATTGTGTTTTATGAATATTTGCTCGAATTTCAGTTTCGCTCATCGGCCTTTCTATTTGTCTGAGCGGAAAGTAAATTATCACCGTGATCGATCGGCTTATGTTGAGCCATTTGGATGGGCAAGCATCACATTGGGCATTTGCCCGTTTCAAGTTTCAGGCCCGCCTTGTCTTATAACTTCGTCGATAGCGGATTCCTCAATATTTTCTCACCGATCAATTCGAGGAGAGTCGCCATTTCTACAAAGTTCCAACACAACCGAATCTCTCACTAGTTCTGTACAAAAAGAAGCTTGCAAAGAAACACGTCAACACTGTCTCTAACTTCTCGAAAACATTAATCGAAAACATTAATTGAAGAGAGGGAATGCAGAGTGTTTAGCTGATGGGCCCCTAATCGGCGGTTGAATGGACTATAATGAAAGCTGATGTATTTATCACCTGAGCACCTAATATTTTCTCGAACTTCTTTATAGTTCTGAAATAGCACTTCCATGTATGAAACTTGGGGGTCGCAGAGCAAGTGTTTTCATTTGAATCCGTTTCGTCCGTTTCTTCTTAATACGCTTCATAACTAAGAAAGCTCCCTGGTCAAGAATCTTAGACAAGATCTGCGCTCGGTCTTGTTCAAGAGGGGGTTTGATAACGTGTTTAGACCTTTCGTCAAATTACACCTATATCACTTGAATTTCAAGAAACTCCGGGGGGAGATGGAGATGGAAACTGTCTCTCTCCTCCTCCACTCAGAACAACAACGACGAAAACTACAGGGTTAGGAGCCGTGTCCCCATCGAGCCCCGTCGTCCTCCGCCGCCGCGGGAATCGTGCCTCCGCTCTCATCCGAAACAGTGGCTCCCAGGAAAAATTTTCCAATCGCATATCTTGTGCCTGCTGCTCTCGTCGCGGTTAGGGAAAACGTCCCTTTTTCACCAGTATCTTCTGTCGTCTCCTACCTTACGCCGACTAGATATGAACATTATGACAAAACTGAAAGACAGGAAGAGTGTCTGGAACAAGTTCCCGAACGGATAACTGTCGTTTTAAATGGTCGTTGCAACAGTCCATCCGAGGTCTCAAGTATGAAAGAACTAGAGTCAACGGGACATGGATTACATGTTTTAAACGGAGGACTGCACAAATTTCAACTGAAAAGGGCTCGTTTTCTCGTATAAAACAACCCCCCCTGGGTCATTTCACTGCATAGAAAGAGGAGCTTAACCGCACGAATGGCTTCACATTCTTTTACCTTCTTTCTTTCCCATGCTCTCATCTTGTTCTTGCTTCACCTAGCCTTACCATACTACAACGCCGCCGCGAAACACGGCCACTCCCCCAGCCGACACTATCGGCACCAGGCTCACCATTCCAACCCCAGGCTCTACCATGCCTACATTGCCCTTCAAGCGTGGAAACGCGTGATCTACTCCGACCCGCGTAACTTCACCACCAACTGGTCCGGCCTGTCCGTCTGCAACTACACGGGTGTTTTCTGTGCGAAGGCACTCGATGATCCCAAAATCCAGGTGGTGGCCGGAATCGATCTAAACCATGCCGATATAGCCGGGTTGCTCCCGGAAGAGTTAGGCCTCCTGACCGACCTCGCTCTCTTCCACTTGAACAGTAACCGGTTCTGCGGAGTACTGCCGCAATCTCTATCTAATCTCGCGCTTCTGTACGAACTCGATCTCAGCAACAACAGGTTCGTGGGACCTTTTCCTTCGGTCGTTCTCTCCATGCCTTCTCTTCATTTTCTCGACATTCGCTACAATGAGTTCGAGGGGTCATTGCCTCCTGAACTCTTCAAGAAAAGCCTAGATGCGCTCTTCCTCAATAACAACCGGCTTACGAATGCCATACCTGCAAGTCTGGGCCAGACTTCGTCTTCCGTCCTCGTGCTGGCGAATAACAACTTCGGCGGTTGCCTGCCGCCCAGCATAGCTGACTCCGCCGACACCCTGGAGGAGTTGCTCCTGATCAATATAAGTCTGTCGGGGTGCTTGCCTCCCGAAGTCGGGTTCCTGTATAAGCTGAGGGTGCTGGATGTGAGCATGAATCACGTCGAAGGTCCGATACCCTACAGCGTCGCGGGACTAGCGCACCTGGAGCAGCTGAACGTAGGACACAACATGATGGCCGGCGTCGTGCCTTCCGGCGTGTGCATCTTGCCGAGCTTGGCGAACTTCACTTTCTCCTACAACTACTTCTGCGAAGAGGAAGGGACGTGCATGAACCTGACGTCCAAGGGCATAGCCTACGACGAGAGCCACAACTGCTTGCCCGAGAAGCCGTTCCAGCGGAGCGAGAAGGAATGCCAGGCCGCCCTCGAGCACCCGGTGGAGTGTTTCCAGCATCCGTGCACGGGCGGTTTCCGCGGCCCGGCTGCTTTTGCTCCCGCGGGGTTCCCGGCAGCAGCTCCTCTGCTTTCATCACCTTCTCTTTCTCCTTCTCCTTCTCCTTCTCCAAGTCACTTCTAGTTTATTTTTAGACTTGGGGTTGGACATATGGCACTGTATATGCTCTGGATGTTACCTTGTTTGTTTGGATGCATGTATGTATGTATGTATGTATGTATTACATCACTTTTACAGTTCATGAAAATTCCAATTTGTGTATATGTCACGCCTGAAGAAACAGATCAATAAAATAAAAAATGATTAATAATGTTGTCTCTTGAAATTCGGAATATGTTTGATTATAACCAGTCCAGTCCATATACTTTAACGGTGACATTCTTTCATTGACAATAATTTTAATTTTGCTAGCTAAATTGGAATTTTGCTTTGTGGAGTTAGTCGCTGATCATGTTTCGAGTAATGTCAGGACAAAATTCTGATGTTTTTCGTTCCTTTACAAAGTCCTATACTTAACTTCAACAGTCTTTTGTTAAAACTTAACAAATAAAAAATAATTAATTAGCTTTTCCAAAGAAGATACGAATAAACTCGAAAATAGTTTAGCATTTCAAACTAGGTGAATTTGGGATTGTGAACATATTCTCTTTTGCACCAAGTTACATAGTTTTTAACAGAAATATATTGAATGGCATTGTGCGATGCGCCCTTATTGGGTTATCTTAATCTAAAATCTTAATGCGAAAACCGAAAAAAAAAAAAAAAAATACACACTTCCGGACAATCGTTGAATCAATTGGCATACAGTTAATTAGAAATTACAAAAATCACGTAGACAAAATTACATATGGTCTTATTTTTACCACGGCAACGCGCGGGATTTTTCCTCCTCTTTGGAAATCAGATCAGTCAGGTAAGAAGTACAGACAATTTACTTTGCTGATTTTCCAGGAATTTGCATAATTAGGAAATACTTTCAAGTTTCATTTGTTTTGCAAAAAAATAAAAAATAATTTAATAAACAGTTTCGTTAAAAACCATCGCTTGTTTCACACTTGAAATTGTTAAGTCCATCCAGAATGCATTATTATCATCAACAATTTTATTTTCATTTGATCATATCTATGAGCAATATTAACGATTTTTTAAAGAAAATATTTTTCAAATGATTCATTTTTTCCAAAACAAACACATTCAATGCACACTCTGAGAACATGATGCAGACACAAGAAATGATACTGGAGAACTTTCCACTTGGTTGTGATTTCTGTACTTATTGAATATACATTGTAAGGAAAGCAAAAAAGTAAGAAAGAATCGTGTCAGCTATTTGACCCTATAGTCTCTCTGATTTAGCATCATCTACTGCATTTCCGAGCCGATTACATCATATTTACCACCTTCTCTCAAAGATGGGCTACAAACAAAATGAGTTGCATCCCGAACCTGCAATCACAAAATACAAGTGAAGTCGAGTGAAAGTTCCATCATCAAATTCAGAAATTCGTTTGACATCAAAAGGCATTTCACCAAAAGACGTCCTTCCATAATACAGCACTTTTTAATCGCAAAACAGTGAGTATCTGCAAGATGTCGATTTAATTAATTTGCGCAGAAGTGCCGAGAAAAGCGCATGAGTGAGAAATTGTTAATCCCAAACTGAGAACTTTGTCTGATTTTCGAAAATTCCTACTGCTGTCTTTAAAATTTAGATCAACCAACGCATTCATCAGTTATTTAGATGGCACTGTCACTTACAAGTTGGCGATTTTGTTTGATATTACATAATGTACAAGCCGAACGGTCCTCAGGCTGGCGGTAGTGGGCGTCGGCAGGTTGGGCATTCCATCTTTATGTCCATCCATCTTTGCAAGCAACCTGAATGAAAGAAATGGTCACATGGAGTCACCTGCGAGAGAAATTTCATACTGTCGTTAGCAAAGATAACACACAAAATGAAGATAAAAAGACCCAAAGTTGCAGAAGTAAACCATGCAATCATTTGACCGCTGAGTTAGATCGATAGAAGTCATGCAAATGACACAGTCTGTACTGTGGCTGGAATCCTGATCAAACCGCCTGTAGTAGCTATATTTCTCTGGCAAAATCTGCAAATTTGCACCAGGATGAGATCTCCATAATTGATGAGTGGTAGAGGTGGAGTAGTTTCAGATTAAGAAAATTCTTGCTAATAGAATGAGGAGTTGACAATGACAACCTCTCTCTCTCGCACGCTAGTGCACGTGCACTTGCACACTCACGCAAGCAGGCATTTCATAATTGAGGTTCATAAAATACTCTTCAGAAAACAAAATACCCTTGATGAAATCATTCTCTCCTTCACGTGTGTTTCTGAAAAGTTCCAGAAAGTTCAGAGACGGTGCAAGCTAAATCCAGAAAGCACGTTGTTCCGGTGAACCATCATATTAAGCAATCAGACTCAAATGCTGAACAAATGCTTCAGATGCTCAGAGCACCAAAATCCGAATTTAAACAGGTAATTTTTGAGTCAAACTATTTCAACCCAAGGCAAATTAGTAATCAGTTCTTCAGTTGGAAAAGTACAGCCTAACTTCAGTGGAAAATTTGTTCATTAGGGGAATGCATGCCACAAGAGAAGTTCATTTTTTCCCTCAGTAAAGCTATAATATTTCCCATTGTAACAAATAAGTGCAAGATGAAATGCAGGTTCCCTCAAGAATCTCAGCAGTTATCAGAAACATCAACCAAGAAATTGAAAGACATTAAACTAGAGGGGTAACCGCAGCTGAAATTTACATAGACATTATACCTGACGAGGAATGAACCATCGTGACCCAAAATAATGCTGAAGAAGTAGAATAGATGCTTGAAGTCCAAGAAATACACCCAAGCATATGCACCAGCTTTTGTCAGGCTCAATCCGCATAAAGTTGTATGGGCAGCCAAAAATGTACAATGGGATTGCTAGACGAGTGACAGTCATTCCCAGGATATAATGAGGGTGCAATGGTTTTCTTGAATCTCGGAGAACATTCGTAATTATTTGTGGTACCCAGAATGAGTAAATAAGGAGGAGGATGGGACGAATATAATTATGGAACTCGTACATGAGCAGAATGCCTCCCAAAAGGATCCCATCTGGAAAAAAACCCATAATTCATCAGTATAAAGTACACCACTTATCAAATCTAAAAAATATTGCAACACACAAAAGTTGGTTGCAAAAATTGTCAGGGAAGTGAATCAATACTTGTGCTACAAATAACAGTTCCTCTTACTTCATATTAAGATTTGGCCTAACAACTTGAAACAGCAAATGGAAGATGGAATAATAAAAAACTAGTGTATCAGAAAGTGAACAATTCTCAGTCATTAATTAGCCTGCCGCAATGTCGAACAAATGCACTGAAGGGTCTTTGGGTGTGGCTACTGTCATATCGGTTAACAAGCATTCCTTGTTGGATACACAGTTGCTCATCCATACTATTCTTTCTAGTGACGAATATTACTACATCCTGACCTGAAACTATCCTCTTCTCACATTCATACTTTCAAACCCTTGAATAGTACAAAATGCACATCAGAAGTTTGTATTGATAGCAGTACTTACAGAAACGACTGTACAACACCGAGAGCTCGCGCCTCATAGTTTCCCAACCCTCTCCGTTGTTCATAGGTCGACTTGCTTTCCATATGGCAAGAAGATACCTCATCTCAAAGATTGAGAAAACTACGAATTTGAAAAATGCCGCAGTTGCAAAAGCATTGAACAAGGACTCTGCATTACCAAATGAACATTTCAGGCCATAATCCAGCAAGAGTAGTCATGATCCTATGTGTCCCTGATTACTAAAACAGAACGAAAAACTGCACAGACGTAGGTAACAGCTCAAAAGGATAACTCATACATCAATCTAAGTTTTCAAAGAGCAGTCAGATGTAAGTTGCTTATGGGGGAGCACTGGGGAGTCAAAAGTCTTCCTCTCATAAATCATGGATGACACTCAACTATTGGTGCAACAATGCTGCCTAAGAAAAAGCAAAACTAAGAAGCTACCTAAATTGATGTCCTGACTTACCTACAAGTATCCCTGCAGTAAGATGCAAGAGGCAAAGATAAGCATCCATAATAGCTTGTTGCCCAATCATTATTATTGAGACCTTGGCAGCTCCCTAATGGATACAGAAAAATTAATGAACTTAGTACAAAAATAAAGTGAAAAATGATGACAATTTTCTCTCAGAACACGTGACTCCTTACCGATTGAGTATTGCTATGTTCCATTTGTCGAATTAGAAGGAGAACTTGAAGGAAAGATACCTGAGGCAAGAATGTTAAGGGAAGCACCCAAAAGCTCCTAACGAATCATAACAAGGGGTACTGATCATATGAAAAGGATACAAATGTGACCATCAAGGTGTAATTCACTGCTTTGTTATAGTAAACTTCAATGTTTACAGAAGTAGCATTCAGCAGCAAGGGTGCAAAACAATCCCCATCATCATCCACTGAAGGACTCTCCATTAGACCTTCCATTTGATAATGATCATGTTCACCATCTACAGAAGGTGTGGAGAAATCAATGAGCACAAAGAGGATGAAAATCATAATACTTCCCAATATGTAGAAGCCTGAGAACATATCTATATATTTTCTTTAAAAGATTTCACCAGAAAGAAAGCAGAGGCAGGGAATAAATCAGAAGCTCTCCCTAGTCCCTTGACCCTTGGTGAGCATTCATGGAGATATTACACGGAACAAGGAGAAATGGTGTGAAAAAAGAATAAAAATATGATAGGACTCTGAGTGTATCAAAACAGTTCTCATAATCACTTTACTGGCAAGTGGCATCGGCTGCCAACATAGAATTGAATCTTATTTATGTATGAAATGAGTAGAACCACCACAAAATTTGTATTTAAGCATTGATCATTTTTATCAGGTTTAAAAGTTTAAAAGAGAGATGGTTTTGAAATTGCACGCATACGCTTCTTGACTTCATTTGTGAATGTTTCACAAAAAGTCTGCAAGAAACATACTTTGACAACAATTATTGTAGATAAAAATATTATGCTGAGAAAGTTTGCATACCATCTTGTTTGGAAGAAGTGTGTGAGATTTGAGCTGCAAATTCGATGTTACAATGTTTCTCCACATCATAGATTGGTGCTGCACGTGATGGTATTCCCTCAAGAAATCAGAAAATCAAATGAAAAAAAAACTTGGACGAAAAGGTAAAAGGACAGCTGCTTATTACAATTCTTCCTCCTCCAAATCTTTTTCCGTGGAGATTCTTGAAAAACCTGGGATGAGAAGACTCCAAGCTGCATCAGAATCAAAAGTTGCTGCTGTCAAAACACTCTTCAATTAAATGACAAAATAAGAAGAATAATATATTTTGATAAATACCATCAATAAATTGAAAATTCCAGAAAGAGAGAATATCAGAACAATCAAGAAAATAGCTGGTTCATATTGGAAATGAGAATTTGAAAGATCTTTTGACTCGCATAACTTATCAGTTATCACCAGTGAGGCATAATATCAGTTGCCCCCATTTAGATCTAGTACTAGCAATGGCACTCATCCCACCCAGCACTGTTGGCAAGAAACAAAGAGTCAAACCTCAACTCAAGCATTTCGTTCGGACAAAGCAACAACAAAATGGTCAGCATACATTGTGGGGTATTTTAAGGAATAGGAAATTGAAAATGCATCTCGACTGTTTTCCATCTCGGAGAAGGTAGCATTCTAAATGGGATGAAGATCATATTTGTTCGTGGCCTGCAAAGCACATATCATCTCTCTTAAATCGTTCTATAACCTGTTTGACTTTTACTTTGGAAGATGGAGGAAAAGTCCAACTTCCTCCGAAAGCTATTAGAAGGGTCAGGATGCTACCAAAAGTTTCTGTTTTTCTGCAGGAAACAGCATTAGCATCTAAACCTTAGGCAACTAGCAGAAAATGGGTAAGATCTCCATAATTAGATGTTGCTTGTGTCAAAGGGCTATAGGAAAAATGGCTCATCTGTTGATCAATTGCTCCTGGTCAGGACATTTTTAGACGTTGGCAGGGGCTTTTTTGAGCATTAAATGCATTAGACCTGAAGCTTAAGCTGTTGGGTAGAGGAGAATAACATGTATCTGACATCTAGAAAAACTTCTAGCAAAATGATGTGAGATATCTCAACACCTCTTATGCAAACTGAATGACACAACGCACATGGGATTGACACAGGCAATAAGACAGTGTGAGAAAAAAATTATTGGATGGGGTATGGACAACTGAAAACTGATTTGGCTACATGCTTTATTTTCCAACCTGAAAGTCTAAGTTATAAGGGGAGGAGATGTATATGAACCAGACAAATACAGTAGACAAGTTATATTGTGTAGTTCAAAACAGCAGCTAGAAAACCAGTTTGAAGACAGGCATGAACTTTTGACCAATGAAAAACAAGAAAGGGCTAAAGATGATATCTCTGGCAACTTTTCGGTTATTTGGAACGAAGAAATAGTAGAACTTTTGACAGAAAGAAAGACACTTGGATACTGTTGAAATTCTGGGTTTTTACTTTGAACTTTTGGTTTGAGCGAGAGCCAATCCCTGATGTAACAACTTACTGACTTAAATGATTCAAACTTATATGAATAAAAGCGTCAATATGGAGGCAATCCCTTGGTGCCATTTTTAATGCAATAATTTTGATGGACTGATGAAAAGAATGGCACCATGTAGAACAAGGTTGCAAGGATTAGACTCACTTCAAGCTAATATGGCTGTTCAAAGATTGATTGGTTAATTAGTTATTAGCAATAGACAATTTCAATCAATATAAAAAACAGTATCAAGTTGTTTCCAGCCATTATGATCTTAATATTCCATGGTTCAATCCAAGAAGCCCGTTTCCTTGGTCAATTCTGTATTCCACTTATCTAGGTTTGGGTATTGTGAAGTCACCAGCTTATGCATAACACGACCATGCAATCTAGCCAACATATCTTGTCCAATGAATAAGCAGACTACAGAACAATATTATGGATTGACAAGATATACAATTTCCTCTGCACATGATGTGACCAATATCTACAAGAAAATCAGATACTAAAGAAATAGTCAAACTACCCAAGCTAGATCTATTCCCCAAAAAAAGAACCAAACTAGATCTTGTATTTATTTATCTTTTATGTCGAGGAAAAGATAAGGTCTGGTATTCTAAACATTACAAAGCTGCGTCCCAGAATTACAAAACTGGAACCCAAACATACAACAAGTAACGTACACGAAAAACTGTCAAATTATAAAGTCTTAACAGAGAAACAGCTCATTTTGAGAATTATAAAAACCAGATGCAACATGAAGGGCAAAATTTACCAAATGATAAGGATTTGATAATATGTAATCATCATCCTGGCTAAACTCGCCCTCTTTCCCACTGCAAGATGGTAATAAATAGAAGTCAGAACTTAAAGTGAGGAGATTAGATGCATGAAGGGGGAAAAAAGAAGAAACTAATGAGCCTAATCTGCAAAAGAAGTAACAAGTGCATACAAATGATTAACCACCATTTAACCAACAAGCAGGTAAGAAAAAATAAAAGCAAATTTCAGTTTCACAAAATTTTGATGCAAGAATGGGGCAACTCTCAGGAAATATATGATGAATGACCTGAACTTAGTTTCAAACAAATGGACATTGAGGTCTAATTTAACCATGTGGTCAGACATAAAATATCTGCTACAAAGAAATGAATTCATGACAGACAAATCTGGTTTAAAGATGTTCTTCAAGTACAACAGTAAACACAAATGGATGAGCATATATTCCAAGGAAAAAGTCTGACAACTTACAAAATGCCGTGACAAAATTTTAAGATGCAACAGTGACATTTGGACAATTATGCGCAAATCATACCTATTTGCTACCATTCGAAGCTGTCTAAATGGCCATATATATACACCTTCTATCCTGATTCGAGCACCGCCAACAGTCCGTTCCTTGTCAAATACATCCTGAAAGATAATGACTCCCTAACACCACCAAAAGCAGTTAAAAGTAATATAAGCTAACAATCAAGAGGAAAAACAATCTGTTATTACTACACAGTATCTGCAAAAGTATCAAAGAAGTGCATACTTCCTGATATCACAATGTGGCCAGAAAATCATGGAATCTGTAATATATACTCACGTTATGTCTAGTCCCCATTACCTGAATATAATGTACACCAGCTATTTTCGTTTGGGTACTAACTAATTCAACAATAGAGTTGCCACTAGATCTCTTGAAATCTGGAAACCTCGAGGAGCTATTTGTTGAATCTAGAAATCTCCAAGTACCTGCAATAGTCATGTTTCCAGACACATTCATGTGCCCACTTAGATGAAGAGAAAAAACTGTGAATGAGAAAACCAAAGGCTCAATGCAAATCAAATAAAAGCAGAGACGACAGCTTAGAGCACCAAACTTTCTTATTTGGAAATTCGGAATTACAAGCACTCCTGACACTCCAAGTAAGGTAAAAAATCCATCTTTATTAGAAAAGAATACAATGACAATGAGGTTGATCTAGCCAGAAAATATTTACAAACCTTTGTAAGTTCCGCTTATATTCCATTCACCAAGTGAACCCAGTTCGTTTTCATCTTTCCTAACAAAAAACCCCTGCAGGAAACTTAACAAGTCAGTATAGTCACCTTCCTGTACTTCCTAATTATGCACATGAAACTCAGGAAACATATCATGTCATCAACTAGTTTTGAAAAGGTCATTGAGCCAAGTGTGATGGTACCATAATTTATCAGAATAAAAGTTAGAAAGCAGGAGGGAGGGGTGAAGTCTATTTCAGGGTCACTGAGAAGCTTTTAGTTTTAAGCAATTCATGCAATAGAAAACTCATGTAGAAGAGAATTTTCATGAGCCCAGTATTTCAAAACGAGATGCCAAACATCACAATAGGTATATATGCCCACTATGCCAGGCATCAGTGAATTTCACAGTTCACTATGCAGGGGGGACAGGCGAAACCTATTTAGATGTCACTCAGAAGGTTTTAGTTTTAAGCAATTCAAGGAATAGAAAACTCATGTAAAAAAGAATTTTCATGAGCCCAGTATTTCAAAAGGAGATGCCAAACATCACTATAGGCATATAAGCCCACTATGCCAGGCTTCAGTAAAATTTCACAGTTCATATTATCTTTCTCATTTTTAAACATATGAAGTCAAAGTTGCAAGGTTATAGTGCACATCCTTTACAATTTTCACTGAGATGAACGGAAGATTGCAAAGTCAAGTTCACAAGAATATACATAAGTTTAATGGTTACATGATCTTCTTGGAGAGGATGTTGAGAAGGACAGTGTTTCAAACCAGGCAACTGCTGCATAGTCATTAACTAATGCAGTCTTAGGGAATGGTTGAGAGCCAGCTTGTGAATTATTACAAAGCATCGAACACCATCAAGCCAGAAAAGGAAAAAAATGCTGTCAAGGGACTAGGCTCTATTATCAATTATGTTGATGCAAAGGCAACTTAACAACAAGAGCTACGACGACCAAGCTTTTGGTCCACGGGTTGCTTGATGCACTTTATTCAGGCTCTCCAAGAAGTCATTGGAATTTGTGACAAGCAAAGATCAGCTCTGAATGGAAGATCATAGCATGGTCTCTGCTTTAAAATACTTGGAAGAGATTTTCAAGTTCGCTGGTGTACAAGTGTGGATAAGGGAAGAGTGATGGGGTTTTGGCATCAATGCAGCATGTCTAACCTCCTTTTTGTGAGAGAACTTTCTCAATTCTGATTAGCTGCTCAAGGATGAGATAATTTAGCTACTTCTAACAATCTCTAGGGCCAATGAGGGTAGAGATTCCAATGTAAGGGAACGACAATGGCTATGAGCTGCACTCAACACTTAACTATTTTTTAGCTTACGAGATCCAGAAGTAGCTATGTCTTTATTGAGGGCAATACATCTTGAGGTGAAACTGCCATGAAGTTACATTTTCAGGAAGAAATTCTCCAGAATTGACTAGTTCTACCAACCAGAGCAGGGAATTCAGGGTGAAAGTGTAATCTGAACACATTTTAATGAGGGATGATGGTTGATGATGTAGAGGGAGAACAAAAGGGTGCATGAAACAGAATCAAAACTACTCTGACACTGCAGTTTGTTCTGCCAAGCTCCCCGGTGGACTCAGGGGTTCAATAGATAAAAATAGCTTCCAAAATTTTAAGCTTTCTTTTTAACCTTGGTTGCTCAGTCTCTTGACTTGTTTCAAGGGAGAGACTTTGTTTTTGATAATGAGAATTATTTTCACACTGAAGTGCACCTGACCATCCAATCTAACACATCACTCTGGCTCATTGGTGGTAGAGTGGCCCATGTACATGAACTGTAGTTACTACTTACTATCCATTCCCTAGTTATGGAATTTGGAATAGGAAAGCAAAACTAAGAACCTAAATGAATATGGTAAGCTCATTCCGGGATAATAGCCCCCAATCCCTGGCATCTCGCTCTCGCTTCAACTGTAAGACCAGAACCACATTCAGCAGTATGTGAAACGTTACTGGTACCTGACTGGACAACCTCCTCTCCACCTACACATCGTAATCCATCTCGAGAAATGTTAGTTCGCTATGAGCTCACCCACAAAATCTCATGAACAAATCTCGAGCGCCCCCGCTATAAAGTAGTTCAACAATCACGATTACAAACAAAAAGCAAGATCGAAAACACTCCTCTCGACACGCTGAAAACTCACTAAAATGCCACACAAACTCAATCAGCAGTAGAGCCATCAAGCGATCAACCCAAAAGTTCTCGATTCCGATACCGAAGCGCAAAGCGACTCCAGCCTCAGCCTCAGCCTCAACAAAAGCGACGGATTCAATCGTCCACCGGACATGACAAAATCAACGAGGACCAGTCAACTAACCTCGTCGGCCCAAGAGCGGCCCATCTCCCTCAACGGCCGCAGAGCCGCCGCCGGGCGACAGAACAGAATCCCCAGCCACAGCCCCAACTTTATCGCCCCGGCGCGCAACGACCGCAGCTTCCTCCCCGCGGCGACCATCTCCGACGAAACCAAGAACGAGAACACGAACAAGAACGAGAACGAGAACGAGAAGAGTCCTCGATCAGCGGGGTCAACTGCGATCGAACTCGAGCTCCGTCTTCCTCCCTCTCTGACTGCTGCGATCACCGAGCGCGCCGCGAGAAAACGATGCGGAGGCCATGGACGGAGGGGAGGAGGAAGTTTTAGGGAGGGAGGCAACGACAGGGGGAGGGGAAGTGTTGCTTCGAGTGGAGTCAAACCACGGCAGCAACCAGCCGCAACAACTCCCTCTGGACAATGCGTCAACACCCGATTCGGATGCCGATGGCGAGACCTCAACGGCTTAATCCCAATTTAAAAAAAAGAAAAGAAAAGCTCCCGAATTTAATACTGATCGAAGCCACGGACGGCGAGGGACGGCGAGAGCAGCCGCGACGGAGGGAGGCGGAGCCGCCGGAGAAGCGCCCCCCCGCGACGGCGACCTCCGCCGGAAGATGGGGATTCCGACCGGAGACCGCAGGAATCGAAGCGGGCGGAATCGAGAGTTGATTGGTGGGGTCGGGATTCGGTCGCAGCTCGGAGTGACCGTCGGTAAAGAACCGGAGGAGGTCGGAGAAAATCCGAAAATAAAAAGGAATAATGCAGGTCGGAGAGAGAGGGGTGGAGTACAGGGCGGGATAAGGTTCACGCGACGGAGGCCTCCGTGGGGGGCACGCTCCCCCCCATTGCATCGACACGTGTGTGGACCTCGCGACGATAATCCTCGGTTCCGTAGCCCCTTCGGTGTAAATCACGCGCGTTTCATCGTAATTCTCGGAACCGTGGAGAAAAGTTGAAATTTTTCCTTCTTTCGAGAATTTTCACGAACGGACCTCTCAAATCGGCACAAGCCCGCTTTACAATTGTTTCGTGAATGCGATGTTGAAGGAAAATTACGATTGCAAAGGGCGATTAAATTTACATTTAATTAAGAAAAGTTACGATGAGTGAGGAAAATTATCGAAAAATAGACTGTAAAATTTTGCGTGGTGAAAATGAAATTTATGATTGGTTAAATTTTTTACTAACAATAACTCAAAAGGAGCTGCCGATTAATGTAGATCACTCATATTTGCGGAATATTAAGAATCGTAGCAGCTAGAGAGCTTACCACCACCAAAGAGAAATTAGGCTCTCTAAAGAAAAGTCATGAGATGATGTTTTACCGATAAATTAAGATTAGTGAGGACAATTATTTATGCCAGAGAAATGAAAATGATCCATTCGGCAATTTGCCTATAATAGGAAAAGAAACTTATGCTTAAGATACGTAGATTACTTTTTTTTTTTGTGAAATATTATGAGTCGTGAAACTCACTATAACAAAAAAAAAAAAATCATTCCCGTAAAGAAAAAGCTATGAAATGATGTGTAACAGATTAATCGTAACACAAGCTCCAAAAGCAAAATACGTGACTAAAATACAGAAAGTTCGAAAAAATTATTATTGTCCAAATTTCTTTTGAAATTTCAAGAAGAAAAAACAAGTACGAGCCTACTCGCGTAAACTAAATCGAATGTAGCTTTATTCTTAGGTTTCTCCGTACGTGCATTCCTATTAAATTTGAAGGGTCGTTTTCTTATTTTATTTGCTTAATTAGCATAATAATCCAACATTATTAAAGTAAATGGCATCTTATCCTAAAGTAGTTAGCACAAACAAATAAATGAACAAAATAATTGTGTCAAACGTACCATTTTTTAATATATTTACATGAAGAACGTGGAAGGACATGTATATTGAATTAGGCAATTATACATTTAAAAAAAAAATAGGCAATGACTTACATTATTTATGTGTGTATTAAATTTTCCAATATGACAGCTCAAACCGCTTATCCAGATAATCCACTTGGAATTACAATAATACCAGTCAACTCTGGCATGGAGTCCTCGCCTTTGTTCCATGGATTTTGACGAGCATCAAAGTACAATTTTACCAATGGAAGTATAAAGTTACATCGAAATATAATTAATTTCTGTTGTTGAGCATATGAGTTTTTCTTCCCAACATGCCTTATTATAAAATTAAAACATAACCGAATTATTGAGATCATTTGGTCTGTTCCTTAAGGAAGTGATGGTTTCTCCTGCCTAATTCTCTAAAAAAACCTAAACATTAGATCTAGTCCCAATTCTATCCCAATTTTTTTTTTTTTTTGGCTTAGAAAAACCCCGAACTTTTGCTTAGTCCTAAATCTGCCCTGATTTTTTTTTTTTTTTTTGACTTAGAAGAAGCCTCAAAACTTTAGATCCTGTCTCAAATTTATCCCAAAATTCGTTTTATCTGAAAAAAAAAAAAAACCAACTTTCAATCTATTCTTAAATCAACCTCGGTGGTCCAGTCCCAACTTAACGTGACATTCCATGTTGACAACAAATTTGCATTAGTAAGGAGATATGGAAAATTATCTACAGAATGAAACTATTTTAGGATATGAAAATTAGGGACCACTAACAATGATTTTTGGATGAAGGGCCAATGGGGCAAATTTGGGGTTAGAGTAAAAATTGATAATTTTTCTCTTAGACAGAGAAAAAAAAAAAAAAAGTTTTGGGCAAACTTGAGATTGGACCTAAAGTTGTTATTGATTTTTTTTTTTTTTTTACAAAGAAAAGTTGGGGGCAGATTTGAACTTGATTTAAAGTTTGGATTTTTTTTTAGATAAAAAAAAGTTCGAGACAGAATTGAGATTAGACCTAAAGTCGGAGTTCCTTTTAGGAAATTATGCCTAGTTTCTCCATAAAAATCATGCTTTTGCAAAGATAATTCCTATCACTTTATATGATTGGTGAGATTAAATATTGAATTCAGGATTACAGTTAGTTTTTGAATAAAGTTTCAAAGGAGTTTCAATATTATATTGATTTCAATAAGCGTGGAAGAAATTTTCATAAAAAAGTGTACTTCACAAATAGTTGATAATGAAGTATGAACACAAGAGGTATCCATGATCGCCAAAATAATAAAAATAATGGCACATAGTTTAAAAATAAATTCATATTATTAGTGATTTAAAAAATGTTATATAAACGATAAATATGTACCTAGGTGTAACTTCCCCAAGAAAGATGAGATGAATAAATATTGGATTGACATCTAATCAACTTAGCTACATATGGGAAATGGAAAGGTTGTTACAAAAAATCTTAAACCTATTACACATTTGTCAATTCAGTCTTAAACCGTTAAATTTTACCAATTGAATCTTAAATTTTTTCACAATTTGTCAATTGAGTTCATCCAATCAACTTTGACCGGAAATCACTAATATGGACATTAGCTATTTTACATGACATCGGTGGACTGACAGGGACAAATTTTCATATATTTTTTTTTCGAATTTTTTATTGAATTTTTAAATACTTTTTTTTTTCTTTTTTGATTCAAATGGTGGTGTGGTCACTAGCCACTAGTTGAGGGCTGGCGATCACTAACTAAGAGCTAGCGACCCCCATCGGTCCTGGGCAAGGGCCATGAAACCCTCATCGATTGCTAATGAGGGGTTAAGGCCCCTCGCTAAGGCCAGCATGTGCATCACGAGCCTCATAGGCCATGACAAGGGTGTCATAGCCCTCACTTGCCCTTATTTTGGCTGACAAGGGCCTAAGACAGGGTTGATACACCCTTGCCTCGCCAAATTTAGCAAGGGTTCATAAGCCCTTGCTAGATCTAGTGAGTGCTGCGACCTTCTCCCTTGCCTAGGGATTGGTAGCGGTTGCTAGCCTTCGGCGAGTGACCGATGGTCTCGCTGGCCCTTTGAACAAAGAACAAAAGGAAGGAAAAAAAAGGAAAAAAATAAAAAAAGAAAAAAAATTATTAAAATTCATCCACGTTAGATAGTAGCGTTGATTGGATTGCCATATGAGCAATTTCAAGCCAAAATTGACAAGGTAATCTCAATGGTCAAACCTTGGAAAATTTTAAGACTCAATTAGCAAAATTAAAATATTCATAACTGGATTGACAAAAATATAATAGATTTAGGACTTTTTGGATAATTTTTCCTATGGTAATTCTAACTTAGACTTTGTACCATTAAATTTTATCATCGGTGTTGCTTTACCAAGAAATATTAGATAAATGGATATGAAATTTGGACTAATTGAAAGACAAAAAAAAGGGCAATTATGATGAACTTTGTAAAGTTATCGGAACACAGTACCTCTCAACATTTAGCGTATCCAATCATAAATTGAAATGTCGATAAATACAAATTATGGCGACAGCCAACATTATAAACATACCAAAATACATATCTAAAGTCTTGGATCCGTGCAAGGCATCTTGGTAGTTGATAAACATGAATGTGCCATTGCATCCTCACCATTTAATGGGTTACGAAAATACTTGCGAAAAGAGACGTGCGACGAAAAGAGAAGTGCGACGTAGAAGGTAAACTCAATATTATAAATTCCTTAGAGAATATGTAATAGATGATAGGGAAAGAGAACCGTACGATAGTCATGACCAAATGACTACATATATTGGCATTAAACAATAGTTCTTCACCTAAACCACTCTTTTAACACCATCCTAGGGCATAGCTACAAAGGTGGGAAGTGCGTTGGGAAGCTTTCCTTCCAAGCCTTCCAACCGAACGAAACCAAAAGAAGAGACAAAGACAAGCAAACGTCCCACGCAATTCCCATGAAAACATTAGTTTTACCTTCTTCATCAAGAAGACGTGACACCCCCCAAACTTTTAGTTACGTTTAAGGAATTAGCAGTTAGCACTAATTTGACGAAGGTTAATGCCACATTTAATCACTGTACCGTTGAAAGGTTTCGAAACGGCTGGTGAGAAATGAGCCGAAAGAACAAATGCTAATGAAAACCCTAGTCAAAACGATTTCTTGGTTCCAAAAGCAAGAGGCTTTAGTAGCAGTGGTGATGGCCGTTGAATCCATGGCGAGCCCACACGTGTCGAAATAATTAGGAGGAGAAAAAGTAAAGGAGAAAGGAAGAGATAACGCATGCTAATTGCTAAATTGCTAATTAATGACGTGGAGTAGAGGCCAAATGCTTCCCAACGAGGTTCATCCTCCTGTCCCTGGCATTCTCTGCGCATTTTTCTTGCATGCTCTCGCTCTCAACGGTAACCTCGCGAAATATGGTGTGAAAACCTCTCTCGGCTCTCTATATATACCTCCTTCCATACCCAATCTTCACCATTCGCCAACTTGCTTATACTCTCTCTCTCTCTCTCTCTCTCTCTCTCTCTCTGTCTTTCTCTGTCTGTCTGTCTGTCTGTCTCTCTCTGTCTCTGTCTCTCTCTCCGAGCTAGCTTTGATTCTCCGTCTCTAATGGAGTCCACAAGGTTCACCGCGTGGCAGTTCGTGGCGGCAACAGTGTGGTTTGCGACTTGCTCCGAAGCCTGGGAGTTCTACGTGGGTGGCAAGGATGGCTGGGTGCAAAACCCTTCCGAGTCCTACAATCACTGGGCGGAGAGAAATCGGTTCCAAGTCAACGACACCCTCAGTAATCCTCCTCTCTCTCTCTCTCTCTCTCTTTCTGTTAAGGGCTATATGCGATGTCATACGTTTTCTTGACTTGATGATGTTTGTCCGTTTGTTTTCGTAGTTTTCAAGTACCAGAAAGGGAAGGACTCGGTCCTGGTGGTGTCGAAGGACGATTACAATTCCTGCGACACCAACACCCCTCTTCTCTCCCTTATCGACGGCGCCTCCAGGTTCAAGCTCGACCGCTCCGGCCCCTTCTTCTTCATCAGCGGCATCGCCGACAGGTGCAACGCTGGCCAGAAGCTCATCGTCGTTGTTCTGGCCGTCCGGGGCAAGTCCCCCGGCGGTGCCCCGACTCCATCTCCAGCCCCGCCCGTAGTCCAACCTCCGGTCACGCCACCTCCTCAGCCGGATTCGCCCCCGGGTGCGAGCCCGTCGGATGCAGATGCTCCTGTGCCCGCCCCGTCGCGTTCCTCGGCGTGGAAAGTGGGGTTTCCTTGTGCCGGTGGCGTTGGTCTTGTGATCGCTCTTGGAGTTAGTTTGCTTGTTGGTGGCTGATTAAATTGTACTTGGCTTGGCTTAACTTACTCTTAGGGCTGTCTTAGCTAGAATTAGGGGTCTAAAGTCTGAGGATTTTCGTTTTTGCCAACGTTGTTATTTCATATTCTTGATTAATAAATGACTTTTTCTTAGAGGCATTATTAGATAACTCCCAAAAAAAAAAGTTCGAAGTTATAAGTGAAGTTAAGATGCGGACATTCAGTCCCTTTGCTAAATAAATATTAGTTTTAGTCCGGAAACTAAAGCACATGGATTAAGGAAAGTTGTAAAGGACGAACGAATTTTGATTTTGCTTTAAGGCTCGCATTTTCCTCGAGTCCCCTTTTTTTTATTTTATTTGGCTTCAGTTTCATCATAAGGTGAACGCCAGCTCGGAAAATCATATGCATGAGCACGACTATGTAGTAGATACCAGCCTTTTTAAATTGCAATACAGACCGTCATTATTAAGCATAATTTTCAAATCTAATTACTGCCAAATTCGGAATTAACCAACCCGACTTGGGAATTTCAGTAATTTTCTCCTACATTAATTTTTTTTTTTCGTTGCGTTAAAGAATTACAAGCACAAAAACTTCCGGCCTCTTCATCTAAGTTACGTTGCTGAGAATTACTAATTACGTTTGCTAATTAAGAGGCTAATTAATCCGAGGTTTGGTTTCACGTGAAGTTTGGTCGTGGGAATTTGCAAAAGCTAAGAATGACATGCGCTAAGGACATCCCCGACATCCTCGCTAACCGCGCGAGCAAAACCTTAGCGCAAAGACAAGTGCTCGTGACTAGTCCACATGCCATAAATTGAGGCTTTTAAGGCTTTTCCTAGGAGGACAATCCCCATACGTTCCAAATAGACAAGTTTCGTAGCCTGCAGGTTCATGTAAGGAATCCCATTAACTTCCTTAGCTTTTGTGTCTGACTGTTAGTGTCAGTCCGATATAGCGCTTTCGTTGTTGGTGTTCTTCGATTCTCTATGCATTTCATTTTCATCGGAAATTTCCTCTGCCCTTGTCATCATACTCCAACTTGATAGTTTCCGCCGCCCGTTTAGGGTTGAGTCCTAGGATTTGATGGCGGATTTAAAATGCCACCCATAGAGTTTCAATAAAAAGTTGTGTATGTCTAGTGAGTTTGCCATGTGTTTGGTTCATCGATTCTAAATCTCATTATTGGCATAAAACGAGTTAATAAGACCAACAATAGGATCTAATTTATATACTTCATAGCAAATAAAATTTTAATAAAGTTGTTCGCAAAAAAAGGGTGTGGGATCCCTGTTAAAGTTCGTATGTGGAGGCTTCTCATATTAAACTAGATGTTGTACTGAAGAACATTGATCCTGGCACGCGTTGGGACCTTGAACAACAGAGTGTACAAAAGAAAAGCTCTCAAGTTGTATGAGATCCATCCAAATTAACATGGACGTGAGTCTATTGAATGAACAGGGAATGACGCGTCACATTTTAAATGGCATTATTGGATGGAAACACGAAAGGGACTAGATTTAGAGAGCAATCGAATGTCAAATTCTTTTCTTGGGAGACGAAAATAAAATTTGGGTCAAGATTGGGATTGAAAAGCTAGAGTTTGTGGTTTTTTTCACGAAATTAAAAAAAAAAATCTGTTAATTTCCAAGCTAACGTGGGTGTCAAATCCGAAGAGCAAGAGTCGACCACCTCGTCTTAAGTCATGATGAGTTGGATTTGAGGTCTCTGTTCAGACGACCAAGTCGTCGCTATTTGGGTAACTACCTTTCTTCAATAATATAGTGAATATGTAGAGAATCTAATCGAAAGATAAATCAGAACTAACACGGTCTTATACCATGATTAAATTTGCAAAAAGAGAACCGTTAGGTATAATTCAGTTCATTTTGGTGAATCAAAATATTACAATTGTGTTTCGTGGATGTTTGCCTGACTAGTTATGTCTTTATTAAATTAATGAAACCAAAAGATTTTAAATACATGAGCACTCTTTATCAAGTGATGTGCCATAAGCATAAGATATTTGTTTTGTTCCTTTGTTAATTGAATGGATCACCAGTTCACCTTCATTAGGCATGTGGCCCTATTGGTAAAGTGATTGGGGTTGGGGTCAAAGAGTACCTGGTCCAGGGTTCGATTTTTATTAGCACCGCGTACACACACATATATATAATATATATAGTGATAAAAAAAATCATGATTCTATTAGACCAACATCTATAGATTAAATCTTGTATTTTTTGTTCTACATCCTTAGAAAGCAATTCTTCCGTCCTCAAGCAAATTTCTTTTAAGGCAGACCTTTAGGGCTTGTTTGATAAAAAGTGTTTCTGTTCCCTGAAATAAAAATTTCTGTTATTTTGTTTCGAGGAACAAAAAAAGAACAGAAACGTATTTGGTAAAATGGCAGACTTTTAGGGCCTGTTTGATAAAAAGTGTTTTTGTTCCTCAGAACAAAAATTTCTGTTCTTTTTTTTTCAAGGAATAAAAAAGAACAGAAATGTGTTTGATAAAACTTTTATTCCCGAAAACATAAATAAGAAGTAGAAAAAAGTAGTTTTTGTTCCTGAGAACAATTCCGAGAATCAATTTTTCTCTTTCTTATTTTTTCTTCTTCTCTTTTATTTCCTTCTTCTCCCTTTTGGCCGATCGTCGGCCTCGTCCATGGGCGGCAACCGGCCGATGAGGGCTGGCAACCTTGTCGGAGCATCGCTTGTGGTTGAGCGAGCTCGAGCTCGCCCAACCACCGATGAGGCTTAGCCTCGTTTGGCCACCGTTAGGTCGGTATTGCTTAGTGGTGGCCTGGCGAGGCCAAGCCTCGCCGGTGGCTGGGCGAGCTTGGCCTAGCCAGATCTGGGCCAGCTCGAGCTCGCCTAGCCAAGGCGAGGCCGAGCCTTGTCGGCCGGCGCTTCGCCTCGCCAAGCCAGGGTGAGGCCGACCTTGCGCTACCTGGGCGAGGCCGAGCCTCGCGGTGGCTGGAGAGGCTTTGGCGAGCTCGGCGGCCCTCGCGACCTCTCGCCGGCCCGGGTCGCCGACCACGGGAAGAAGGAAAAAAAAAAAAAAAAAAAAAAGAAAGAAAAAAAAATGAAAATATAATAAAAATATTGAAAAATTAAAGGAAATAACAAAATTATACAAGTTTACCAAACGTATTTTTATTCTTAGAATAGAAATTTTTTACGATTATCAAGCGCGTTCTTATATTCAAAAATTGTTTATGGGAATAGAAATAGAAAAAACTATTTCTGTTCAAAAATTGTTTCTCGAAATGCGCCCTTAGCGACACTTGAACAGGCAATGAAGACAATCAATGTAAGGGAATCTACTAGGGAAAAAAACCTCAAGGAGTGAAATAGCATCCCAGTCTCAAAACTACGATCAACAATATATAACCATCGAAACACGTCATCTAAGACACTGTTTGGAACACCATGTCATAATTAGCAACTTAGATTGTAAACTCTTTCTGATATATGAAAACAATCAATTCAACTTCCGAATCTATTGTTGAGGCGCATGCGAGATGGGCACAATAAGGGGCTTATCATTCTTGTTTGCCGTCGAGCACTAGAGAGAAAAATTGTGAGATAATATGCTAAAAGCACAATGTTACATTCAACAAAAGAAATTTCAAAAGATCTGCAAGATTTAGCCGAGAAACTATGAAGTATCTGCAAACTAATCTTCAAGGGGACCGGAACCATCCTCAGGATCTTTCATTTCAATTTGTAGAGATTCATCAAGAATTTCACGTCTGCAGCACACTGGTGAAAGCCTGGGCCTTTCAGATCTTCTTTGCTTCCTTGATTTACACTCACCTCTTAGCCCGCTCACAGATAGAAGGCGCATTGCTCATTCTGTCGTCCTCTGTGTACGCTCTCTTCGTTAACAAGAATCAAAAGGAACACAGAAGGAACATAGTACACTACAAGAAAACATCAGCAAAGGTCAATCTGCAGGGAAAGGAGGGAATTTGAGAAGAGAATTACTTGCAGCTTCATCAACCATAACCATCGGACTGTTCTAAAGCCCCATGCTTCCTGTGAAATATGGACATTGGAACACGCAAAAAAGAACTCGTTGCAAGTCTCGAGTTTGAACACATCATCAAGTGGCCCTATCTTGCAAGAAGATGAGATGAGCCATTTTTAGATTTTGAAAGAGATTTGAAGTACTAATCGCTTCTGTTCACAGGCTTTGCCTCCGCAGCTTTATGGACCTGACTAGTTTTCATGCCTGGGGTTCAGGTTATAAGGTCCTTAAGGGGACTTCTTCACATGAAAGAAACTAGACTCTAAGACTCCAGCGATCTTCTTTCTTTGTTATTGCAGCAATGAATTCCCCATCCAGCTAATACTGGAACAAAAGCAGAGTTGAACCCACCAAAATCTTCAAAAAGAAACTAGCATTTATTGTCACTTTGTAACTGGAGTTGTGAAATCCCAGATGAAATTTTGCTCGAATTCCTGAATCCTGCAAAGATCTGAAATAATTACAAAGCTAGGTGGAAAAACAAGTTACAAATTAAAAACTAGTGTAGCATGCTTATTCATTGGTAAAAGTTCACTCTTTTTAACTGATGCAGCAGAGCACGAGGATAACAGTCAATTTTCTTGTTGGGTCAAAGGTTTTGCAGCGTGTCGAGAGGATCGAGCTTATCGATGCTGCCCCGCGTTTGTCGCCTCTCCAGCCAAATCCAAGCAATCCAGATATGTTCAGATAGAGAGCATAGCCCCCCAGCTCGAAGCTTTTGGATCACATCTAGACAAATGGAAGCAGGGCTAAGGAATGTGTGCACACATCCCCAGACAAACCAATTACGGTAAAACCTACGGGAAACATGTATGGATTCTTGGGTAATAGGTCTCCCGAACATTGGGTACCTGTTATTAAAACAGGTAGAATATTTTAGAATTAGGCCCGAGTCGAGCAGCGAAAAATATAGCTGAAAGGCCGTCCCAATAGAAACCAAGTAAACAAGTCTTTGGGAAATAAAAAAATAACTGCAAGTTTTTCTTATACTCTGTCTAATGGGTAGATATACACATTTGAATTTGACTAGATTCCGAAACAGCATGTGGGATTTGGATTGTTTAATACTATTTCGTTATTTTGATTCCTTGTTGGATTTTTCTAACCATACGCTTTATATATTCTTGCGATTCCCCACAATCATCATCGCGCGCAAGAACGCCTCGGCATCTATTTCCTCGTTCAATGCGGACATATCACATAAGCCACTGACCTCGACTCGCTCAGAATCCGCGGAATTCGATTCCCATCACTAGCTTTGACACCGACCCATCTCCCGCGAATTCGAATGCGGCTGAGAGGCGCTTGGTTGAAGCAGAGTGTTGTAAGTCTTAGCTCGAGTCTCGCCTCGGACTTCCCTTATTTCAATGCCTCGTTCTTCAATTTTCCTTTTCTGTGCGTGCTTGTGCGAGTGGGGAAAGTGGGTATGATGCGTTGTGCTGCGATGCTGCTGTTGGTTGCGTGACGGGCCATGTTAGTTCACTTGGTGTGGGCACTTGGGCTATTGCACGCCACTTGCTTGAAAATATTCCGCTGAGAAAGGTTGTGGGTGTTGGGTTCTGCCTATGAAAGGCACTGCGAGCGAGTTACTCTGTACCCGTGCGCGGGTCTGTTCTGCGTGTAGCTTTTGCTGTGGGTTTGTCCTGTCCTGCGAGTTTCAAGTTGCTTTCAAGGCCGTAGTCTAGTTTGCACGCTAATATGCATTTTTCTTGTTTCCAGGAATGTCGATTGGAGCTCTCCTGAGGTCTCAAATTTTGAAGTGGTTTTAGCTCGGCGGTGTTGGAATGATAAAGACACTGGTCCTACCATGCAATGTAGGCACAACCCGTCCCCTGTAGAACATACTTCGTTCTTTCTATGGTCTTTATGCGAAATACCATGATTGTTGTTTGGAATGTGCTTCAGTGGATACAGATGATTTATTCTAAGTTGCCAATTCTCTCTCGATGACATTAAGCGCTGTACTTTTGCTTAAAATTCAAAGTCGTCCTCCTACATTTTTCTTTTTCCAAAAGTTTCCTTGTATTTTTAAAAACAGTCAGACCAATTGTCCTTCCATTAATTTGTTCATAAGAGGTACATTTTTTGTGACTGTCACTGGAATGGTTCCAGGACAAACGGTGAACCATTTTAAAATGTAGGACCATTTTGAACAAAGAAAAAGTAGAGGGATGATTTTGAATATCGAGCCAGAGTACAGGGACCACTGGGGATAATAAAATGCTAAATTTCCATTTGTTGAATCCAGGGTCCAAAGTTCAGAAGTTATATTGGTACTTGCTTATTGACTTGTTCACATGTTGGGTTTCTTCACCTTTACCTTATTGTTAGGTTCAAATGCTATTTAGCTTCAATTTTGATACTACAGTTGAGTATCTCATTGAGCCAAATGCAGTTGAAAGTGTGTGCTTCTGCCCACTAGTGCCTGACTACAGTTGATTAGCTTGAAACTTCTTTATTGCTATCATTATCAATAGGTGGTTTTTACTTTTTAAGATAATTGATGATATTTGATAAATGCAAGTTATATGGGTAAATGGCTACATGGTAGACTGATCACGATTGGTAAAACGTTATGCAAAGGGTAAATTGAGTACATGCTTTAGAGGTCGTTCATTGGATTTCTGAATTTTATAGCATTCAAATTTTTTCTCTTATTGTAACTTATAAGCATTTCATGGCATTAGAATTAACTTCAAACTTTGTTCATTTTGAACCTCAATGCTAATTCTTCTATTGCAAGCTTCCTTGCAGACCTGTCTTTTACAAAATACATTTATTTCCTTTGAGGCTGTCCTAAATTTATGAAGATATCCATATGCATCATAGGTGTTGAAGTTCAATTCGGCTAAGATTGAAGGGCGTAATCTGTCAAAATCAAGAGGAACCAGGATGGAGTTGACTCTAACACAGCCTGATGATTGGCATCTTCACCTTCGTGATGGGAGTCTTCTTGAAGCTGTTCTCCCGCACAGGTCATCTATTTTTAGCTATATTTCTTTTGTGGATTAGCATAACTCATATGCATATGTTCTCTAGTCAATACAAATTATCGCACAATGGGAGGTGTCCCCGTATCTTTTGAGCTAGTTGCCTGATGTCACCTTCTTGTGTGTGGTATTTTCCACTTCTCCAGTGCGAGTCATTTTGGAAGGGCTATAGTGATGCCAAATTTGAGGCCTCCTGTCACTACCACATCTGCTGCAGTGGCCTATCGGGAATCCATCATGAGAGCATTGCCAGCCAACAGCAACTTTACTCCTCTTATGACACTTTACTTGACGGATTCCACAAAACCCGATGAGATCAAAGTAGCCAGTAAGTCTTACATTGCATCCAGATTCAGAGCAGTTCCTCATTTCTAATCGAAGCTATATATGTACACTATTTTGACTTGAAGTTTTCTCTGCTCTACTATTTAAGAGGTTTGAAGTTTATTGAGGTTGTCATGCTCATGACCATTGTAAATGTTAACTCTGTTTGGTCTTTGTTATTTGAGTTTCTCATGACACTGCATATTAATTCACGTCGACCATGATCAAGTAATCAATTTTTTTTTTTTTTTTTAAAATAAATTTGCTTGCTTTGTAAGATTTTGATGAAACTACTTGCCTGCTTCTAATTAATAAGATAATAAAAAGGAAAATTAGGCAGAGGCTGATAGATTTCCAAAATGCAATACAGGTAAAGTGCACCTTGTACCTTTTGAGCTTGTCTTGGTTGGCAACTTAATGGAATTAAGCTTTTTGGTTTGCTAAGGATAAATAATTTTTTTCCTTAGGATTAAGTCCTTTTGATGGCTCCTTTGTTTTTCTCTTCTGTCCTTTTCATGATTGAGATCCTGTCAATGATTCCTTTTTGCAATATCTCTGTGCTAGCAGTTTCATTGACGTTCAGTGTTCACAATCCAATTTTACAGAAAATAAAAGAGTCATTTGCCTCCTCTCTCTTTTCTTTTTTCAGAGTTAATTTGTTATTCTTCAGTGTTAGTCAAGAGTCAGTGATGATACTAATTGCATAAGCAGGACAGAGTGGTGCCGTGTTTGCAGTAAAGCTGTACCCAGCTGGCGCTACTACAAATTCTCAGGAAGGTGTTACCGATCTTCTAGGAAAATGCCTTCCTGTCCTTGAGGAAATGGTCAAGCAAGACATGCCTTTGCTGGTAACTTATTTGTTCAAAATTAATTGTTGTTAGCTATCTAGCCTTGAATTTCGATCAAGATTTCGGGTTTGTTACATGTGCAGATGGATTGTATTATGGTATGCCTGCTGCAATTTAAATTGGAGAATAATTAAATTGGAAGAGAATAAACACTTTACCATGTCTTTGGAAGAGAGGAACAGTGAGAGCTAATGTGAGGTTAGGTGAAATCTGACACAATATTAGACGGTTTGGTAGTTTTTATGTATTGGTCATATGTATCCAAAGGTTTTTTTCTTTGTTAAGGTTTATACTGCTTCTTGGATGAAATTGCTGCAGGGTTATTAAATTAATGGGTGCCTATCTATCCTTGTTTTTAGTAAATCATTATGCAAATGTGAATGCCGTTTTCCCTCTTTCATTATGGTGGTAGATTGACTAGAGAAGTTGTCATTCTTGCTTAGAAATGCTTTGGATGCTACTTGCAGGTCCACGGGGAGGTTACGGATGCTGCTGTGGACATATTTGATCGGGAAAAGGTCTTTATTGACACTGTGTTACAGCCTTTGATCCACAAACTTCCACAGCTGAAGATTGTGATGGAGCACATCACAACATCTGATGCTGTTAGTTTTGTTCAGTCTAGCAAAGAAGGTACAATGCCAATTTATGGCTTTTTACTTTACCCCAAGCCCTCTTCTGACAAAAATTTATTAAGAATTGAAGAATAAGAGAGTGAATCTGAATCTGTATAATTTTTTCAGGATTTATAGCGGCTACAGTTACTCCACAGCATCTTCTCTTGAATAGGAACTCTATATTCCAAGGAGGATTGCAGCCACATAATTACTGCCTTCCTGTACTAAAAAGAGAGACCCACAGTAAGTGAATATTTTTGTATGCTGCTGCTGGTACTATGTAACTTGCCTTTTGGTCTTGCTAAGCAATCTTAAGTAGCCTGGAGATTTAATAATGGGCTACATGCTGGTTTGAAATTTAAAGTCTGATAGGCCTATTGAAGTATATTAACTGCTGAGCGATCTTCCCTTCCTGAATTTGCATCAATTACACATCTTGCTCAAAATTCCCCAAATCATGAGTAGTTATTCATCCTGATTGACACTGACATGAGCTTTTCCAGAGCAGTGTGCTTAAAGCTTATTAATTTTCCCAAATTTTACTTGTAGAAAACTTATTTTCTTGAGATTCACTTGGTCATGTTTGATGCCATATAGGACAGGCCATTGTGGCAGCTGTGACTAGTGGAAGTAAAAAATTCTTCCTTGGAACTGATAGTGCTCCTCATGAGAGACGAAGAAAGGAGTGTCCTTGTGGATGTGCTGGTATCTACAATGCTCCAGTTGCTTTGTCACTCTATGCTAAGGTCTTTGAAGAGGTACTTTCCCATCTCTCTGACCACCCCCCCCAAAAGAAAAAAAAAGAAAAGAGAAGAAGAGAATCAATTTACCAATCAAGTTCCCAACAGGTTGACAGAATTTGTCCATGGATATGGTCTTGCACCTTTTATTTGATGAATTGTCAAGCGATGATATTGTGTAATGTGAATCTTGTTTCTAGCTGGCATCAGTTTGATGCATCTCAGCCTTTTAATTTGTTTGTGAGATTTCATATTATACTTGAATATAAACTTCCTTGAAGGATGTCATAGTAAATTTTCCGGTTGACATGTGAAAGTCTTCAAGATTGTTTATTTAAAAATCCAATTTGCTTGCTCAAAATGAAAAATCTCTCTAATTCTAACTGCTACATTAATTAGATTTAATACCTATATCATAGTTCTATCAGTGAAGGTCTCAAGTCAGGTTAGATATACTTAAATCAGCAATGGTCCATGCACCCATTCTCTGATGACTTAGTAGTTAGGAGATGTCATTCGATACAGAAAAGTAGGAGAAAAGACATAAGCGAGGTAACTGAGAATGCCTGCATTGTGCTCTTGTCTGCAACTTTTCTGTAGCACAGCTATGTGCACTTACTAGCTAAAAGTCCTGGCTTGTCGTTGTAGTCTTGCAGGAATAATTATTTCTTCTGTGAAAGTTTTAGAATCTGAAGAGAGAAGAAGAGAGTAAGGACAGGATGACCATATATTTACTCAAAGACTTGATAATATATCACATAAGAGCTCTAATTAGAGAGCACCGAGAGAAAACCCTACACCTTGTTTCATACTTACCTAATAACCGATTTATAAAATCACTTCTTATACATCAACTTCTCGAATCTCAGTTGGCAAGTTTGCCTGAGCTGGTGTTTTAATATTATGTTGCTGTGACATTTAGCTGGATCTAGCCATTGAAAGAAAGCGTTCTCTTATGTGGTCTATATATTAGCAGTAATACATTGAAGCTGTTCTCTACTCAAATCAATTTTCTCCTAGTAGGTATTAAGGATTAAAAGATGCATGTTGCCCTTAAATTCAATAGTTTAGTCCTCAAATTCATGTGGATTTGGTCAACTTGTGTTTAGGTTCATACGTTCTGTGTCTTGTTGATGGACACTTCATCAATCCTTGTCATCTAATTATTTGGCTTTGGTTTTTGCTACCTAGATGGTAACATATGCTGATAGCAGTTCCTTATTGATAGGCAGGGGCACTTGACCAGCTAGAAGCCTTTACTAGCTTTAACGGGCCGGATTTCTATGGGCTTCCAAGGAACAAATCGAAGATTACGTTAAGGAAGAATCCATGGGTTGTCCCAGAATCTTTCTCCTTTCCATTTGGCGAGATCATCCCAATGTTCGCGGGAAAATTGCTTGAATGGCAACCACTTCTTTAAATGACAAGATATGTTATAGTAAATACTCAAAGGTACCTTTCCTGGTTAATTTATATTACTGTTGCAAGGTTATCTATTTCTGTTTGTAAGTTAACTCTAATAACAATTAAAAATTGCGTATTCAACATGGCTTGGATAATGTGTGTGGGTGTGTCTGCTGTTGGGTGGGTGGGTAGGATTCGACGTTCATGTACATGTGCATGTGTGCATGCGTTCATCTGCTGATGTACTACCGTGCGGATGTGCAAGCCAAAGTCTGTATTTACGAGTGAGCCTGTGTGCGGGCACCTTTCTTTTTGCTTATGGCATTGCCACTCCATTTGTTTTACACATATAGGCATGTCTGGAGTTTCCTACTTTCATTCGAAGTGTAAATATTAATCCATGTCACTTCATTCTTCATTTACGCAATTCGCATGTCCCATCTGATTTCAGCCTAATTTTTGTTTCAGGCAAGGGCATTTGCACGTCAGAACACTGGCTTCATAGACTTGAAGAAGACTTTTTCAACTTTGTAGCATGGACTATAAAATAACCCGGATTGTCCTCAACGAGATCTCTACCCTTCGTTCTTCAATAAGCATCAAGCTTCTGAACAGATTTAAAACCATGTTTGTGTTGTTTCCTTAATTATTTACTCTGGGTCAGAGAATTTGAATCAGATTTGGTGTATCCACATGTTAAGTTGCTGGAAGAAGACTTCGCACTTTCAAATTGCCAACGCGTGAAATACAATGCGCCACGGCTTTGGTAGGGCGCTCTTGACCGGAAAGACTTGATTGCAATCGGCTTTTGATCCCTTACTCCCGTCGACCACGGAGAAACTTCCTTCCCCAACTTTTCTACCCCCTTCCCCGAAGGCTATGCCGATGTCAACGCACAGGCACCACCTGGGGAGACAATATCTTCCGTCAAAAGTGGATAAAATAAGAAGACCAGCAAATTAGTGGAAGACAAACGGCACGTTTGGCTCCACCTTTTGTCCATTCTTCCAATTCCCAAAAGAAGCTTTCACAAGGTAAGGTCTAGACCACCTTTTGAACATCTTATCCGTTTGGTAAAGTTGTTCCATGCGAGCCCAGGTTCTGGGAATGCACTGAGAAGATATGAGGAAGGTAAGAAGTTAAGAACATGAGAACCAAAAAGTCAAGAACAAGTGACTTCGCGAGTAAACTTCTCGTCGACCTGTAAACAACCGCACTTTGGCGCTGTGATGGATAAGAAGAAAGAAAGGAAACCATATAATATAAAACATGAATGGTTGCATGATGTACCAGAAGGATTACATTGGCATATTGTTAAAAAGTTTAAGACTAATATGGCCAAGACTGAATTGGTATAAGTGTAGTAGGTTTATAACTATTTTGATAATTTTTCCTAAGATTGAATTTTGAGTTGGTGCTACAAACATAAAATCGTTTGTAGTTAGCAGTGTGGTGAGTCGGACAGTTGCCTGTGTATATGCCTAATCCACAAACATAATTAGAAACATGGACATGGTTCCTACGATGGAAAAGAGGTAGAAGTATTACACAAATGTAGTAAACGTACCTAAGTAACGATGAACAAGATCCTGTGAAACTCACCCTTTTAATATTGTAAATGTACTAGGTTTCATGTAATAACAACTTACTAGGAAAAGAGGCTTTGGTTTAACCAATTAGAAGTATATAATAGGACTTTTCTAGTATAATAAGTTTTAGGCCGCTATAAGAGTAACAACATGTTATGAACTACAAATTCTTAAAGAAGTGGACACTACAACAATTTCTAATTACCTTTTTTTTTGTGGCCTAAAAATAAGTTGTTAATATCACAATAGATTAACAACATTTACATATGCATTTCTCTATACAATATTACAAGATATGATACTAGACTCATAGAAAGAGGGTTCAATCGGGAGTTGGCTTAATTGGGAGAACTAGCCAGCTGGCTCCAGAGCCAGCTGGCTAGTTCAGTTTGGTTCAAATTAGAATAGATATGATATTTCGAGACTTGCTCGACTAAAATCCAGATCCATCATCTCTATCGTTTTGGAGTCATATTTTCAATTCGAAATTCGCATATAATCATCCAGATACCCTCGTCCCCACAAGAGATTCATTACAGATATAAATTAATCACGTGCTTATATTAGTCAAATGTCCTTGAGGCTTATCTGAACAACTTTAGGGTACATCTTTTTGTCTTGCTGACTCATTTTAATCTCCACTCAAATCATTCTGGTGAAAAAGAAGCGCAGCAGCCTCAACAGTTTTTTGCCTTTGGACGGTGGACGTGGTGGGGGAGAGAGGAGCATCTTCACTTTCCTTGCAGGAGCAGTAACCATTAACCGGGCCTCCCTCCCTCCTTCCAGGAAGCCCCCATGAGACAGCAACAAGTCAAGCCTCCATAACGAGGTCACTGTTGGTTGACTTGGTCGGTCAAGCCTCTTTGGTAAGGGCGGACAGGACAGTCGGAGGTGACTCCTTTCTTCATTTACTGTCGCATCCGCGCGAGTCTGGAATCCGCCAAAGGCCGCAATTCCTACAGCGACATCCAGCCGTTCGCACTGGAAACTTTGAAAGACGACGGAAAGGACAATCGAAAATACCGCAAGTCGGGTCCACCGATTTTGTCCCGGCCTCAGGTGCCAGCCGAGAAATTTCCAAACGCTCTAAAGAGCGGACGGTATTGAATCCGGTGGTCCCGAGGCCACCGAGCCTGCCGGATTTATGTGGCCTCTGTGGGCTTACTAAGGGAAGAGCCGCAGGTGCGACTGTGTCAACACCATGTGCGACAAGACTAATTTACTGTGAAAGTTATCAAAAAGTCATAAATTTATTGTAATTGTACTGATTGAATTATAGACCTTTTGCACCCGTGTTGATCGGTGTTGACGTGGCGCAACTGACGTTAATATGATACGACTGACATTGACGTATATAATTTTAATAATATTTTTATATTTTTTCAAATTTTTTTATTAATTTTATGTTCTTTTTTCTGCTTCCTTCTTCCTCTGGCCAGTGAGGCTCAACCTCACCCACTAATAGTGAGGTGGGCCCTCTTTAGTGGCCAATTGCCTCCATTTGGTGATCAACCAAAGAAAGAAGGAAGAGGAAAAAATAATAAAATGTTTTGAGAAAAATATTAAAATAATATTAGAAAATTATCCACGTCATTTCAGGTTGTCTTAAATTAATTTTAAATTTAAATTTAGTCGAATGGATTGAATTAATATAAATATAAAATGTTTATGATTTAATTGATAAAAAAATAAAAAAACAACTATCGAGGAGTAAATTTGCATCCAGCTTTCATAGATTCTCTTGTTGTATCTCATGATGGATTGATTTGGGTGGAAAATGACTATCGTTGATGAGCACATAGGAATGACGCAATCTCCATTATTGTGCACATTGCGGAATGACGAAGGCTTTCCTAATCAAGGCAAAACAATGTACAAGGAAGCAAACGGCGAATTAATTTTCTCCTCCTGAGCAGAGCTTGAGGATTCGGGCTACAAAAATTCATGTATAAGAAACATGATTAGCCAAGAAACTGTATCTTCGACGTTAAAAAACCGACACGGTGCACATAGATTAGTCCCCCGATATGACTTCGATTTCCTCTACTTTTAAGGATGACAATTCGAGCATCTCAGCTGGATTTTAACTAGAGATCAATGGAGATTCCTCGAGCCCGAGATTTATCGGGCTGGCGTGTGATTTCCTTCAACATAATAAATCAAAAAGCGATCGACCGAGGAATTCAGCCGCAAATCAAGCAATCAACAAACTTTTACCCGCATGATGAGTAAATAAGCATGTGTATGCCTTGAAAATCATGAACAAAGGGCTTAGCTTAAGTCGTCGTCCGTGGCGAACAGGGCAAGTCTAAAAATGTTGCCCTGGTCTACACGATAATCTGACAGACAACGAAGATTGGTTTTCCCGAATTGGAACCAAAAAGAAAAGGAAAAGACAAGAATCGCCGCCAGTGCCACGTGTAAAATTAGTGTTCCCACGGTGGAAAATTTTCCAATTTGACGGCTGACGGTGATGAGTGACGTTGATTCCTCTCCAGTTGATGACTTCGCTTTCCCGACGTTGCCCCGCTCGCGTCATCCATCGATTATTTCTTGCTTACGATAAGCTTTGCCACTAAACTTAATTTACAATACTTTATTTCGATTTCCGTCCTACAATGGAATTAATGACGTACAATTATGTTCTTTTTAAATGAATAAAGCATCAATTTCGCAATCTCATAGATAAGCCGTACAATTTTTTTTCCTTTAAAATGAATAAAGCATCTATTCGCAATTTAACGGGTAAGATTAGGGGAAAGAGAATGTGAAAAAGTGAGGGTAAAACTTGCCATTGACGAAGAACGGAATGGAGAGTCTTATAAAATAATATATCACATTAAAAGTGATGGACGCAAAAAAGCAAGAGAAAAGACAAAATATTCCATTCCTTATATCATTAATAAAAATCATATTATTCACGTGTGAAATTTCAATATGATATTTCGTAATACCGAAATCACTGAACGCATGACATAAGATTAAGCATCCTCTGAAAAAAAATTAATAATGAATTTGGGCGAAAGCTCAGTTCTTTCAATCGTGCATTGGATAGTGTTGAAATATAATTCAATACGATCAATATTCGAAGATGGTTCGTTTATAAATCTCTTCCGTAAATCCGCTAAGTTTCCTATTCATACACGTGCATCATAAGATGAATTATTGTGTGATTTGGATTTATAATTCACCGTACAAGGACTTACATCGTCCCACCAAGTCAAACACAGGTGGACGATAGCTATGACGATGTCACTTTCTTTGAATTGCTGACCATGTAAGTGTGCACTTTGGCCTCTTTCCCACAGGGGGCATGAGCTTATATAATTGGAGGCGCCAGGCCAAGGAATACATTTCACACAAAGACGACCATCGTTGTCATCGATAACAATATAGTATCCCGTTTTCATGGCTTTGTCCCTTGTGAACGTAATAGGGAAGGAAATGGAGAGGGGTCTTCAGCCTTCGACTTCAAGAAGAACGGAGAGGAAGATCATTGAGAAGAACCGGAGGAATCGGATGAAGCATCTCTACTCCGTCCTCAACTCCCTCCTCCCCTCTCAGCCCTCTGATCAGGTTTTTTTTTCTCTCTCTCTCTCTCTCTCTCTCTCGATCGATCGACTGTTCGTGTTCACCTGTTAAACTGGGGTTGCGAATTCGTGTCACTGGAAAAGGACTAATGTAATATCAGTTCATGTCGATTAGCCTCATTCTTTTGCGTTTCTGGGATGTGTCGTATCATGTTAGAAATTGTCATCCTCTGCTTTTGTATCCTCTCATCGTGTCGATCCATTTTTATGGCATTATTGCATCTCTTGACAACCTCCTGGATCATCGAGCTTCTGAAGTTTTGAAGCTTAGGTACATGATTGATTATTCTGGCATGAAGGTGTACATACGACGTCAATACCTCAAATACTTTGTCCTCTACGTCCACTTGCATCTGCTTGCACATGTTTGAGTCGTTTCAATTTTGAGAGGATCTTTGACATGATGAATAAATGCAGGAAGCGAGATCACTGCCTGACCAGATAGATGAAGCCATAAAATACATAAAAGGCCTGGAGACAGCAGTGAAGGAAGCCAAGGATAAGAAAGAAAACCGGATGGGCAAGAAGAGACCGAGCCCCAGCACAAGCAGCAGCACGCTGGAGGCCGTCAAATCACCTCAAATTGAGATCAGAGTGAGAGATTCTTCTCTGGAGGTGGTATTAACTAGCGGGCTTCATGATCAGTTCATCTTCTCAGAGATTCTCCGGATGCTCCACGAGGAAGAGGTCGAGGTAATGAATGCCAACTTCTCCGTCGTCGGGAACTCGGTTTACCACCTGGTCCATGCAAAGGTACGTATTTAATCTCCATTTATTGAAATCGGAACTAGCCTTCTCATGGTACACATTAATAATTTTCGAGAGAAGCAGCGAAATTCATTCTCGACCTGAACTGGACATGATAGGATTTAGCCGATAAAATTTCTTTTTCCTGATAAAACCTAATTCTTAGAGTGGCTTCATATTTATCGGGAATTTCTTGATGTTTCTGCAGATCGGTGAGTCCAGTTTAGGTGCTGCGATGATATCTGAACGGCTGAAAACATTCGTGAATGGATCCGCGGCCGATGGAGGTCATGAAGAATTTCATCCAAAGTTATGGGACTGTGGACTAAGTCCTAACATATGGAATTTCTAGAACCCACGGATGCAAATTAAACTACGAAGGCATGTCGGAAGAAAAATTCCAATGCTTCAGCCTGTGAATCTAGTTAACATTGATTAGAATCTTCGATCGAAAAGCTTTTGTTTACTTGTGCTGTGAAAGAGTACTTGAAATGTAGTGCAATAATCTATATTTGGAGATATAATAAAGAAGATTATCATCAGTCTCCCCTCCTTACCTCAGTTGAAGCGCTACTAGTTAGACTGCATGATTAAAATTTGCTGATTGAGACTCCCCCTTTAATTTCATCCGATGCATGAATCATATAGCTTATATTTGCCAAGAATGCTTAGAAAAATGGGTTGGATCGGGTCGAGTTGAGTCGAAATTTACTAATGGGAAAATCATACTTTGTGATTATTGTATTGATAATGATACAATACTACAATGTATATCCTCAATATACTCAATCAAGAAGGATATTTTTGTGCTTACTATCCGAAGTAATATGTTATATAAATATTAAACCATCTTCACCCAATAGTTTAAGCTTTTAAATAAGTTAATAGTGATCCTACAAAATTTTAAGGCTAGCATACATGCGAAGGGAGCATTATAATATTTAAATTTTGAACCATGCCATTACCTAATAGCTTAAGATTTTTTAGCAGTAGGCTCCGAGATTCCAATCTTTCTTTGTCCCTCATTTGCCTCCTTTATTATATATGTCCATGCTTAGTCTTAGGTGAAAGTTTGGGGATAATTATCAAAAAAGTTGTAAATCTATTGTACATATATCAATTTAGTCGTAAATATTTTAATTTAGCCAACTAAGTCATGAGCCTTTAGATAATTTATCAATATAGTCATTCCTATTAATTTTGGCTAGCAATCACTAATGTGGATGCCCATCTTTCTACTAAGCCCTCACCGAACTTAGTAGAGAAACAAAAAAAAAAAGGGCCGTGAAGCCCTCCTTGAACTTAGTAGAAAGAAAAGGAATTTAAAGAAAAAAAATTTAAAAGAAATGCAAAAATTGTTCATGTCAATACTTGCCATGTGAAGCCCTACTCACTTAGGGTTTCCTCTCTTCTTCTGAAACCGCTGTCTAGCCCTCTCTTTGTAGTGACATCCCTGATGTCTCCCTATCTTTCTATCTCCTCGTCTTCAAGACCTCTTTGTTGATTTCATGGATGATGTGGCTGACTTCCTCCGCAAAAGTGGAGAGTTTTGTCTTGTGAGCTTAGAAGTTCGAAGCATGAGTGTCTCGGAAGAATTTGCTCTTTTGGATTTTTTCGCTTGCTTCAGCTCTAGTGCTTGCTCCAGATAGTCAAGCGCTCTGCAAGTCTCCGGGGCTCCTTTGCTGCTGTCTTCAATAGTTAGCTTATCTAAAAGTGACTTCCTGATTAACTGGTATTTCTTTTGCAGCTTTTCTCTCTCTCTCCCGATCTTGACCTAGATTTCTATTTGGATGCTTTTCTAATTTGATCTAGATATAGATATGAGATTTACAAGGCATTTTCTATACTCTTTCAACATGTTAGTGTCGCTCTTATCTTTATACGGTCATGTTGCTTGGGACATCGAACCTAGGCGTGCACTATCTTTTAGCAAAGCCGTAGCCACAAAAGAGGGAAATCTTGGCATGTGTTTATCATAGATGATGATGCGAGATTCAGTAATAGACTGCCGGTTGTGCTTTGATGCTATGATATATCTGTCTTTATGAAATTAACGTGTCTTTGCAGTAGGCTAAAAATTGGAAGGACATTTGGTGATGGAGTCTAAATAGTTGTTGCCCTTACAGTAGAAGGGGAATCCATTCGATTAGGAAGATGCATTTTCGTAAGAAGAGAATCAAGCGACTTCTGGACTTTCTGTGGCAAGCCCCTCTATCGATTGTGAGTTCCCAGCCATGGGGAGTTCTCTTTCTCCAGTTTGAGATCCAGCTGGCTAGTTTGAAAGTGTTTACTTTACAGGGGGTAATCTAGTAGCAGTACCGGTCCCGATGGTGATCTCTTTTTTTGGGGTCCAGGCCGGTACTTTTCCCATCCTGTGATCAAGGCTGTGATAAAAGTTGTTTTGTACCAAATTGATTCATTTTTTTTTTTTTTACATTTACTTGTTTTCTAGGATTTGCATTTTATCTTGAAGTTATATATATTTTTCGTGTGAAATGAAAATTTTCCTTTCAACTCCAAAAAAAAGAAAAAAAGCCAGTCATGTTACGTAAGACAATAAGTGTCCACCTTAGCAATTGGCAACCAAAATTGGCCATAAGTGGTAATTTTTAAAACGTTTAAGATTAAATTGATCAAATTGAAAAGTTTATGACTGAATTGACATCTATACAATATCTTTATAACTTATGTAGTAATTTTCCCGAAAGTCAATAGTCCTAATAAATTTTACAAATAGGTCGTTGATTTGTCAAACTAATTAAAAAAAAGTACACTTGTCTTATGTTTAAAAAGTTGATATATATATTATAAAAATTGCATAGAACGGAGTTTTGCGTTTAGCCACATCGTCACAAAACTCCATTCTCTCCCATTTCCCTTACTTTTACTGAAAAATACAAACTAATTGAAAGAAACAAAAAAATATTAATATTAATTAAAAAAATTGAGGATGCCTACTTGGAAACCATTTTTTTTTTTTGGTCAGACCTACTCTATTCCTACTCTACACTCACTTTCAGAATTTTGTCCTGCCTCTTGCAGGGCGTGGGAGTCGAAACCCACTTCTGAAAATTACTTAATTTTATATGTTGAATAATAAAAAAACCCAAATTGATTGAAAAAAGATTTAAAACAATGCTAAAATAATCAAACATGTTGAATGTGCCTTCTCAGTAACCGTTTTAAAGTAATAATATAAGAACCTAAATCATCTGACATTGATGTTACTAAAAAACATTAAAATGGATTCGTGCAACGGAACTCAGTTATACCTAGGGGAGAGCATTGGTCCAGGGTCAATCCTGGACCGGCCCAACCCTGCCGGTTCTGGTCCGGTTCCTAGGAAGACTGGGTCGGTCTTGGTCTTAAGAGTTCCAGGTCGGTCCAACCCAGACCAACCATAACTCTCTCTATATATAATATTATTTATAATTTTTTTATATAGAGAAAACCTTAAAATAAACGGCATCAACAACATTAAACAACTTCTTACTGAGGAGTTCAAGTAATTTTACAATATTCTTTAATAACTTAGGTTTCTAATGATTTTTATGGTGTCAATAGCCATAATTTATGAAGAAGGAAAATGTTTTTGTGAGGAGTCCTTACGGCGTCCAAAAAGGCACCTTATGGTATTCTCCTTTAGTATTCGTTCTCTTCTGTCTTATTTGTCCTCTTAGTATTCAATTTGCTAAAATTGAAAAAAAAAATTTCTCCGCTCGCCACTCAACACTCGCCTCGCTTGCTTTGGGTCACTCGTGCCGCTCGCCACTCGATGCTCGCTTGGCTTGTTGCTCCCTACTCTACATTTGATACTCATTCTGTTCGATGCTCACTCCACTTGACCCTCACCGTTTGCCTTTCTTAGCTGACCTTGCTCATTATCAAATACATTGGGTCGGTACGGTCCTCGGTTGCCTTTTCAAGGAGTACAAAAAATAAAATAAAAAATTATTGGTTAGTCCTAGGTTAATCTTGAAACAGAACCGAATCCATTGGGCCAGTCCAGTCCTCAATCACTTTTTTAAGGAGTACAAAAAATAAAATAAAAAATTATCAGTTGGTCCCGGGTTGACTTGGAATCGGACTGAACCCATTGGGTTAGTCTGGTTCTCGATCCAAAGCTCAATAGGGTCGATCCTCAGTCCCAAAAATTGAGGATCATCACTGTACATGTTAGTCCTAGGGTTAGGGGGTGGACTGGCTTAACCTGGACCATGCTCACCTCTATTTATACCGCTTATTTAACATTGAGATCATTACACTCTCTCTTTCTCCTCCCCAGGTTCTTTTTCTCTTACTTTCACACAGCCTTTTTCTTCAACTTCCATGGAGGGAAGAGTTTGAGCTAAATCTCTCCCCTTCCCTTTTTCCTTTTTTCCTTTTTGGCCGATTTGATTCTCTATTTTCATTTTATTGCTTTCTTATGGAAGATATTGTTGCCGATGCTATTTGATCTTGATTGCGGGGAATCTTTTCGATTTATATTGTATTTTTTTTTCTTTCCCTATACATTTAAACATCTTGTATTATAAATAGGGCTGTAATTACACATTGAAACATATAGAAAGAGCAACACATATTTCCAAATTTTTAGTTGCTTTCCATTCTCCAATCTTCTAACATGATATCAGAGCCTCCTGCCTTAGCCTATCTTTCACATACCAACGTGTTGCATCTTTCACATACCAATGTGTTGCATTTTCTAAAGGGAGGTATCATGCCTTAAGAACCAAGATTCAAATTCTTGTGTGTCTGAGGGCGATGAAGAGTCTCTCAACAATTAGAGATGAGACAACATTCCTGCAGAACATCAAATAGATTCATTAGACAATAAGGGATGGTTGGGTACAACCCATTGTAGAGTCCATTCAATCTAACCCTGGACATTTTTTTTTTCAAGAATGTTCAGCGGGTATCTGTGCCGGTCCAAATGAACCCAGGAGGCCTAGCCCAGGACCCTAACCTCACGGAGCCCAGAAGGAATGGTTGATTAAGAGGAAGCCCACCACATGTTGCCAGGCCTAGTCTTGGATATGGACCGGGTTGGTCCTTATCGGGTCACAATGGATTAGGTCTATCAAGTTTCGGAGGAAATCACTACTCAACCTACGGACTCGATTTTTTCTTGTTTGCAAGTCTCGCCTGTAGCTAGCTAGAACTAGGGGTGAGCGTGGTTCCCGGGTAGAACCGGGAACCGGAGAACCGAACCGGAGGTTCCGGTTCATTTCCCAGTTCTTAAGGGACCAGTTCCGGTTCCCGGTTCCCCTTTTCTGGGAACCGGCGGTTCTCGGTTCCGGTTAGGTTAAAAAAAAAAAAAGCCCCAAATTAATTTACCCTAGTCTCAGACTCTCAGTTCTCACTTTCACTTCACGCTTCTTCTCTCTGTCTTTGCCCGACGCTGCTCTCTGCTCAATGCTCGCCCTCGACGAGTTCCTCAACGAATCTGCTCACTGCTCAGTGCTCGCCCTCGACGAAGTGCTTGCCATCGACGAGTTGCTTGACGAATTTGCTCACTGCTCAGTGCTCGCCCTCGACGAAGTGCTCGCAGTCGACGAGTTCCTTAACGAATCTGCTCACTGCTCAGTGCTCGCCCTCGACGAAGTGCTCGCCCTCAATGAGTTCCTCTACAAATCTACTCACTGCTTAGTGCTCGCCCTCGACGAGTTCCTCGACGAATCTCCACACGGAGTCGGGCCTCAAGTCCCTCGACGAGTTCCTCTCCGACAAGACCTACATCTCCGTGTAACGCTTCCTCGACGAGTTCCTCTCCGGCAAGACCTACATCTCCGTGTAACGCTTCCTCGACGAGTTCCTCTCCGGCAAGACCTACATCTCCGGGTAACGCTTCCTCGACGAATCGGGCGATCACCTTCTCGGATCTCCACACAAAGTTAGGCCTCAAGTCCCTTCCAAGTGGTGGTGTTGGCCGGCGGCTTCTCGAAGAAGCTCATCCCCCTCGTCTCTAAGGTCGCTCCCTCCACCTTCCTGCGGTTCGGAGATTTTCTCCGAGGAACTAATGCGTTCTTCTTAGAGAACGATTCTCGAAGGCTTTTCTCATCCTTCTTCGTCTTTGTTTTTATTTTTCATCTCGGTTCAAATTTGTTGCAGGAGGTGCCGAAGGCGCTACTTCTGGTGGCCAACTGCCCTGTCCTCTCCTACGTCTTGGAGCCCCTGGAGCAAAGTAACCTCAAGGATCTCATCGTCGTGAGTTCTCTTTCCGCTTGTTCTCTTTCTTTGCCCTAATTGGGGTTGCCAACATGTTGTGGTCTGCATTCGCGAGCGCTTTTTGGTGCGTCTTTCGGAACGAGAAAAATTAGCTTTGATTTTGCTATGCCAGATTTTTGTGCAGTGCTTCCTAGGGGTAATTTGATTGCAGTAGATGATCTAACTCAAGTATAAGTGTATGAGTTTGTTCTTTCTGTGATGTGGAATTTGGTCAGGATTACTGATTGCGTCTTCTATCTTGTGCTTCTGATTGTTTCTGGAATTTAGTCCTCCATTGGCCATTGAAGGCTGAATAGTGCCTTAGCATTCTTTGCAGAATCTATGAGTTGTTCGTAAATGGATGTTGGTCATCAAAGATGGTAAAGAGAAACCTGATCATGTGGATTCTGTGAAAATTGGTTTTCTCTTGTTTTTTACTGTGAGGAAAACTTGTTCAGAATAATAAGTCAGGCTAGAAAGTTAGTAATGAAACATCAAGGAAGAAAGGGATGGTTGATTTCATCATCTACAACTATCTCTTAAACTCATATCGTGTAGTTATATAATCCTTACGAAGGGTCCCATGTATTTTCTAGTCTGAGGAATAACTTAAGATAATTTTTGGTGTAACTTGTGGCTCCTTGGGTAAAGATTTTACAAATGCAATTGCTATCTCGATTTTAGAGAGTTTATCTTTGCACATATGGATCCTGATTGTTTGTTGGCACCTACGCTCCTTTAGTAGGTGTTTGGTTTTTCCATTAGTCTAAGTCCTTCCTCTATGTTTTTTCTTAGATAAACTATTGTGAAGTATGCAGCACGATATATTTAGAGCTAGAAACCTGTAAGTGGCTAAGTGCAAGAGATAACTTGGCATACATGGCATTCGGAAGGTTCCACCTTGTGTAAATTATGCATTTGTAGTTAACCTGCATGAATTATTCATAAATTCTTAGATAAATAACGCATCTCCAAGTGCTTTTTTATCAACAAAGTAATCATGGAAGAGAAAGGTCCTACTTGTAAAAGGAAGAGAAGTATTTAGCTGTTAGCTTTGCTCAGGTGCATTTGTAGATTTTCATTTCATTCCATGGGGCGGATCCAATTGTTTGATCTCTTCCCTTGTGATATATATGATATCTAAATAAGGAATGCTACTTGTTGGAAACCCATAATGGAAACTCTATAAGTACTATCAAAAGATATGCCAATTTTACATTTTGGATCCAAATTTTACATACCATCAAACCAGATCCAAACTCACATGCTCAGATCCAAATATACATGAAAAGAGAGGTTGATTTTATCCGTAACATCTGGCTGTACTTTCTATCATGTTATCTTTCTAATTTTTTTATTTGGTTGATTTTATCCAGAGAAAAAGTGAAGAGCTTGGTTGTGCATCTTTGGAGCAGGGTGAGGTTGTTGGCAATGTCGGCAACAAAGTTGTTTTAGGTCCTAAGGGAAGTTGGAAGGCCAGTGATCTTAGCAGCTTCTCTTAGCTGATTCCTGGTGAAGAGCAAACCTCAATATGGAGTAGCTCCAGCTTATAAGTGCAGTCTTTTAAGTATGAGAGAAAAATTCACTTGCTTACATTTCTTGTTCATTTTTGCTCTTTCGCAGAAGAGTCCTCATGTGCCTTACTATAATAGCAAGCTCACTCAAGTGCTACAGAGTTCTTTGGGTAATCCTCTTTATAATGCCTTGAATTTGCTTATCTTGTCTCTATAATTGGTTTTTTCATCAGCACAGTAGTAGCGCAATGACATACTCAGCTTCATGTTTCCTTGCAAACTTCTAGTCGACTTTTAGGCAATGATTGAGTGTCATACCTATTTTTTTTTTTTCATATTCTTGTAGGTATATATCTATTATCAAGACTGAAGGGCTTGAGATATCACAACCAGCCCTTGATCCAATGAAATCAGAGGTGCATCACCAAATCACTGCACGTGGGAGGAGAACAATTATTCACAGGTGATCTTATGTCCTACTATCTTTTGCCAAAGTTTGACTCCGAGACCTGTTTGATCTCACAAGTGCCTCTTGCTATACATATTATTCTTCCAAGTCATTTTGCTTATTGTTGGATTGTGCTAACCTCTGTCTAGTGATGGATGGTCTCCAATGCAAATATGGAACTAGCAAGCTCACTCAATTTGTTTATTATTGCTTCTAAAATGCTGTTTGTATTATATTCTCTTCGATGAATGACAAGTTTGTTTATTATTATTGCATTCAGTTCCATTTTTTTTTAAACTAAAAATGAAAAAGAAAAAACCTATTGGAACCTGTTGGAACCTGGAATCGATCCCGGAACCTGTGACAGGGTAGGTTCCAGGTTCCAAAAAATGAGGAACCTGTACCCGAGGGTAGGTTCCAGGTTCCAAGCGGAACCTGTAAGGAACTGGGAACTGCTCACCTGTAGCTAGAACATGAAGATTCATTGGACACGTCCATTGCCGATGAACCCGAGCTTCGCCTCATAGCGTAGCAACTCTTGGGACTAGAGAATTACTCTATATGGTCTTACGAGTTCTGGCAAGCATTGGTGACCAAAGACAAAGACGGATTTCTTGACTACACTCTTCCAGCCCTGTTTGACAACCAACTTGCACGACAATGGAGGAAGTTCAATCAGCTCGTGCAAACCTCGATAGGGGATTGCCTCACGGTGGAGGTCACCATCGAACTACCCTTGATTGAAGACATGAAGGGATTTTGGGAAAACTTGCGAGAAATGTATGGGAAGCTCAATAAGGCTAAAATTTTCTTGTTAACTCAAGCCCTATTGGAGCTCAAACACATAAATCTATCAATTTCCATTGTTTTCAATTGTCTGCTTCGTGGAACGAACTCGAAATGATAGAGGAGAAGTTGGAAGGACCTGAGACTACTTTGGCATAATACCGAGCCATGAAAGAACGGGAGAAGGTAACAAGGGTTTTGTTCTAGTAGCCAAAGCTTCGTTGGAGTAGTGATTGGCTGCATTGAGGTTTTGCCATGGAAGTTTTTTGCAAAACCTAGGCACCACGTTAGGGTTCCTCAAGGAAGAAGAAGATGTTTTTCATTCATCTTGAATGAATGGCCATGATCTACTTGCTCGATTGGACGGCTTAGGGTATGTGCAACAATTGAATGAATGAGATTTAATCTTGGGATCGAACGGTGCAGGATTTTCAGCGAGATCAAATAGCTCAACTCTAATCCTCACTGCGCCTCAATCTAACAGCCCACAATACACTAAGTTAACACCTACCTAGAAAAGGATCAAATGGCTCGAATTTTGCCACATCATTAAACAAAGCTAGTTCCAACAAAGGAAAAGGTAAATTTTGTGATTATTACAAATGTCCTTATCACACTAAAGAAAATTGTTAGAAATTGCATGGAAAGCTAGTAGATAAGAAGGAACCGGACCTTTCTTGCATCAAATACTAAGGTCAATCGGCCTATCAATAATGACCAGTTTCAACAAATTATGAGGGCTCTAAATTGGATGGGAATTTAGGACAAGACGGCCAATTATGCAGGTATTTCGTATTGTCATATGAGCATTATTTCGAACAAAGCAGGGATTATTTATTTAGGTGCTGGTGACCATATAGATATGGGATTCACAAGGCATTTTCTATACTCTTTCAACATGTTAGTGTTGCTCTTATCTTTATATGGTCATGTTGCTGGGTGAAAGGGTTATTAACAACACCTAGAGGGGGTGAATAGGTGTGAACAAAAATTCTTTGCTAAATCAACATAAATACTTTGCCTTTAGAAAAACACAGATGAATTCAGATTTTAGGGATTAAATAAAACTTTAAACAAAATAAAGGAGTTTATGCTTAAGCATTTGATTAGAGCTATTAATCAAAATAAAGGAGTTGATGAAAGAGAATAAGAACACAAAGTTTATAGTGGTTCGGCTTAAATCAAGCCTACGTCCATTCTCCCGAGCTGACAGCCTACTGGCTGGATTCCGCTAAGAATCAAAAGATATTTTATAGTCTTGCTATCTTGATTCCACAGTGAAGAGTCTCTACTGATCTCTATCAAAGTCTCACTATGACTTTCTCTCTTTTCTATACAATTTAAGCTCAGTGAATGAAATAGCAAGGAACTAGAAAACTTCAGACTTTGCAATTTTTCTTTCATGCACTCTATCAAACAATTAGAGAGTTTGTCTTAAGTATTCCTTCATGCTTTTACGACCGCTGGTACTTTCCAAAGGAATTCTTCCAATTTATCCGTTGAATAGAATCAATCAAGGAGATCTCGAGTTGTTAGATGATTTATGATGAAAGCTCGTTAATCCTGTTTGCCCATACAATCAGAATCTTGGTTTTTATAAGTAGAACATTCCAAGTTTATTTTGCCTTTCAAAAGATTTGATTATCGGAATTGTTTCCAATAAAGATAGTCAATTAGATAGGTGCTATATCTAGCCATAAGGTCATTCGTAAGTCATACGAATCGAATTCTTAAAGATAATCTCACATCTGGAAAAATCTTCATTCTTCAGTTTGGAAACTTCCAGTGCGGGCATATTTTGATCTAAATTCTATCTTCAAACTTTGATGCTAAAGTCTGGATGTTTTTAGACTAGACTTTTTGGAAATGTTTTGTCAACTTCAAAACAGTAAATGAGTTTTCTCCAACAATCTCCCAATTTTTTATTGTGACAAAACTTTCTTGTAGATTTAAGAACTTTTGATCTGCAAAACAACTCTTAAGCAATACATAATATCTTATAAAACTAAGTTGATTATGACCTGTATATCATCGATTTCGCAACCACAGAAAACATGTTAATCTTGAAAAGATAAGTCAATTAACTATCAAATCACAATCAATATTACCAAAGTAAGTTACTGCAGATGTCAAAAAGTCCAACAAATCTAACAAAGTTCAACAGTCAAAAGTCCAAACCAAAAAGGTAACGAAAAGTAGCAACCATCATCAAATAGATAATCAAAAAGATAAATCTACAGATAAATCTGCACACATTCTCTCCCTTTTTGTCAACAGCAAAAAGTGGAGAAGAATAAAAATAGTTTGAAGAAATCAAGACTGTTTGGGGATGCGAATGAGCTAGAAGTCTCCCATCGACTAAACTGTTTCCTCTAGCTTTCGCAGTGAATCCTGCACCTTCTCAACATCTTCTGACTTGGCAGTCTCTTGAAGTTGGAGTTTAAGGTTTTGTACCTGATAATGAAGAGAGACTGAAGTAGCTTTCAGTGCAGATTGGAGGTTCTGAATTTTACACTCCATCCCATATTACTGAGCCTTTATCTCCACAAGGAGTTCTAGTAGTCGTTGAAAGTCTGTAGAATTGGCCGTTTGAGTATTAGCTTTAGCACGTTTAGTTTGTGGAGTATTGACAGATGATGAAATTTCAGCTTGTCGAACATCAAGACTTGGAGATGATGCCTCAGTATGGGAGGCATATACATCCTCTAGATTTGTTGGAGATCTACTCACATCATTACTGGTAAAAATAGGTGAAGAAGATGTACCTATGTTTTCAGCAGCTCCCCTTGTCTTTGTGGTTACAGGTCGAGAAGAAAAATTTTCTTCTTGTTCTTTCTCAGTTCCCGAGTGATGTGCTTTTTCTCTTGCATCCCCTGCAGTTCCACTCTGAGTCTTCTCAGAATCCTCTGATAAGGATATTGCAAAAGTTGGCTCAAAAGAGTCATCTTGACCCTCTTCTTCTTTTTCTTCTTTTTCTCTCATTTCTTCTTCTCTTTCTTCTCTTCTTTCTCTTTCTCTTTCCTTTGCTCTTCTTTCTTCACTTCCTTCTCTTCTCTCTTCTCTTCCTTCACTTCTTTGCTTTGTTTCTTCTCGTCTTCTTTTTTCTCTGTCTTCTGGTTACTCAAAACTAACAAAGTTTTGTAGATTTCTCAAGGCAAATGCGAAGAGAGTGAGATCATGCTCATCTTCTTTTTCATCCTGCAAGATAAGGACCCTTCTATTCTTGATAGGTGCACTCATTTGCTCCTTGCCTTTTTTTTTTTTTTTTTTTTTTTTTTAACTTCGCGACAGAGTCTTGTTTTGTTTTGGTTGGGGACTTTTCCTTCAAGTGCTCCAATGCTTTATTCAGCTCCTTCAGTCTCAACTTCGAAACTATCTTCAAACCTATCACCGTAGGAGCAATGGTTCTGACACAGAGAGATGCTGGAAACTGAATGTGAAAGTATTGAAACAATTTGGTGACCAACGCTGAGTAAGGGAGTTGTTCCTTATCTTTTACAACAGTTCTGTACATGTGCATTATGATTGTGTGTGGCAGCGAGAACTTCATCCCATTGTTGATGGCAAACATCAGCTTTACTTCAGAATGAGATACATTTGTCTTGGAGGTTGACTTGGGTCGGATGCAGTTGATTATAACCTTGTGCTGCAAAATATTGGAGGCAGACATTTTGGAATATGTAATTCCTCCCTCAGCAAGTCTGTCTCGAACAAGAGACATTGTTGCATGACCAACATACATGTTTATTGGTTGGAAACTCCCTATTTCCATACCAATGACATTTGCTAATGTGTCCACATCCACCACAAAGTCTTTGTCCCTTACCGTAAAACGAAATCTATTCGTGTCTAAAAAAGACAGATTCAAATAGAAGTAAGCAGTTAATTCAGGGTAAGCGACAGAAATCTCAGAGCAAAATCTTTCAAGTTGAAGGAGAGCAAACTTCTCCCTCAGGTTCACCTTCAAGGAATCCGGGAAATCAAAATCCACAGTTCGAGGGTTCATCACCCCTCTTTTCAACAATTTCAAATAAGTCTTTCTGTGGTCTTTAGAATGAAACAAACTCGTTCCTCACCACGTACAGTAGCAGCAACACCCATCCTAGACTGAAAATTCGCATACATTCTCTCATCATCATCCTTCACCTTAGGTTGATTAAAAGAACTAAACTGTGGATCACTTGGAAAGTTGGCAAAAATCCTGTCTATCAAACCTTCAGGCGCAATGCCTACCCTTTCCATTTGTCTTAGAAACAAGGTTTTATTCTTGTAACCTTTTCTTGCAGAAACTCATCAATAAACGTTATCGCAGTACTACCTTGCTTCAACCTATTATAGAGTTTAAAGAGAAACTGAGGTTTTAACGTTTTTACGGGTTCAACATCTTCCACAATTTCTTCTTCCGCTTGTTGGCGCGGAGGATCTTGAGATGTATGTTGATGCTGTTGAGAATATTGTTGTTGCTATTGACGAGAATCTTCTTCCTTGGTTAAGTGAAAGTGAATAGGACCCTCTAGCATGTGTTGTGGTCCTTTGTTAGCTATCCAAGACGATTTCCTCTGGAAAGACATCTTTGCAGTCGAGGAGGATTTCTCGAACTTGTTCAGTTAAAAAAGGTGAAAACTTGTAGAGTAAACTTGAGAGAAAAAGTGAGAGAGTAGGAAATCTATATTCTAGGGTTTTGAAAACGTAAATGGAGAAGAAGGATTTCGACGTATATAAAGCAAGTGAAACGGGGTATACGAACAGTCACAAAGGAAAAGATAAACTGCTTTTTTTCAAAAATAAAAACTGCCAAAAATTCAAAAATTAAAAAAAAAATTTCTAAAAATAAACAAATAACGATTCAAAAATCAATCATACCTATTCGAAATTTTTATGCTAAAATTATCTGCAAATAGAAGATATTAACTTACAGAAGTAATTTCTGGATATTCTAAGTCTGACTACCTTCAGACTTTAACTAGTGGAAGAAATGATATTTAGTCTGGTGCGAATAAACTCAAATAAACTTTTCTTCAATGGTTTTGTAAATATATTTACCAACTGATTCTTTGAGTCAATAAACTGAATCTTTATTTTTCCATTTTGAATATGATCTCTTATGAAATGGTGTCGAATCTCTATATGCTTTGCCTTTGAATGAAAAATTGGGTTTTTCGTGAGATTAATGGCACTGGTGTTGTCGCATTTAATCTTGGTACACGATTCTTCAATTTCAAAATCTCTTAGCCGTTGCCTTATCTACAAAATTTGAGAATAACAGCTCCCAAGAGCCACATACTTTGCTTCTACTGTTGATAGAGCTACAATACTATGTTTCCTTGAGAACCAAGACACTAGCTTATTGCCTAGCAGTTGATAAGTACCAGAAGTACTTTTTCTATTAACTTTACAACCTGCTAAATCTGCGTCTGAATATCCAAGGAAAGTGAAGTCTCATTCTTTAGGATACCATAGACATAGCTTTAGAGTAGTTGCAACGTATTTGATAATCCGTTTTGCAGCACTTAAATGGGATTCTTTGGGATTTGATTGGAATCTAGCACAAATGCAAACACTAAACAAAATGTCAGATCTATATGCAATAAGGTAAAGAAGCGAACCGATAATGCTTCTGTAAAGCTTCTGGTCAACATTCTTTCCTCCATCTTTGTCCAGCTTCGAAGAACTTGACATTGGTGTCTCTGTCTTTTTACAATTCTCTAATCCAAATTTCTCGATGAGATCTTTTGCATACTTTTCTTGATGAATAAAGATACTTTCCTTTGATTGTTTAACTTGCAATCCCAGAAAGAAGGTTAACTCACCCATAATATTTATCTCGAATTCATCCTGCATACATCTAGAGAGTTTCTTGCATAAATTTTCATTAGGAAATCCAAAAATAATATCATCAACATAAATTTGAACCAATATAAAATCATTATCCTCTCTTTTTATGAACAAAATAGTATCTACCTTACCTTTAACAACATCATTTTAGGTTAGGAATTTACTTAACATTTCATACCAAGCTTGAGGTGCTTGCTTCAGTCCATATAAGGCTTTTTTTTTTTTTTTTTTTTTTTTTCAGTCTATAGATTGAGTCTGGTTTTCTTGGATCTTCAAATCCAGGTGATTGTTCCACATAGACTTCCTCTTGGATGAAACCATTTAGGAATGCACTTTTTACATTCATTTGAAATAACTTGAAATTTTTATAGCAAGCAAAAGTAAGTAATAATCTAATTGCTTCTAACCTTGCTACTGGTGTATAGGTTTCGTCATAGTCCATCCATTCTTCTTGTGTATATTCTTTAGCCACGAGTCTTGCTTTGTTCCTGACCACTTTTCCTTTTTCCTCCACCTTGTTCCTAAAAACCCATTTGGTCCCGATAATAGACTTACCTTTAGGTTTAGGAATTAGCTCCCAAACATCGTTGATGCTGAACTGTCTGTGTTCTTCTTGCATAGCTTCGATTAAGCTTTCATCAAACACGGCTTCTTTTACACTCAAGTGTTAAAGCATTAGACTCTTTTCGCCTTTTGGATTTGGTGAGAATTCCTTCATTAATGTTGCTAATGATGAGTTCCTTGGGATAACTTGATTTATGCTTCCAGTTGCTAGTTGGTCTAAGAGTCTGCTGATCCTCTACTTTAGTTGAATCCTCTGGTTCTGCTTGTTGCTGATCTTAAGTGGTTTGAACCACTTCAAGGGAAGTAGACTTTGTAAAGTTTGGAGCAGGTTCAGATTCTTCAAGTTGAGTCTGCATGTAATCTTGAAACTTGACGTTCATAGATTCTTCTATAAATTGAGTCTTCTTAAAGACTTTGTATGCTTTGCTTGAGGTTGAGTAGCAAGGAAAATTCTTTTCTCTGATTTTTCTTCAAACTTCCTAGTTCGATTATTTGCATTTTTCAGAACATAACATTTACGGCCAAACACATAAAAGTAAAAAACATTTGGTTTCTTTCCTTTAAACACTTCATAAGGAGTTTTCTCTATAATAGGTTTCAAGAACACTCTGTTGATGATGTAGCAAGCTGTAGAAACTGTTTTAGCCCAAAATCGAGAGGAAATTTTGCTCTCAATTAAGAGGGTTCTTGCCATCTCTTGCGAGGATTTATTATTCCTTTCCATAATCCCGTTTTGTTCTGGAGTATATGGAGAAGAAAAAACATGCTGGAAACTAGATTCATCACAAAACTTCGCAAAGTCTTAATTTTTAAACTCATCTCCATGGTCTGTTCGTATGCTCGAAATAGCATATTCTTTCTTATTTTGAACTTTCTGGGCAAAATTTGAAAAGTGAGAGAAGGCTTCAGACTTATTTGCCATAAAATAAACCCAAGTAAAACGAGAGTAATCATCTACGATTAGTAGGCAGTATCTCTTTCTACCAATGCTTTGAGTTCTGGTTGGTCCAAAGAGGTTCATATGCAGAAGTTGTAAAGCTCGATTAGTAGAAACTTGATTTATAGGTTTAAAGGAATTTCTAACCTATTTTCGCAAAACATAAGGAGTGAATAATTCAAACTTTTCCACGGGGGTGGTGGGTCCTCCCGTGGGGCCCCGGGGTTTACTCCAGCCGCCCGCGGCGTACGGGGCTTCCCTAGGTCATAAAAAAAAAATTCAGACTTTTGATAAACCATGTTGGGGAGATCTCGAACAAGCTTTTGGATGAAATTTTCGCAATTTGCTTTATGTTGACATGACCAAGTTTTCGATGTCAAAGATTTGCTTCATCTTGAATGGATATAAGACACTAAGAGTTTTCTAGTTTTATATCCAGAAGGTTAATGTTTCCATGTCTTTGTATAGTGAAAGATTAAGAGAAATCTCTACTAGTTCCTGAATAGATACCTTCTTGGAAATTAATTTTGAATCCAGTATCGCAAAGCTGACTTATGCTGAGTAGATTGTAATTTAGTCATTCCATCAAGGAGACATTATTGATAGTTAGGCTTTCAAGCTTCACGGTCCCATATCCGACAATTCTTCCTTTGCTGTTTCCACCAAATGAGACTTTTTCACCATTTATTTGAATAAACTTCATAAAGCAACTTGAATCTTTAGTTATGTGTCTCGAAAACCACTATCCAAATACCATTTGATCTTATTTTTTTATAGTGATCTCAACTTTTTTGTCTGAGTCTAAGTCTGAATCAGAATCTGTTCCATAGTCTAAGTCTAATTCTGAATTGGCCATCAAACATATGTTGGCATATTTTTTTATCACTTTCCTCGCATTTGGTATCACTCCATATTTCTGCTTTGAGAGCCTTTTTGTATTTCTTAGCTCTTCCTTTCTTTTTCTTCAACAAAGGACAATTTGGTGTGATGTGTCTCTTTTTCTTGCATTCGAAGCATATCACATCTTTGTTGGTTTCATTGTCTTCAGTTGGTTTGTTCTGAAATCTTTGAGTGCTCTGCTTCTTCCAGTTGAATCTTCTTCCATTCCTGTTCAACTTTTTGACTTGATCATAAGCGCTAGCTCCTCATCGTCCATCTCATCTTCTGAGTCTGTATCATCAGAATCATCATTATATTTTAAAGCAATTGATTTCTTACATTTAAGATCTTCTTCCTCATTAATTTGCTCCACTTCATATGATTGAAGTGTGCCAACAAGTTCATCTACTGAAAGAGGCATGATCCTCTGGGTTTCTCTAATCGATGTCTTTATGTGATTTCATTCTTTGGAGAGTCCACGCAGCAGTTTATTGACCTTCATTGGTCTTGAGATTGGTTGTCTTGATATGCTAATCCATTCACAATTTCAGTGAAACGACTAAACATATCAATGATGGATTCTTCAGGCTTTATCTTGAAGGCTTCATACTGTCTGAGTAGAATGTTGATTTTCATTTCTTTTACTCGATCAGTTCCTTCATAAGTAATGTGCAGTCTATTCCAAACTTTTTTGGCGGTTTCATAGGAAGAAATTCGATTATACTCAATAGGAGATAAGGCACAATATAAAGAGTAGATAGCTTTAACATCAAGAGCTTGTCTCTTGGTTAATTCTTCTTGTGTCATTTGGCCAGCATCTACAACTTCCTTTCCTTTTTCTGAGGTTGTTGTAACTTTGGGATTGATCCCTTTTTCTACTACATCCCATTCTAGGAGATCTTTAGATCTCAGAAATGACTTCATCTTATTTTTCCGCACATTGTATTCCTTCTCATCAAAGTAAGGAGGTTTGGTGTTGCTCTGGCCTTCAACCAAACTTGGAGCCAAAATACTAGTCATAAATCTTTAGCTCAGAATTAAAAACACTTTAATAAAATGAGTACACATGCTCTGATACCAATTGAAAGGGCTAGTAACAACACCTAGGGGGGTGAATAGGTGTGAACAAAAATTCTTCGTAAAGTCAATAGAAATAATTTGCCTTTAAAAAAATACAGATGAATTCAGACTTTAGCGATTAAATAAAACTTAAAACAAAATAAAGGAGTTTATGCTTAAGCAGTTGATTAGAGTTATGAATCAAAATAAAAGAGTTGAGGGAAGAGAATAAGAACACAAAATTTATAGTGATTTGGCTTAGATCAAGCCTACGTCTACTCTTCCGAGTTGATAACCTACTAGCTGGATTCCACTAAAAATCAAAAGAGATTTTACAGTTTTGTGATCTTGACTTCACAGTGAAGAGTCTCTATTGATCTCTCCCAAAGTCTCACTATGAATTTCTCTCTTTTGTATACAATTTGAGCTCAGTGAAGAAAATAGCAAGGAACTAGGAAGTTTTAGACTTTGAAATTTTTCTTTCACGCACTCTATTGAACAACTAGAGAGTTCGTCTTAAATATTCTTTCATGCCTTCACGACCGTTGGCACTTTCCAAAGGAATTCTTTCAATTTACCCATTGGACAAAATCAATCAAGGAGATCTTGAGTCATTAGATGATTTGTGATGAAAGCCCGTCAATCTTGTTCGTCCATACAATCAGTATCTTGGTTTCCATAAGTAGAACATTCCAAGTTTACTTTGCATTTCAAAAGATTTGATTATCAGAATTGTCTCCAATAAAGATAGTCAATCATATAGGTGCTATATCCAGCCATAAGGTCATCCGTAAGTCATACGAATCGAATTCTTAAAGATAATCTCGCATCTAGAAAAATTTTCATTCTTTAGTCTGAAAACTGTCAGTGCGGACAGACTTTGAATCTAGAGTTTGGCAGTCTTGAGACTTTGACGCTAGAGTCTAGATGTCTTCAGACTAGAGTTTTTGGAAATGTTTTATCAACTTCAAAACAGTAAAGGAGTTTTCTCCAATATTGGGGACATCAAACCTAGTTGTGCACTACCTTTTAGCAAAGCCATAGCCACTAAAGAGAGAAATCTTGGCATGTGTTTATCATAGATGATGATGCGAGATTTAGTAATAGACTGCCAGTTGTGCTTTGATGCTATGATATATCCCGTCTTTATGAAATTAATGTGTCTTTGCAGTAGGCTAAGAATTGGAAGGACATTTGGCGATGGAGTCTAAATAGTTGTTGCAGTTGCAGTAAAAGGGGAATCCATTCGATCAGGAAAGGAAGATGCATTTTCCTAAGAAGAGAATCAAGCGACTTCTGGACTTTCTGTGGCAAGCCCCTCTATCGATTGTGAGTTCCCAGCCATGGGGAGTTCTCTTTCTCCAGTTTGAGATCTAGTTGGCTAGTTTGAAAGTGTTTACCTTACAAGGGGTAATCTAGTAGTAGCATCAGTCCTGATGGTGATCTCTTTTTTTGGGTCCAGGCTGGTACTTTTCCCATCCTGTGATCAAGGTTGTGATAAAAGCCTATTTTGTACCAAGTAGATTCATTTTTTTTAGATTTACTTGTTTTCTAGGATTTGCATTTTATCTTGAAGTTATATATATATTTCGTGTGAAACAAAAATTTTCCTTTCAATTCCAATAAAAGGAAAAAAAGCCAGTCATGTTATGTAAGACAATAAGTATTCGCCTTAGTGATTGGCAACCAAAATTGGCCATAAGTGGTAATCTTTAAAACGTTTAAAATTAAGTTGATCAAATTGAAAAGTTTATAACTGAATTGACATCTATACAATATCTTTATAACTTATGTAGTAATTTTTCCTAAAAGTCAATAGTCCTAATAAATTTTATAAATAGGTCGTCAATTTGTCAAACTAATTAAAAAAAGCACACTCGTCTTATGTTTAAAAAGGTGATATATAGTATAAAATTTGTATAGAACGGAGTTTTGCAGTTTAGCCACATCGTCACAAAACTCCATTCTCTCCCATTTCCCTTACTTTTAGTAAAAAATAAAAACTAATTGAAAGAAACAAAAAATATTAATTATTAATAGAAAAATCGAGGATGCCTACATGGAAACCATTAACTTCCCTATTAATTAGACAAAAACTCTTATTATTCTACTTTTCTTAAATTGATGTTCCTAAAAAGAATAATGTATAGAGAGGTTATTGGTAATGAGTTCTAAATGTTAATTGAAGTGTAATTACTTAATTTTATATGTTGAATGATAAAAAAACCCAAATTGATTGAAAAAAAAGATTTAAAACGATGCTAAAATAATCAAACATGTTGAATGTGCCTTCTTTGTAACCGTTTTAAAGTAATAATATAAGAACCTAAATCATCCGACATTGATGTTACTAAAAAACATTAAAATGGATTCGTGAAACGGAACACAATTATACCGCTTATTTAACATTGAGATCATTACACTCTCTCTTTCTCCTCCCCAGGTTCTTTTTCTCTTACTTTCACACATTCTCTTTCTTCAACTTTCATGGAGGGAAGGGTTTGAGCTAAATCTCTCCCCCTTCCCTTTTTCCTTTTTTCTTTTTTGGCTAATTTGATTCTCTATTTTCTTTTTATTGCTTTATTGTTGAAGATATTATTGCTGATGCTATTTGATCTTGGTTGTGGGGAATCTTTTCGATTTATATTGTATATTTTTTTGTTTCCCTATACATTTAAACCTCTTGTATTATAAATAGGGCTGTAATTACCCATTGAAACATATATAAAGAGCAACACATATTTCCTAATTTTTAGTTACTTTCCATTCTCCAATCTTTTAACATGATATCAGAGCCTCCTACCTTAGCCTATCATTTGCATACCAACGTGTTGCATTTTCTAAAGGGAGGTATCATGCCTTAAGAACCAAGATTCAAATTCTTGTGTGTTTGAGGGTCTCTCAACAATTAGAGACGAGACAACATTCCTACGGAACATCAAATAGATTCATCAAACAATAAGGGATGGTTGGGTACAACCTATTTCAAAGCCCATTCAATCTAATCTTGGACATTTTTTTTCAAGAACGTTCAGCGGGTATCTGTGCCAGTCTGAATGAACCCAAGAGGCCTAGCCCAGAACCCTAACCTCACTGAGCCCAAAAGGAATGGTTGATTAGGAGGAAGCCCACCACATGTTGCCAGGCTTAGTCTTGGATATGGATCGGGTTGGTCCTTATCGGGTGACAATGGATTGGGTCCATCAAGTTTCGGAGAAAATCTCTACTCGACCTATGGACCCGATTTTTTCTTGTTTGCAGGTCTTGCTTGTAGTTAGCCAGAACCTGAAGCTTCATTGGACAAGTCCATTGTCGACGAACCTAAGCTCCGCCTCATAGTGTAGCAGCTCTTGGGACTAGAGAATTACTTTATATGGTCTTATGAGCTCTGGCAAGCATTGGTGATCAAAGACAAAGACGAATTTCTTAACGACATTGTTCCAGCCTTGTTTGACAACCTACTTGCACAACAATGGAGGAAGTGCAATCAGCTCGTGCAAACCTTGATAGGGGACTGCCTCACGGTGGAGGTTACCATCGAACTACCCTTGGTTGAAGACATGAAGGGATTTTGGGAAAACTTGCGAGAGATGTATGGGAAGCTCGATAAGGCTAAAATTTTCTTGTTAACTCAAGCCCTATTAGAGCTCAAACACAAAAATCTATCAATTTCCATTGATTTCAATAGTCTTCTCTATGGAACAAACTCGAAATGGTAGAGGAGAAGTTGGAAGGACCTGCGACTACTTTGGCATGATACTGAGCCATGAAAGAATGGGAGAAGGTAACAAGGGTGTTGTTCTTGCAGCCAAAGCTTCGTTGGAGTAGTGATTGGCTGCATCGAGGTTTTGCCATGGAAGTTTTTTGCAAAACCTAGGCACCACGTTAGGGTTCCTTAAGGAAGAAGATGTTTTTCATTCATCTTGAATGAATGGCCATGATCTGCTTGCTCGATTGGACGGCTTAGGGTATGCGCAACAAACGAATGAACTATTAGGGAAATCCCTTATGACGTTTTAAAGATGACAAAATAAATCAAAAGCTACTAACGTGTTTAATGGTTAAGTAATAGACCATGCAGATGATAGAACATGTAAATGATATTGTCAAAGTCTAAAGACGGCCAGAAGACTAAATGTAACACATGTTTAAAGTATATTTTGAAGATTTTCAGACTTCTGTGTCAAAGTTTGAAGACTGCTAGACTTTAGTGTCAAAGTCTGTTCTACATTAGAAGTCTGCCCGCTCTGACAAATTCCAGACTGAACGTGAATGAAGAACCATAAAATAGACTCTATGCTAAAGTTGAACTTATTCAGATTGTGTTCAGATCTTAAAGCTAAATCTGTTTAGAAGCAGAATATGTTTAGACCCAGATTGTAAAGTTTATTGCACTCAGACTCATATTGTAAAGTTTATTGCACTCAGACTTTACATCCAAAACGAGATAGAACGTAACACAAGCCCTAGTGATTTGGTTTGGATTCTATATCAAAATTGATTTGATTGACTCAATCTATTTGATTGACAATTACAAGACAAGAACTTTCTATACGAAGAAGCTCTATTTATGGAAACCAAGATTCATTTTGTATGGGCGATCAGAATCAATTTGAGATTCTACTTTTTGTCATTCAATGGCTACCAAATCTTCTAGATACAGATTTGTTCAATGGGTAGATTGGAAGACGATCCTCGAGATATTGTCCAATGGCTATTTTGGAAGTGGAGGAGTATTTAAGGAGATCAAGGACTGATGAGCAAGTAAGAGACGGAGCATAGAATTTATAATTCCAAAGTCTAAGCCAACTTCGATCATACACTTGTCTTTGGTGAGTTTAAACGTTTGTGATCGTGAGAGAAATACCAAAAGAGTGACTTAATGAGATAGTGTGATCTACTACTAAGTGTTTGCACTCAAAGTTGTAATCTCTTGTTGATTGCATAGTGGAATCTGGCCAAGAAGGTTGTTAACGTGGGAGAGTGGACGTAAGCTTGGATTAAGCCGAACCACTATAAACCCTGTGTTCTTATTCTCTTTCTTGAATCTTTTTATTTTGTTCGTAGTTCTATTTAACTACTAAAGTTTGATCTCGCTCAAAATCTGCTGCTCTTCAGACACAGTTTCAAAAGTCTATTATTCTTCAGACTCAATTTCAGAAGAAAAATATTTATACTGTTCTTTGCGAAAAATTTTCTTCACACCTATTCACGCCTTCTAGGTGTTCATACTAGCACTTTCATGAACGAGATTTAATCTTGGGATCTAATGGTGCAGGATTTTCAGCGAGATCAAATAGCTCAACTCTAATCCTCATCGTGCCTCAATCTAACAGTCCACATTATACCAAGTTAACACCTACCTAGAAAAGGATCAAACGGATTGAATTTTGCCACATCATTAAACAAAGCTAGTTCCAACAAAGGAAAAGGTAAATTTTGTGATTATTACAAATGTCCTTATCACACTAAAGAAAATTGTTAGAAATTGCATGATAAACTAGTAGATAAGAAGGAACGAGACCTTTCTTGCATCAAATACTAAGGTCAATCAACCTATCAATAATGACCAATTTCAACAAATTATGAGGGCTCTAAATCGGATGGGAATTTAGGATGGTGGCCAATTATGCACGTATTTTCAATTGTTAGATGATCACTATTTCGAACAAAGCAAGGATTATTTATTTAGGTGTTGGTGACCATAGTCTGTGATAAATGTTTCTTTTCAAAAATTGACAAGCCTTCACCTTGTACCTTCATTTTCCTTCCAAAATATAATGATACTTTAGTTTCTAAAATTGGGGATGTTGAGCTTAGTTCTTCCACCATATAAAAAAAAATGTCCTATTCATTCTTGATTTCCAATTTTATCTCATTTTTGTGTCTAAACTTTGTGAAGAAAACTCTTGTTGGGTCTTTTTTGATTTTAATGTCTGTCTCTTTTAGGTCCTTTTTTATTGGGACACTGATGGGCTTGGATAGAAATCATGGGGGACTCCATTTTTGAGTCACATTTCCTAAGACTTTTGACGTTACATCTTTTCCTTTTAATAATAGCATAGCATCTTATGTAATGTCAAAAATAACTAAAAAAATCTCTTTATCTCATCAACGTCTCGGCCATAGTGCCATTTTTCCTCATCCCAAATGCCTTATATGTCCATTAGCTAAACAATCTTAAATGCCTTTCTAGAAAAACACATCACTTGCCAATCAAGCTTTCTTACTTTTGCACATGGACATCTAAGGACCATATCATACTCCATATCGTGATGGATCTAATTTTTCTCTCACCATTGTGGATGATCATACTTGAGGAACTTGGGTTTTTCTCATGCAATCCAAGGCTCGAGTACTTTCTGTCACGACCTCTCTTTTTCCGTCTGGGGGAAAAGAAAGAAGATTTAGGGTTATTTGTCTAAAGAGGTGGACCAATGGCCCTAGATTAGACACGAGCTCTCTTAAGCCCATACCTCGCACGATGTTAGATTTTATATTTTAATTCTTAACAACCTATATATTTCTAAGAGTTGCCACTAGCCTATTTGTGTCGGCTAGAAACCAATTAAGACACGGGAGTGTAATCTAGATTCCTACACAACTAGAGATTTCAAAAAATTGGGACTTGTTTACGCTAATGTTTCTATTAGTGCTCTTACGGTACCACTAACTTGAAAAGTTGTTTATCTAAATGACCACACAATCTTGATTACCAATTATAATTCTTATAAAACCGCTAAGCGTCCATGCAAATGTTTTTGTAGGTTTGTTTTCCTTAATGTCTAGACTAATCCTAACATAATTTAGAAGAGAAATATACACTCAAATTAATGAACAACAGTGCAAAAATAAACATCCAAGAAATTGAAGTGACTTGAAAATAAAAATGCGGAAAAAAACCTGATATAAGTCTAGGCAAATAATATTACATGGCCTTGTTATAACATCCCGGGACAGGACTCCCATGAGCAAAATGGGAATTTACAGGTGCATGAAATTACTCTAAATGCATGAAACTATAAATAATTTTAATCTACGCAAAATTGATTATTCACAAAAATGATTATAAAATATCAAAATAGCATTAAATTAGGAAAAAATGACCTTATAAAATTAATAAAATTTCATGGATGTCATTTTTGCCTTAATTTGATACTATCTATCACTTATATATATATATATATATATTTGAAATTTTTGAAATTTTTGATTTTTTAAAAATAATAATAATTCCCTAAACCGATATATGCTAACATTGAACAACACATCACATGAATATAACAATAATCGAGCTTAAATCGACCCTTTCAAAAACGAAGATTGGTTCTGACATTTTATCGAGTACTTGGCTTGCATCAAATCACCTCAAAACAACTTCCTCGTTCCATGTTCGTAGCTTTCAATCTCGACCCATAAACAATCTCACATGGAAGCAAAGTATCAAAGATATACTATTACATGCAAAGAACACGTTTAGTTAGAAATCACAGCTTGGAACACACAAGAACCAAACTGAAAACAGCCTCCAATATGCGGGTTGGAGCTGTTTTGCAAATCTAGTTTTGAACCCAAGTCAAACAGACATGTCATGTGCCTAGATTGAAGCCCCGACAACCATCATATGCAACATCTATATGAAAATATTACTCCATTTGGATGAAAATAGGTAACATGGACTTTTATATGTAACGAACATCACAAAAACGATCAACCGGACACATCAAAATGAACTCTCCAAGAAGCATACATGTATGATCTATGCTGGCTAACCATGTCTCAATGTGGATTGACTTGGTTTTTGGCTCATGTTATAGATGGTCTCATGGTTCACAAGGAGATTTAAAGACTAAACCGGGTTGTCTTATGTATCATTTGTACTCCTATATAACATTCATCAAAGTCACAGCGACAAAAAAAAAAAAAAAAAAAAAAAAAAAAACGCATGCAAAGGGGAGTAACAAGTCAATCATATAGGGGGTATTGAAGAGGTTTTAAACACTTAAAAAAATTTCAATCTCAGAAATCAGTTCTTCGGACTAGTTTTCCTCTTGATTTTCATGATCAAAACATGTTCAAACTCGAACAAAAATGCATCTAAGATGCTTACCTTGCTTCTTAGTTTCCTTTGCAAGTGACTCTTGGCCAAGGAAACCAAGAAATTGTCTTCCGGGGGACACGTGGAAAATGGCTCATTCAAACTGAAAGTGTAGGAAAATGGCTCATTCAAACTGAAAGTGAAATCTGCAGAAAAAAAAAAAAAACTAACAACGAAGGTTTTCATTGACCTCCAAAATTAGACTTTAAAACCTCTTTTATTGGCCAAATTTTGTTGGCTGTCCAAGCGGTTTCCCAGCATTTGCGTAGCTAGAAAACCGAACATGTAGGAAGAGAATACAAATGTTTGCATACCTTATTTGGAATTCATCGTTCTTTATGCAGAATAATGATGATCCAAAAGCAACTCGAGCCTTTAATGCTAAAGATCTTCTCCTCTATGACCCTCGGTTCCTGGCTCGATGAGACCAACACTCATGATTTGTCTTATGTGAGGTGAGAGAGACTTTATGGAAGAATGAGGGCTAGAGGAGAGACTTTAGTGTTATTTATAGAGTTTTGAACAGGTCCTCTCATCACGGGCCAGGCCCAACTCGGCCCACACAATGCCAGGCCCATATTCGACCATTAAGAAAACCTTATATCTTACCTTATTAGATTAACACCGTAAAACAATAATTATAATCTCAATTAATGTAGCCAACATGAAGAAAACTCTTACAAAATTAAGCCAACCCAAACTGTATGTATTCTAGTTTGGGTTGTAAGTCATTTCTTTCCTCATTTGTCTCTCATTTTTCTCAAAAACACTCGCTTTTCTTCACTCGTGACCAACCCGGCTCAACACTTAGACAAATCTGAGGACTCCCTTGGCCCACCAGGTGGGTATCCCTGACCAATTTTTGTCCAATTGCACTACTAATTATGGTCTTTCATCATGTGCAGAGATCAGGCTAGTTGGGTAGTTGAGGAGGATATGGTGGGGCCATCAAGTTGCTTACTCAGCAATTCCGAATTGAGACTAACTTGTGGACTGAGATTTGGTAGCTTTTTTGGGTGCTTTAAGGTGCGTTTAGAAAGGCTTTTGGGAACAGTTTTAGGGAAATTATGTTTGGTAAATTATATTTGTAAAAGTCTATTATGAAAGACTCTTGAGCAAAATAGTATTTAGAGAAATTAAATTTGCAAAAGACTTTTATTATTAAAAAAAAAAAAAAGGAGAGTTGGCTGGTGACTGCTGACAAAGAGCTAACAGTCGCCGGTGAAGGGTAGGCGGTCCGGCGATGAGCAAGCGCTTCGACGAGGTCGCGTGATCCTTCGGCGAGGGTCTCCATGTGGCTCAACAAGGGTCGCCGCAACCCAAATCTCGAGTGATCTGGGTTGTAGCGACCCTTGTCGGATGGTCGCATGACCCGCCGTGCCATGACCTTTGTGCGGTTGCCGCCGGGGTCGCGGGATCTAGGTTGTGGCGGCCCTCACCAGACAATCACGCGACCTACCACAGAGGTCACATCGTGAGATTTGGGTCACGACGACCCAGATCGCGAGATCTGGGTTGTGATGACCCTTACCAAACGGTCGCACGACCTCTGTGCAGGGGTTGCCGAGGCCGCACGATTTGGTTGCGGCCACCCAAATCACGATCTGGTTGCGCGATCTGGGTCGCGATGACCCTCACCATGTCGCGACCTCCACGCGACGACCCTCATCGGAGGGTCTTGCGAACTTAGCCGGACTACTTGCCTTTCACTGCATTGTCCGCCCTTTGGCAAATCGCCTATCCTTCACCGACGACCATGCATAAATGCTAGTCCTGTTCAACAGAGAGAAGGGAAGAAGATGAAGAAGAACAGATATCGAGGGCAAAATCGGAAAAACAAAAGATTAGCGAGAATAATTTCGGGATAATTTTTTCATTAGCCCCCAAGGCTAGCATGTCAAGAAAGCCCAAGGCAGCTCCTTAAGTTGCCTTGGGCGTTCAACCTTTTGAAGGCGTGCATTTGGCAAAGGGAGCTAAAAAAAAATTACCAAAAACCAAGTATTTGGCCAAAGGGCTTTGAATGCCCAAGGGGCTTTGGGAAGGTAGTTCCTAAACGCACCCTTAATCCATCAATTTGGCTGCGATTTTTTATCAATTAGCAAGCTTATGTATATTAGTTTAAGATCTTGATCATTTTTCGCAATTGTGTCCTCCCAATTTTTCAAGAAAGTCCCTTAAAGTTGGCCATTTTCTTGCCCGAGAATGCCCAATTTAATGCAATTTGGTTCTTTTTGCCCGATTCGATTAATTGGACTTGAACCAAGTTCAATTTCAACTCAATTGGGGGCCAAGATGATGATTTAAGGGCTCGGGCGCAAATTTTGCAAAATTTGCAAATTGGTCCCTTCGCTTTTGGAAATTGCATTTTGGCCCAAACTTGCCATTTTAATTCCAATTTGACCTCCTGGGCTTGGCTAGTCACATTTAGATCATTGGTCCCAACTTTTTTTTTCTTTCTTTTCTTTCCTTTTTGTTTAGCAAACACATCTTCCATTAAAAAAAAAAAAAAAAACTATAATAAATGCCTAGATAATCTATATGTAAGAATTGTACATGAAATATTTTTGTGGAAAAACAAGTTCCCATTTTTCGGAAATAATTTTTGGGTAAAAATTTAGGTGTCAACACTTTCTCATGTCAAGAATTTCCTTATCTCGATTAAAAGTTAGTTTAACAAATCCGTACAACAAATTTGCATCGAAAATGCCCATGAATTCTTTAATCATGGTTGCTCTGCATCATTCCTTTCCAATGGAATTCTTAATGAAAGTTCTTGTGAGTACACTCTTCAACAAAATGGAATTATAGAAAGAAAACACTGTCATCTATTAGAAGTTGCTTGAGCTCTTAAATATCAAGCCTCAATTTTAGAAAAGTTATGGGGAGATTATGTGGTCACAATTAATCATATGCCATTTCATGTTCTCAATGGAAGAACTCTTTTCCAATTATTAATTGGGAAACGTCCAGGCATTCATCACTTTTGTGTTTTGGGGTGTTTATGCTATGTGTCTACTATAGACCCTCGAGACAAAGTCCCCATGCCCTCTAGTGTGTATTTATAGGATATCCTACTCTTTAAATGGGATATTTGGTTCTTGATCCATCCATTGGACAATTTTTCATTAGTAGATGTGTCATTTTTCATGAAGGTATTTTCCCTTTTTAGGACAAGTTATGTTCATATCAACAAGACAATTTTGTTACATCTCATCATCTATTTTTAAGTGAAGATGATCCTCCACAGGCACCGGTGATTATGCTTCTACAAGTCACACCTCTTATAGCATCTTTTTATAGTAATTAAGGATACTATGGATGAGGATACCGAGGGCTCTGGGGACAAGGATGATTTTGTTTTGGAGGAAGCAATCAATGAAGGAAATCCTTATGGATATCAGTCGATACAAAATAAGATGTGCATACGGAGGAGACTTCGAAATCTTCGACAAAGGAAACAAATATCTCTAGTGATCACATGCCGTGATAGATGCCTTGAAGTTGTTTGCGCTGGATGGGTACACCATGCAAAAAATGTTCAGTGCTTGCATTGGTGCGGCTCATTGGAATTGTCTCCGCAAATTTTTCAGAGGAGCCACAGCCTCTCACCTTCGTGTCCAACTTCGAGGATGCCGAGACTCTGATCCATGAGATCGAGTGCAAGGTATGGCTCTAATTACACCTTTTGGAAGGTTTCGATCTATACTATTTTGTTGATTCCGTTCTGTTTAATGGATTATTATAGAGTGTTGTTACATGCATGGGCTGATATGCAGTGCTCTATTTATGAAAGCAATTTGGAATATGGGCATGATGATGATTGATTTTGTCTTAGTTTTTGAGATTTCTCTTTCCCAGAAAATGGTTATAAACTCGTAACAATCAGATCTTTGTTTGGTGGGCTGCTAATGCCTAACTATGCAGAAAGGCTTGAGCATTTCATGGAGAGAGAGGGTGGTTATGGTGGCGGTGGCGAGATTGAGCGTGCGACTTTCTTGTCGCTGTGGTTGTCCAGGTTCGTCTTCTATTCTTTCTACGAGAAGCATTTTGGTAAGCAAAGTTTTGCCAGTTCCACTCAGCCCTACTGTTCTCGCTAGTCCTTGCCATAACCTAAGGCTTCTGAAGGATGATGCTGACACTTGCCTAGATTCAATCTCTATTTTAGGGCCGTTTAGGCTGGTGCAGTTGTGGGGTACAAGACGTTTCCGCTCATAGCGTTGAAAACCCCGAATGGTCTCGAAACTTGCAAACCTAGGTGTGCTAAATGGCCCAGAGTAAACTTCAAGTTCAATCTTCCGTCGATGAGGTCAGTGCTCGAATTGGCACACAACTTCCAGAGGCGGCCTTACACTGCCAAATTTGAGAATTGGCGGCATTTATCGAACTATAGAGATACTAAAAGGTATCGGGCAGGAGGTATTGGGCAATGGTTCATAAACTTGCAAAAGGTCTAAAACCAGAAGTAGAACTAATGTCCATGATGGATTAAATTCAGAAGTTGAATGTACAATGCTTTCGTTTTGGTTAATTACTCATTTCTTTCTATTACTACTCATGCCCTCACTATTTAGAAAAGAAAGCTAACATTATAGCTAATTTTTTGTGGCTTTGCATATCTTCATAATTGCTTTCTTGAATGGAGATTTAAATGAGAAAATTTACATGGAACAAAATAGAGAGTTTTGTTTTTCCTGGACATGAAGAGAAAGTATATATATTGATTAAATCTCTTTATAATATTGATGATATGCTTATTGTTGGAACCAATATGATTGGAGTCATTGAGACTAAGAAGTATCTAACTATTATTTTTAAAATGAAAGATTTGGGTGAAATGGATACTATCTTTATAAAGTTAAAAAACATTGCGGGAGTTATTCTTTGAGCCAAAGTGATTATGTGGAAAAGATGTTGAATAAATTTCAACATTTTATTTTCAAAGAAATGGGTACTCCATTTGATTCCTGTAAAGGGATTTTAATGTGAGTGATATAGGGTTTTTAATGCATACAATACACTGTACTAGCCATGATATGACTTATTTTGTGTGCACGTTGAGTAGATACTAGTAATTCAAATGCAGAATATTGGAAAGCCATTGCCAGAATTTTTTATTATCTTATTGTTCTATGATAATTCGGCTATATTAGAAGGATACATTGATGCTAATTGGGTTTCAAGTGTGAGAGATAAACAATCCACTACTGGATAGATTTTCACATTTGATGGTTGTGCAGTTTCTTGGACGAGTGAGAAACAAATGTGCATAACTCCCTCAACTATGCAATTTGAATCATTGCTCTAGTAGCAACTAGGAAAGAGGTTAAATGGATTATGAATTTTTTGTTGGATATCAAATTATGACCTAATTCTATGCCTCATATTTCTATCTATTGTGATAGTTAGGCTACCTTGGCAAGAGCTTATAATAGCACTTATAATGGTAAGTCTTGATATATTAGTCTAAGACATGAGTTCATGAGATAATTGATTAAAGATGGTACCATAACAATTATCTACATGAGGTCAAGCAATAATCCTGCTAATCCTTGACAAAAGCTTTACCAAGAGACATAGTAAATATGATCTCTCAAGAAATGTGATTGAAACCCTTTAATTAAAATCATTAGTAATTGTAACCTGACTTTTTTTTCTAGAACATCACTAACTATAAGGTTTAATGGGTAAAAACAAGTTATTGAAAGTGATAGTTTAATTAAAATGCTAGCCCTGATATGAGAAGTTTGTATTGTCAGTTAGGTTTTTTAGGTTGAATTAAATTCTTAATAATGTATAGTAAATTTGTGATGTGATAATAGTAATAGAAATACATGGTAAATACTTCACCAATATGAGCTTAGAAGTGGTACTGCTTCTCACGAAAGTTAGAGTTGCCTTCTAGAGAGTTCATATAACAGGATCAAGCACAATGCTATAATAGTGCGGAGTAATATAGAACTTCTCGTCAAAACAAGAAGTTAGTGTATGTGCGGTATGTCCGATTCTATTATTTAAAAATACAAATTTAAAACTGAGCTACTTATTACTTTGATAGAATTTCGAGATACTTGCACTAAATAAATGTTTAATTCATAAAAGACCTTTATGCATGTATATTAATCTCACGGAAATTTTGGTTGTGTATTTTTAACATTTTATTTTTGTATTTTTGTTTTACAAACAAAGGGGAGGATTGTTGATAGTTTGTTTGTGTAAAACAAACTAAGATGTGCTTTGTCCCACATTGAAAAGATGTGAGTGTCCACGTGGACGAGATTTGGTATTAACTGACGATCTATTTTTATTTATTAAAATTTGGATTTATTTTTATGAAAAATTAACCATAGTGTCCAGTTGATAAAATGGGATTGTTTACGAAGGAGTTACGATGACCTTTTATTTTTTTATTTAGTTAATGCCGAATTTTATTATTTCTTCCAAGGGTTATCTCAGAGTACATATTTATTTAGATATAATTTCTTAATCCTCAGAAGGTTGTGTCTGTTCTGATATAACTTCTTGTTGCTTGCTATAAATTACTGAATGTGTTTGTTCAACGATGATCTTCCTCTTCCAATTTCATTTTCTTAATATATATATATATATATATATATATATTTTATTTATACACAACCATCTTTTCCAATTGTTTCCCTTGAGAGATGTTGAAGAAATACTAGAATTGCTATCTACTATTCTCAATCTAGACTTTGTTGTATCTTGGAGGAAATTCGACAGTGACCATTAGCAATGTTGTGAGAGACTTGTACTTTCAAAATCACCTATTTCGATAGATAATCCTTTTGTTGGGTCACAGGATAATGTTTGTACCAGTTAATCCTTAGCGTTCAAGTTGCACAATCTGACCATCCATATGGACAATAGATTACATTTGCTTATCCTTGGACAAATTTGGTACACAATATCCTGTTTCCTCCTATGTTAGTTTTGTTCATCTCTTGTCCAAACATATGTGCAGCATTAGTAGAATTTCTGAGCAATAGAAACCTTCATCCGATGACAAGGCGGCCATAGATCTTCATTGGCGACAGGCAATGGAAGATGAATTAGAAGCTCTAATGGAAAACAAAACTTGGGATCTTGTTCGTTTATTGCCTCATTGAAAACCCATAGGCTGCAAATGGGTATACAAGATCAAGTACAAAGTGGACGGGTTCATTGAACGTTATAAACCAAATTAATCACGAAGGGATTCACACAAAGGGAAGGATTTGACTATACGGAAACTTTCTCTCCCATTGCAAAAGAAGTCATGGTGCACTCTTTGTCTTTTTCTATTGCTACTCTTCGTGATTGGTCCCTTCACTAGATGGATGTCTACAATGCTTTTCTACATGGTGATCTCGAAAAAGAAATTTATATGGACCTTTCATCGGGATTTCGTAGATAGGGGGAGGATAACGTGTGTCGTTTTTGTAAGTCCTTATATGGGCTCAAACAAGCTTCTTGTCAATGGTTACCAAATTCACTATTGCACCCACAACTGCAAAGTTCTAGCAATCCAAGCACTATTCACAAGGAGACAAGGTATATCGTTAATCTACTTGCTTATATATGTTGACGATGTACTCATTATGGGGAATAATGCATCCGCCACTGAGAGATTTAAGAAGTAGCTACATTCTACATTTCACATTAAGGATTTGGGACCTTCTAAATACTTCCTGGGGATAAAAATTGCATGGTCAAATAAGGGCATCTATCTTAGCTAATGCAAATTTATCTTAGAAATTATATTGAAAGTAGGATTGTCAAGTTTTAGTCCAGCTACTATTCCAATCGAGCAGAATATTAGGTTGACAACAATTGAATATGACAAATGATTGCCCATAAACAAGGATCTTTTGTTTAAAGATCCTTTTGCTTATCAAAGACTTGTTGGAAAACTTATCTATTTGACCATGGCTAAACTTGACATTTGCTATGCGGTACAGATTTTTAGTCAATTTATGTACGCCCCTAAATAGTCTCACGTGAATGCAACATCAAAAGTTGTAAAATACTTGAAAGGGTGTCCCGAATTAGGAATATTATTATCTTAGGATAGCAACATGGAGATGATAGCATATTGTGACATGAATTATGCTAGTTGCCCCATGAGTAGAAAATATGTTATTGGTTTTTGTATAAATCTGGGAGATTTTTCGCTTTCATGGAAGACGAAGAAACAATTAATAGTTTCCTTATCATCCGCCAAGACAGAATATCAAGCAATGGCATAGACCAACTGCAAGATAGTTTACATAAGAGGCCTTGGTGTACGGGTAAATGAAGCCACTGTCTTATTCTGTGATAATGATGATGCACTTAAACTCGCAATGAACCCAATTTTCCATAAAAGGGCAAAGCATATAAAAGTTGACAGTCATTTCTTCTTAGACAAGATAAAGTGGGGTGATCAGAACAAGAAGAATAAGAACGACAAAACAATCTACTTGCATTTTTACCAGGGCTTTATGCCAGAGGCAAGATTTGTATTTGTTAAGTAAGCTAGGCATCCATGATGTGTGTAGACTGCCAAGCTTGAGGGGGAGTGTTAAAGGTACGGCTGCCGATGCTAATTGATCTTAATTGATCTTGATTGCATGGAATCTTTTCGATTTATTGTGTATATTATACATTTAAACCTCTTGTATTATAAATAGGACGATAATTACACATTGAAACATAAAGTAAGTGCAACACGTATTTCCAAACCTTTAGCCGCTTTCCATCCTCGAAGCTTCTGACATTTTTTCCCATTTTGGGGAACTTCTCTCTTTTGATCTAGTTTAAATTTAGAAGTTTCTCTCTCCCATTTTGAGGAGGTTTCTATCCCGATCTAGTTTAAATTTGGAGTTTTTTGTGTGTATGATTTTGGGGTTTGCTTCTCTTGGGTTTTGTGCACAAATCCAATTTCAAAGGAGGTCAAAGGAGCTTTGAGTGGAGGTTTCATTTTCATTGGTGTAAGATTTGTATGCGTTCAACTTTGTTACTTTGAACAACGATGGTGCTAGGAATGCCAAAACTAGGCGTGCATTGTCGAAAGGCAAAGCTATAACAACAGATGAAGTGTCAAAAATTATATTTATTTTACAAATCATTAAATAGGTATAAATACACTAGAAGTGTCAAAAATTGTGTATAGCGTTCAATTTAGTATCAAAAGTTTTTTTTGGATCACTTAAGTGTCATTTAAAAAAAAAAATTTTGAGTTGCTGGAAATCTAATGTGATTATATTTTATTAATTTCTCAGTCATATGTGGATCGCAAGCGTGTCTAGTTAGCAGATAACTTTTAAACAATGTCGTCTAAAAGTTGTAAATAGTGATAATTTAAATGCTAAATTTTGTTTAAAGTGATTACTTTAATGCCAGTCATTGTTAAAAAGTGATCACTTTAGTGCCAACCATGCCACGTGGAGATGCCATGTGGATTAGTGTTTTTAAAAAATTTGCCAAGTTATAAATGCCACATAATCAATTTGGCTGGAATTTCTCGCCATCGGCACTTAAGTTATCATTTTTTTTTACGATTTGACACTTGAGTGAGCCAGTAAAAACTTTTTGCATTAAAATGAGTGCTGTACACAACTTTTAGCACTTTTAGTGCACTCATCCCTCATTATTTGTATTATGTGTTGTGCGCAAGTTGCAGAACTTCAATTTCTCACTTACATGTTTCCAACTTAGTCCCCGAGAAGATAAGGAATCGAACTCCCCACCTCCTCAATGCATTTAAATCACTGATGATTTCCTTCTACCATCTTTTGCGGACGTTCCCATATTCCATTCTGATGATTTTTAGATGATTTTACAGGCATCTATTAATTTCCATGTGTAACCCGATTCAATACGATTAATTTAATTTTATCTATCATATCATCTTATCTTATATAAATAAGAGGGCTTTGTACAAAAAAGAAGAAGAAAAAACAGAGAGCCGGGGAACCACCGGCCGTGGTGGCTTCACTGGATAAGAGCTCCATTAATCCTGCCCCAAAAGTGAGGGGTTCGAAACCCAATGGAGGCATTTGGTGTCTTAAGTGAGATGTCGGGGTGGTGGGTCCTCTGCTACCGGCTGTACGGGGGTTCCCGAGTCATCAAAAAAAAAAAAAACAGAGAGCTGGGATTGTTACGTAGAGAGTTTTTGTACAAATAAAATGAGTTTTATAAATTCATACAAATCATTAAATGGCTGATTAATCATAAAATGAATTAAGCCTATCTCGTACCCTTTGACAACTAGCATGGTTCTAGTATCTTCCTCCTGGCCATTTGTCTTCCAATGGAGCACTCTTCATAGTATTCACATAATTTATGTTATGCAGCTATATTTTAGTTTTTTTTTTTTTTTTGGGTACTTTACTATTGTCTGCCCCTTTATTGGATATTAAAACAGTATGACTGGAAGATGAATCTTTTTTTACGTACTGGGATTTTTCAAATGAACTTAAATGCTACCATGTTGTAATCATCACGTTAAAATAATAATGAATTTAGTTTTTAGGATGAATGCAAGTAAATCAGTGGTTAACTAATTTTCTCGGTAATTAGAACTGCATCGATAGGTTCCAAATCAGCAGAGTGTTACATGCTAATTGCGAAGGATTCGACGCGGTGGTGATGATACGGGAAGAGCCGGTCAATTACAGAGTCGTGCCAGGTGACGATGTACCCACAATGAAGGTATGCCGCAAGACTGCTTTTCTCTTTTATTTCCCTTGTTTTGATCCTTGTTCTGGATTTTGGCCGACAGTAACTATGTTGACGGATGTTCTGTTTCATTTTTCGGGATTAATATGGCACATGCTTAAGTATTTCACTGACGACGTGTCCTATCATGGTCAGATTAATTGAATACCGATGGAAAGGTGAAAAAGGCGGGCACGGTTTATATGATCAATGCCGTCAAAAGAAGATAGTCACTGCCTTGAATGCCATATCTGCTCGGCAGCTGACCCATTTAGAAAGAAGATAGTTGCTGCCTTGCTTTGCCGTGGTCGTAGAACTTACGTTTCACGTAACTGAAAGGAGACGGCCATAACTGTTTCTGTTTCATTTATGAAATCAAGCTGCAATCCATCGTACAGTCCGTCCAAACGTTAATTCTTGCACGCGTCTTTGGTAGTTCCGATGCACAAACCTGGACGAAGGACCTGGTTGAAGTTCCAGCACTCACTGGTTGGCAAATTTACCGTTTCTTATTCCGCGGGCATGTTCTGTTTATATATGTCTAGATGTGGTGCATACCAGAAGTCAAAACACGTTGCTGATCTGGTTGTGAGCTCGGAATCAAAGCCGCTGCCTGGGCTTTCGAGTTTCCTTGAACATAGGCATCCTCCGGAGACAAACCCACCGTATCTGCCACTCCATAAATTGCAATTTGCAACCATTGGGGCCCCAATGGTCAATCTTCCCACATGGAAAGGGGGAGGTGATCTGTTTGAATCCTCACATTCATAGGGAGTTGAAATTAGGATGATTTAGTTTCAGATGTAAATTTTGACTCTCGAGCCTTATAAAGAGATTAAAATAAAATAAAATATGAGAATGAGAGTTATCATAAGAGGAGAGTGCCTTTCTGACCGTCCATTGTCGGTGTTTTTACAACAATCTTATCGATGTCTTCTTTAGGGTGATAAGGTTTTCGAGACATGTAGCGAGCATCACAGCGCAATCTCTGACGACAATAGTATGCTCTGCTGGAATCTTTACGGATAGAAGGAAACTCTTAAATCAGCATGTAGAAAGGCCGTTACGGCTATGTTTGATATTTTCAATGACTGCACTCCCACCTAAGAGCCGCGTTTGATTTGTCTGTCGCCCGTTTAAGGTTCTTTGACGTCTCTTGTGACATATCGCCATGATTGTCGTCCCTTCGAGAAGCTACGCATACCTTGAATTGAACCCGCAAATTAGAGTTGGACCCAGGCAGAACGGCTTGCATCGGCTGGGATACCTCGGATTGGTCCCGTCTTTGCAGCTTGATAAACCCACGAAAGTCCAGGGGACCAAAACACGTCCATTTTCGATCGCCAAGTCGCTATCGGCGGAATCGGTTGGGTCAAGGGTCTTCGACAGGGAGGTGGGGACAGTAGTCCGACACATTTTAATTTGCTGTCGTATCCATGCCAGTCCGAAACGCGTGAAGGCCGCAATAACTATGGGGGAAATGCACGCATGACCGCCCGCTGCGAAAATGACATTGAAACGCTCAGAGGGGCCGCCATAAATTCATTTTGAAGAGACCGGTAGACTTCTTAAACCGGTTTTAATTTTTTTTTGACTCCGTTTCTTTCTTTTTATGAAATTTATATATTTTTTTTTGTTGCAAACTTAAATTTAGAGATAAAAATCAGAAGAGGGCCCAGGAATCAATGAATTTGTGGCTGCCCTCGAACGACAAACGACAGAAGACATCATAATCACTGCAAGTCGCGTCGGCCTCCCTTGTCTAAGCCCCAGGTTCTAGTTGAGATATTTCCAGGGGTATCAAGAAGCTGATGGATCGTATTGAATGGTCTTTCGCCCATCGATTTCATGTGGTCTTCCTTGACTTATTTGTGGGAAGAGCCTGAGGTACAAGGCTTGTTGATTGTATTGATGCGCAAGCATGTGTTCGATTAGTCATGATTGGCTACGGATAGTTTAGGTATAGTGGCTTGAGGGCGATCAAAATTGCATCCGATTTATGTAGATTCTCTATTATATTGCATGATGGATTAATTTGGGTGGATAATGACTATAGTTGATGAGAATAATAGTAGGGAAAAAGAACCAAAAAAAAAAAAATTATAAACTTACTATGTTTATATCAATTTGATCATAAATATTTTAATTAAATCAATTTAATTCCAACATTTTTACATCGTTGTCGATTTAGTTTATCCGACCAATTTATGATGGAATTTGCTAACTAGATATCGGCCATCTTTCATGGTACGACTGGTGCAAAATGACTAATGAAGACTTTGCTAATCAAATCAAAAAAATGTACAAGGAAGCAAGCAATGCGTTGATTTTCTCCACTTGAGCAGAGCTTGAGGTTTCGGGCTACAGAAATTCATCTAAAGGAAAGATGATTAGCCAAGGAACTGTATCTTCAAAGTTAAAAAGCCAACACTGTGCATATAGATTAGACATCCAATACGAATTCGATTTCCTGTGCTAAGGATGAAGTTCGAGCCATCTAGTTGGATTTTGATCAGAGGTTGGTAGAGATTCCTCGAGCCCGAGATTCATCAAGCCGGCGCGTATTTCTTTCGAGCGTAACAAGCCGAAAAGCGATTGACGGAGGAGTTCGACAGCAAATACAAGTAATCAACAAACTTTAATTGCACGAAGAGTATATGCGCGGGTGTATGCATTGAGATTCGCGAACGAAGGGCTTAGCTAAAGTCGCTGTCCGTGGCCGACAGGGTCTAAAAAAGCTTTAAATTGTGGCCCTGGTCTATACGTCTATACGATACTCAGCAGACATTGAAGATTGATTTCCCCGAATTGGAACGACGAAAGAAGAAGAAGAAGAAGAAGAAGACATGAATCGATAGTGCCACGTGCAAATTAGTGTTCCCACGGTGAACAAATTTCCAAGTTTGACGGCTGTCATTGACTCCTCAGTCGACGACTTATTTTTCCGACATTGCCTCGCTCGCGTTATCCATCGATTATTTCTCGCTCACGACTAGCTTTGCCACTAAACTTAATTTACAATACTTCGTTTCAATTTCCGTCCTATGATGACATTAAAAAAATTTATATTTCCAGTGAGGAAATGCTATTATGTTGTTTTTAATGAATAAAGCATGGATTTGCAATTTCATAAATAAAAGTAGGGAAAAAAGCACATGAAAATGGCGAAAGTTGTTATTGACGAAGAACAAAATGGTGAGACTTATAGGTTGAGGCATCACCTCTGATTTGGCACCAGGTCAGGGGTTCGACTCCCTGAGTCGTCGCAACTCTCAGAGTAGTTTCGTGATTTAAGCAGGGGGCCTTGGCGGTGGATTGCTGGACCAGTCTCCCCCGAGGTATAGTCGGTGCTGTACTCCTAAAGGTGAGTTAGATCAGTGAATTAGGCTGGATCCTCGGCATAAAAAAAAATGGTGAGACATATAAAATAATTTATCATGTTGAAGTGATGGACATAGCTCATGCAAAAAAAAAAGAGAAAAGGAAAAAAAAAATACTCCGTTCCTTTCGTGATTAACGAAGAGCTTATTATTCATGAGTGATATTTTAACACCATACCTCGTAATATAAAAACTACTGAATGAGTGGCAAAAAATTAACTGTCCTTTGAAAAGAAATTGATAGTGAATTTGTGTGGAAACACAGTTTGTTTAATCATGCATTGAATAGTGTTGAAATATAACTCGACTCCATCATATACAAAGATGACTTGTTTATAAAACGCTTCCGTTTATCCTCAGTCCATGCTCGTGCATCGTAATATGAATTATTGCGTGAATATGGATTGATAGTGAACCGTGCAAGGACTTAATATGTCCCATCAAGTGAAACCCCAATGGACGATACCTACCACGATATCACTTTCTTTGAATTGCTGACCACGTACTGTGCACTGTTTCTGGCTCTTGTATAAATGAAGGGATCGGTCCGAGGAACACATTTCACACAAAGACGACCATCTTTGTCTTTGATGAAAATATAGGATTTGTTTTCATGGCTTTGTCTCTCGTGAACGTGATAGGGAAGGAAATGGAGAAGGGCCTTCAGCCTTCGAGTCCAAGGAGAACGGAGAGGAAGATCATTGAGAAGAACCGGAGGAATCGGATGAAGCATCTCTACTCCGTGCTCAACTCCCTCCTCCCCTCTCAGCCGTCTAGTCAGGTCTCATCTCTTGATAACCTCCTCGATCATCGAACTTCTGAAGTTTTTGAAGCTTAGGTACAGGATTGATCAGGGTGATTGTGATATTATGGCACGAAAGCATACATACAATGCGGATACCTGAAATACTTTGTCCTCTACGTCCATTTGCATTTACATGCATGTGTTTGAGTCATTTTCATTACGAGAGAATCTTTGACATGATGAATAAATGCAGGAAGCGAAATCACTGCCTGACCAGATAGATGAAGCCATACGATACATAAAAGGCCTGGAGAAAGCAGTGAAGGAAGCCAGGGATAAGAAAGAAAACCTAATGGGCAAGAAGAGACCGAGGCCGAGCCCAGGCCCAAGCAGCAACACGTTGGAGGCCATAAAATCACCCCAAATTGAGATCGGGGTGAGAGATTCTTCTCTGGAGGTGATATTAACTAGCGGGCTACATGATCAGTTCATCTTCTTGGAGATTCTCCGGATGCTTCATGAGGAAAAAGTCGAGGTACTGAACGCCAACTTCACCGTTGTCGAGAATTCAGTTTACCACCTGGTGCATGCAAAGGTACGTACTTAATCTCCATTTACTGATATCGGAGCTTGCCTTCTGACGGTTCGCATAAATCATTTTCCAGAGAAGCGGCGAAATTCATTCTCGACCTTGAACTATACATTTATTGCATTCGCTAGCCAATATTTTTCCTGGTAAAACCTGATTCTTAGAGTAGCTTCATATTTGTTGGGAATTTCTTGATGTTTTTGCAGATCGGCGAGTCTGGTTTAGGCGCAGTAATGATATCTGAACGGCTGAAAACATTCGTGAATGGATCCGCAACTGATGGAGGCCCTGAAGAATTTTATCCAAAGTTATGGGCCTGTGAACTAAGTTCCAACATATGGAATTTCTAAAACCCACAGATGCAAATTAAACTATGGAGCGATGTAGGAGGCAAATTTTCCTATGTTTCAGCTTGTGAATTTTGTAAACATTTATTAGAATCTTCGATCTGAAAGCAATTGTTTTATTGTGCTGTAATCGAGTACTTGAAAAGAAGTGCAGTAATCTATATTTGGAGATATAATGGAGAAGATTATCTTTAACCTCCCCTCCTTACCAAAGGTCAAGTGCTATTCGTTAGACTGTAGTGTTAAGTTCTGTTGCCGATTAAGACTCCCCCTTTAATTTCATCGGATGCAAGAATCATATAGCTTATATTTTCCAAAAATGTTTGGAAAAATAGAATAGATAAGTTCGAGTTGAGTCGAAATTTACTATCGGACAAATCAAACTTAGTGATTATTGTATCTATTATGATACACTACTACAATATATGTCCTCGATATACTCAATCAAGAAGGATATTTTGTGCTTACGATTCAAAGCAATAGATTAAAATATCTAAGTATTAAACCACGTTGATCCAACGGATTAAGTTTCTAAATTAGTTAAAAGTAATTTTACAAAATTTTAAGTCCAACATAGCATGAAGGGAGATATATAATATTTAGGGAAAAAACCACCAAAAACCCCAAACTTTACCCAAAGTAACAAATTTACCCCAAATTTTTTTTTATGACATGAAAACCCCAAATTTTGCAAACTGTAACATTTTTACCCCCATTAAGGGCATTTTCATCTTATTCTTTATGTTTTTCCTTTTTCTTTCTTGTTTTTTCTTGTTCTCTCTTCCCTCCGCCGGCCATGGCAGAGGGAAGCCGACATCCGGCAAGGGCTACCCTCGCTGGCGTTGAGCGCGCCCTCGCCTGTGTCGGGCGAGGGCTGTCCTTGCCTCGCTCTCGCTTGCGTCGGGCGAGGACGGCCCTGGCCCGACGTTGGTAAGGGCCTGGCAAGGGGTGTCCTTGCCGAACTTGGGCGAGGGGTGCCCTCACCAGATCTAGTGAGGGAGGCTCTCGCCCGATGTTGATGAGGGCCACCCTCAGTTGGGTCGGACAAGGACGGCCCTCGCCCGACGCCGGCAAGAGGTGCCCTCGCCCGACCCAGCTGAGGGCCACTCTCGCCGGATGTCGGCTTCCTTCCACTGGCTCCGCCACGGCCAGTGGAGGGAAGAGAGAAAAAGAAGAAAAAAAGAAAGAAAAATTTTAAAAAGTAAAAAGACCAAAATGCCCTCTAATTTAGGGTAATTGTGTCATGTGAATAAAAGTTCAGGGTTTTTTGTATCACGAAAAAAAGTTTGGCGTAAATGTGTCACGATTGACAAATTTCAGGGTTTTTCATGTTACAAAAAAAAGTTTGGGGTAAATGTGTCACTTTGGGCAAAGTTTGGGGTTTTTAGTGGTTTTTTACCTAATATTTAAAATTTGAACCACGCCATTATCTAACAACTTAAGATCTTTTAGCCATTGGCCCCTGGATTCAAATATTCCTCCGTCCCTTATTTGCCTCCTTTATTATACATGATTGTGCTTATTCTAATGCAAAAGTTCGTGGATAATTACCGAAAAAATCCTAAATTTATTGTATAAATACTAATTTAGTTCTAAACTTTTCAGTTTAGCCAATTTAGTCATAAACCTTACGATGATTTGCCAACCTAGTTCATTTAGTCAATTTTGGCAAAAATCGCTGATATGGACGCCTATCCTCCAACCAAGCCCTTGTTGAACTTAGTAGGAAAAAAAAATAAAAATGGAAGGGGCGTAAAGCCCTCCCTGGACTTAGTAGAAAAAAGATTGAAGAGAAAAAAAAAATGAAAAAAATGTTCGTGTTAATACTGGCCGGGTTTCCTCTCTTCTTCTGAAGCCATTGCCTGGTCCTCTTTTTTAAGCGACATCCTTGATGTCTCCTTATCTCTCTATCTCCTCATCTTCAAGACCTCTTCATTGATTTCTTGGACGATGCGGTCCACTTCCTTCATGGAAGTAGAGTTTTGTCTTGTGAGCTCAGAAGTTTGAAGCGTGAGCATCTTGGAGAAATCTGATCGCTTGCTTCGGCTCCGGTGCTTGCTCCAAATAGTTGAGAGGTCTGCAAGTTTTGAGGCTCCTCTATTGTTGCCTTCAGCAATCAACTTATCTTAGATTTGTATTTTAGTGCTCTTCTATACCCATCTAGATATAGAATTGGGATTTACAAGGTGTTTCTTATGTTCTTTCAACCTATTGGTGTTGATATTTTCTTTGTACGGCCTTGCCATATACTACCTTTTGGCAAAAACGTAGCTACTAGAGAAGGAAATCTCGGTGTGTGCTCCTCACTGATGATAATGCGAGATTCGATAATTGGCCATTGATTGTGTTTTAATGCTATGACGGATCTGTCTTTGTATAATAAGCGAATCTTTGCAGACTATACCAAGTTAATTCATTTTTTTTAGATTTATTTGTTTTGTGGGATTTACATTTTTATCTTGAATCTGTTTACCTTTTTATCATGTGAACTGAATTTATCCTTCCAATCAACCAAAAAAATTGCTAGCCATGTAACGTCAAACAGTAAGCACCCACGTCAGCGATTGGCGACCAAAATTAACTACGATTATATAGGTAAATCATTAAAATGTTTAAGATTAAACTGATCAAATTGAAAAGTTTACGATGAAATTGGCATTTGTACATTATATTTAAGACTTATTTAGTAATTTTTCCCAAAAGTTAGTAGTCCCAATAAATTTTGTGAATAGGTTGGCAGTTTGTCAAACTAATTGGAAAAAGCACACTGGTCCTATGTTTAAAAAGTTGATATATTGGAAAATAGGGGTGAGTATGGTCCGGGTTGGTCCAGGCCACCCCCTAATCCTAGGACTAACCTATACAGTATTGGTCCTCAATTTTTTGGACCGAGGACCGACCCTATTGAGCTTGGGGACCAAGGATTGGACCGACCCAATGGTTTCGATCCAGTTCCAAGGTCAACCCGGGACCGGTTGATAATTTTTTTCGTCTTGTTTTTTATACTCCATAAAAAAGCAAACCTACAAATTCAAATTACACATCCATCGACAATGCGGCATTGTGCAACTAAATTATAAATACCAATACATATTCATCGAAATTTCCTTTCTTTTCCCAGCAAAACTTTGGCATTTTTTACCTAATTTCAGCTCATAAATTACAAGCTCGTGTCTTTATCGAGCTTGTTGTTCCAACATGCAACGATCTAGATTTTAAAAACATGACATCAATACGGTTCAATTGCTACTTTAGTTAAAATCACGATGGATGATGAGCATGATTCGGTTCTCCAATCAAAGCTAAAACCCATCTCCAAAAAAGGAAAGAAAAGCCTAGAAAGAACACATCGGATGCAATCGCCCCCGTCAATCGAGGGTCCAAAAGGGGAGGTCACGGGGACTAATACCCAGCCAAATTGATCACGTATGCGAAGAAAATGTGGAAAAATAAAAATTCAACACAAATCAAAAGCATTGAAAATCTCAAATGAAGCACAAAGTAGAACTCACTAGCCAAGTTGTGCTCGGAAAGCAAGGGTGAGCCGAGCGTTAGGGTTTCTAGTTAGGGCTTTTTTTTTCCTTTTGATTTACTCAGCGATAAGCGAGGCGACCGGCGTGAGTGGCGAGCGGCAAGCATCGAGTGTCGAGTGGGGCGAGCGTCAACTGGCGAGCGACAAGCGTTGAGCGAGGCCAGCGGCAAGCGGTGAGTGTTGAGTGAGGCTAGTGGCGAGTGGTGAGTGGCGAGCGTTGAGCGAGGCCAGCGATGACAGCAAAGGGCAAGTGGTGAGCAGCGAGCGGCGCGAGTCGCACGCACGGTCAGAGGTGAGCAACGTGGGCAACCAGAGGCAAGCGGGATATTGCTACTTTTGATTTTGGCAAATTGAAGAACAAGGAAGACAGAATGGAAGAGAACATACTTTGGGGAAGGAAGCCGTGAGGAGATTTATAGCGTAAACTTCGCGCCGTTTTGGACGTCGCAAGTCCGTGACTGTGAGGACTCCTTGGTCCTCACAGTGAAGATTGAAGAACATACTGGACTGTGGAGGACGCTGTGAAGACCTTTACGGCGTAAACTTCATGCCTTTTGGAATTAGATGTCGTATGTCCGTGACTGTGAGCCTGAGGAGTCAACAGCTTTAACATCATTTTACTTAGATTTGAATATATAAAAGAATTATAAATAATATAATATAATATAACAGACATTTTACTTAGGTTTGAATATATAAAATAATTATAAATAATATAATATAATATAATATAATATAATATAATATAATGTAATATATAGGGTTAGACCAACCCAAAACTCTCAGGATCGATGACCAACCCGCACAGTGTTGGTCCTAAAATTTCAGGACCGAGGATCGACCCAGTCCCCTTGGAAACCAGCCCAAGACCGACAGGGTTGGGCCGGTCCAGGGTCGATCCAGGGTCGATCCTAGACCGTTGCTCACCCCTAAGTACACTGGTCTTGTGTCAAACGGTGTTTGGCGGTTGAGCCACATCGTCAAAAAATTCCCTTATCTCCAATTTCCCTTCCCTTTACTAAAATTGCAAACTAATCAAAAGAAGTAAAATAATATTATAATTAATAAAAAAAATTGAAGCTGCCTACTTGAAAACCGACCATTAAATTTCACATTAATCAAACAAAAAATCTTACTGTTCTACTTATTAACATTGATATCCTAAAAAGAATAACGTGAGTTATAGATGTTAACTGAAGTGTAATTACTTAATTTTTTATGTTGACTAATAAAAAACCCCAAATTGATTGAACTTTTTCTTTGGTTGAATTGATGCCCTATTTTCCCTTTTTTACTCTCTTCGAATTTTGACGAGCTTTTCTTTTATGATCTAATCTATATTTAAAAGTTTCTCTCTCCTGTTTCTAGAAATTTTCTATCCAATTTAGTCTAGATTTGAGATTTTTTACATGTATGATTTTGAGATTTCCCTCGAGTCTTGTTGGTGCACAAGTCTAATTTTGAATGAGGTCAAATGAGCTTCGTGAATGTTCCACTCTCATAGGTATTAGATTTATGCGTGTTCAACCTAGCAACAATAGATATCTCAATGTATACTCATTATTGAAAATAGATTCGGTAATTTGCCACCAATTTTGGTTTGAAGAAGTCACAAATATGCTCTTTAAGTATGTGATCTCTAGCCTTGTTATGATGATTCATTTTCTTATCTAAAGCTTGTTTTGTTCTGGATTTGTCTGGGATTTATTTGATTTGCTGTTGGATTGCGACTCTGTATTGTATATCCATGGAAATGAATTAAATGCTTCTCTGACAAAAGGAACATTGACATTGTTCCTTAAAGTGGGTTCATGCCATATCTTTTTTTGCATAAAAGTTGGATAAACAAGTTTAACTATACGACTTATCAAACATTGATTTTCCTGGAAAAAATGAAAATGGATTTAACTATTATAAAAAAGAGTTCTTTTGTCATTAAGCCATTAATGTTGCTTTTATTAAGAACCAATTGAATCTATAATAGGTGAGTTTTGCAATTAATGTTTTTCATTAGCATGTATTAATTGAGTTTTGCAATACCGTATAGGTGATACAAACAACGGTCAGTTTGGACTTCAAGTTGTAGATATTAATACTACATATTTTGGGTAGTGCTTGAGTCAATGTATTTAAATCACTGACGGTTTTTCCGTCGCCATCTTTTTGCGACAATCTCATAGTCCTTTCCGATGATTTTATAGGCATCTAATAATTTCCATGTATAACCCGATCCAGTAGCCCTTACCACAAAGTTAGCATTAATTTAATTGACATGTTTTCTTATCTTATATACAAGAAGGCTTTGTACACAAAAATTGATAAAATTCCAAATAAGGAAGCGAAATGTCTTCAATTTCTTAAATAAGAGTATGGAGTGAACTTTGTCTTAAATAGAGACTTAAATTGCCATTATTTCCTCAAATAATGGTCAGAAGTGGTCATGTCAATCTAAAAAAATGACCTGACCTTATTGACTAGTTAAGAACATTTCTGTCCTTTTCTTCTTCTTTTTTTTTTCTCTAAATTTCTCCCTTTTTTTCTTTAAAAAAAAGGAAAAAAGAAAAAAAAAGGCTAAAACTTAAAAGAAAGAAAAAAGTGGGAGGGCTGGCAACCTCAATCGCTTGTGGCTACCTCCCCATAGTTGGTAGGGCGTCAGCCATGACTAGCACGATCGTCAGTGCCTCAACGAGGGCCTACTAGCCCTCTCCTTTGGTTGGCAAGGTTGTTAGGGACCTCGCTAGCCATGGCCAACGCCGCACCATGAGGTGGTGGCCAAGGGCTAGCTAGGTGTTTTATTTTTTAAAATTTGAGTTGCATTTTTTATTTATTTTAGTTTTAGTCTTTTTTTTTTTAGTTTGCCTTTTTTAGGGGAGAAAAAAGAAAAATGAAAAAAAGAAATAAAAGGGAAGAGAATAAAAAAAAAATTGTAAAGGATGGAAATGCTCTTGACCAGCTGGTGATGTTAGATTATTCTTTGAGAATGACGTGACCACTTCAGACACTTATTTGAAATAAGGTCTTTAGACAAAGTAAAAAAAGTCCATTTCAATCCCTTATTTTTTTTAAAAAAAATAAGGGCATTTCAGACAAAGTTCACTTCAGGCCCTCTTTTGAGAAATTGAAAGAACTTTGGGCTCTTATTTGAGGTGGTATAGTTATGTAGAGAGTTTTTGTACAACAAAAATGAGTTTTATAAATTAATGCAAATCAGTAAATGGCTTATTAGTTATAAAATGAATTAAGTCTATCATGTACCCTTTGACAACTAGCATGGTTCTATGTATCTTCCTCCTGACCATTAGTCTTCCAATGGAGCAATGTTCAAAGTATTCGCATAATTTATGCTATGGAAGTATAATTTTAGTATTTCTTTGTACTTTAATATTGTCTGCCTCCATATCAATCTTTTTTTACGTGCTGGGATTTTTCAAATGAACTTAAATGCTATCATATTGTAATTATCACATAAAAATAATCATGAATTTAGCTTTTAAAATGAATGCAATTAAATCAGTGGTTAACTAATTTTCTCATTAATTAGAACTGCATTGGTATGTTCCAAATCAGCAGTGTTACGCGGTAAATGCGAAGAATTTGACGCAGCGATGACGATACGGGAAGAGCTGATGAATTACAGATTCGTGCCGGGTGACAACATACGCAGAATGAAGGTATGCTGTAGGACTGCTCCTCTTTTATTTCCCTCGTTCTAATCCTTGTTGTTCTAGAATTTGGCTGGCCGTATCTATGTTGATGCATGTTCTGTTTTATTTTTCTGGATTAATATTATAGATGCTTAAGTATTTCCCTGACGACGCATCCTATTATGGTCAGATTAATTGGGTATCGATGGAAAGGTGAAAAGGTGGACATGATTTATATGATTCTTTGCCATGTTCGTAGAACTTACATTTCACATGACTGAAAGGAGGCTGCCATAACTGTTTGTGTCATTTATGAAATCAAGTTGCATTCCATTGTACAGTCTATCGAAATGCTAATTCTTGCATGCATCTTTGGTAGTTCCGAATACATTAACCAGTCCGAAGGGCCTGGTTGATGTTCCAGATCTCAACTACTTGGCAAATTTACCATTTCTTATTTCTCATAAATGTTGTGGTTATATGTCTGAATGTTGTGCATACCAGAAATCAAAACAAGTTGCTGATCTGGTCGGGACCTCAGAATCAAAGCCGCTCTTGGGCTTTCGAGTCTCCTCGAACATATGTATCTTCCGGAGACAAACATGCCATATTCGGCATTCCACAAATTGTAACCTGGGTGCAGGAACATGTAACGATTAACCATGTACGCCTTTCCGAATTTGCATTACTGGTGTTCCAGCGGCAATCGATTGATTGTCTTCTTTTGGGTGATGAGGTTTCGGAGACTTTTAGGAGCATCGCAACACAATCTCATATGATAATATTTCTGCCAGGTAAGTTTACGGATAGTAGGCTACAGTTAAATCAGCATGTGGAAAGGCTGTTACGGCTATGTCGATCCAAGTCGGCGTGACCGCAGTAGTCCTGATTCAGCTTGATATTTGCAATGACCACATTCCCACCTAAGAGTCGTCCTGAATTATCTGTTGCCCGTTTAAGGTTCTTTGACATCACTTGTCACATGTGTTGCGATGATTGTCTTCCCTTCGAGAAGCTACGCATAGCTTGAATTGAAACCACAAATTAGAGTTGGACCCATGCAGAACGGCTTGCATGGGCTGGGAAACCTCGGATTGGTCCCATCCACAGAAGTCCATGGGACGACAACATGTCGAGCTTCGATTGCCAGGTCGCCATTGATGGAATCGGTTGGGTCAAGGGTATTTGACAAGGAGAGGGAAAGGGAGGGGGGTTGGGGGACAGTCGAATCTGACCCACGTGTTTAATTTGCTGTCGTATCTGCGCCTGTCTGAATTGCGTGAAGGCCGCAATATCTATAGGGGAAATGCTTGCATGACCGTCTCTCTAACGTGTTGAAATTAATGAATCAACATAAGTTCACGCATTTCTTTTTCAACCTTTGATGTTAACGGATGATTTAATGGATGCATTACTTCAGCCCTCGTACATCAGTCTTGGAATAATTTTATGTACAAATTAATTGATGCATTAATGGACGTATTTCTTCAACCCGATGCAGCAGTTATGCTGCAGTTTTGTGATGCATTTATGGATAAATTAATGGATAGACACATGAGGGGACGAATTCCTTCATCTTTGTGCAGCAGATTTTACTCGTATTAAGGGACATGTTAATGACAGATTTTCTAGAGTTTCTCTGCAACAATACTTTTCAGCTTATGAAAATGATTATCTTTTGAGTCTTCTTTAATTCATGGTAGATAGAGTCATTCAAAATTTAGAATTTCTCTTTGGAAAAACACTCCTCCAAAATGTGCCAGTATCTTGAAGTGTTTGGCGGAATCTTGTTTGTATAGTATTAATACAAACATGGTCGACCTGTTGTATCTTAGGAGGTGTGATTCTTGAAGTTACTTAACACCGTTGGCAAGAACTAATCGCATTAAGGAGGTTTGATTAGTCGTACTTTCACCTCCTATATAATTTCCTATAAATTTTATGGATAAGTGCATTGGAAGTCCTAAAATTTGTTATAAAAATGCAATTAAGTCCTAAAACTTTTAAAAAGTGCAATCAAGTCCTAAAACTTATCAAAATTGTTCAATCTAAGTCCTTCCATTGATTGCACTTTTTGAAAGTTTTAGGACTCGGTTGCACTTTCGAGATAAGTTTTAGGACTTTATTGAACCTTTTGAAAGTTTTAGAACTTGATTGAACTTTCGTGATAAGTTTTAGGACTTAATTGCACTTTTTGAAATTTTTAGGACTCAATTGCATTTTCATGATAAGTTTTAAGACTTTTAATTCACTTATCCCTAAATTTTATTACAATCAAAGAGCTTTGTATTTGGGATTGATCCAGCATCTTTATATGTAAAGATCATACAAACATTGGCTTGATCATTATTATATTATTATCAATTTCTCAGATTTATTTTTTTGGTTCCACCGAACTGAGTTACTCATTTTTTTTTTCAATATGTGAGTATTATTTTTTCTTCCAATACATGAAAATTATTTTTCCAACATAACGGTCATGGGGCCGCCTTAGATTCATTTTGAGGAAATCCCTAGACTTCTCAAATTGCTTTTAATTTAGAGACAAAAATCAGAAGAGGACCCATGGAATCAATGTTCTTGAGCATGAATAAAGAGAAAATAAATTAGATACCAAAATATAAATGGATACAGTAGAATTTTTTTTTTTTTTTTTTTGGTAAAGGTAAGAATATATTGATAGCTTAGGACAAATGTACAAAAAAAAAGCACCAAAAGCTTACACTCTAGATGCAAGAGCACAAGAGTGGAAGGGAGCCGCGTAAAAGCCATAAAAGGCAAAAGCACTAACTATAACAAACGCTGCCCAGCCAAAAACTTAGCCACGTAACCACCAAGGACGCCAGGGAAGTGAAGGGGAAGAGCGCAAGGCAGGACACGTAGAACTACCCATCCACCAGCTTCAACCATAAACCTCCAAGGACGGCCGTGAAGCAATTGTGCAAGGCAGAACACAAAGGCCGAAGCGACCGAGACAGGGATCAAAAGGAAGCAAAACGGAAGAACAAAAGACCTGCATTCTTACGCAAAGATGGCTGGGTCGAATCCCCAACCTCTCTGAAGGCGCCGATTCCTTGGAGTGTCAGGCACATCTCTATAAGTAAGGGTCTTTTCCTTAACCATCCTAATCAAACAGTTCTTGAAAGTGGGAATATCCAACGAATCCCCTCGGAAAATCATGGCATTTCTTTTCTTCCAAATAAGATAGCACAGAGCACCAAAGGAATACCGAGAGAGACTATGAAAGAAGTCCTTACCAGCAAGGAACCTCCGGGCCCAATCAAGGTTTTCTTCCCAAGTGCCATTTCTCCACGGTAAATTGCATCTGGTAGCCCAGAAGTAAACTAAAGTTGCTGGAAAATTGCAGCCAAAGTACAAGTGGTCAATTGAGTCCGGCTGAGAATTGCAAAAGGTGCACACCGAATAGTCAATTCTTCCATGAGAGAGCAAAAAAGCCTGGGTAGGCAAACGTCTCTTAGTGGTGAGCCATAAAAGAAACTGAAACCGAGGGGCTAAGTCCTTGTCCCACACAAAGGAGGTCCACGGAACTCTTGCTTTAGAAATTCTAATAAAATTCCAAGCTGAGGCCACTGAGAAAGAACCCGAAGCATGTTGATGCCACACAAAGCGATCATTACTAGCCGAGAGAGATGGAAAAGAAAACCCAAGATCCTCCAGACGCCGTTTGCAAGACCCGCCAGTGTGCGAATAGAGAAACGCCACAGTCGCCTTAGTAGGAACGTCGGAATCAGAGACATAGTGCTCAGGAACCTGTAGATGGAGAGGGCCACTGGGCAACCAATTATCAAACCACAAGGAAATAGAGTGGCCATTACCGACCTCCCACCCGAAGGACTGCCTGAACGGGCCCCTTAATTGAAGAATTTTTTTCCAGCTCCAAGCACACATTGAAGGCTGCTGGGCAACCCAGAAGTTATGCTTTTTTAAGAAGTACAGTAGAAAAATTTTACAACTTGCTAAAAAGGAATAATTGGTGTCATTATAAATATCCATTAATTCCAAAAGACGAAAAAACTCTGGAAACGTTAATTTTGTAACTAATAATGGAATCCTTGTGCAATGAAATGACTCATCATTCCTTTCGCTCATATCAAGTTGCCCTAGAAGAACTCTCGGGTGACCTAAATTTATAATAATATATCATTATGAATAAGAAGAAGAAGAAGAATCAAAAACAAAAATTGGTTTAAGAAGTTAAAACTGATTTAAGAAGTCTACTGGTTTCTTCAAAATGAATTTATGCCTACCCTCTCACCGTTACACTATCATTTCACAGGGGACGGTCATGCTAGCCGCTCCCTATCTATAGGGTCATCTATTCGCACCGAAACCTCAAACGACAACGAAAGAAGACATCATAATACCGCAAGTCGTGTTGGCCTCCTTAGTCTTGGCCTCATGTTCTAGCCGAGAAATTTCCAAGCATTTCAAAAAGCCGACGGATCATATTGGATGGTCTCGAGCCAACCGAATTCATGCAGTCTCTCTCAACTTATTTATGGGAAGAGCTCAAGGTGCGAGGCCTGCCAATTGTATTGATGGGGGGTAAGTATGTGATCGATTGGTCATGGATTGATACCAATAGTTTAGGTATAGTGTCTTGAGGGTGACCAAAATTGCATCCGATACGTAGATTCTTTGTAATATCACATGACTGATTAATTTGGGTGGATAATGACTATAGTTGATGAGCACATACAAGGGGAAAAGTACCCAAAAGAAGAAGAAGTCGTCAAATGCCTATTATATTGGTATCAATTTAGTTCTAAATATTTTCATAGAATCAATTTAATTTTATACATATTCACATTGATATTAGGTTAGTCCATTCAGCACATTTAGGGTGAAAATTGCTAAGTGAACGCTGGCCATCCTACATGATATGGTTGGCACTAACGTGAATACATTTTTTATTTATTTATAATTTTTGGTTCTTTTTCCCCATATACGAGTGATAAAATCTCCATTATGAAGCATATTGCACAGAGTAATTGTAAGGGGCGGACAAATGTGTGTAGAATGACTGATGAAGGCTTTGCTAATCAAAGAAAACCATGTACAAGGAAGCAAGCAATGAGTTAATTTTCTCCACTTGAGCAGAGCTTGAGGATTCAGGCTACACGAATTCATCTATAGGAAAGATGACTAGTCAAGAAACTGTATTTTTAAGATTAAAAATCCAACATTGTGCCCATAGATTAGACACCCGATATGAATTCGATTTCCTATATTGTTAAGGATGAAAGTTCGAGCCACCCAATTAGATTTTGATTGGAGGTCAGTAGAGATTCCTTGAGCCCAAAATTTATCAGGTCGACTCACGTTTCCTTCGAGCATAACAAACCGAAAAGCGATTGACCAAGGAATTCGACAACGAATACAAGTAATCGCCAAACTATATCTGCATGATGAGTATATAAGCGAGTGGATGCATTTAAAATTCATGAACGAAGGGCTTAGCTAGCTTAAGTTGTCCGTGGCCAACAGGACCTGAAAACATTTAAAAATGTTGCCCTGGTCTACACGATACTCAGACAGACGTTGAAGATTGATTTTCCTGAATTGGAACGACAAAAGAAAAGAACACATGAATCGGTAGTGCCACGTGCAAATTAGTGTTCCAACGGTGAACAATTTTCCAAGTTGACGGCTGACCTTGACTCTTCTTCAGTCGATGACCATCCTTTTCGGACGTTGCCTTGCTCGCGTCATTTATCGATTATTTCTCGCTTAAGACAAGCCACTGAACTTAATTTACTATACTTTATTTCAATTTCCATCCTATGATTGAATTAAAAAATACATTCCCAGTGACAACATGCAATTATGTTCCTTTTACATGAATTAAGCTTGCATGCGTGATTCCATAGATAAGAGTGGGGGAAAGAGAATGTGAAAAAAGTGTGGGCGAAACTCGTAATTAATGAGGAATGGAATGGAGAAATTTATAATATAACTTATCATGTCAAAAGTGATGGACATACAACGTGCAACAAAATGAGAGAAAAGACAATATACGCTGTTCCGTTTATGATTAACGAAAAGCTTATTATTCATAGGCGAAATTTTAACACGATATCTTTTAATACTGAAACTTCCGAATGAGGGGCAAAAGATTAACTATCCTTTGAAAACAAATCAACAGTGAACTTGAGGGAAAACTTGTTTATATTTTATTTTTTAATATTTTGCATGGGTAGTATTGAAATATAACTCAACTTGATCAATATTCGAAGATCACTCGTTTTATAAATCGCTTCCGTCAGTCCATTAAGTTTCTTACCCATACTCGTGTAGGGATTATTATGTGAATCTGGATTGGTTATCAACCGTACAAGGACTTAATCCGTCCCATCAAATCAAACACCGGGGGACGATAACTATGACGATATCACTTTCTTTGAATTGCTGACCACATACTGTGCACTGTATCTGGCTTGTTAACCTCTTTGCTACAGCGGAAAAGACGACCATCGTTGCCATTGATGATAATATAGAATTTGTTTTTATGGCTTTGCCTCTCGTGAACGTAATAGGGAAGGAAATGGAGAGGGGTCTTCGTCCTTTGAGTCCAAGGAGAACGGAAAGGGATATTATTGAGAAGAACCGGAGGAATCGGATGAAGCATCTCTACTTCGTGCTCTACTCTCTATTGGTTGTTTGTTTTTAAAACAAATAAAATAGTACTTTAACTTGTCTCACATAAAAAAGTTGGAAGGATGTGAGTCACAACATAAGTGCTGATCTTTTAACTTATTCAAATAAAAACAATGGAGAAAAGAACATTACAAGTGCCTTAACTTAGCACAAATGGACACTTAAGTACCATAATTTTTGAAAGGTACACTTAAATGCCACATTTGAAGAAAAGTAGGACATCTGAGTGTCACCTCCGGCGAAGCCAACTAGAAATCATATGTGGCATTAAATAATAATATTTCTCGCTGAGGCGGCTCGCCGGAGAGCTGAGTCAGCTCTAATTCATCCAAAACAACGTTGTTTCGGGTGTTGGCCAAAATAGAACCCTTAAATCGGCCAAAACGGCGTCGTTTTGGCATAATTTGAATTTTAATATAATATAAAAATTAATTAAATTAAAATTAAAAAATTATATTTATTTAAAAAAAAAAAAAACCAGAAACGGAGGAGGATGAGGAGGAAGGCAGCCGATGGCTGAGGGCTAAGCCCTCGTCGTCGCCGAAAGGTGGGGGAGGGTCGACCGGGTCGCCGAGCCCCGTCGAAGGCGGCGGTGGCGAGGGCTGGCGTGCCCTCGCCCCACGCCCCCGGATCCGGGCGAGGGCACGCAGAGCTCTCGCCATCGGTCGGTTGGGGCCGCCGAACCCCGGCCCTCGCCCTCACCACCGGTTGCCTCCCTCCTCCTCCTCCCCCCCTTTTTTTCCTCCTCCTCAATCGCCGACCGCTTCCCCCTCCTCCTTCTTCCCCCCTCCCCCTTTTCTTCCTCCTCCTCGGCCGCCGATTGCTTCCCCTCCTCCTCCTTCCCCCACCGAATGCGGGCGAGGGCCGCGAGCCCTCACCGAGATCCGGTGAGGGTCGATGGCCCTCGCTCGCTAGGGGTCGCCTCGGCAAGCGATGGCCCTTGGCCCGGCCAAGCGAGGGCCACCGACCCTCGTTGGATTTGGGCAAGGGCTCGCGAGCCCTCACCGGTGGGTCGCCGATGCCCGGCCGGGGCACAGCGACCCCAGGCCGACCCTCCCCCTCCGTCGCCGATCCTTCTCGGCGACGGCGGGAGGCGGCGGCGGCGGCCACCTCCCCATTTTTTTAATTTTTTTAATTTTAAAATATTTTAACTAAATTTAATTTAATTAATTTTTATATTATTTTTTACCACGTTAGCCCAAAACGACGTCGTTTTTGCATTATTTGGCCACGTCAGCATGCAAAATGGCGTCGTTTTGCACTTGCTTCGCCGGAAAAATGCCACGTATGCAATTTGGCTGAATTTTGACCGGATTGGCACTCAAGTGATCCATTTTGTTCCGATTTTGGCACTTAAGTGTCCATTTCTGTTAAGTTATTGCACTCCAAGGGTTCGCATCTCAAAAACAATGAGTTGTGGGTTAGGCTTCACAATTTCCCATATGGGTGCACCATATTAGGTGCTTATAGATAATAATTAGCACTAATCATTTTGCAACCTTTTCCAAAAAGATTCTTCTATTCAAAAAGACTGAGATAGGTACATCGGTTTTTTTGGAATCAATCATTATCAAGTCTTGTTGAATTGTTCTTTAAAAAACACAGCCATCCTTTTAATTGTTTCCTTTTTAGAGTTCCTAGAGATATTGCAAAAGTACTATATGATATTCTCATTTGAGACTTTAATATATCTTGGAGAATTTTTGCCAGTATTAATTAGCAATGTTGTGGGACAAATAATTTATTAAAGAAAATGTTATCACGCATCAAAATCTTACTCTATTTCTACCTAATCCAAAGCAATTTCTCTAACATTCCCTCCTCCCCTTTTAGCCATCTACTTAGGTCTCTCTCTCTCTCTCTCTCTCTCTCTCTCTCTCTCTCTCATTCGTGTTCACCTATTAAACCAGGGTTGTGAATTCGTGTCCCTACTAAAGACTGATTTATCATCAATTCATGTTGATTAGTGTCATTTTTTTGCTTTTCGAGATGTGTCAAATTATGTAAGAAATGGTCACCCCCGGTTTTTATATCCCCTGATTGTGTCAATCCATTTTTATGGCATTATTAATCTCTTGATAAGCTTCTCAATAGTCAAACTTATGAAGTTTTGAGACTTAGGTATAGGATTGATCAGGGTGATTGTGTTATTATAGCATGAAAACGTAGATATGACACGGATGCCTTAAATACTTTGTCCTCTATGTCCATTTGATGAAAGTAATTTGAAGGTGAAACACTCACAACTCACACAAGGAAGAGAATATAAATAGGCCTATAGATTTATTTCACCTTAACTCTAAAACAATCACTATCTCTAAAAAAAAATCACTCTACCTAGAAATAAAAATAAACTCATTATAGATAATGCAGTAATTATGACTTTTTTCAATCGGGTATTGAACAGTTATCTGCACCAATGAATTTGGTTTAATTTCTAACATTCCCCCTTAATCTAAATTATCTTTCATTGATTATTCCAAGCAGGCTCTTGAACTTTTGGAAAGCATCAATCTTGAGAGGTTTGGTAAAAATGTCTGCTACTTGATCTCCCATCTTCACATGCAACATTTCAACCTCATTCTCTTTAACATGTTCTCGAATGAAGTGATATCGAACATCGATATGTTTGCTTCGTTCATGAAAAACTAGATTTTTCGCCAATGCAATAGCAGAAACATTATTAACAAAAATCTCAGTTGTTTTCTTTTGCTTCATAAGAATATTTTTTAGTAGTCTTTTCAACCAAATTGCATGACAAACACATGAGGATGCAGCTACATATTCAGCTTCACATGTCGATAGGGTGACATTGAGCTGCTTCTTTGATAACCACGTGAAACCAGTGTCACACAAGAAAAATATAAAGCTTGTAGTGCTCTTTTGATCATCGATATCTCCTTCATAATCACTATCCGAATAAGCTGTAAGTTGGAAGGATTCAGAGTGATAGCAATGTAGGCTATGAAAAGTAGTACCTTTGATGTACCGAAGTATCCTCTTTACAGCTTTAAAATGAGATGACTTTCGTTTCTCCATATGTCAACTCACAATTCCAACACTATACATAATATCCGGTCTCGTACATGTCAAGTATCTCAAACTCCCAATCAAGCTTCTATAATATAACGAATGAACATCAACACCATCATCAAACTCTGAAAGCTTGGTTCCGCACTCCATTGGTGTATTGACCGGAGTACAATTCTTCATATTGAATTTTCCAAGGATTTTTTCTGCATATCCTTTTTGGGAAATAAAAATCCCCTCAGTACTTTGCTTCACTTCAATCTTAAGGAAATAATTCATGAGACCGTTATCAATCATCTCAAATTCTTTCACCGTCAATGCCTTAAAAGCATCAATCATCGCTAGATTATTTCCTGTAAAAACAAGGTCATCAACATACAAACAAGCAAGTAGAACATCACATTTTTCTTTCTTCAAATAAAGTGCATGCTAGTATGGACATTGAGAAAATCCATTCGCCTTGAAATATGCATCGATTTTGGAATTCCATGCTCTCGGTGCTTGTTTAAGTACATATAGAACTTTCTTCAACTTCAATACTTTGTCTTCACGACCTTTGACAACAAACGCCTCAGGTTGTTCAACATAAATCTCTTCTTCAAGAATGCCATTCAAAAATACTGATTTGACATCCATTTGATAAATTCGCCAATCACTTTAAGCAGCGATAGAAATAATCAATCTAATCGTTTCTATGCGGATGACAGGGGCAAAAACTTCATCATAGTCGATTCCGGCTTTTTGCTTGTACCCCTCCGCATTCTCCTTTCTCATTCTTCTTGGCCTTGTACACCCATTTAACTCCAGTCAATTTCTTATTCTTTGGTAGATTAGCAAGCTCCTATGTTTGATTCTTCTCAATGGCATCAATTTCTTCATTCATGGCTTTTCTCCATTTTTCTTCTTTGGCCGCATCATCATAGACATGCGGTTCATAATATGCAAGAAGACATACAAAGTGAACCTTATTGGTATCTTCATATATGTCAGACAATCTCCTTGATCTTCATAGTAATGGTTCATCGACAACATTTGAAGAGATAGGTGATGATGAACTTGAAGAAGATACTAGAGAAGAAGGTGTAGAATGATCTTTCAATTCCGTTTGATCGGTATCACCACGACATTCACTTCTTCTTTTTGATTGTCATCCCATGAGCCATCTTCATCGAACTTGACATATATGCTTATATACACTTTCAAAGTGTTAGGATCAAATAAACGGTAAGCTTTGGATGAGGAGTCATACCTAATAAAGATGAGTTTTTTGTTCTTGTCTTCCAGCTTTGATTTTTTTTTTTTTTTTTGTCCAGGACATGAGCATAAGCAATGCTCTCGAAAATTCTCAAGTGTGAAACACTTGGCGTTCTCCCGATCTATGCCTCTTGTGGAGTTACGCCTTCAAGTCCATATGTGGCACATCGATTCTGAAGATAGACCGCATACAAAACAGCTTTAGCCTAAAGCTCATTGGGCAATTTTTTGCTCTTTAACATGCTTCAAACCATGTCAAGGATGGTTCTATTTTTTTGTTCAGCTACGCCATTTTGTTAAGGAGAATACGAAGCTGTCAAGAAATGCCAAATACTATGATCTTCATGGAATTTGTTAAATATAGCTGAGGTGAATTCTCCACGACGATCAGTCCTCATAGCTTTGATAAAATAGCCACTCTCATTTTCAGCTAGGTTCTTGAATTGTTTGAACATATCAAACACTTATGTCTTTTCTTTCAAAGAATACACCCAAGTTTTTCGAGCAAAATCATTAATAAATGTAACAAAATATCGATGATTATCATATGAGTGAGGAGTGATTGGGCCACACACATAAGAATGAATCAACTCGAGTGGCTTCTTTGCTCGATAAGTCGCTTCCTTCAAAAAGCTAGTTCTGGAATGCTTACTGATAACATACCCTTCACATAATTGATCGAAATGATCAATATGTGGTAAGCCATAAACCATCTTCTTGTGAGAAAGCAAATTGAGTCCGTCAAAATTGAGATGGTCGAACCTCAAATGTGACAACCATGAAGGATCATCCATGCATGCTTTCAGACATCGAGACACATCATTTTTTATATTGAGAGTAAACATCATATTCTTTGACATCTTCACATTCGCAATCAGTTTGTTATTCCTATATCTTAGCATAAGACTAAGATTTTTCATATGAACAACATAATCTTTCTCCAAAGGTTGTCTCGAACTCAAAATATTGCTTGACATTTTCGAGACACAATAAATATTAGAAATAAACTGATGTGCACCATTTTTCAAGCAAATCAGAATTGTACATTTGCATTCGACAAGAATTTTGGAGTTATCACCAAAGGAGACTTTCCCCTTTAATTGTCTCATCTAACTTGGTAAACATCTCATTTCTCCCGCACATGTGATTGCTTGCACCGGTATCCAGATACCACGTATAAGTTTGACCTCCTTCATCTTCTTTGAACACCAATAATAAAACTTGTCTGTTCTTGTTAATACTTGATTTTTAGTAGACGCGTTATTAAAAGATAAAAAATCAAGATTTGGGTTTCGATCACGACGGAGTCCCATTTCTCAACCAAAAAGTGTTGTTTTTATTTCTTTCTTTTGCATTATTATTCTTAAACAATTTTTAGTTCATTTTCAAGAAAAAAAAAACCCAAAAAATCAAACGGTTGACTTTTAAGTTGACTTTTTGGCCAATTCTTTGATCAAAAGTCAATTCCCGCTCAAAAATTGACTTTTTGATAATAAAAAAAATGTCATTTAGCCTTAATTTGACTTTTGTCAAATAATTTCTCAAAAATTCAAAGATTTAACCAAAATATTGACCTTTTAGGAAAAGTCAACTAAATGGTTGGCTTTTGGTTAAACCTTTGACCAAAAGAATAGAAAAAAAAAATTAAAAAAATCTACAAAAACATTTCTTTTAATGTTAATCTGACTTTTGTGTCGAAAATTTCACAAAATTCGATTAAAAACCTTGATTTCTGAATTTTACAGTTTTAAGATTCTAAATTGACCAAAAATAAAATTACTTTTATTCTAATAATAATTAGGTGTAGTTCTTTCTTTGACATTAGGTTTAAGAATTGTTTTCAATTCGATTGTGCATTTAATTTCATGATTTACAGTGTCAAAATCCGAATTGCCGCTTTAAACTCTAATTAGGGGAGTGAAATCGATTCTTAATGACATTCGAATGGACGATTGTTTCTCAATCATTTTCTTAAAAAAGTCTAAATCCAAAATCGATTTTGATAAATTCACACCAAAACTCATTAATTTGAAGAATTTTATCCTTTAAAGCATTAGAAAATCAAGCAATTAAGCTTCAATCAACAAAATTCGAATTGACTCATTCATGACTATGGTTTAATATCATGAATCTATGTCCAATTTTAATATTAGGCTGATTCATTTGTGATATAAGCTTGAGTGCTTCAATTTAAGGTCAATTTCATGATAATCATTCAATTAGGTCAATAAAAGACCCTAGATCATGTTCATAAGGTTTGATTAACTTAATTGTAACTTAATTGGCCAATTTCTTCTTTAAAAAATAAAATTCAGATAAAATTGCATAAATTTTAGACCCACGGGGTCCAAAGTTGACAAGACAGCCGGAATCGAACCAAATTGTTCAAAATTTGGTCGAATCGAACCGAACTGGTCTAACTGATTTGACCGGCCACCGATGGGGCTGGCCGGTTTAGCCCCTTGCCAACCAATTTCTGACCTCTGGCAACCGATTCCAAGATCCTCTCAATGTCAATTTTACTTCGCACCTTAAATTTCTCAAAATTTTATAGATTGACCTTTGAATTTCATCAAATTGCAAAGGGATAAGTGTTACGAAGTCCTAAAACTTGTCACGAAAATACAATTGAATCCTAAAACTTGCAAAAAGTGCAATTAAGATTAAAACTTGTCAAATTGTTTCAATCGAGTCCTAAAGTTAATGCCGTTGACTTTTTAACAGAAAATGCTAAAGTGGCATTTAAAACTATTTTTATTTTCCATGTGGCTTTTTAAAATTTTTTATTTAAATTAGATTTAAAAATTTTTAAAAAAGAAAAGTGAAAATTTAGTTAAAAAAGAAAACAATTCAAAAAAAAAAAAAAAAAAGGAAGCCTTGTTGGAGGGACGGTCGCCGACCTCTCGGGCAATCGGCGGCGAGGCGACGGCAGTGACGGCGGTGACAAAGTGGCGGCGACAGTAGGGGAGGAGCTGTTTTATCTTCTTATTTTTTTAACAATTTTAAAAAATAAATTTTATTTTCTTTTTAGTTTTTAAATCTATTTTTAAAAAATGGAATAAAAAAAATTAAAAAGCCATCTGAAAAAAAGAAAAAAATGTTTAAAAGGCCACGTCAACGCCATGTTAGCATTTTCCATTAAAAGGGCTAACAGTGTTAACTTTAGAACTCGATTGAAACAATTTGATAAGTTTTAGGACTTGATCGCACTTTTTACAAGTTTTAAAACTCAATTGCATTTTCGTGACAAGTTTTAGGACTTCGCAAAGACTTATCCCAATTGTAAATTAACACATAATTGGACATTTTGACGCAATTTCCAATTTTAGCTTGGTTTTTTGCAAATCAAATCCACTAGATTAATTACCCGATACCCGACACCTCGAGATTATGATGGAGCCTTCGAAATTGATTTTGGACCATCGAATTGAAATTTCGATTGTCGGATCGAATCGACGACTGAAATCGCTTAATTTGGGGAGTATATAAATGAAATTTTCCTCAATTTTCAACGGCTTTTTCATTTTGCACAATATTCTCTTTCTAGAGGCCCCTCTCTCTCTCTCTCTCTCTCTCTCTCCCTCTCTCTCTATTTCTCTATTTCTCTCTGTTTTTGGCGCCAAAACCTTGAACCCTCATCCCTTTCTCTTTCTCTCTCTCTAACCACTGTCGATTTAGCCCCTCATTGACGGTTGCTTCATCGACGCTTGCTGCTAACAATTAGTTCATTGTATTTCTTCTCCACTCACAAGTTTGGATCGTTAAAAGGCCGTTGGCAAATCTAGATTGGCAGTCTTCTAGCCGACGCTTCAGGGACCGGCATCGAATCCAGTCATCATCTTGATCGGTTCAATCGGTTGAACCGACAGCCACTGCCAGTGTTCCCCCTAGCCAATTGCTCCCAATTGATGCTCTGGAAGATCTTCAACCTCACGGTGGTTGAGGGCAGCTTGAAGGATTACCGGAATAGCTCCAGTGATCATCTTCCTTCTAAAAGTGCGAAGATCAGTCCAAATTTGGATTAATTCTGGTTTCAACCACTAGACTGGCAATCTAGCTAGCTTTGTGGCAATCCGTGATAATCTAATCTACATCTTTAAAGATCGAAGATCGATCCGGAGGTTCAATATTCATTTGATCGTGGTCATAATTAACAAAAAAAATCACATCAAAAAGATAATTTCTCAGTCTCAAACCTCGTGAAGCGAGGCCGGATTAGCCAACCGAGGCTATGGTTCAATATTAGTGATATATACTCATAGATGATTTCACTAAAGTTTGAATGTGATTGATTGAATAAGTGTGGATGATTGAACTTGATTAGTCTTAAATCTGCAATTTCGTAGCCTTAGGACTGACTTACTATTTTGACCAAAACGAGGTTCGAGACGACCTCGTTTCAACTCAAGTCCTCTTAGAATTAGATAATAGACATCCCAAGGTTCGAAATGGTAGATCGTATGCCTCAATCGACTATCGTTTGATCCTCGGAAAACATCTTCGAATATGAGCAATTCTGCTGTAATTCAATTGGATTTTCGGTTCTGTTTTTGTTCCAAAATGAGACTTTACTATTTTTGTGTAGCCTTTTGTGATAATTTTTGGACAATCTTTTCTTCATGAGTTTTGTTCCAAATTGTTTTTTCACATTTTATAATTTTTTCATGATTTTTGAATGTGCTTAACTAGGCCAGATCTACTTAGATCCAAACCTAAGTCAATTTGTTCCATATTGATCTCTAATTTTGTCATTTTTGTACTAATTTTTGTGTTGAGTTCTGAAATAACACTCCTTCATGAAAGTTGTTTGTATTAGTATTTTTCATATCTTGTATATTTTTTCGAAATTTTTAGACATGTTTAATTAGGTCAAAATCACTTAGATCTGAACATAGGACAGTTTATCTTACATTAGTTCGAATTTTATTTTGATGAAATTGAGTCCACAAATGCACCTATTTGGTCTCAAATTTTTCATGAGAGTTATAATACATGATACATATGTTCAATTGATGCATTCTTTGCGAAGTCTTGACATCGGCAAGTGAGTCAATTGCTTGAATTAAGGTTAAAACGTGCTGCATCGGTACATAGTCTAAATATACATCTTTGTTTTGTCATTTTTGCTGTGATCCGTACGATCACATTTAGGTTTTGAATTCTTAACGGGAGACGTTCATCATTGTATGTTCTATATGTAGAATTCTTGCACATCTTGAGATGGTTGAAATTATGCACATTCGGTGAAATCAATGTTGAAATGAAATCTTGCCATTTATGCATCTTACCATGTTTGTTTGAGAAACTTAGAAATTAAACTTTGAAATAATATCTTCTTGGCACTTAAACCTCACGTTACAAGGTTTGAGTATATATTCGCGTCATTGCATTTGAGTGTTATTTTACATGTTAAATTTGTGCCGCAAGAGCATATATTCACTAAAAAACTCTCAAGTATATTTATTAATACATTACTTGAATGATTTTGAGATTTATTAATGCATGTTTGTGTTCTGATTTTTAGTTACGGGCATGCGCGCTTTTGAAATCTTGATCTTAGAGCACCTAGTTGACCTAGTTTGGACTCAAGCCCTTCTAGAAAGTCGAAAAGCACACCTAGAAGTTTCCAATACCACTGATTTCATGCTAATCGCTCATTGTTTGAACTACTTTCTATTTTTTTCAAAACTAAATCAGATTCTAAACATGGGTTCAAATTCGGGCCCCTATTCTAACCCCTGTTTAGACAGACTTTTTTGATATTTTTGTTCCATTTTTTCTATCAGGATTTTACATTTGACCTCTTAATAAAACTTGTTTATCTACATATTGGTTGTATTGTGTGAAAATTTGGTGATTTTTAGAGTTATTTTGATAGGACAAATCATTGTGATATTGGCTGAGTGTCTTGCTGATTTGACAAATTTCTGACATGTTGTTACTCGTCCAATTTTTGTAAATCATGTGTAGATCATTTAGGTAAGTTTTTTCATGAAAATTGTTCATTATCATGTGATACATATTATGAAATTTTTCCATAGCTAGATTATCAATGACTATTACTCAATTTTGTTATCTTTACATCCTTATTTTGAAATCTCCTAATATAAACATGATTGTGATTGTTTAGTTATACCTTTCAGGTTAGTTTGGGCATGAAATTAGCCATGCTATTTTCATAAAAGTTGTTCTAAATGTTTTGATCTTTGTTATTAAACAATTGACATTTTCAAATTACATCTTTCAAAAAATACTTCGGTACATGTGATGTTTCTCAAAAACAATTTCTAAGTTTTTTCCCAAAATTCGAATTGGTTTAAGGAAAAATCGTGATTTGGACCATATTCAAAATGCCTATGACGCTTGTGAATACATTTATATGAGTCCTGGGCTAGTCTTGGCAATTGAATATATTATACAGCCTAAATATTCCTTAATCTTAAATATTTTCAAACGTTTTTGACGTGAAAGTTACGGTTTGGTTTGTATTCAAAATGCCTGCAACACTTGTGAGTGCATTTATGCGAGCCCTGGGCTAGCCTTGACAATTGAATGCCTTTTATAATTAAGACATCACTTTGTCTCAAAACTTTTCATGGATGATTTCGAAATGTATTTTTGAAATATCACATGTACCCTTTATACATATAGTCACACTATCTATTAGAAACATATGTGTTTATGATTGACACATGACTTTGGTAATAAGTGATCCGCCAACGACTTACTCATCCGTTTGATTGGTTGAGAAATAAAGTTCAAAAGACCTGCATGCATGTTTAAATTTCTGCAATGCATGTGACTTTTAAATGAATAGTATGGTCAATGCATGATATCAAGAAAAAACCCTAGAATGACATAGATAACTTAGTTAAGAGACTTATAAGTATTATTGGCCATGTGATAACACAATTGGTCAATAATTGCTATAAGTCACAAAAATGGATTGAGTAGGTGTTTTAGTAGGACCTTCGCATGAAAGACAAAGGTCGACCTCGAGGCCCCAAAATTTGACTTTCATATTAAACTTTCTTTAAATTATTAATCTTGACATGATGTCATGTTTTTTATTGTTTTGATATGCATGATTGTTTCTTTCCATTATGTGCACCTAGTTATAGATTTTCTAGATTAGGTTTAGAGTAGGATCTCGAAGATGGAGAAAACGAGAAGATGGTGGAGGTTGATGTCCATTCCGACTGTTATCATGTATTATTCATTTTTTTGACATATGTCTCGAGTTATCTTTGTTGTATAAATACCGATGAATTACGAGTTTTCTCTCTTCCTCTTATTTTTTTTCAATTATATTTATCTTTTATATTTTCTAAGATTGCATAGTAGATTTACTGCTTTCTTTGATAGTTTACTGAATGTCTTATAATTTCAATTCCATTGATTGCTTTCTTTTCTTATTTTCTATAAATATGATAGTATGAAAATGACCAACCATGCATGATCATTTAATTTGGGACTAATGATCCCGAAAATGTAAGAAGAAATGTATAGATACGTTAGGAAAACACAACATACTGTTTAGGTACCGAAATTGCGCTAATAGAAATATTAGTGTAATCCAAGTCCCCAAACCTAGATATTTTATCGCGTAGGAATCGAGAGAATACTCTCGACCCTCGATTGGTTTTTCTAGCCTATCGCTATCTCAGATGTATGGGTCACGAACGGTCCCACCCTCAAAACGAGGCTAGTGGTGACTCTAGTCTTATTTTTAGGTTGTCATAAACAACTAGAGCGTATAAATAAACCCGTTGCGTGAGGTACGAGTTTCGATAAAACTCACCATGGTTTAGCATACTCGATATGTGAGTACCCCAAAGGATGAAGTGATGTCATCATTATGGGCAAAGTGTACCGTCGAGAGAGCTACCATGATAAAAGTATCCTTAAATCCAATATCCACACCCAATCTCTTCTCCCGAGGTGTGTCGTTCATGTGGATATGGATCACGACACTTTGTTGTCATGTGAGATGCGAGTTTAAGAGAGCTCGCGATCTCATGAAGGGAACTCACGAAATGCTTGATCTGAAAGGTGAAGTGATGATGTATTTTAGAATGCGAGCCATGAGGGAACTCTCGTGATTAAGTACCCATAAATCCGACATTTCCCCATTTTCTCTCCTTGTGATTTTGAGGGATCGAGGGCGACAAGATCGGGTTGCGACAGGCATCATTCACCAAATTTGCCTTTTCATCTGCTCTGCTACTCTCCTTTTTCTAGCAGTCATAAGCATAATGGCCAAGTTTATTACAATGATAACATCGAATTTTAGATTTATCATACCATTGGCTTGTCGAGTTCTTTCCTCTTCCACGAACACCTCTTTGATACTGGTATCTACCATCACTTTGAGCAGCATCACCTCTGCTTCGTCCATAACCTCTTCCTTAAAAGCAACCTTGGCCTCGACCACGATCACGATTTTGGTTTGTCCCGCAAGTTTGCACGGGATCCCTTCTTTGCTCCTTCTCATCTTTGATGGTCAGTTGCGTTTGCTTCCTCCACTAGTTCAATCTTTTTTCTTCTGAACCTTTCTTCATAGGCTTGTAATGAACCCATAAGCTCATCAATCATCATGGCATCCAAGTCTTTGGATTCTTCAATTGCAACAGCATTATGGTTGTACTTCTTGTCTAAGGACCAAAGTATTTTCTCAACAATACGAACATCTAAAACGTCTTCTCCATTTCTTTTCATCTGGTTAACGATCGCCAAAACTCATGTGAAATAATCAACAACAGATTCAAATTCTTTCATATGAATTACCTCGAATTCACCTCTCAAGGTTTGAAGGTGAATCTTTTGAACTTTCTACACTCCTTGATGTGTGTTGTGAAGATTATCCCATGCCTCCTTAGCAATAGCAGCATTCGAAACATTTTCGAACAAGGAATCATCTAAAGCTTGATAGATGATTGGAAGGGCATATTGATCTTTCGAACGAACCTTCTCCAAGGCATTCCTCTGGTTCTAGTTCTAGTTCAAGGTAGCTTCATCATTTGGCTCATCATAGCCAGTGTTGACAAGTTCACACACACCGTAGGTGCCGAGTAAAGCTTTCATTCTAACGGCCCAATTACCATAGTTGTCTTTGGTAAGACGAGGGTATTGAAGAGGAAGTTGATTGTTTGTTGACACCATGATTACAAACCGCAAGCTCCAATACCACTTTGATGAAAATAATTTGAAGGTGAAACGCTCATAACTCACAGAAGGAAGAGAAGATAAATAGGCCTGTAGATTTATTTCACCTTAACTCTAAAAACAATCACTATCTCTAAAAACAATCATTACACCTAGAACTAGGAATATACTCATTATAGATAATGACAAACAGACTCATTAAAGATAACGCAACAATTATAACTTTTTTCAATGCGGATATCGAACATTTATCTGCACCAATAAATTTGGTTTAATTTCTAACACCATTTCCATGTACATGCACGTGTATGAGTGGTTTCCATTACGAGAGGATCTTTGACATGATGAATAAAAGCAGGAAGCAAAATCACTGACTGAACGGATAGACGAAGCCATAAGATACATAAAAGGCCTGGAGACAGCAGAGAAGGAAGCCAAGGATTAGAAAGGAAACCTAATGGACAAGAAGAGACCGAGCCCAAAAATAAGCAGCAACGCGTCAACGGCCATTAAATCTCCTCAAATTGAGATCAGAGTGAGAGATTCTTCTCGGGAGGTGATATTGTAGCACCCCGAACCCTTCGTAGGTCGCCACAAGCACCAATGTTACATCTTATTACCCTTTGATTATACTTAGAAGAAGCGTCGTAGTTCACATGCATTTTTTTTTTTTTAAAGCGGTCCCAGCGCGACTCATTAGCGGAAGCAAAATAAAACATCACCATCTCTCCCCCTACCAACCATGATACAAATACACACCACTAATCATCATGATTTTTATAGACAAGCCACGACACTTTATTTACATATATTTTCAAGATGGGACTTCTTTGGGTCGATACATCAAAAGGAAAAGCTAGGACTCAGCCATGTCCAGCCTAAAACCTCAAAAAGAACCTTCGACCCTCTACATCTCACGTGCACAACCCCCATCATCAGTGTTGGCTAACTATGCCAAAAAAAAAAAAAAAAAAAAAAAACAGCTCCTACTCATCACGCACGGGCCTCACACCCAATCCGGTGCGTCAGGCGGTGGCGGTGGCAACATCCCTCTCATCACCCCGTCGCGACGAACGTGGACGGAGAGGAACTCCTGGACGACTGGGCCCCCAGCCAGGCCTATGTCGTACATGACAAAACAGCGCACACGAATATATGTCAATCCAGGTACCGAAGGACAGCTGAACTCCTCGCACTCAACCTCGACGTAGGATGGTAAACCGTAAAATGCACCCCGCGCGACGGCAAGAAGCGGCATGCTGCTAATCTGAAATGTTGGTCCCCAAAGGGGGTGAGTACAACCACTCAGCAGGTAAAGGAATCCAATAACCACTCAATGCATCATACAAGTCATACATGCATTGCAGGCATTACTTACCTTGAAGCCATGCGTATATCATCATGCATCATCACCACAATCGTAACACATACATGTGTATCATCATGTCATACTCATATCATCGTCATCATGACATTATTATATCACACATATGTCATCTTCATCATATACATGACACCATCATACCATACACATGTCATCATCATCATGGCATCATCATATCACACATGTCACCATGCCATATCATATATCATCATCATCATGCATATCATCATGCCATATCATATATCATCATCATGCATATCATCATGCATACCATCATCATCATGCATATCATCATCATCATGCATATCATCATGCCATAGGTGATCATCATCATGCATGGTTCAATTTCCACTTTTAACTTTTCAATTTGATCACCACATCACCCTTCCTTGATTAATCAATTTCATCTCATATTTTTTTTTTTTTACACTCACATCCCATGCGAGAAAAACCTCCGGCATTCAGCCATTCCAAGCCACCGGGCATCCGGCCCCCCACATTCCGGGCATCTCGCATCCCAACTGGTATCACGAGGCATTCCCCTTGGGCAAAGACCTCCGACAGGGCTTCCGACATTTACACTCCCTGGCCGGGCATCCCTCACCCCAATCCTGGCATCGTGAGGCATTCCTCTTGGGCAAAGACCTCCGACAGGGCTTCCGGCACCCCCACATTCCGGGCATCCTGAATCTCCCAAGGCCATCCGGCAATGTAGCTCTATACATTCCGGGCATCATCATCCGCCACAACAAACTCTTCATTTAACATTATCCATGTTCACCAATTTCGGTCTTAATTTAGTATGGCATATGATGCAATGGCAACCAAAAATCATGTTCAACTTTGAATTCACACATGCATCTCAATGCATACATCAAGACCTCATTACACATACTACATGGTGCAATTATTTATAAAATAAAATTCATGGAATTTATGCCAAAATAATCCATTTATCATGCCCTTTTTACATTTATTTAAATTCCAGCTTGTGCCATTTTCAAAAATATTAAATTTAATATCTATATAATTCTCAAAAATTATACAATTTAAGGCAAGTGATAATCAAGACAATAGGATAATGATTTCATGCAAAATACATGGCCAAATAGAATTCCACACAAATCCACAATCCACACAAAACAGCATATAATTTTCGGATGAAATCAGAATACACAGTCTCCGAAGAAATTCGATTAAAATATCCATACGACCTCCAAAAATTACGAAATTTTACTGAGTTATATCCAAGACATTAAAGTACATTTTTTGTGAAGACTTCCAAGTCAGATTCTTTTTAGATTAATTTCTACAGTCTCACGAAGCTTCTGGATCCATCACCGAAACGTCCAGTACATGCTTCTCCGAAATACTGAGTTTTCACCCTCCTAATCTTCTTCGTTTCCTCTGAAATTTGAATATGTTTTACATCAAGATGTCCTCTACAAGTTTCATGAAGAGATATAAGTCAAATAACCAGAGTATAGTTGTCATTTAGGTCCATGATGTCTCGGGTGTCCCGAAATACATTTCCATAATCACCGTCTTCAAGATCTAGTCGATTTACTAGGCTATACTTGTTAATTTCACTTCAAATTTGATTATGTTGTATTTTAAGATGTACCCTACAACTTTCATGAAGGAATCGAAGAGAGATTCTTAGCACAATTCAACATGCAACCACAAATCCAACAAGAGGTCAGTGAAATCGTTCCAGATCTGAGGTCTCCGTAGGATGAGAGTTTAACCCCTCAAATATCCATCATTTTCCACCAAATTTTATTATGTTGTAGTTTAAGATGTTATCTAAAACTTTCATGAAGAGATAGAAGCCAAAATCGGACTCTAAACATGCATGCAAGCTCACACAACATTCTGACTCAAACTGTTCAAGCGAAAACAGCCATACCACTCAAGAACAAGCTATCCATACTTCGGTTTTCCTCACCTAATCACTCAAAAATTCAACATACATGTAACACACACACATGCAAGAGCAGCTAGAGGACTCCCACTTGCCTCTAGACCAGACGGACGACGGCACACGGCGGCGAGCAAGGCGGACGGACGGCGACTCCTCCACCTCGGCTCCTCCTCTCTCTCGGTCACTCTCCCTCTCTCTCGAAATCTCTCTCTCTCTCTCACTCTCTTGGCCGAATGGGGTAACCGGCCACCCCTCTCTCTCTCTTCTCTTTTATCCCCCCTAATCCTCATCATTAGTAATGATTAGGTTGCCTTACCAATGGCCAATGCATGCCATCCTTCTTGCCACTTGTTACAACACATGCATGATGGGCTTTGAATTTGGGCTTGGGCTTGGGCCTCCTTTGTGGCCGGTCGACCACTCCTTCTTGGGCCTTCATGGGCCGGTCGACAGCCCCCTTTCATGGGCCTAGTTGGGCCGACTAGCTTGGCCCATCAAGGCTTCGGCCAATGGGCCTAAGGCCCAACCTAAAAATTAACTTTTCCCCTTTTCTTATCCTTTATTTTAAGGATTAAATTACTAAATTCTACATGGCCAAAGTCTTGTGATATTTTATTTATAGAAATTTAATTTATAAAGTGTATGGCCAAGCATAAATTATCATCATTAATCTATCTAATTTAAAATCTCATAAGCACAAGCACAAATCACCTAATCTTAAAAGAGACTAATGGCTAAAGCATTAAACCATAGGTAATTTCATTACCTAATTAGAGGCTTTAACACACCTTATAACTTGACTTTGAATTTTGGGATGCCACAGATATTAACTAGCGGGCTACATGATCAGTTCATCTTCTTGGAGATTCTCCGGATGCCCAACGAAAAAAAGGTCAAGGTACCGAACGCCAACTTCTCCGCCGCCGTGAACTCGGTCTACCACTTGGTCCATGCAATGGTACGCAATTAATCTCCATTTATTGAAATCGGAGCTTGCCTTCTGACGGTCCACATAAATCATTTTCAAGAGGAGTGGCGAAATTCATTCTCGACCTGAGCTAGATATTTATCGCGTTCGCTAGCCGACAAAATATCTTTTTCTTGGTAAAACCTAATTATTAGAGAAGCTTCATATTTGTTGGATATTTCTTGATATTTTTGCAGATCAGTGAGTCCGGTTTAGGCACAGTGATGATATCCGAACGGCTGAAAACATTCGTAAATGGATCCGCAGCCGATGGAGGTCATGAAGAATTTCATCCAAAGTTATGGGACTGTGGACTAAGTCCTGACGTATGGAATTTCTAAAACCCACAAATGCAAATTAAACCATGAAGCGATCTCGAAGGCAAGTTTTCCAATGTTTCAGCTTGTGAATTTTGTTCCATCGTACAGTCTGTCGAAATGCCAATTCTTGCAAACGTCTTTAGCGGTTCCGAATACACAAATTATTCTGAAGGGCCCGGTTGATGTTCTAGCTCTCAACTAGTTGGCAAATTTCCTTTTTCTTATTTCTCATAAATGTTGTGGTCATATATGTCTGAATGGTGCGCATACCAGAAGTCAAAACAAATTGCTGATCTGGTTGGGACCTTGGAATCAAAGCCGCGCTTGGGCTTTCGAATCTCCTCGAACATATGCATCTTCCAGATACAAACCCGCCATATTCACCGTTCCACAAATTGCAATTTAGGTGCAGGAACATGTAACGATTAACCATGTAAGCCTTTCTGACCGCCCATCGACGGTGTTTCTTCAGCTATCTATCGATTGTCTTCTTTTTGATGGTGAGGTTTCTGAGACTTGTAGGAGCATCGCAACATAATCTCCTACGATAATAGCATGATTTCTGTTGGAATCTCTTACAATCATGGCAATAAATGTGGCAAGAGACGTCAGAGAACCTTAAACGGGCACCAGATGAGTCAAGACGACTCTTAGGTGGGAATGCAGTCATTGCAAATATCAAGCTGAATCAGGACTACTGCGATCACGCCGACTTGGATCGACATAGGCACAACAGCCTTTCCACACACTGATTAGAGTTGGACCCGTACAGAACGGCTTGCATGGGCTGGGACAACTCGAATTGGTCCCATCTCTGCAACTAGATGAACCACAGAAGTCCACGGGACCACAACATGTCGAGCTTCGATCGCCAGGCCGCTATTGGTGGAATCGGTTGGCTCAAGGGTCTTTGATAAGGAGGGTGGGACAGTCGAATCTGACCCACATTTTTAATTTGCTGTCCTATCTGCGCCCGTCTGTAAGGCGTGAAGGCCGCAATTTCTATGGTGGAAATGCTTGCATGACTGACCGTGTAATGATCATGGGGCCGCTGCAAATTCATTTTGAGGAAACCCCTAGACTTCTCAAACCGCTCTTAAATTTAAAGACAAAAATCAGAAGAGCGCCCATAGAATTAATATTTTTTAATATGAATAAATAGAAAATAAATTAGATATTAAAATATAAATAGATATATGTAGAAATATATTACCACTTGCTAAAAGGGAATAATTGATGTCAATATAAAGATTTATTAAATTCAGAAGATGAAATAGCACTTGAATCATTAGCTTTATAACTAATAATGGAGTCATTGTGCAATGAAATGACTCCTCATTCCTTTCACTTGTATCAAGTTGCTCTAAAAGAACTCTCCGGTGACCTAAAATTAAAACTAATGATATTGGTTATGCAAAAAACAAAAACGATTTTCTTGTCTTATTTAAAGAAACAAATCAAAATAATAATATTCAAGAACATTGATTATGTGGGCCCTCTTCTGATTCTTGTCTCTAAATTTAAGCTTTTAATATGGAAATATAGAGGTTAATAAAAGAAGAAGAAACCGAGTGAAAAATTAAGACCGGTTTAAGAAGTTTATCGATTTCCTCAAAATGAATTTATGGCTGCCCTTACCCTATCATTTGACAGTGGACGGTCATGCTAGCCGCTCCCTATCAATAGGGTCATCCGTTCGCACTAAAACCTCAAACAACAACGAAAGAAGACATCATAATACCGCAAGTCGCTTTGGCCTGGGATGCTGGCCAAGAAATTTCCAAGTATATCAAAAAGCCAACGGATCGTATTGGATGGTCTTAAGCCCACCAAATTCATGCGGTCTCTCTTGACTTATATGTAGGAAGAGCCTGAGGTGCGAGGCCTATTGATTGTATTGGCAGGGGTATCTATGTGATCGATCAGTCATGGATCGATACCTATAGTTTAGGTATAGTGTCTTGAGGGCAACCAAAATTACATCCAATTTATGTAGATTCTCTGTTACATTGCATCATGGATTAATTTGGGTGGATAATGACAAAAGTTGATGAGCATATAGGAGGGGAAAAGTACCAAAAAAAAAAATCATAAACATATTGTATTTGTATCAGTTTAGTCTTAAATACTTTAATTGAACCAATTTAACTATAAATATTTTCATATTGACATCGAGTCAATTCATCCGGTCAAAAATTGTTTATTAAAACCAGCCATCCTACGTGACATGATTAGTACTGACATGAATATTTTTAATAATTTTTTGTACTTTTCCCCGCATAGGAGTGATAAAATCTCTGTTATGAAGCATATTGCACATTGTAGTTGCAAGGACCGGACAAAGAAAACCATGTACAAGGAAGCAAGCAATGAGTTCAGCGCTTGAGGATTTGGGCTACAGAAATTCATCTATAGCAAAGATTATTAGCTTAGATACTGCATCTACAAGATTAAAATGCTGACCTGCGCATTTAGATTAAAAACCCGATATGAATTCGATTTCCTGTACTTTTGAGGATGAAAGTTCGAGCCATCTAGTTAGATTTTGACCGGAGGTCAGTAGAGATTCCTCGAGCCTGAGATTTATCGGGCCAACCTGCATTTCCTTCGCGCATAACAAACCGAAAAGCGATGGACCGAGGAATTCGACAACAAATACAAGTAATCACAAAACTCTATCTGCACGTTGAGTATATAAGCGAGTGTATGCATTGAAAATTCATGAAAACGAAGGGCTTAGCTAGTCTAAGTCGTTGTCCGTGGCCAACAGGGTCTAAAGAAGTTTTAAAATGTTGCCCGGTCTATACGATACTCAGGCAGACAATAGAGATTGATTTTTTTTGAATTGGAACGACAAGGAAAAGAAAAAAAGAGGACATGAATCGACAGTGCCACGTGCAAATTAGTGTTCCAAAGGTGAAAAATTTTCCAAGTTGACGGCTGACGTTGAGTCCTCATCGGTCGATGACTTCCCATTTCCGACGTTGCCTCGCTCGCGTCATCCATCGATTATTTCTCGTTTAAGACAAGCTTTGCTACTAAACTTAATTTTCTATATTTCTATTTCCGTCCTATGATTTCATTTAAAAAACATATACATTCCCAGTGACAACATGCAATTATGTTCCTTTTACATGAATAAAACTTGTATCCGTGATTTCATATGTGAGAGTCGTGGAAAGAGCATGTGAAAAAGTGTGGGCGAAAGTTGTAATTAACAAAGTACGAAATGGTTCGGCCAAAAAAAAAAAAAAGTACGAAATGGAGAAATCTATAAAATAATTTATCATGTCAAAAGTGATGGACATAGCACATGCAAAAAATAAGAGAGAAGAAAAGACAATATACTCCTTTCCGTTTGTGATTAACGAAAAGCTTATTATTCATGGGTGATATTTCAACACAATACTTCGTAATACTGAAACTACAAATACTGAAACTACAGAACGAGTGGCAAAACATTAACTGTCCTTTGAAAAGAAATCAACAATAAATTTGAGTGGAAACTTGGTTTGTTTAATTGTGCACGGGTGGTTTTAAAACATAACTTGAATCTATCAGTATTCAAAGATGACCCGTTTTATAAATTGCTTCTGTTAGTTGGTTAAGTCTCCTATCCATACTTGTGTATCATAACAGGGATTATTATGCGAATCTGGATTGATAATCAACCGTACAATGACTTATTCCGTCCCATGAAATCAAATGTTAGGGGACGATAGCTATGACGATGTCACTTTCTTTGAATTGCTGACCCCATACTGTGCACTGTATCTGGCTCTTTAACCTCTTTGCCACAGTGGGAGAGACGACCATCGTTGTCATTGATGATAATATAGGATTTGTTTTCATGGCTTTATCTCTCGTGAACGTGATAGGGAGGGAAATGGAGAGGGGTCTTCACCCTTCGAGTCCAAGGAGAACAGAGAGGAAGATCATTGAAAAGAACCGGAGGAATCGGATGAAGCATCTCTACTTCGTGCTCAACTCTTTATTGGTTGTTTGTTTGTAAAAAAAATAAAATAATATTTATACTAGTCTCACATAAAAAAGTTGGAAGGATATGAACCGCTATATAAGTATGGATATATTTTAGCTTGTTCAAATGAAAATAATGAGTTGTGGGTTAGACATCGCAATACTCCGTGCGGGTCCACAATATTAGGTGCTTATGAATAATAATTAGCACTAATCATTCTACAACATTTTCCAAAGAGTTGGTTCTGCTAAAAAAGACTGAGATAAGTACGTCAGTCTTTTGGAATCAAACATTATCAAGTCTTGTTGAATTTTTCTCTAAAAAATACAGCTATCTTTCTAATCGTTTCCCTTTAAAAGATCCTCGAGATATTGGAGAATTGTTATATGGTATTCTCAATTGACACTTTGTTGTATCTTGAAGGATTTTGGCAAGTATTAATTAGTAACATTATAGGGCAAATACCCACCCATGATGAACGAGTTGGTTCGTGCCTTGACCCCTCAACCAAAAGGGTAGAGGTTCGAAACTTCTCGCCTCCATTGCATGACTTACCTGCGACGCCATGGGAGGTGGGTCCCTACGGCGCCACCCCAGGTTTACGTTACCAGCTGCCGGTTGTACGGCGGTTCTCGGGTCACCAAAAAAAAAAACATTATAGGGAAAATATTTCCTTAAAGAAAGTGGTATCACACCTCAAAGTCTAATTCCATTTCTACATAATCCTAAGCAATTTTCTCTCTCTCTCTCTCTCTCTCTCTCTCTCTCTCGATAGCTCGTGTTTACCATTAAACTAGGGTTGCGAATTCATGTCCCTGCTAAAGACTGATTTATCATTAGTTCATGTCGATTAGTGTCGTTCTTTTCCTTTTCGAGATGTGTCTAATCGTGTCGGAAATTGTCACCCCTGGCTTTTGTATCACCTAATTGTGTTGATCCATTTTGATGGCATTATTACATCTCTTGATAACCTCCTCCATCATCAAACTTGTAAAGTTTTGAAACTTAGGTACAGGATTGATCAGGGTGATTGTGTTGTTATGGCACAAAAGCATACATACGACACCAATAGGTGAAATACTTTGTCCTCTACATCTATTTGCATGTACATGCATGACACCGATACGATAGGTGAAATATTTTTTCTTTTTCTTGTCTTTTTTCTTTCCTTTTTTTTTCTTTCTTCTTCCTTCTTCCATCTTCCTCAGCCAATGGCCAGCCACGGTGACAACCGACAACCGACTAGGCAAGGGATGAGCTTGCTAGAGTCCTGTGAAGCTCGAACTCACATATGGCTAGTTACCGGCAGTCTCCATGGCTAGCAACTAGCTAAAAAGAAGGAATAAGAAAAAAAACAATTAAATTTTTATTTAAAAAATAATTAATATTTTATTTTTAAATATATATATATATATATATTAAAAGGAGTGTACGAAGGAAAATCAAATCAAATTTTCAATACTGAATGACAGAAAATTTATTCTAATTTATTTTCAAACTTTAAGCAACCAGCAAAAAAGATTGTTATTTTTCTAAAAAATGATTTTTTGGAAAACATTTTTAAAAAATGAAGCTTCATTTAAAAAAATTATTAAAATTATCCACAAGATTTTATTGCATAAAAGTGCTTTATTAATACCATTTTTATATTAAAAAATCATAAGAAACAAGCTTTTCTAGATTTTGTTAAATGGGTCGGGACAAGTATAAGTGGGGTTGGGTATAGATTGAGAAATTTGTATCACAATAAATAGGTCATAAATGAGTTAAATGGATCAATTTAAATTGGATTATTTATGAACTTACCTGACCCAACTCAAAGCGACTTGCCTATTTGACAAGTCTAGCTATAAGACTGCTTCTCTTTTATTTCCATTGTTGTAATCCTTGTAGCTCTAGATTTGGCTAGCTGTATCTATGTTGACGTATGTTCAGTTTAATTTTTCAGGATTAATATGATACATGCTTAAGTATTTTGCTGACAACACATTCTATTATGGTCAGATTAATCGGGATTCCAGTGGAAAGGTGAAAAGGTGGGCATGGTTTATATTATCAATGTAGTGGAAGGAAGATAGTCGCTGCGTTGAATGCCATAACTATTTGCAAGTTGATACATTTAGAAAGAGGATAGTTGCTGCCTTACTTTGTCATGTCCGTAAAACTTACATTTCACATGATCTAAAAGGAGCTACCATTAAGGGTGAGTGGTTCCAAGTTCCATATAGGTTCCACTCGGAACCTTCAACCAACCCATTGGAACAAGATTTCTCATTTTTCGAAATTTGATCAACCCTATTACAGATTTCAGGGTCTACCCAAATTCCACTTATATTATTATTTGAATAAATCACTAATCATAACTTATATTCAAACATACGAAAAATATGAACATTAATAAAGTAAAAATCTTAGTCATAAAATGGAAAGTCTGAGTAATGCGTCCAGAGTATATACTCATCATTAAACGGTATGGAATATTGGAGGATCGTACGGAGATAAGGACCAATAAAAATATTAAAACTTGTTCCAAATTCTAAGTTATAAGTTCCACGTTCCATGTTCCTCCAACTAAGAACTTAGAACTTACCCGTCGAAATAAGTTTCTCATTTTTTGGAACCTAAAACTTACCCTTCATATTTTGGAACCTAGAACCTATGAGTTCCCTTCGGTCCGATTCTCAAGTTTTAGGTTCTACCCTGAAACCATGCCCGCCCTTAACTGCATTAAATGTTTCTGTCATTTATGAAATCAAGCTGCATTCCATCATACAGTCTGTCGAAACATTAATTCTTGCATGTGTCTTTTTTTTTGGTAAATTTAATTCTTGCATGTGTCTTGGGTTGTGCTGAATACACAAACCAGTCCCTGGTTGATGTTCCAGCATTAGTTGGCAAATTTATCGTTTCTTATTCCGCAGGCATGTTATGTTTATGTACATCTGGATGTCGTGCATGCCAGAAGTCACGAAAAGTTGCTGATATGGTTGGGAGCTTGGAATCAAAGCCACCGCTTGGGCTTTTGAGTCTTCTCGAACACGTGCATTTTCTGTAGACAAACCCGCCATATCCGCCGTTCCATAAGTTGCAATTTAGGCGCAGGAATATGTAACGATTGACCACGTAGGCCTTTTGGGCCACCCATTGTCGGTGTTTCTGCAGCAATCTATCGGTTGTCTTCTTTTGGGTGATGAGGTTTCTGAGACTTGTAGGAGTATCGCAATGCAATCTTACACGATAATAGCATCATCTCTATTAGAATCTTTACGGATAGAAGGATAAAGTTAAATCAGTGTTTGATACTTCTAATGACTGCATCCCACCTAAGAGTCGTATTGATTTGTTTGTTGCCCGTTTTAGGTTCTTGGACGTCTCTTATCACGTGTGTCGCCATGATTGTCTTCCCTTCGAGAAGCTATCCATGCAAAACAGCTTGCATGGGTTGGGAGACCTCGGATTTTTCCCATATTTGCAGCTTGATAAGCCCATGAAAGTCCATGTGACAACAACAGGTCCAGCTTCGATCGCCAAGTCGCTTTCGGCGGAATCGGTTGGGTCAAGGGTCTTTGATAGGGAGGGGAGGACAGTCGAATCCGACACATTTTCATTTGCTGTCATTTCTGTCCGTCTGAAATGCGTAAAGGCCGCAATATCTTTAGGGGAAATTCTTGCTTGACCGTCCGCTGCCAAATGGCAGGGTAACGGTCAGAGGGGCTGCCATAAATTCATTTTGAAGAGACCGGTAGATTTCTCAAACCAGTTTTAATTTTTAAGTCTGTTCGTTTCTTTCTTGTTTTTTGACTTCTATAATTCCTTATTGCAAGCTTAATGTTCTTGAATATGAAGAAAGAGAAAATAAATTAGATATCAATATATAAATAGATACAAGTAAAAAAATATTATCACTTACTAAAAAGAAGGTATTTTGAATATAATTTTTTTGGGGTCAAATTTTATAAAGATCTAATTGAAAAAGCTCTTCAAACGTTAGTTTTGTAACTAATAATGAAATCATTGTGTAGGAGTCATTCCTTTCCCTTGAATCAAATTGCTCTACAAGAACTCTCTAGGGACCTTAAATTAGGACCAATGATATTGGTTATACATTAAACAAGAACAATTTTCTTGTCTTATTTAAATAAACAAATCAAAGTAATGATTTTTTTTTTTTTTTGGTCGATCTCCTACTCTATGCCTACTCTACACTCACTCTCAGACTTTTGCCCTGCCTCTTGCAGGGCGTGGGAGTCGAAACCCACTCCTGAAACTTACGCGTCCCCACCCCATCCCCTCCTAAGAAGGTGGGGATTTGAACCCCTCACTTCCCCCATCCCCCTAATGATATTCAATAACATTGATTTTGTGGCCCTCTTCTAATTTTTGTCATAATATTCAATAATAATGATTATGTGCCCCTCTTCTCATTTTTGTCTCTAAAGATAAGCTTTCAATAAGGAAATATAGAAGTCAAAAAAAAAAAAAAAACCTTGGAAAAAAATTAAAACCCATTTAAGAAGTGTACCTGTTTCCTCAAAATGAATTTGTGGCTCCCCTCGTACCGTTACACTATCATTTGGTAGTGGACGGTCATGCTAGCCGCTCCATATCTATAGGGTCATTTGTTCGTATCGGAACCTTGAACAGCAACAAAAGAAGATATCATAATACGCAAATTGTGTTAGCCTCCTTTGTCTTGGCCTCAGTTGCTAGCCGAGAAATTTCCATATCAAAAAGCCGATGGATCGTATTGGATGGTCTCAAACCCACCAAATTCACTTGGCCTCTCTCAACTTATCTATGGGAAGAACCCAAGGTGCAAGGCTTGCCGATTGATCATGGTTCAAGTATGTGGTCGATTGGTCATGGTTCAATACTAATAGTTTAGGTATAGTGTCTTGAAGGCGACCAAAATTGCATCCGATTTATGTAGATTCTCTGTTATATCTATAGTTGATGAGCACATATGAGGGGAAAAGTACAAAAAAATAAAGTCATAAACTTATTACATTGATATCAATTCTGTTTTAAATCCTTTAATCGGATCAATTTAATTCTAAACGTTTTCACATTAATATTAATTCAGTCCATCTGGCTAATCTATGGTAGAAATTACTAATTAGATGACCAGGACTAACATGGATATTTTTTTAATAATTTTTTATACTTTTCCCCATAGCAGAATGATACATTCTCCATTATGATGCATATTGCACATAGTAATTGGAAAGAGCTAACAAATACGTGTCAAATGATTGTTGAAGACTTTGCTAATCGAATAAAAACAATGTACGCGGAAGCCAGCAATAAGTTAAACTTTCTCCACTTGAGCAGAGCTTCAGGATTCAGGCTACAAAAATTTATCTATAGGAAAGATGATTAGCCAAGAAACTGTATCTTCAAGGTTAAAAAGCCGATACAGTGCACATAGATGAGACACCAGACATAAATTTTAAAAATGAAAGTTCGAGCCATTCACTCGGATTTTGACCAGAGGTCAATAGAGATTCCCCTAGCGGGAGTTTTATCAGGCTGATGTGCGTTTCCTTCGAACATAACGAATTGAAAAAGCGATTGACGGAGGAATTCGACGGCAAATACGAGTAATCAACAAAATTTATGTGCATGATGAGTATGTAAGCCTATGTATGCATTGAAAATTGATGAACGAAGGGCTTAGCTTTTTTTTTTTTTTTTTCCCCTTTCTAAACAAAGGACTTAGCTTAAGTCATTGTTCATCGCTAGAGGTGTTAGATGGATGGGTAGGGTTGGATTAAAGATGGTCCAGTGCAGATTGACCCATTTAACCCGTACCGATGTATTTTTATGTAATGCAAATTCGACGACCAACACCTGACTTCATCAATATTACTAAAATACTTCCATACTTAACCTTAACTGTGAAAATAAATGCCAACTCATTTAATCTACTTTAAGTTGTTCGTGATAACATGTTATTTGGATAAAATATGAAGATGTAAGTAGATAAAAAAATATTGTAAAAACAAAAATATCAAAGAGACCTAAGCTGTCTACAGTCTTTTATTTATTTAAAAAATGAATTTTTAATTATCTTTTTCCTTTATTTTTTCCTTCTTCTTCGCACAGTTGCCTGCCACAGCAACAACTGGCGACTAGCTACAAGCTTTGCCACTGGCTAGCGAGCTCAAGCTCGTTGCTTGAGGCCAACGAGCTTGAGTCTTGCCAAATCAAAGAGGCTAGAGCCTCACCAAAGTTCCATGAGGTTTCAGCCTCACCAAATCAGCAAGCTTGAAACTTACCAGATCAAAGAGGCTCCAACCTTGCAAAATCAGTGAGCTTGAGCTCGCTTGAGGCTGGCAAGCTCGTCCTCGCCTATGACCAACCATCAATGAAGGAAAAAAGAAAGAAAAAAATACAAAAAAGTATAAAAAAAATAAAAATCAGAAAATTTTAAAAAATAAAAATAATCTGTTAAGTTCACTTAAAACTTGTTAAATAATCCATTTATGACTTATATCATTAAATATGAGTGGATTCTATACCCATTTTGTCACCTCTACCTGTGGCTTGCAGGTTGAAAAATTCATAAAAATGTTGCCCTGGTCTACACGATGCTCAGGCAAACAATGAAGATTGATTTTCCTGAATTGGAACGAAAAAAGAAAAGAAAAGAAACGAAAAAAAAAGAGACATGAATCAGCAGCGCCGCGTGTAATTAATGTTCTGACAAAGAAAAACTTTCCAAGTTGACGGCTGACGAGCGACTTTGACTCCGCTTTGGTTTATCACTACCCTTTTCCGACGTTGCCTCGCTTTCCTCGTGCATCAATTTTTTTCTTGCTTAGGACAAGCTTTGCCACTGAACTTAATTTACAATACTTTATTTCAATTTCCGTCCTATGATTGAATTAAAAAATATATACATTCCCAGTGACAACATGCAATTATGCATCTTTTTGAATGAAGAAAGCACGTGTTCGTGCTTCCATAGATAAGAGTAGGGAAAAGAAAATGTGAAAAATTGTGGGCAAAACTTGTCATTGACGGAGAACAGAATGGAGAGATATATACTAGTTTATCTCATCAAAAGTAATGGACATAGCACGTGCAATAACACGAGAGAAAAAGACAACTCTTTGTTCCATATATGATTGACGAAAAGTTTGTCATTCACAGCGATATTTCAACACAATATCTCGTAATACCAAAATTACCAACGCATGGCAACATATTAAGGGTGGGTTTGGTTTAATACAAAAACGGTTTTTGGGGAAATGAAAAGGCATTTAACCCATCCGTGAGCAACCGCGTTGGTATTCGTTCTCCCCAGCTTCAATGTGGTCGAGAGTTCGAATCCCCGCAATGCTAGTGATTTAAATGAGAGGCCATGGCAGTGGGTTGCTAGGCCAGCTTCACCCGAGATATAGTCGCTATTGGACCTCCACTACGGAGGCCCGTGAGACCCCGAATCAGCATAAGCCAACAAGAACATACTTTGGCGGATCCTCGGTCACCCAAAAAAAAAAGAAGGCATTTAGGTTAAAGCCTTTTGGGGAAAATACAAATTATGTTTGGTAAAGTATCCATTCTAAACTACTAAGGGTTATATTAGTGTTTGGCAATTATTTTTTGCAAAGGGCTTTTGGATGCAATTTTTATTTATTAAAAGAGTCAAATTACCGATCTTTGCCAGACCATCATTGAGCTTTCAGCCTTCTCAGGATCAGCATTTGTCCGAAACCCCTTGAGAAAGCTTGTCAAATACCCAAGCATTTTTCCAAGAGAATTATGAGGCTGGAAACTCTTTGAGAAAGCTGAATCAAACGTAATTTAAGTATCCTCCGATGAATTGCAGCGAAAACTTGGTTGGTTTAATTGTGTGTCGATAGTGCTGAAATATAACTTGACACATTCCGTATTCAAAGATGACCCGTTTAATAAATCGCTTCCGATAGTCCGTCAAGTCTTCCATCCATACTCGTGCATCATAGCAGGGATTATTATGTGTATTTGAATTCATAATCAACCCCGTACAAGGACTAATCTGTCCATCAAGTCAAACAACAGTGGACGATAGCTACGACGATGTCACTTTCTTTGAATTGCTGACCAGGTACCGTGCATTGTATCTGGCTATTTAACCTCCTTGCCACAGCGGGAAAGACGACCATCGTTCTCATTGATGATAATATAGTATTTGTTTTCATGGCTTTGTCTCTCCTGAACGCGATAGGTAAGGAAATGGAGAGGGGTCGTCAGCCTTCGAGTCCAAGGAGAACGGAGAGGAAGATCATTGAGAAGAACCGGAGGATTCGGATGAAGCATCTCTACTCCGTACTCAATTCCCTCCTCCCCTCTCAACCGTCTGCTCAGGTCTCTCTCTCTCTCTCTCTCGCGTGATCTCGATTGTTCGCGTTCACTTGTTAAAACTAGGGTTGTGAATTCATGTCGCTGCAAAAGACTGATGTATCATCAGTTCATGTCAATTAGTGTCATTCTTTTGCATTTAGAGATGTGTCAAATCATGTTGAAATTTGTCACTCCCCCACTTTTGTATCCCCTAACCATGTCGATCCATTTTTATGGCATTATTACATCTCTTGATAACTTCCTCGATCATCGAACTTCTAAAGTTTTGAAACTTAGTTACATGATTGATCGAGGTGATTATGTTATGATGACACGAAGGTATATATACAATGTCGATACCTTAAATACTTGGTCCCCTACGTCCATTTGCATGTACACGCACGAGTTTGAGTTTCGTTATGAGAGGATCTTTGACATGATGAATAATGCAGGAAGCGAAATCATTGCCTGACCAGATAGATGAAGCCATAAGATACATAAAAGGCCTGGAGACAGCAGTGCAGGAAGCCAAGGACAAGAAAGAAAACCTAATAATGGGCAAGAAGAGACCGAGCCCAAGCACAAGCAGCAACACGTTGGCGGCCATTACATCACCTAAAATTGAGATCCGAGTGAGAGATTCTTCTCTGGAGGTGACATTAACTAGCGGGCTACATGATCAGTTCATCTTCTCGGAGATTCTCCGGATACTTCACGAGGAAAAGGTCGAGGTACTGAACGCCAACTTCTCCGTCGTTGGGAACTCGGTTTACCACTTGGTGCATGCAAAGGTACGTACTTAATCTCTATTTATTGAAATTGGAACGCGCTTCCACCAAAAAAAAAAAAAAATGAACTTGCTCTCTCATGGTACACATCAATTATTTTCAAGAGGAGCGGCAAAAAAATTTCTTGGCTTGAACCGGATATTTATCGTGTTCGTGGTAGGATTTAGCTTAAATTTCTTTTTACTGATAAAACCTAATTCTTAGTGTAGCTTACTTTTTATCGGAGTGTCCTGATTTTTTCGCAGATCGGCGAGTCCGCTTTAGGCGCTGCGATGATATCCCAACGGCTGAAAGCATTCGTGTACGGAACCGCTACCGATGGAGGTCATGAAGAATTTCATCCAAATCTGTGGGACTGTGGACTAAGTTCTAACATATGGAATTTCTAAAACCACGAATGCAAATTAAACTATGAAGGCTACTCGGAGAAAATTTTTCCAATGCTTCAGCTTGTGAATTTTGTAACCATTTATTAGAATCTTTTATCGAAAAGCTTATGTTTACTTATGCTGTGAAAGAGTGATTGAAATGAAGTGCAATAAGCCTTTCGATAATTTGTCAATATAGTCATTCTAGTCAATTTTAATCAGCAATCATTAATGTGGATGTTCATCATCCTATTGAGCCCTTGCTGAACTTAGTAGAAAAACAATAAGGGCATGAAGCCCTCCTTGCACTTAGTTGGAAAAGAGGAATATAAATAAATAAAAAATAAATAAAATGCAAAAATTGTTTACGCCAATGCCGGCAATGTGAAGCACTACTCTCTTAGGGTTTCCTCTCTTCTTTTGAAGCGGCCACCCAGCCCTCTTTCTATAGCAACATCCTTGATGTCTCCCTATCTCTCTATCTCCTCATCTTCAAGACCAATTCGTTGATTTCATGGACAACGTGGTCGACTTCCTTCACAAAAGTGGAGAGTTTCGTCATGTGAGCTTAGAAGTTTGAAGCGTGAGGTCCTCAAAAGGATTTGTTCTTCCGGATTTGGTCGCTCGCTCTGGCTATAGTGCTTGCTATTGATAGTCAAGCACTCTGCAAGTCTCCAAGGCTCCTCTACTGCCAACTTATCTAAAAGTGATTTTGTGATCAACTGATATCTCTGATATCTCTTTTGTAGTTCTTCTATCTTGATCTAGACCTAGATTTAGATTTGGGTGTTCTTCTATTCCCATTTATAGATTTGGGATTTACAAGATCTTTTCTGCTCTCTTTCAACATGTTAGTGTTGTTGCTACGTCTATAAGGTAATGGTATTAGGGACACTTATTCTTGACGCATGCCGCCTTTGGCAAAGCCATAACTACCAAAGAGGGAAATCTCAGCGTATACTTATCATTGATGATGATGCGCGATTCACTAATCAACTGGTTGTGCCTTCTTTCTTTTTTTTTTATAACCGAGGACTCCACCACGGGCCCCCCGTGCCTGGACAACACGGAAGGGCTGGGCCCCCATTCCTCGGGGGAGACTAGCACGGAACCCCATCACCATGGCCCCTCACTTAATACGTGTTAGCAACTGCGGAGTTTCAACCCTGGGACCTCTGCGATGAAGTGCCCAAAACCGAACTAACTCAACTACCCACCGATGGGTAGCCACCGGTGGGTAGCCAGTTGTGCTTTGATCCTATAACAAATCTATCTTTATAGAATGAGAGAGTGTCTATAGTCTAAGCCAAGTTGGTTCATTTTTCAAACCAAAAAATGACACCCGTGTTATGTAGGATAGTACGCATCTACATCATTGATTGGCAACCAAAATTGACCATTAGGATTTTATTGGTAAATCATTAAAAAATTTAATATTATATTCATCAAATTGAAAAAATATGATTGAATTGACATCTTTATAATATGTTTAGAACCAATATAGTAATTTTTCCTGGAAGTTAGAAGTCCCAATAAATTTTACAAATAGGATTTCAATTTATTAAACTAATTGGAAAAAGTACACTCATCTTATGTTTAAAAAGTTGAGAGAGAGAGAGAGAGAGAGAGAGAGAGAGAGAGAGAGAGAGAGAGAGAGAGAGAAGCAAAACAATATTAAAATTAAAAAAAAATTAAGGTGCCTACTGGAAAACCATTGACTTTCAAATTAATTAGACATAAAGAATCTTATTGTTTTATTTATCTAACATTGATGTTCTTAAAAAGAAAAAAGTATAAAGAGGTTATTAGTATTGAGTTATAGATGTTAACTTAAGTGTAATTACTTAATTATAAATGTTGACTAATAAAAAAACCCAAATTGATTAGAAAAGATATAAAATAATGGTAAAATAATTGAGCATGTTAAATGTGTCCACTTAGAGCGCGCATGATAAAATTTCTATTTCTCTGTTCCCGAAACAGGTTTAGAACATAAATCCGTTTGATAACGTAATTTCATTTTTCTATTTCTAGAATAGATTTCTATTCTAAAAATAGATTTTGAGCAGAAATTAGAAGCTAGAATTTTTAGCTTTTTAATTTTTGGAACAAAAGTAAGAAATCAAAACTCTTTTCATTGTTCACTCTCGTCATCGCCTGTCACCCACTCGCCGCCCATGGTACGCCAGACGCCCATCGGTCATAGCCTGCCACCAACTGCCTATAGCCAACCAGCCGCCAATTGCCAAACGCCAAACTTCTACCACCCATAACCGATTAGTGGCCGGCGTCTCGGTCGTCAACCACTTGCTACTAGACGCCGGCTGCTAACTACTGGACACTCGTCGCCGAACGCCAGACATCAAACGCTGAACATCGCCGACCGACCACCCACCACCGGATGTCAAACTTCGGTCAGCCATCGTCGATTGTTGGCCGTCAAATGCCACCGCCAAACACTAGACACTGGATGCTGAATGTCGGCCACCTATGGTCAATCATTGGCCACTCACCACCAAATGCCGACCGTCAATGGCTGAACACTCGTTGCTGGATGCTGAACGCCATCGCCGAACGCTGAACGCCACCAATAAACATCGGACAACGGATGCCAACTGCCTACGATTAGTCATTGGCCACTCACCACCAGATGCCGACCGTCGACGGCTGGACACTCGTCACCAAACGCCAGACCCTCGTTTACGAACACCGATCACTCGCCGCTAAATGTCGGACACCAAACACCTGTCGCTTGACGCTGACTGTTGCCACCCATGGAAATATAAATTTTATTATGTTATCAAATGAATTTCTTCTATTCCAAAAATAAAAATTTCGAATCATTATCAAACACATTTCTTTGATCAACTCATCCAGGGAATAAAAAATGATTTTTATTCCATAAATTTTATCATGTGCGCTCTTGTAACATCAGTATCCAATAATTAAGGTTCTTATATTATTACTTTATAACAGTCACAAAAGGCACGCATGATAAAATTTCTAAAACAGAAATCAATTTTTCTTCCCCGAATGAGTTGAGCAAAGAAGTGTGTTTGATAATGATTCAAAAATTTTGTTTTTGGAATAGAAATTTGTTTAATAACATAATAATTTTTCTATTTCCAGGGGTAACGACAGCCGGCATCTAGCGACAGGCGTGTTGGAGAAAACTTCCTTGAGTGTTTTGAAGTTGACAAAACATTTCCATCAATCTAGTATGAAGACTTGAAGACTCTCTATCAAAGTCTGAAGACCTCCGGACTGCCAGACTCAAGACTCAAAGTCTATCCTCATTGACAGTTTCTAGATTGTCGAAGAAGACTTATCCGAAATGGAGTATTTCGTTAAGGATTTGATTCTGTCGATCAAAGAAGATCTCTTGGCTGGATATAGCATGTCAAAATCCATTATTCAAATCAAGATTGATTCGAAGATTTTGGATTCGTTGATTGGCGAAGTATACTTGGAAGGTTCTACTTATGGAAACCAAGATCCCGATTGTATGGGCGAGCATGATTGATGGGCTATCGTCATGTTCCTTTAATAGCTCGAAAATCTTCCTAATTGATTCTGTCCAACGGGTAGATTGGAAGAATTCATTTGGTAAGTGCCAACGGGTGTGATGGCATGAAGGAGTATATAAGGAAGACGTTCCAGTTGTTTGAGTGTATGCGCGATAGAAGAATTCCAAAGTCTGAAGCTCCTTGTTCCTAGTCATTTAAACTGTTGAGCGAAATCTTGTACGCAAAAGAGAATCTACATATTTGAGAGACCTTGAGAAAGTGTGGCTGAGTCTCTACACTGTGGAATCAAGGAAGAGCCTTACTGTAACATCTCTTTTGTTTCATAGTGAAATCCAACCGGTGGGCTGTTAGTGCGGAAGAGTGGACATAGGCTTGGATTAAGCCGAACCACTATAATCTCTGTGTTTTTATTCTCTTCCTTACGCTCCTTTACTTTGATCGCAACTCGTTTTATTTACAGGAGATAAATTTCCTTCTTACAATCTATTGTTGATTAAGGGCTGCGCAATTATCTTTGAAATTTGTTTCTACACCTATTCACCCCCCTCTAGGTGCTCGTACTAGCTTTCACAATTGGTATTAGAGCTTGTGCACTCACTTAAGTTGAAGTGTTTTACTTCAGAGTTAAAGATCCATGGCTAGTATGTTGGCTCCTGGACTGGTTGAAGGGCAAAGCAATACCAGACCGCCTTATTTTGATGGAAAGGAATACAACATTTGGAAAAACAAGATGAAGGCATTCCTAAGATCAAAGGACCCTCTGGAATGGGATGTGGTAAACAAAGGAATCATTCCGAAGGCTGCACCTGTCTCAGAAAGAGGAAAAGAAGCTGTTGAGTCTAGTGAAATGACTCAAGAAGAGATAACTAAGAGACAAGCACTTGATGCAAAAGCAATTTATTCTTTATATTGTGCATTATCACCTACTGAATATAACAGAATATCTTCTTGTGATATAGCTAAAGAAGTCTGGGATAGATTACACATCACCTATGAAGGAACTAATCGAGTGAAAGAAACCAGAATCAACATTCTGCTCGGTCAATACGAAGCATTCAAAATGAAATTAGAAGAATCTATCACTGACATATTTAGTCGTTTTACAGAAATCGTGAATGGTCTTGAAAATTAAGGTCAACCAATTTCTGATCCCATGAAAGTAAACAAGTTACTGCGTGGACTCTCCAAGGATTGGAATCACATAAAGACTTCAATAAGAGAGACACAAAGAATTATGCCACTGTCTGTTGATGAACTGGTTGGGACTCTTCAGTCTTATGAAGTGAAGCGAATCAACGAAGATGAAGATCCTAAAGGTAAGAAATCCATTGCATTAAAATCTAATGATGATTCTGATGTCACAGTTACGAAGGCGATATGGATGATGAAGAGCTTGCTCTCATGATAAGAAGATTCAGAAAGCTAAACAAAAAGGGAAGAAGATTCAATCCAAGGAAACAGAGTTTTCAAAATCAACAGTCTAAGTCAGTTGAGGATGATGAATCTAATAAAGATGTAGTCTGTTTTGAATGTAAGAAAAAGGGACACATCAGACCCAACTGTCCTCTTCTGAAGAAAAAGAGAAGAAAAGCTAAGAAATATTGAAAGGCACTTAAAGCATAAACTTGGAGTGATACAGAATGTGAAGAAAGCGATGATGATTATGCCAATATTTGTCTCATGGCACAATCGGACTCGATTCAAACTCCGAGACGAATCGATTCGGACGGTGAATTCGAGGTAAGTAATTTGAATATCCCTACTAGAGTCTCTAGATATATTGATGAACTGTGTCTTAGTCTCAAAACTTCTCTCAAAATGATTTCTGAACTTAAAAGAGAAAATTCTGCACTAAAACAACAGGAAAATGTTTTAAAAGAAAAGGTCAAAAGCTTATACAAAAATGTTACTACTTTGAAAGAAAATGCAGACAATCTTTCAAAAGAAAATGCATTATTGAAAAATGATATCTCAAGCATTTCTAAAAGATTTTCTATAGGATCTGAGAAACTTAAAAAAATTCTTTTAGCTCAAAGACCTTACTTTAACAAATCAGGTTTAGGAATGACTACTGAAACCATTTCTCTAATTGATTTTCCTAAAGTAAAGGAAAGAATTAAGCAAAGACCTACCAGAGATGATTACAAAAGTCATTTCCAAAAAGTTTTTGTAAAACCAGTAGGTCGTAGTGCTCTTAAATGCCCTAAGTGCAATAGTTCAGATCATTTTGAGAAAGCATGTCCTATGGTTTGGAAACCTATTAAGAAGGTATGGGCAAAGACCGTATATTGCACTAACATCAATGGACCCAAGAAAATATGGGTACCAAAGAAAGCTTGAGTCTTTTTTCTAAATGCAGGTCACTATCAAGAAAAAGGTTAAATGGTACCTGGATAGTGGATGCTCAAGGCATATGACAGGAGATACAAATGCTTCATAAAACTTGTTCAAGTTAATGGTGGAAAAGTTTCTTTTGGAGGAAATAGCAAAGGAAGAATTGTGAGATTCGGAACTGTAAAGATTGGAAGCCTCATGATCAATAATGTTTCCTTAGTTGAAGGACTTAACTACAATTTGCTAAGTATCAGTTAGCTGTACAACACCGGTTTCAAAATCAACTTCCAAGAAGGAATATGTTCAGGAACTAGTAAAGACTATTCTCAGTCTTTCACGGGTCGAAGACATGGGAATATCTACCTCTTGGATATCAAACCAGATGAAACCAAATGTCTAATCTCAATCCAAGAAGAAGCAAACTTATGGCACAAAAAACTTGGGCACATCAACATGAAGCAAATAGCCAAAATCTCAGCAAATAAACTTGTTCGTGGACTACCCAATCTGTCATACCAAAAATCTTATCTATGTACACCATGTGTATTGGGAAAACAGGTAAGAAACTCATTCAAACCAGTAAATCAAGTTTCCACTAATCGTGTACTGCAGCTCTTGCATATGGATCTCTTTAGACCAACCAGAACTTAGAGCATTGGAGGTAAGAAATACTGTTTAATGATTGTGTATGACTTTTCACGATTCACTTGGATATACTTTCTAGCAAGTAAGTCTGAAACCTTTTCTTATTTTACAAAGTTTGCTAAAAAAAAAGTCCAAAACGAGAAAGGGTATGTTATTTCAAGTATACGGACAGACCATGTAGGTGAATTTGAAAATCAAGATTTTACAAAATTCTGTGATGAATCTGGTTTTCAGCATATGTTCTCTTCACCATATACTCCAGAGCAAAATGGAGTAGTAGAAAGAAAGAATAGGTCACTTTAAGAAATGGCTAGAACTCTTTTAATTGAAAGTAACATCTCTTCTCACTTTTGGGCTGAAGCAGTTTCTACATAATGTTATATTATTAATAGAGTCTTTCTAAGGCCTATTCTGGAGAAAACTCCCTATGAACTATTCAAAGGGAAGAAGCCTATTGTTTCATATTTTCATGTGTTTGGATGCAAACGTTTTATATTGAAAAATGTAAATGACCGTGTTGGTAAGTTTGAAGAAAAGTCAGATTAAGGTATTTTCCTTGGATACTCTATCACAAGCAAAGCTGACAGAGTTTACAACAAGAAGACTTAATCTGCAGAGGAATCGATGAATGTCAAATTCCAAGACTTTATGCAGAATCAATTGATTCATACTCATCTTGAAGAATCTGAATCTGCTCCAGACTCCTCAAAGTCTAAATCTCCAAAAGCAGTTCAACCTTCAGTAGACGAGCAACAAATGATCAACGAAGATTCAATTGAAGAAAAAGATCAATAGTCTGACAAATCAACCAGCAATAGGAAACATAAGTCTAGTCATCCCAAAGATCTTATTATTGGCGATATTAATGAAGGAATTTGCACAAGATCCAAAAGGCGTGAAGAGTCTAGTGCTGTGGCTCTTATTTCTGAAATAGAACCCAAGAGCGTAGAAGAAGCTTTAACTGATAAAAGTTGGATTGAAGCTATGCAAGAAGAACCCAGGCAATTCAGCATCAATGATGTCTGGGAATTGACTCCTAAACCGAAAGGCAAATCCATCATTGGAGCTAAATGGGTTTTCAGGAACAAGATGAACGAGAAAGGAAAAGTTGTAAGGAACAAAGCAAGACTCGTGGCCAAGGGTTATACACAAGAAGAAGGGATAGACTATGATGAAACATACGCACCAGTAGCAAGGTTAGAAGCAATTAGATTGTTATTTGCTTTTGCTTGTTATAAGAATTTCAGGTTATTCCAAATGGACGTCAAAAGTGCTTTCCTAAATGGATTTATCCAAGAGGAAGTCTGTATGGAACAACCACCTAGTTTTGAAGACCCAAGGAAACCAGACTCTGTATTCAGATTGAAAAAGGCTTTATATGGTTTAAAGCAAGCATCTCGAGCTTGGTACGACAGACTAAGTAAGTTTTTAATTCAAAATGGTTTTGTCAAAGGTAAAGTAGATACTACATTATTATCAAAAGAGAAAGCAAAAGTTTTCTACTTGTTCAAATTTATGTTGATGATATTATCTTCGGATCTTCTAATGAAAATCTGTGCAAGAAATTCTCTAAGTCTATGCAGGACGAGTTTGAAATGAGCATGATGGGTGAACTCACCTTCTTTCTCGGGCTTCAAGTGAAACAACTAAAGGAGGGAATCTTTATTCATCAAGAAAAATATGCTAAAGAACTTGTCAAAAAGTTTGGTTTAGAAAATTGCAAAAAGACTGATATACCAATGTCAAGTTCGTTGAAGCTGGACAAGGATGAAGAAGGAAAGAGAGTTGACCACAAGCTATACAGGAGTATCATTGGTTCACTTCTTTATCGAACTGCTTCTAGACCTGACACTTTATTTAGTGTTTGTATTTGTGCCAGATTTCAATCAGACCCTAAAGAATCTCATTTAAGTGCTGCAAAGTGTGTTATCAAATACATTGCCTCAACTTCAAATTTTGGTCTCTAGTATCCTAAAGAAGGAGATTTTACTCTTCTTGGATACTCAGACGCAGACCTAACCGGATGCAGAATTGACGATGATAGGATGTACAGTCAGTTTAAACCTAGAATGGGTGTTGCGGTGAGAATTCGTAACAAAAGGACCGACTTGTTTCGTTCGGAGGAGCACAAGAAATTGTACTCCAAGTTGCTAAAGCGTGGGGTGATAAAACCTAGAAGTGTGAATTTTGATTTCCTTGACTCTGTGAATGTCAATCTACGAGAAAAGTTTATTCTTCAACTCGAACAGTTCTGTTCTAAATCGACAGAAGCTCATGCTGAACTTACTGCTTATTTCTATTCGAATCTTAGCTTTTTGGATGCGAATAGATTCTCTTTCAGTGTTCGAGATCAGGACTATGTAGTTAACATGAATACATTGGCTGATGTGATTGGGGTTGAAAGAGGGAGATTTCAACCTATCAGTGTGTCTGTTGCTCGTGCAACGGTTGAGCTTGTTCAGGATAGAAAAGCGGAAGGAAAGATTTCCTATTCAAGATTGAATGCGTCCAACATTTTGCTTCACAAGATAGTGATCAACTGCCTCAGACCAAAATCTACTTCAAAGACCGATGTTTCAAACTCGGAGGCGAAGTTGATGTATGCCATCAATGCTGGGAAAAAGTTCTCTCTTCCACACACTATAATGTTTCACATGTACAGAACAATGGTGAAGGACAAGGGTCAACTTCCGTACGCAGCTCTTGTGACTAAGTTGTTCAGACATTTCAATGTTCAGCCCCCTCGAATTCTTTGTGTTTGAACATGTGATCAAATGATGGTGGGACTAAAAATGGTCTCTAAAATGCGTCTGAAGGAACTTAACAAGGTGTTGGAGAAGTTCAAGGAGAAAACCCCTGTCAAGACTCATTCAGTCTCTTCGGCAGCAAAGCGAAAGGAGAAGGAGCCCATGGTTGCTTCATCCAAGAAAAGAAGAGCTCTCATCATTGAAGATGAAGAGGATGAGGATGATGTCACCATTTCTGCAATGGCATTGAGAAACCTGCGTCGTTCTGTTCCAGAAACAACAGTGAGACAGGAAAAAGACAATGATGAGACAGAACAGAGGAATGAAGAGAGAGCAGATCTGGAGAAAGAAGCAGAGGAGAGAGAAGCAGAGGAAGAAAAAGAAGAAGAAGAGGAGAGAGGAGATCAAGTGGAAGCAGAGCATGAGAAACACTCTTCTCCAACTGAAGGCATGGAAACAGGGGGAGATCCTGAGAAAAAAGGAACGTCCTCATTCCCTGTCATCAGTGAAGGAGTAAGTCATTCTCCAGCAGATCCAGAGGACATCTTTGCCTCTCAATTTCCTGAGGAAGGACATGACGTTTCATCGCCCAATTTGCGTGATCGTGCTGAACTCCCATCATCTGCCAATACTCCGTTTGATCGTGCAGAAGCCAGTACTCAGACAGACAATTCGACAGACTTCCGCAGAATTCTTGATGTTCTTTTGGAAATGCGAGGACAGATTTATGCTTTGGGATACGAAATTCAGAACTTGCAGAACGCAGGCCAAGCCTCTTCAGTATCTCTGCATGATCAGATCAATACCCTTGCTCTTAGAGTTCAAACAAATGCTAAGGGTGAAGAAGTAGCGCAACTGAAGGAGGATCTGAAAAAGCTGGAAGGGATTGTCCAGTCCATAGGAGATTTCCAGCTTGTTCGTGTTCCCAAGTAATCTTAAAGCCATTCTCTTTTCATCTCTAACTTTTTAATGATGACAAAAAGGGGGAGAGATGTGCAGATTTGAACTTTGAACTGAACTTTGAACTCTTAACTTTTTCATTTGTGATGATTATGTTTGTTTGGTTTGTTTGACTTGACTTTTGTGTTTGATTTTTGGTTGTGGACTGGATTTGGACTTGACTGTTGTCTATCTTAAGCACTATTGATATCTCATGACTCTGTTCATTTACAGAACTAACATATCTTCTGTGGATGCAAATTCTGATGTTACGTTATTTATCTTTTGTGAGATATCTCTGTTTGCATGAGTAATGTTTTGCAGGTCAAAGTTATCCAAATCTGCAGGAAAGTTTTGTCACCATCAAAAAGGGGGAGATTGTTGGAGAAAACTTCCTTGAGTGTTTTGAAGTTGACAAAACATTTCTATCAGTCTAATCTGAAGACTTGAAGACTCTCTATCAAAGTCTGAAGACCTCCGGACTGCCAGACTCAAGACTCAAAGTATATCATCATTGACAGTTTCTAGATCGTCGAAGAAGGCTTATCCGAAATGAAGTATTTCGTTAAGGATTTGATTCTGTCAATCAAAGAAGATCTCTTGGCTGGATATAGCATGTCAAAATCCATTATTCAAATCAAGATTGATTCGAAGATTTTGGATTCGTTGATTGGCGAAGTATACTTGGAAGGTTCTACTTATGGAAACCGAGATCCTGATTGTATGGGCGAGCAGGATTGATGGGCTATCGTCATGTTCCTTTAATAGCTCGAAAATCTTCCTAATCGATTCTGTCCAACGGGTAGATTGGAAGAATTCCTTTGGTAAGTGCCAACGGGTGTGATGGCATGAAGGAGTATATAAGGAAGACATTCCAATTGTTTAAGTGTGTGCGCGATAGAAGAATTCCAAAGTCTGAAACTCCTTGTTCTTAGTCATTTAAACTGTTGAGCGAAATCTTGTACACAAAATAGAGTCTACATATTCGAGAGACCTTGAGAAAGTGTGGCTGAGTCTCTATATTGTGGAATCAAGGAAGAGCCTTATTGTAACATCTCTTTTGTTTCATAGTGAAATCCAGCCGATGAGCTGTCAGTGCGAAAGAGTGGACGTAGGCTTGGATTAAGCCGAACCACTATAATCTCTGTGTTTTTATTCTCTTCCTTACGCTCATTTACTTTGATCGCAACTCGTTTTATTTACAGGAGATAAATTTCCTTCTCACAATCTATTGTTGATTAAGGGCTGCGCAATTATCTATGAAATTTGTTTCTACACCTATTCACCCCCCTCTAGGTGCTCGTACTAGCTTTCATAAGGCGTTCGGCATCCCACATCCGACGGCAAGCAGGCGGTGTTCAGCAACAAGGGTCCGACATTCGGCAATGAGCGTCCGGCGTTCAGCTGCCAACATCTAGTGTCGAGTGGCCAACGACCGACCGTAGGCAGCCGGCGTTCAGCGTCCAGCGACAGTGTTCGACAACCAACAATCGACGATGGGCGGCCAAAGTCCGATGTCTGGTGGTGGGCGGCCGATCAGCGAGTGTCCGGCGGCTAGCAATTGGCGTCCGGTAGCAAATAGTCAACGACCGAGACGCCGACAGCTGATCGGCGATGGGTGGTCGAAGTCTGGCATCCAGCAATGGGCAGCCGACAGCGAGCAATGAGTGGGCAACAAGCGATGACAAGAGTGAACAATAAAAATAGTTTTGATTTCTCACTTTTGTTCCAGAAAATTGAAAAGCTAAAAATTCCAGCTTCTAATTTCTACTCAAAATCTATTTATGAAATAAAAATCTGTTCTAGAAATAAAATAAAAATAAAATTGATTTATTAAACTGATTTCAGTTCTAAACTTGTTCCGAGAACAAATAAATAAAGAAACAAAGAAACAGAGATTTTATCACATGCGTCCTAAGAAACTCTAAAACGGATTTGTGCAATGGAACTCAATTACACCACTTAAATAACATTGACATTGTTCCTTAAAGTGGATTTATGCCGTATCTATAGTTGTCATTAGTAATTAATTATATCCCTTTTAGATAAAAGTTGGACAAAAAGTTTAATTATTCGAATTATCAAATATTGATGTTCCTTGAATAAAATTAAAATGGATTTCACTATTACAAAAGAGAGTTCTTATTTTCATTAAACCAATTGAGAAATAAGAAAGATTTGCAGAAAAGAGTAATTGTGTATATTTTGATATATCATAATAAAGATTACATCAACCTATTTATAAACTTCATGAAATGATTAAATAAGATTGTTGGAGAAAACTTCCTTGCGTGTTCTAAAACTAACAAAATGTTTCCGTCAGTCTAGTTTGAAGACTTGCAGACTCTTTTGTCAAAGTCTGAAGATCACCGGACCACCAGACTCAAGATTCAAAGTCTATCCTCATTGACAGTTTCTAGACTGTCGAAGAAGACTTATCCAGAATTAAGTATTTCTTTAAGGATTTGATTCTATCGACTAAAGAAGATCTCTTGGATGGATATAGCATCTCAGAATCCATTATTCATCTTAAGATTGATTTAGGCATTTTGGATCCATTAATTGGCAAAATATACTTGGAAGGTTCTACTTATGGAAACCTAGATCCTGATTGTATGGGCGAACAGGATTGGTGGACTATCGTCATATTCCTTAAATAATTCGAAATCTCCCTAATTGATTCTGTCCAACAGGTAAATTGAAAGAGCTCCTTTGGTAAGTGCCAACGTTTATGATGGCATGGAGGAGTATATAAGGAAGACGTTCTAGTTATTCTAGTGTGTGCGCGATAGAGAAATTCCAAAGTCTGAAGCTCATTGTTCTTTGTCAATTCAATTGTTAAGCGTGAACTTGTACTCAAAAGAGAGTTTATACTTCTGTGAGACCTTGAGGAAGTGTAGCAGAGTCTCTACACTACGGAATCAAGGAAGAGCTATATTGTAACAACTCTTTTGATTCTTAGTGAAATCCAGCCAGTGGGCTGTCAGTGCGGAAGAATAGACGTAGGCTTGGATTAAGCCGAACCACTATAAACCTTGTGTTTTTATTCTCTTCCCTAAACTCTTTTACTTTGATCGTAACTCTATTTGATTATTAGAGTCTAATTTCCTTTTCATAGTCTATTGCTAAACAGAGTTGGTTTAAAAGCAAAAGTTTATACTTTACTCTACAAAATTTGTTTTCGCACTTATTCACCCCCTCTAGGTGCTCGTACTAGCTTTCACAATTGGTATCAGAGCCTGTATACTCATTTAAATTGAAGTGTTTTTACTTCAGAGTTGTGATAGCTAGTATAAGCACCTAGAGGAGGGTGAATAGGTGTAAAAAAAATTTCTCGTGATAAGTGAGCAGTACTAATTGACAATAGAAAGGAAGTTCGTCTTTTGTTAACAAAACGAATTATGATCAAAGTAAAAGAGAGTAGGGAAGAGAAAATGAACACAGAAATTATAGTGGTTCGGCTTAATCCAAGCCTACGTCCACTATTCCGTACTGACAGCCCATCGGCTGGATTTCACTATAAACAAAAGAGTTGTTACAGCAAAGCTCTCCCTTGATTCCACAGTGTAGAGACTCTACCACACTTTCTCAATGTTTCTCAAAGATATAGACTCTCTTTTGCGTACAAGATTTCGCTCAACAAATGAATTGACTAAGAACAAAGAGCTTCAAACTTTGGAATTCTTATATCGCGCACACACTCGAACAACTGGAACGTCTTCCTTATATACTCCTTTATGCCATCATACCCGTTGGCACTTACCAAAGGAATTCTTCCAATCTACCCGTTGGATAGAATCAATTAGGAAGATCATTCGAGCTATTTAAGGAACATGACGATAGTCCATCAGTCCTGCTCGCCCATACAATCAGGATCTTGGTTTCCATAAATAGAACCTTCCAAGTATACTTCGTCAATCAACGGATCCTCAATCCCTGAATCAATCTTGATTTGAAGAAAGGATTCCGAGATGCCATATCCAGCCAAAAGATCTTCTCCAGTCGATAAGGTCAAATCCTTAACGAAACATCCAATCCTGGATAAGCCTTCTTCGACGGACTAGAAACTGTCAATGAGAATAGACTTTGAGTCTTGAGCCTGGCAGTCCAGAGGTCTTCAGACTTTAAATAGTAGAGTCTGCAAATCTTCAAATTAGACTGATGGAAACGTTTTGTCAGCTTCAAAACACTCAAGGAAGTTTTCTCCAACAATCTCCCCATTTTTTATGGTGACAAAACTTTCTTACAGATTTGGATAACTTTGACCTGCAAAACATTACTCAAGCAAATATGGATATCTGGCTTAGTGATAACACTAGAATCTGCAACCACAGAAAATAGGTTAGTCTTGTAGATGAGCAAAGCCATGAGATATCAATAGTACTTAAGATAAACAAATGTTCAAACAGCCAAACCCATATCCAGTCCAAATCCAAACAGCCAAACACAAAAGTCAAGTCAAAACAAACATCATAAAAGTCAAGAGTTCAAATCAAATCTGCATCACATATCTCCCCCTTTTTGTCATCATTAAAAAGGTAGAGATTGAAAGAGAATGGAATTAAGATTGCTTGGGAACACGAACAAGCTGGAAATCTCCCATTGACTGAACAATGCCTTCCAGCTTTTTCAATTCCTCCTTTAGTTGAGCCACATCTTCACCCTTAGCATTTGCTTGAACTTGAAGAGCAAGGGCTTGGATTTGATCATTCAAAGAAACTGAAGAAGCTTGACCTGCAGTCTGCAAATTCTGTACTTCGCATCCCATAGCATATATTTGACCCCGCATCTCTAAGAGAACATCAAGAATTCTGCGAAAATCTGCTGAATTATCAGTCTGAGTACTGGCTTCTGCACGATCAGACGGAGTAAAGGTAGATGATGGTAAATCAGCATAGTCACGCAGATTGGGCGATGAAACATCATGTCCCTCCTCAGGAAATTGAGAGGCATAGATGTCCTCTGGATCTGCTGGAGAGTGGCTTACTCCTTCACTGGTGGCAGGGTATGAGGACATTCCTCTTTTCTCATGATCTCCCCCTGTTTCCATGCCTTCAGGTGGAGAAGAGTGTTCCTCATGCTCTGCTTCCACTTGATCTCCTCTCTCCTCTTCTTCTTCTTCTTCAATTCTTTCCTCCTCTGCATCTCTTTCTTCTACTTCTCTCTCTTCTGTTTCTTTCTGCTTCCAAATTTTCTCTTTCTCCAGTCCTCTGTTCTGTCTCATCTATGTCTTTATCTTGTCTCTCCGTTGATTCTGGAACAGAACGACTCAAGTTCTTCAATGCCATTGCAGAAATGGTGATGTCATCTTCTTCATCTTCTTCATCCTCAATGATGAGAGCTCTTCTTTTCTTGGATGGAGCAACCATGGGCTCCTTCCCTTTTCTTTTTGCAGCCGAAGAGATTTGATGAGACTTGACAGGGGTTTTCTCCTTGAATTTCTCCAACGCCTTGTTGAGTTCCTTCAGACGCATTTTAGAAACCATTTTTAGTCCCACCACCATTTGATCATAAGTTCTAACACAGAGAATCTGGGGAGGCTGAATGTTCAAATGTCTGAATAACTTAGTCACAAGAGCTAGATAAGGAAGTTGACCCTTGTCCTTCACCACTGCTCTGTACATGTGGAACATAATAGTGTGTAGAAGAGAGAACTTTTTCCCAGCATTGATGGCATACATCAGCTTTGCCTCCGAGTTTGAAACGTCGAACTTTGAAGTAGATTTTGGTCTGAGGCAGTTAATCACAATCTTGTGAAGCAGAATATTGAATGCATTCATCCTCAGATAGGAAATCTTTCCCTCTGTCCTTCTATCCTTAACAAACTCCAACGTTGCACGAGCAATAGACACATTGATAAGTTGATATCTCCCTCTTTCAACCCCAATCACATCAGCCAACATATTTATGTCCACCACATAGTCCTGATCTCGGACACTAAAAGAGAATCTATTCGCATCCAAAAAACTGAGATTCGAATAGAAATAAGCAGTGAGTTCAGCATAAGCTTTTGTAGATTCAGAACAAAACTGTTCAAATTGAAGAAGACTGAATTTTTCCCGCAGATTGATGTTCACAGAGTCAAGAAAATCAAAATCCACACTTCTAGGGTTTATCACCCCACGCTTCAGCAACTTAGAGTATAGTTGCTTGTGTTCCTCCGATCGAAACAAGTCTGTCCTTTTACTCTGAATTTTTGCCGCAACACCAATTCTCGGTTTAAACTGACTGTACAACTTGTCATCATCATTCCCATCTGGCTGATTCAGCCCTCCAACACGTGGATCGCTTGGGATATTTGCCAATGCCTCTTCCGCCAACCCAACAGGGGCAATTCCCAATCGTTCCATTGTGCGTAAAAAGAAGGTTTCATTTTTATACCCTTTGTCTTTCAGAAATTCATCAATGTAGTTCAAAGGAGTTCCACCCTTCTTCAAAGCACGATAAAGCTTGTAGGTAAAAGAGGGTTTTAAAGTTCTTACGGGTTCTGCGTCTTCGATTATTTCTTCCTCTTCTCGATGTGCAACAGCCTGAGGTCTAGATGGAGGAGATGGACGCTGCTAAGAATGTTGTGGGCTCTGCTGCTGACTATGAGATTCTTCTTCCTTGGTGAGATCAAAGTGCGTAGGCCCCTCACGCATTTGCTGCGGTCCCCTGTCCGCGATCCTTGAAGACTTCCTTTGAGACGACATCTTTCACAGTCTTTGAAAGATTCCAAGCTTGTTTTCCCAAGAAAGATGACAACTTTTTGAAGATTAAACAATAGAAGAAGACAGAAATGGAAGATCGGTGCTCTTTTAGGGTTTTTGTGAGTAAAACGAAGAGAAACCGACAATATATAAGACAGTCGAAGAGAGACATACAAAACGTCGTAAAAAGGAAGTATAAAGATGCCTTAAAAATAACTGCCTTTTCAAAAAATTAGATAACTGTCATTTAAAAATAACTCCTTTTTTTTTTAAAGGAAACATTGCAATAATCACGGAAATTGAAAATAGCAAAAATCAATTATGGATAGATGATCGTACCTTTTCGAGATTTAATCTGAGAGAAAATAAAATAACTTACAGTCAAAAATCTTGATTGTCTGAGTCTAAGTATCTCTAGACTTTTACTTCTTCAAACCTTAAGATATTGAGTCTGGAACGAATAACTTTAAATTGATTTTTCTCCAAAGGCTTTGTAAATATATCCGCCAGTTGATTCTTTGAGTCAACAAACTGAATCGAAACTTCTCCATTTTGAACATGATCTCTAATGAAGTGATGTCGAATCTCTATATGTTTTGCTCTTAAGTGAAAAATTGAATTCTTGTGAGATTGATTGCGCTGGTGTTGTCACACTTAATCTCAGTGCATGAATCTTCAATTCCAAAGTTTTTTAGCTGTTTTATCCACATAATTTGTGAACAATAACTTCCAAGAGCTACATACTCTGCTTCTGCTGTAAAAAGAGTTACTGTATTTTGCTTCCTTGAAAACCAAGACACTGTCCTGCTTCCAAGTAGTTGACAGGTACCCAAGGTGCTCTTTCTATCAACTCTGCATCCGGCTAGGTCTGCGTCTGAGTATCCAAGAAGAGTAAAGTCTCCCTTTTTAGGATACCAGAGACCAAAGTTTGAAGTTGAGGCAATGTATTTGATAATGCGCTTTGCAGCACTTAGATGAGATTCTTTAGGGTCTGCTTGAAATCTGACACAAATGCAAACACTAAACAAAATGTCAGGTCTAGAAGCAGTAAGATAAAGAAGTGAACCAATGATACTCCTGTATAGCTTCTAGTCAACTTTCTTTCCTCCTTCATCTTTGTCTATCTTCAAGGAACTTGACATTGGTATATCAATCTTTTTGCAATTTTCCAGTCCATACTTTTTGACAAGATCATTAGCATATTTTTCTTGATGAATAAAGGTTCCTTCCTTCAGTTGTTTCACTTGAAGCCCGAGAAAGAAGGTTAGTTCACCCATCATGCTCATTTCAAATTCATCCTTCATAGACTTAGAGAATTTCTTGCACAGACTTTCATTAGAGGATTCAAAAATAATATCATCAACATATATTTGAACAAGCAGAAAACTTTTGCTTTCTCTTTTGATAAACAGTGTAGTGTCTACTTTACCTTTGACAAAACCATTTTGAATTAAAAACTTACTCAGCCTGTCCTACCAAGCTCGAGGTGCTTGCTTTAAACCATATAAAGCCTTTTTCAGTCTGAATACTGAGTCTGGTTTCCTTGGGTCTTCAAAACCATGTGGTTGTTTCACGTAGACTTCCTCATGGATAAATCCATTCAGGAAAGCACTTTTGACGTCCATTTGGAATAACCTGAAATTCTTATAACAAGCAAAAACAAGTAACAATCTAATTGATTCTAACCTCGCTACTAGTGCGTAAGTCTCATCATAGTCTATCCCTTCTTCTTGCATATATCCCTTGGCCACGAGTCTTGCTTTGTTTCTTACGACCTTTCCTTTCTCGTTTATCTTGTTCTTGAAAACCCATTTAGCTCCAATGATAGATTTACCTTTCGGTTTAGGACTCAATTCCCAAACATCATTAATACTGAATTGCCTGAGTTCTTCTTGCATAGCCTCAATCCAGCTTTCATCAGATAAAGCTTCTTCTATACTTTTGGGTTCTATTTCAGAAATAAGAGCCACAGTACTAGACTCTTCACGCCTTTTGGATCTTGTGCGAATTCCTTCATTAATGTCGCCAATAATGAGTCTTTGGGATGACTGGACTTAAGCTTCCAGTTGCTGGTTGATTTGTCAGATTGTTAATCTTTTTCTTCATTTGAATCTTCGACAATCATTTGTTGCTGGTCTTCTGAAGTCTGAGCTACTTCTGGAGATTTAGACTTTGTAGAGTCTGGAGCAGGTTCAGATTGATCAAGTTGAGTCTGAATAGATTCATTTTGCATAGAATCTTGGAATTTGACATTCATTGATTCCTGCACAGATTGAGTCTTCTTGTTGTAGACTCTGTAAGCTTTGTTTGTGGTTGAATATCCAAGGAAGATGCCTTCGTCTGATTTTTCTTCAAACTTGTCAACTCGATCATTTGCATTTTTCAATATAAAACATTTACATCCAAACACATGAAAATATGAAACAATGGGCTTCTTTTCTTTGAATAACTCATAGGGGGTTTTCTCCAGAATAGGCCTTAGAAAAACTCTATTAATGATATAACATGCTGTAGAAATTACTTCAGCCCAAAAACGTGAAGAGATGTTACTTTCAATTAAAAGAGTTCTAGCCATTTCTTGAAGCGACCTATTCTTTCTTTCCACAACTCCGTTTTACTCTGGAGTATATGGAGAGGAGAACACATGCTGAAAACCAGATTCATCACAGAATTTTGTAAAGTCTTGATTTTCAAATTCACCTCAATGGTCTGTCCGTATACTTGAAATAACATACCCTTTCTCATTTTGGACCTTTTTAGCAAACTTTTCAAAGTAAGAAAAGGTTTCGGACTTACTTGCCAAGAAATATACCCAAGTAAATCGTGAGTAGTCATCCACAATTACTAGGCAATATTTCTTACCTCCAATGCTACGAGTTACGGTTGGTCCAAAGAGATCCATATGCGAAGCTACGATACACGATTAGTGGAAACTTGATTTATTGGTTTAAAGGAGTTTCTTACCTGTTTTCCCAATACGCATGGTGTACATAGATCAGTCTTTTGGTATGACAGATTGGGTAGACCACGAACAAGCTTCTTTGCTGAAATCTTGGCTATTTGCTTCATATTGATGTGCCCAAGTTTTCTGTACCATAAGTTTGCTTCGTCTTGAATTGAGATTAGACATTGGGTTTCATCTGGTTTGACATCCAAGAGGTAGATATTTCCATGTCTTCGACTCATGAATGACTGAGAGGAATCTTTGCTTGGTTCCCGAACATATTCCCTCTTGAAAGTTGATTTTGAAACCGGTATCGCACAGCTGACTGATACTAAGCAAATTGTAGTTGAGTCCTTCCACTAAGGAAACATTACTGATCGTGAGGCTTCCAATATTTACAGTTCCAAATCCCACAATTCTTCCTTTGTTGTTTCCTCCAAATGAAACTTTTCCACCATTAACTTGAACGAGCTTTATGAAGCAATTTGAATCTCCTGTCATATACCTTGAGCATCCACTATCCAAATACCATTTTACCTTCTTCTTGATAGTGACCTGCATTTAAAAAAGAGACTCAAGCTTTCTTTGGTACCCATATTTTCTTGGGTCCATTGGTGTTAGTATGATATACAGTCTTTGCCCATACTTTCTTAACAGGTTTCCAAACCATAGGACATTCTTTCTTAAAATGATTTGAGCTATTGCACTTAGAACATCTTAGAGCATTGCGACCTACTGATTTTACAAAAACTTTTTGGAAATGATTTTTGTAAGCATCTCTTGTAGGTCTTTGCTTAATTCTTTCATTTACTTTAGGAAAATCAATTAAAGGAATAGTTTCCGCAGTCATTCCTAAACCAGATTTATTGAAATAAGGTCTTTGTGCTGAAAGAATTTTCTCAAGTTTCTCAGATCCTATAGAAAATCTTTTGGAAATATTTGAGATGTCATTTTTTAAAAATGCATTTTCTTTCGAAAGGTTGTCTTCATTTACTTTTAAAGTAGAGACACTAATGTCTAAACATTTGACATTTTCTTTCAAAACATTTTCCTGTTGTTTTAGTGCAGAATTTTCTTTTTTAAGTTCGGAAATCCTTTTAAGAGAAGTCTTGAGACTAAGACACAATTCATCAATGTATTTAGAAACTTTAGTAGGGATTTTCAAATTACTCACCTCAAATTCACTGTCTGAATCTGAGTCTGTCTCGGAGTTTGAATCTGAATCCAATTGTGCCATTAGATATATATTGGCATAATCATCATCACTTTCTTCACATTCTGTATCACTCCAGGTTTCTGCTTTGAGAGCCTTTAGATATTTCTCAGCTTTTCCTTTCTTTTTCCTCAGAATGGGACAGTTGGGTCTGATGTGTCCCTTTTTCTTACATTCAAAGCAGACTACATCTCTATTGGATTCATCATCCTCAACGAGACTTAGTCTCATTGCTTTTGAAAACTCGTTTCTTTGGATTGAATCTTCTTCCTTTTCTGTTTAGCTTTCTAAATCTTCTTATCATGAGAGCAAGCTCCTCAACATCCATATCGTCTTCAGAATCTGTAATATCAGAATCATCATTAGATTTTAATGCAATGGATTTCTTACCTTTAGGATCTTCGTCTTCATTAATTCGCTCCACTTCATAAGACTGAAGAGTCCCAACCAACTCATTGACAGATAGTGGCATAATTCTTTGTGTCTCCTTTATTGAGGTCTTTATGTGATTTCAATCCTTGGAGAGTCCACGCAGTAGCTTATTTACTTTCATGGGATCTTGATTTTCAAGACCATTCATGATTTTTGTAAAACGACTAAACATGTCAGTAATAGATTCTCCTGATTTCATTTTGAAAGCTTCGTATTGACCGAGGAGAATATTGATTCTGGTTTCTTTCACTCGATCAGTTCCTTCATAAGTGATGTGTAATCTATCCCAAACTTCTTTGGCTGTAACACAAGAAGATATTCTGTTATATTCAGTAGGTGACAAAGCACAATATAAAGAATAAATTGATTTTGCATCAAGAGCTTGTCTCTTGATTATCTCTTCTTGAGTCATTTCACTAGACTCAACAGCTTCTTTTCCTCTCTCTGAGACAGGTGCAGCTTTAGGAATGATTCCTTTGTCTACCACGTCTCATTCCAGAGGATCCTTTGATCTTAGGAATGCCTTCATCTTGTTTTTCCATATGTTGTATTCCTTTCCATCAAAGTAAGGCGGTCTGGTATTGCTTTGCCCTTCTATCAGCCCTGGAGCCAACATACTAGCCATTGATCTTTAATTCTGAAGTAAAACACTTCAAATTAAGTGAGTACATAGGCTCTGATACCAATTGTGATAGCTAGTATAAGCACCTAGAGGGGGTGAATAGGTGTAAAAATAATTTCTCGTGATAAGTGAGCAGTACTAATTGACAATAGAAAAGAAGTTCGTCTTTTGTTAACAAAATGAATTATGATCAAAGTAAAAGAGAGTATGGAAGAGAAAATGAACACAGAAATTATAGTGATTCGGCTTAATCCAAGCCTACGTCCACTCTTCCGCACTGACAACCCACCGGCTGGATTTCACTATGAACAAAATAGTTGTTACAGCAAAGCTCTCCCTTGATTCCACAGTGTAGAGACTCTACCACACTTTCTCAAGGTTTCTCAAAGATATAGACTCTCTTTTGCGTACAAGATTTCGCTCAACAAATGAATTGACTAAGAACAAAGAGCTTCAGACTTTGGAATTCTTCTATCGCGCACACACTCGAACAACTGGAACATCTTCCTTATATACTCATTTAAGCCATCATACCCGTTGGCACTTACCAAAGGAATTCTTCCAATCTACCCATTGGATAGAATCAATTAGGAAGATCATTCGAGCTATTTAAGGAACATGACGATAGCCCATCAATCTTGCTCGCCCATACAATCAGAATCTCGATTTCCATAAGTAGAACCTTCCAAGTATACTTCGCCAATCAACAGATCCTCAATCCCTGAATCAATCTTGATTTGAATAAAGGATTCCGACATGCCATATCCAGCCAAGAGATCTTCTCCAGTCAATAAGGTCAAATCCTTAACGAAACATCCAGTCCTGGATAAGCCTTCTTCGACGAACTAGAAACTGTCAATGAGAATAGACTTTGAGTCTTGAGTCTAGCAGTCCGGAGGTCTTCAGACTTTAAATAGTAGAGTCTGCAAATTTTCAGACTAGACTGATGGAAACGTTTTGTCAGCTTCAAAACACTCAAGGAAGTTTTCTCCAACAAGAGTTAATGATCCATGGCTAGTATGTTGGCTCCAGGTCTAGTTGAAGGGCAAAGCAACACCAGACCGCCCTATTTTGATGGAAATGAATACAGCATATGGAAAAACAAGATTAAGACATTCCTAAGATCAAAAGATTATCTGGAATGGGATGTGGTAGACAAAGGAATCATTCCTAAAGCTGCAACGGTCTCAGAAAGAGGAAAAGAAGCTGTTGAGTCCAGTGAAATGACTCAAGAATAGATAACCAAGAGACAAGCTCTTGATGCAAAAGCAATTTATTCCTTATATTGTGCATTATCTCGTACTAAATATAACAGAATATCTTCTTGTGAAACAGCTAAAGAAGTCTGGGATAGATTGCACATCACCTATGAAGGAACCGATTGAGTGAAAGATACCAGAATCAATATTCTGCTCAGTCAATATGAAGCATTCAAGATAAAACCAGGAGAATCTATCACTGACATGTTTAGTCGTTTTATAGAAATTGTGAATGGTCTTGAGTATCAAGGTCAACCAATCTCTAGACCCATGAAAGTTAACAAGTTACTGCGTGAACTTTCCAAATATTGGAATCACATAAAGACTTTAATAAGGGAGACACAAATAATCATGCCACTCTCTGTTGACGAATTGGTTGGCACTCTTCAGTCTTATGAAGTGGAGCAAATCAATGAAGATGAAGATCCCAAAGGTAAAAAAAAAAAAATCAATTGCATTAAAATCTAATGATGATTCTGATATCACGGATTCTGAAAACGATATAGACGATGAAGAGCTTGCTGTCATGATAAGAAGGTTCAGAAAACTGAATAGAAAAGGAAGAAGATTCAATCCAAAGAAACAAAGTTCTCAAAAGTTACAGAAAAAATCAGCTAGGGATGATGAATCCAACAAGGATGTAATCTGCTTTGAATGCAAGAAAAATGGACACATCAGACCCAACTGTCCCTTACTGAAGAGAAAGAAAGGAAAAGCTGAGAAATATCGAAAAGCTCTTAAAGCATAAACTTGAAGTGATACCGAATGTGAAGAAAGTGATGATGATTATGCCAATATTTGTCATATGGCACAATCAAAATCAGATTCAGACTTTGAGACAGACTTAGACAGTGAAATTGAGGTAAGTAATTTAAAATTTCCTACTAAAGTCTCTAAGTATATATGATGAATTATGTCTTAGTCTCAAAACCTCTCTCAAGAGGATTTCCGAACTGAAAAGAGAAAATTTTGCACTGAAGCAACAGGAGATTGTTTAGAAAGAAAATGTTGAAAATTTAGATAAAAGTGTTATTACTTTGAAAGAAAATGCAGAATGTCTTTTAAAAGAAAATGCATTTTTGAAAAATGATATCTCAAGTATTTTCAAAAGATTTTCTATAGGATCTGAGAAATTAGAAAAGATTCTTTCAGCACAAAGACCTTACTTTAATAAATCAGGTTTGGAATGACTGCTGAAACCATTCCTCTAATTAATTTTCCTAAAGTAAAAGAAAGAATTAAACAAAGACCTACAAAAGATTCTTACCAAAATCATTTCCAAAAAGTTTTTATAAAACCTGTAGGCCGCAGTACTCTCAAATGTTCTAAGTGCAACAGCTCAGAACATTTTGAAAAAGATTGTCTTATGGTTTGGAAACCCGTGAGGAAGGTTTGGGCAAAGACCGTATATCACACTAACTTCATTGGACCCAAGAAAATATGGGTACCAAAGAAAGCTTGAGTTTCTTTTTTAAATGCAGGTCACTATCAAGAAAAATGTTAAATGGTACTTGGATAGTGGATGCTCAAGACATATGACAGGAGACTCAAGTTGCATCATAAAGCTTATGCAAGTTAATGGTGGAAAAGTTTCTTTTGGAGGAAATAGCAAAGACAGAATTGTGGGATACGGAACCGTAAAGATTGGAAGTCTCACAATTAGTAACGTTTCCTTAGTGGAGGGACTCAACTACAACTTGCTGAGTATCAGCTAGCTGTGCGACACAGGTTTCAAAATCAACTTTCAAGAATGAATATGTTCAAGAACTAGTAAAGACTCCTCTCAGACTTTCACGAGGCGAAGACATGGGAATATCTATCTCTTGGATATCAAACCAGAAAAATCTCAATGTCTAATCTCAATTCAAGAGGAAGCGAATCTATGGCACAGAAAACTTGGGCACATCAACATGAAGCAAATAGCCAAGATCTCAGCAAAGAAGCTTGTTCGTGGACTACCCAAACTGACATATCAAAAATCTGATCTATGCACACCATGCGTGTTGGGAAAACAAGTGAGAAATTCGTTTAAACTAATAAATCAAGTGTCCATTAATCGTGTACTGTAGCTCTTGCATATGGATCTCTTTGGACCAACCAGAACTCAGAGCATTGGAGGTAAGAAATATTGCCTAGTAATAGTAGATGATTACTCACGTTTCACTTGGGTATATTTCCTGGCAAGTAAGTCTGAAACATTTTCATATTTTATAAAATTTGCTAAGAAAGTTCAAAATGAGAAAAGGGTATGTTATTTCAAGTATACGGATAGACCATTGAGTTGCTAAATTATGTGATGAATCTAGCTTTCAGCATGTGTTCTCCTCACCATACACTCCAGAGCAGAATGGAGTTGTGAAAAGGAAGAATAGATCACTGTAGGAAATGACTAGAACTCTTTTAATTGAAAGTAACATTTCTTCTTGTTTTTGGGCTGAAGCAGTTTCTACGGCGTACTATATTATTAATAAAGTCTTCTTAAGGCCTATTATGGAGAAAACTCCCCATGAGTTGTTCAAAGGAAATAAGCCAATTGGGTGAAAGCTAGTACGAGCACCTAGAGGGGGTGAATAGGTGCGAAAACAAATTTTCCAGAGTGAAGTGAGTGATTTTACTTTTAAAACAACTCCGTTTAGCAATAGATTATGAAAAGGAAATTAGACTTTAATAATCAAATAGAATTACGATCAAAGTAAAAGAGCTTAGGGAAGAGAATAAGAACACAAGGTTTATAGTGGCTCGGCTTAATCCAAGCCTACGTCCACTCTTCCGCACTAATAGCCTACCGGCTGGATTTCACTATGAATCAAAAGAGTTGTTACAATATAGCTCTTCCTTGATTCCACAGTATAGAGACTCTACTACATTTCCTCAAGGTCTCACAAAGGTATAAACTCTCTTTTGAGTATAAGATTTCGCTCAACAATTGAATTGACTAAGAACAAGGAGTTTCAAACTTTGGAATTCTTCTATCGCGCACACACTCGAATAACTGGAACATCTTCCTTATATACTCCTTCATGCCATCACACCCGTTGGCACTTACCAAAGGAGTTCTTCCAATCTACTCGTTGGACAGAATCAATTAGGGAGATTTCGAGTTATTTAAGGAATATGATGATAGCCCACCAATCCTACTCGCCCATACAATCAGGATCTAGGTTTCCATAAGTAGAACCTTCCAAGTATACTTTGCCAATCAACAGATCCAAAATCCCTGAATCAATCTCAATTTGAATAATGGATTCTAACATGCTATATCCAGCCAAGAGGTCTTCTTCAGTCGATAGAATCAAATCCTTAACGAAATACTCAGTTTTGGATAAGCCTTTTTCGACGGTCTAGAAACTGTCAATGAGGATAGACTTTGAGTCTTAAGTCTGGCAGTCCGGTGGTCTTCAGACTTTGATGAAAGAGTTGGCAAGTCTTCAGACTAGACTGATGGAAATGTTTTGTCAACTTCAAAACACTCAAGAAAGTTTTCTCCAACAAATCATTTCATATTTTCATGTGTTTGGATGCAAATGTTTTATATTGAAAAATGCAAATAATCGAGTTGGTAAGTTTGAAGAAAAATCAGACGAAGGCATCTTCCTTGGATATTCAACAACCAGCAAAGCTTACAGAGTATATAACAAAAAGACTCAATCTGTGGAGGAATCGATGAATGTCAAATTTCAAGACTTTATACAAAATCAATCGATTCAGACCCAACCAGAAGAATCTAAACCTGCTCCAGACTCTACAAGGTCTAAACCTCAAGAAGCAGCTCAGACTTCAGAGGACCAGCAACAAATAATCATTGAAGAATCAAATGAAGAAAAAGATCAACAGTCTGACAAGCCAACTAGCAACTGGAAGCACAAGTCTAGGCATCCCAAAGAACTCATTATTGGTAACATTAATGAAGGAATTCGTATAAGATCCAAAAGGCATGAAGAGTCTAATGATGTGACTCTTATCTCTGAAATAGAACCCAAGAGCATAGAAGAAGCTTTAACTAATGAAAGCTGGATTGAAGCTATGCAAGAAAAACTCAGGCAATTCAGTATCAATGATGTATGGGAATTGACTCCTAAACCAAAAGGTAAATCTACCATTGGAGCTAAATGGGTTTTCAAGAACAAGATGAACGAGAAAAGAAAAGTCATAAGGAACAAAGCAAGACTCGTGGCCAAAGGATATACGCAAGAAAAAGGGATAAACTATGATGAGACTTACGCACCAGTAGCAAGGTTAGAAGCAATTAGATTATTACTTGCTTTTGCTTGTTATAAGAATTTTAGGTTATTCCAAATGAACGTCAAAAGCGCTTTCCTAAATGGATTTATCCAAGAGGAAGTCTATGTGGAACAACCTCCCGGTTTTGAAGACTCAAGGAAACCAAACTATGTATTCAAACTAAAAAAGGCGTTATATGGTTTAAAGCAAGCACATCGAGCTTGGTACAACAGGTTAAGTAAGTTTTTAATTCAAAATGGTTTTGTTAAAGGTAAAGTAGACACTACCCTATTTATCAAAAGAGAAAGCAAAAACTTCTTACTTGTTCAAATTTATGTTGATAATATTATTTTTGGATCTCCTAATGAAAATCTGTTCAAGAAATTCTCTAAATCTATGCAAGATGAACTTGAAATGAGCATGATGGGTGAACTAACCTTCTTTCTCGGGATTCAAGTGAAACAACTGAAGGAGGGAACTTTCATTCACCAAGAAAAATATGCTAAAGAACTTGTCAAGAAATTTGGACTGGAGAATTGTAAAAAGACTGATATACCAATGTCAAGTTCCTTGAAGCTGGACAAAGATGAAGGAGGAAAGAAAATGGACCAGAAGTTATACAAGAGTATCATTGGTTCACTTCTTTATCTTACTGCTTCCAGACCTGACATTCTGTTTAGTGTTTGTATTTGTGCCAGATTTCAATCAGACCCTAAAGAATCTCATTTGAGTGCTACTAAACATATCATCAAATGCGTTGCATCAACCTCTAATTTAGGTCTATGGTATCCTAAAGAATGAGACTTTACTCTCCTTGGATATTCAGACGCAGACCTAGCAGGATGCAGAGTTGATAGAAAGAGCACCTCGGGCACCTGTCAATTGTTTGGTAACAGGACAGTATCTTGGTTTTCGAAGAAGCAAAGCACCGTAGCTTTTTCTACGGCAGAAGCAGAGTATGTGGCTCTTGGAAGTTGTTGTTCACAAATTCTGTGGATAAAACAACAGTTAAGAGACTTTGGAATTAAAGATTCATGCACTAAGATCAAATATGACAACACCAGCGCAATCAATCTCACTAAGAATCCAATTCTTCATTCAAGAGCAAAGCATATAGAGATTCGACATCATTTCATTAGAGATCATGTGCAAAATGGAGAAGTCTCGATTCAGTTCATTGACTCAAAGAATCAACCGGCGGACATTTTTACAAAGCCTTTGGAGAAAAGTCAATACGAGTTTATTCGTTCCAGACTCAATATCTTAAAGTCTGAAAAAGTTCAGACTCAAGGCTAAAAAGTCTTAAGATACTCAGACTCAGAAGATCAAGAATCACGACTGTAAGTTATTTCTGTTTTAGAAATTTATCTCTCGGATAAAATCTCGAAAAGGTACGATCATCTATTAATCTATAATTGATTGATGTTATCTTCCCCAGTTATCGTGATTATCGCAATCATTCCTTTTCAAAAGAAAAGTTATCTTTTGAAATGACGGTTATCTATTTTTTAAAAAGGCAGTTATTTTTTAAAAGGCATTTTTCTATTTTTCTTTTTACGTCGTTCCGTATGCCTCGTTTCGACTGCTTTATATACCATTGGTTTTTCTCCGTTTTACTCACAAAACCCTAAGAAAGCACAGATCTTCAACTTCTCTTTTCTTCTCTTGTTTAATCCTCGAAAATTTTTCACCTTTCTTGCGAAACAAGCTTGGAATCTCTCAAAGACTGTGAAGAATGTCGTTCCAAAGAAAGTCTTCAAGGATCGCGAACAGGGGACCAAAACAAATGCGTGAGGGTCCTACGCATTTTGACCTCACCGAGGAAGAAGAATCTCCTAGACAGCAGCAGAGCCCACAACATTCTCAGCAACATCCATCTCCTCCATCTAGACCTTAGGATATTGATCATCGAGCAAAGGAAGAAATCATTGAAGATGCAGAACCCGTAAGAACTCAAAAGCCCGCTTTTATTTTTACGCTTTACTCTGCCTTGAAGAATGGTGGTACTCCCTTGAAATATATTGATGAATTCTTGAAAGAGAAATGGTATCGAAATGAAACCCACTTTTTACGCACAATGGAACGATTGGGAATTGCTCCTGTAGGGTCAACAAAAGAAGCATTTGCAAATATCCCAAGTGATCCATGTGTTGGAGGGCTTAGATTATCATTTAGTGTTCGAGATCGGGACTATGTAATTGACATGGCACATTGACTGATGTGATCGAGGTTGAAAGAGGGAAATTACAATCAATTAATGTGTCTATTGGCCGTGCGACGGTAGAGCTTGTTCGGGATGGAATGACGAAAGGACGAATTTCATATTTGAGGATGAATGCCTCAAATATTTTGCTTCACAAGATAGTGATCAACTGCCTCAGACCCAAATCGACTTCGAAGACTGATGTTTCAAACTCGGAGGCAAAGCTGATGTATGCCATTAACGCTGGCAAAAAGTTCTCTCTTCCACACACTATCATGTTCCATATGTACGGAACGCTGGTGAAAGACAAGGGCCAACTTCCTTACTCAACACTTGTCACTAAGTTATTCGGACATTTGAATATTTAGCCTCCTAGGATTCTATGTATTCGAACCTGCGATCAAATGGTCGTGAGACTGAAAATGGTTTCCAAAATGCGTCTGAAGAAACTTAACAAGGCTTTTGAGTGATTCAAGGAGAAAACCCCTGTCAAGACTCACCCAGTCTCTTCGGCTACAAAACGGAAAGGGAAGGAGCCCATGATTGCTCCATCTAGAAAAAGAAGAGCACTCATCTTGGAGGATGAAGAAGATGAGGAAGGTATTACCATTTCCACACTTAAAAGCTTACATCGTTCTGTTCCAGAGACAGAGGAGAGACAGGATCAAGACAGAGAAGAGTCAGAGCAAAGAAGTGGAGAAAGAAAATCGTTGAGAAAAGAAGCAGAGAAAGAAAGGACTGCAGAAGAAGAAGAAGGCAGAGGTGAACAAGAGGAAACAGAGCATGAAGAATACTTCTCACCGCCTAAAGGCAATGAAACAAGGGGAGTTACTGAGAAAAGAGGTACATCTTCAATTGCTTTTAATAGTGAAGATGTTGGTCATTCATTTGCAGATCCAGAAGACATCTATGCCTCTCAATTCCCTGAGGAAGGTCATGAGGTTTCATCGTCAAGTCTAGGTGCTCATACAGAAATGCCATCATCTACCAATACACCTCAGACTGATCATACAAAGGCCAGTACTCAGACTGATAATTCAGCAGACTTTCGAAGACTGCTTGATGTTCTTTTGGAGATACGAGGCCAAATTTATGCCCTGGGATGCGAAGTTCAGAACTTGCAGAATGTAGGTCAAGCCTCTTCAGTTTCCTTGCATGATCAAATTCATGCCCTTGCTCTTCAAGTTCAAGCAAATGCCAAGGGTGAAGAAGTGGCTCAACTGAAGGAGGATTTGAAAAAAATGGAAGGGATTGTCCAGTTAATGGGAGATTTCCAGCTTGTTCGCATTCCAAAGCAATCCTAATTCCATTCTCTTTTCGTCTCTACCTTTTTAATGTTGACAAAAAGGGGGAGAAATGTTACAGATTTAAGATTTAACTCTTGACTTTTTTATTGACTTTGACTTTACTTTTGTTTGGTTTGGTTGTGGTTGTGACTGGTATGTGGTTGTGACTGGATTTGGATTTGGATTGTTTGATCGTTTAAATGTTTGCAGTATCTTAAGCACTGTGGATATTTCATGGCAGAGATAGTTGTTTATTTACAGGACTAACTTATTTCCTGTGGATGCAGATTTAATGCTATCTTTACTAAACCATTTATTTTCTGGAAGATATCCATGTTTGCTTGAGTATTGTTTTGCAGGTCAAAGATATCCAAATCTGCAGAAAAATTTTGTCACCATCAAAAAGGGGGAGATTGTTGGAAAAAACTTCCTTGCGTGTTTTGAAACTGACAAAACGTTTCCATCAGTCTAGTTTGAAGACTTGCAAACTCTTTTGTCAAAGTCTTAAGATCGCTGGACCATCAGACTCAAGATTCAAAGTCTATCCTCATTGATAGTTTCTAGACCGTCAAAGAAGACTTATCCAGAATTAAGTATTTCTTTAAGGATTTGATTCTATCGACTAAAGAAGATCTCTCGGCTGGATATAGCATCTCGAAATCCATTATTCATCTTGAGATTGATTCAGGCATTTTGGATCCGTTGATTGGCGAAGTATACTTGGAATGTTCTACTTATGGAAACTTAGATCCTGATTGTATGGGCGAGCAAGATTGGTGGGCTATCGTCATATTCCTTAAATAACTCGAAATCTCCCTAATTGATTCTGTCCAACGGGTAAATTGGAAGAGCTCCTTTGGTAAGTGCCAACGGTTATGATGGCATGGAGGAGTATATAAGAAAGACGTTCTAATTATTCGAGTGTGTGCGCGATAGAGAAATTCCAAAGTCTGAAGCTCCTTGTTCTTTGTCAATTCAATTGTTGAGCGTGAACTTGTACTCAAAAGAGAGTTTATACTTCTGTGAGACCTTGAGGAAGTGTAGCAGAGTCTCTACATTGTGGAATCAAGGAAGAGCTATACTGTAACAACTCTTTTGATTCTTAGTGAAATCCAGCCGGTGGGCTGTTAGTGCGGAAGAGTGGATGTAGGCTTGAATTAAGCCGAACCATTATAAACCTTGTGTTTTTATTCTCTTCCTTAAACTCTTTTACTTTGATCGTAACTCTATCTGATTTTTAGAGTCTAATTTCCTTTTCATAGTCTATTATTAAACAAAGTTGGTTTAAAAGCAAAATTTTATACTTTACTCTACAAAATTTGTTTTCGCACCTATTCACCCCCTCTAGGTGCTCGTATTAGCTTTCACAAAGATAACATGTCAATCAAGATATGCACATCAAATACAGCTATATGCATAATTTCGAGAAATACTAAAAACCATCAGAATTATCCTATATATATATAACAAAACCGTTAATGCTAATTTTGTTAAGAACCAATTGAAACTATGATAGGTGAGTTTTTGCAATTAACGGTGCTCATTAGCATGTAGTTTTTGCAATTAATGTTGCTCATTAGCATGTATTAATTGAGTTTTGCAATGCCGTATAGGTGATACAAATCACGGTCAATTTGGACTTTTGGTTGTCGATATTGTTGGAAAAAACTTCCTTGAGTGTTTTGAAGTTGACAAAACATTTCCATCAGTCTAGTCTGAAAACTTGCAGACTCTACTATCAAAGTCTGAAGACCTCCGGACTGCCAAACTCAAGACTCAAAGTCTATCCACATTGACAGTTTCTAGACCGTCGAAGAAGGCTTATCCGAAACGAAGTATTTCGTTAAGGATTTGATTATGTCGACTAAAGAAGATCTCTTGGCTGGATATAGCATGTCAGAATCCTTTATTCAAATCAAGATTGATTCAAGGATTTTGGATCCGTTGATTGGCGAAGTATACTTGAAAGGTTCTACTTATGGAAACCTAGATCCTGATTGTATGGGCGAGCAGGATTGATGGGCTATCGTCATGTTCCTTAAATAGCTCGAAGGTCTTCCTAATTGATTATGTCCAATGGGTAGATTGGAAGAATTCCTTTGGTAAGTGCCAACAGGTGTGATGGCATGAAGGAGTATATAAGGAAGACGTTCCAGTTGTTCGAGTGTGTGCGCGATAGAAGAATTCCAAAGTCTGAAACTCCTTGTTCTTAGTCAATTAAACTGTTGAGCGAAATCTTGTACGCAAAAGAGAGTCTACATTTTTTAGAGACCTTGAGGTAGTGTAGCTGAGTCTCTACACTGTGGAATCAAGGAAGAGCTTTACCGTAACAACTCTTTTGTTTCATAGTGAAATCCAGCCGGTGGGCTGTCAGTACGGAAGAGTGGACGTAGGCTTGGATTAAGCCGAACCACTATAAACTTTGTGTTCTTATTCTCTTCCCTACGCTCTTTTACTTTGATCGTAACACGTTTTATTTACAAGAGACAAATTTCCTTTTCATAATCTATTGTTGATTAAGTGCTGCACAATTATCTCTGAAATTTGTTTCTACACCTATTCACTCCCTCTAGGTGCTCGTACTAGCTTTCACAATTGGTATCAGGGCTTGTGTACTCACTTAAGTTGAAGTGTTTTACTTCAGAGTTAAAAATCTATGGCTAGTATGTTGGCTCCTGGACTGGTTGAAGGGCAAAGCAATACCAGACCGCCTTATTTTGATGGAAATGAATACAATATTTGGAAAAACAAGATGAAGGCATTCTTAAGATCAAAGGATCCTCTGGAATGGGATGTGGTAGACAAAGGAATCATTCCTAAAGCTGCACCTGTCTCAGAAAGAGGAAAAGAAACCGTTGAGTCTAGTGAAATGACTCAAGAAGAGATAACTAAGAGATAAGCTCTTGATGCAAAAGCAAATTATTCTTTATATTGTGCATTATCACCTACTGAATATAACAGAATATCTTCTTGTGATACAGCTAAAGAAGTCTGGGATAGATTACACATCACCTATGAAGGAACTGATCGAGTGAAAGAAACCAGAATCAACATTCTGCTCAGTCAATACGAAGCATTCAAAATAAAATCAGGAGAATCTATCACTGACATGTTTAGTCGTTTTACAAAAATCGTGAATAGTCTTGAAAATCAAGGTCAACCAATTTCTGATCTCATGAAAGTAAACAAGCTATTGCGTGGACTCTCCAAGGATTGGAATCACATAAAGACCTCAATAAGGGAGACACAAAGAATTATGCCACTCTCTGTTGATGAATTGATTGGGACTCTTCAGTCTTATGAAGTGGAGCGAATCAATGAAGATGAAGATCTTAAAGGTAAGAAATCCATTGCATTAAAATGTAATGATGATTCTGATATCACAGATTTTGAAGACAATATGGATGATGAAGAGCTTGCTCTCATGATAAGAAGATTCAGAAAGCTAAACAGAAATGGAAGAAGATTCAATCCAAAGAAACAAAGTTTTCAAAATCAATAGTCTAAGTCAGTTGAGGATGATGAATCCAATAAAGATGTAGTCTGCTTTGAATGTAAGAAAAAGGGACACATCAGACCCAACTGTCCCCTTTTGAGGAAAAAGAGAGAAAAAGCTGAGAAATATCGAAAGGCACTTAAAGCAGAAACTTGGAGTGATACAGAATGTGAAGAAAGCGATGATGATTATGCCAATATTTGTCTCATGGCACAATCGGACTCGATTCAAACTCCGAGACAGGACTTCATTCTGACAGTGAATTCGAGGTAAGTAATTTGAATATCCCTACTAGAGTCTCTAGATACATTGATGAATTGTGTCTTAGTCTCAAAACTTCTCTCAAAAGGATTTCTGAACTTAAAAGAGAAAATTCTGTACTAAAACAACAGGAAAATGTTTTGAAAGAAAAGGTCAAAAGCTTAGACAAAAATGTTACTACTTTGAATGAAAATGCAGATAATCTTTCAAAAGAAAATGCATTATTGAAAAATGATACTAAAAGATTTTCTATAGGATCTGAGAAACTGGAAAAAATTCTTTCAGCTTAAAGACCTTACTTCAACAAATCAAGTTTAGGAATGACTGCTGAAACTATTCTCCTAATTGATTTTCCTAAAGTAAAGGAAAGAATTAAGCAAAGACCTACCAGAGATGCTTACAAAAGCCATTTCCAAAAAAAATTTGTAAAACCAGTAGGTCGCAGTACTCTTAAATGTTCTAAGTGCAATAGCTTAGATCATTTTGAGAAAGCATGTCCTATGGTTTGGAAACCTGTTAAGAAGGTATGGGCAAAGACCGTATATTGCACTAACATCAAAGGACCCAAGAAAATATGGGTACCGAAGAAAGCTTGAGTCTCTTTTCTAAATGCAGGTCACTATCAAGAAAAAGGTTAAGTGATACCTGGATAGTGAATGCTCAAGGCATATGACAGGAGATCTAAATTGCTTCATAAAGCTTATTCAAGTTAATGGTGGAAAAGTTTCTTTTGGAGGAAACAGCAAATGAAGAATTGTAAGATACGAAACTGTAAAGATTGGAAGCCTCATGATCAATAATGTTTCCTTAGTTGAAGGACTCAACTACAATTTGCTAAGTATCAGTCAGCTGTGCAACACTGGTTTCAAAATCAACTTTCAAGAAGGAATATGTTCAGGAACCAGTAAAAACTCTTCTCAGTCTTTCACGGGTCGAAGACATGCGAATATCTATCTCTTGGATATCAAACCAGATGAAACCAAATGTTTAATCTCAATTCAAGAAGAAGCAAACCTATGGCACAGAAAACTTGGGCACATCAACATGAAGCAAATAGCCAAAATCTTAGCAAAGAAGCTTGTTCGTGGACTACCCAATCTATCATACCAAAAACCTTATCTATGTACACCATGCGTATTGGGAAAACAGGTAAGAAACTCGTTCAAAACAATAAATCAAGTTTCCATTAATCGTGTACTGCAGCTCTTGCATATGGATCTCTTTGGACCAACCAGAACTTAAAGCGTTGGAGGTAAGAAATACTGTTTAGTGATTGTGGATGATTTTTTACGATTCACTTGGGTATACGTTCTAGCAAGTAAGGCTGAAACCGTTTCTTATTTTACAAAGTTTGCTAAAAATGTCCAAAATGAGAAAGGGTATGTTATTTCAAGTATACGGACAGACCATGGAGGTGAATTTGAAAATCAAGACTTTACAAAATTCTGTGATGAATCTGGTTTTCAACATATGTTCTCTTCACCATATACTCTAGAGCAAAATGGAGTCGTGGAAAGAAAGAATAGGTCGCTTCAAGAAATGGCTAGAACTCTTTTAATTGAAAGTAACATCTCTTCTCGCTTTTGGGCTGAAGCAGTTTCTACAGCATGTTATATTATTAATAGAGTCTTTCTAAGGCCTACTCTGGAGAAAACTCCCTATGAGTTATTCAAGGGGAAAAAGCCTATTGTTTCATATTTTCATGTGTTTGGATGTAAATGTTTTATGTTAAGTTTGAAGAAAAGTCAGATGAAGGTATTTTCTTTGGATACTCTATCACAAGCAAAGCTTACAGAGTTTACAACAAGAAGACTCAATCTGTAGAGGAATCGATGAATGTCAAATTCCAAGACTTTATGCAAAACCAATCGATTCATACTCACCTTGAAGAATCTGAACCTGCTCCAGACTCTACAAAGTCTAAATCTCCGAAAGCAGTTCAACCTTCAGCAGATGAGCAACAAATGATCAACGAAGATTCAAATGAAGAAAAAGATCAACAGTCTGACAAATCAACCAGCAACTGGAAGCATAAGTCCAGTCATCACAAAGATCTCATTATTGGCGATATTAATGAAGGAATTTGCACAAGATCCAAAAGGCGCGAAGAGTCTAGTGATGTGAGTCTTATTTCTGAAATAAGACCCAAGAGCATAGAAGAAGCTTTAACTGATGAAAGTTGGATTGAAGCTATGCAAGAAGAACTCAGGCAATTCAACATCAATGATGTCTGGGAATTGACTTCTAAATCGAAAGGCAAATCCATCATTGGAGCTAAATGGGTTTTCAGGAACAAGATGAACGAGAAAGGAAAAGTTGTAAGGAACAAAGCAAGACTCGTGGCCAAGGGATATACGCAAGAAGAAGGGATAGACTATGATGAGACTTACGCACCAGTAGCAAGGTTAGAAGCAACTAGATTGTTACTTGCTTTTGCTTGTTATAAGAATTTCAGGTTATTCCAAATGGACGTCAAAAGTGCTTTCCTAAATGGATTTATCCAAGAGGAAGTTTATGTGGAACAACCACCCGGTTTTGAAGACCCAAGGAAACTAGACTTTGTATTCAGACTGAAAAAGGCTTTATATGGTTTAAAGCAAGTACCTCGAGCTTGGTACGACAGACTAAGTAAGTTTTTAATTCAAAATGGTTTTGTCAAAGGTAAAGTAGATACTACATTGTTTATTAAAAGAGAAAGCAAAAGTTTTCTACTTGTTCAAATTTATGTTGCTGATATTATTTTTGGATCTTCTAATGAAAGTCTGTGCAAGAAATTCTCTAAGTCTATGCAGGACGAGTTTGAAATGAGCATGATGGGTGAACTAACCTTCTTTCTCGGGCTTCAAGTGAAACAACTAAAGGAGGGAATCTTTATTCATCAAGAAAAATATGCTAAAGAACTTGTCAAAAAATTTGGACTAGAAAATTGCAAAAAGATTGATATACCAATGTCAAGTTCTTTGAAGCTGGACAAGGATGAAAAAGGAAAAAGGGTTGACCAGAAGCTGTACAGGAGTATCATTGGTTCACTTCTTTATCTAACTGCTTCTAGACCTGACACTTTATTTAGTGTTTGTATTTGTGCCAGATTTCAATCAGGCCCTAAAGAATCTCATTTAAGTGCTGCAAAGCGTGTTATCAAATACATTACCTCAACTTCAAATTTGGGTCTCTGGTATCCTAAAGAATGAGATTTTACTCTTCTTGGATACTCAGACCCAGACCTAGCCGGATGCAGAGTTGATAGAAAGAGCACCTCGGGCACCTGTCAACTACTTGGAAGCAGGACAGTATCTTGGTTTTCAAGGAAGCAAAGTACAGTAGCTCTTTCTACGGCAAAAGCTGAGTATGTAGCTCTTGGAAGTTGTTGTTCACAAATTCTATGGATAAAACAACAACTGAAAGACTTTGGAATTGAAGACTCATGCACCGAGAATCCGATTCTTCACTCAAGAGCAAAACATATAGAGATTCGACATCATTTCATTAGAGATCATGTTCAAAATGGAGAAGTTTCGATTCGTTTATTGATTCAAAGAATCAACTCGGCGGATATATTTACAAAGCCTTTGGAGAAAAATCAATTTGAAGTTATTCGTTCCAAACTCAATATTTTAAAGTCTGAAGAAGTTTAGACTGAAGACTGAAAGTCTAAAGGCACTCAGACTCAGACAATCAAAATATACGACAGTAAGTTCTTTCTATTTTAGAAACTTATCTCTCGGATCAAAACTTGAAAAGGTACGATTATCCATCCGAAATTGATTGGTGTTATTTTTGTGATTGTTGCAATCCTTCCTTTTCGAAAAAAAAGTTATTCGTGAAATAACAGTTATCTAATTTTTGAAAAAGGCAGTTATTTTTTAAAAATGCATTTTTATATTTCCTTTTTACAGCGTTTCGTATGCCTCGCTTCGATTGCCTTATATACTGTTGGTTCCTCTTCGTTTTACTCACAAAAACCCTAAGAGAGCACAAATCGTCCACTTCTGTCTTCTTCTCTTGTTTAATCCTCGAAAAGTTTTCATCTTTTTTGGAAATCAAGCTTGGAATCTCTCAAAGACTGTGAAAAATGTCGTCTCAAAGAAAGTCTTCGAGGATCGCGAACAGGGGCCTACGCACTTTGATCTCACAGAGGAAGAATAATATTCTAGACAGCAGCAAAGCCCACAACATTCTCAGTAGCGTCCATCTCCTCCTTCTAGCCCTCAGAATGTTGCACATCAAGAAGAGGAAGAAATCATCGAAGATGCAGAACCCGTAAGTACTCATAAGCCCTCTTTTATCTACAAGTTTTACCGTGCTTTGAAGAGGAGTGGTACTCCGTTGAACTACATAGATGGATTTTTTAAGGACAAAGGGTATAAAAATGAAACTTTCTTCTTACGCACAATGGAACGACTGAGAATTGCCCATGCGGGGTCTGCAGAAGAAGCTATGGCGAATATCCCAAGCGATCCACGTGTTGGAGGACTGAGTCAACCAGATGGGAATGACAATGATAGGATGTACAGTCAGTTTAAACCTAGAATGGGTGTTGCGGTGAGAATCCGTAACAAAAGGACAGACTTGTTTCGTTCGGAGGAGCACAAGAAACTGTACTCCAAGATGCTAAAGCGTGGGGTGATAAACCCTAGAAGTGTGGATTTTGATTTCCTTGACTCTACGAATGTCAATCTGCGGGAAAAATTTAGTCTTCTTCAACTCGAACAGTTTTGTTCTGAACCGATAGAAGCTCATGCTGAACTTACTGCTTATTTCTATTCGAATATTAGCTTTTTGGATGCGAATAAATTCTCTTTCAATGTTCGAGATCAGGACTATGTAGTTGACATGAATACATTGGCTAATGTGATTGGGGTTGAAAGAGGGAGATATCAACCTATCAGTGTGTCTGTTGCTCGTGCAACGATTAAGCTTGTTCAGGATAGAGAAGCGGAAGGAAAGATTTTCTATTTGAGGATGAATGCATCCAACATTTTGCTTCACAAGATAGTGATTAACTGCCTCAGACCAAAATCTACTTCAAAGACCGACGTTTCAAACTCGGAGGTAAAGCTGATGTATGCCATCAATGCTGGGAAAAAGTTCTCTCTTCCACACACTATAATGTTTCACATGTACAGAACAATAGTGAAGGACAAGGGTCAACTTCCGTACGCAGCTCTTGTGACCAAATTATTCAGACATTTGAATGTTCAGCCTCCCCGAATTCTTTGTGTTCGAACATGCGATCAAATGGTGGTGGGACTGAAAATGGTCTCTAAAATGCGTCTGAAAGAACTCAACAAGGCGTTGGAGCAGTTCAAGGAGAAAACCCCTGTCAAGACTCATTCAGTCTCTTCGGCGGCAAAGCGAAAAGAGAAGGAGCCCATGATTGCTTCATCCAAGAAAAAGAAGAGCTCTCATCATTGAGGATGAAGAGGATGAGGATGATGTCACCATTTCTGCGATGGCATTGAGAAACTTGCGTCGTTCTGTTCCAGAAACAACGGTGAGACAGGAAAAAGACAAGGATGAGATAGAACAGAGAACTGAAGAGAGAGAAGATTTGGAGAAAGAAGCAGAGGAGAGAGAAGCAGAGGAAGAAAAGATTGAGGAAGAAGAAGAAGAGGAGAGAGGAGATCAAGCAGAAGCAGAGCATGAGAAACACTTTTCTCCACCTGAAGGCATGGAAGCAAGGGGAAATCCTGAGAAAAGAGAAACGTCATCATTCTCTGCCATCAGTGAAGGAGTAAGTCGTTCTCCAGCAGATCCAGAGGACATCTTTGCCTCTCAATTTCCCGAGGAGGGACATGAGGTTTCATCGCCCAATCTGCGTGATCGTGATGAACTGTCATCATCTGCCAATACTCCGTCTGATCATGCAGAAGCCAGTACTCAGACATTCGGCAAACTTCCGCAGAATACTTGATGTTCTTTTGGAGATGCAAGGTCAAATTTATGCTTTGGGATACGAAATTCAGAACTTGCAGAACATAGGACAAGTCTCTTCAGTGTCTTTGCATGATCAGATCAATACCATTACTCTTCAAGTTCAAGCAAATGCTAAAGGTAAAGATGTAGCGCAACTGAAGGAGGATCTGAAAAAGCTGGAAGGGATTGTCCAATCAATGGGAGATTTCCAACTTGTTCGTGTTCCCAAGCAATCTTAAAGCCATTCTCTTTTCATCTCTAACTTTTTAATGATGACAAAAAGGAGGAGAGATGTGCAGATTTGTTTTTGAACTTTGAACTCTTAACTTTTTGAACTTTTGTGACAATTATGTTTGATTGACTTGACTCTTGTTTGGCCGTTTGGATTTGGACTGGATTTGGACTTGACTGCTTAAACAATTGTTTATCTTAAGCACTATTGATATCTCATGGCTTTGCTCATTTACAGAACTAACATATTTTCTGTGGATGCAAATTCTAATGTTATCATTATTAAGCTATTTATCTTTTGTGAGATATCCTTGTTTGCTTGAGTAATGTTTTGTAGGTCAAAGTTATCCAAATCTGCAGGAAAGTTTTGTCATTATCAAAAATGGGAAGATTGTTGGAGAAAACTTCCTTGAGTGTTTTGAAATTGACAAAACGTTTCCATCAGTCTAGTCTAAAGACTTGCAGACTCTATTATCAAAGTCTAAAGACCTCCGGACGGCCAGACTTAAGACTCAAAGTCTATCCACATTGACAGTTTCTAGACTGTCGAAGAAGGCTTATCCGAAACGAAGTATTTCGTTAAGGATTTGATTTTGTCGACTAAAGATCTCTTGGTTGGATATAGCATGTCAGAATCCTTTATTCAAATCAAGATTGATTCAAGGATTTTGGATCCGTTGATTGGCGAAGTATACTTGGAATGTTCTACTTATGGAAACCTAGATCCTAATTGTATGGGCGAGCAGGATTGATGGGCTATCGTCATGTTCCTTAAATAGCTCGAAGGTCTTCCTAATTGATTCTGTCCAATGAATAGATTGGAAGAATTCCTTTGGTAAGTGCCAACGGGTGTGATGGCATAAAGGAGTATATAAGGAAGACGTTCCAGTTGTTCGAGTGTGTGCGCGATAGAAGAATTCCAAAGTCTGAAACTCCTTGTTCTTAGTCAATTAAATTGTTAAGCGAAATCTTGTACGCAAAAGAGAGTCTACATATTTGAGAAACCTTGAGGTAGTGTAGCTAAGTCTCTATACTGTGGAATCAAGGAAGAGCTTTACTGTAACAACTCTTTTGTTTCATAGTGAAATCCAGCCGGTGGGCTGCTAGTGCGGAAGAGTAGACGTAGGCTTGGATTAAGCCGAACCACTATAAACTCTGTGTTCTTATTCTCTTCCCTACGCTCTTTTACTTTGATCGTAACACGTTTTATTTACAAGAGACAAATTTCCTTTTCATAATCTATTGTTGATTAAGTGATGCACAATTATCTCTGAAATTTGTTTCTACACCTATTCACCTCCTCTAGGTGCTCATACTAGCTTTCACAGATATTAATACTATGCATTTTTTGTAGTGCTTAAGTCCATGCATTTAGATCACTGACAATTTCTTTCGACACCTAAAATGTCAAAACTTGATATAGAGGGACACTTAAATGCCAAAAATTAAGAAAGTGATGCTTAAGTCCAAAATCAGAGCAAAATGGATCGGTTAAGTACCAATGGTAAGAAAATCTGGTCAAAATGTTGACGTGGCGATTTTCCAACAAGGCAAGTGCAAAATGACGTCATTTTACTTATTGACATGGCTAGACAAGTGCAAAAATAACATTGATTTGCTACTGACGTGAATAAATAATTAACATAAATTTAATTTAATTTAATACCAAAATATAAAAAGAAGAAGAAGAAAGATGATGCAGGCGGTTGAGGGCTCAGCCCTCGCCGCCGCAACGTCCCCACCATCACTGGGAAGGTCAATGACGGTTGAGGGAGGGTCGGCGGCGAGGGCTAAGCCCTCAACCGCCTGTAACTATTCATCTTCTTCCTTCCTCTTTTTTTTTTAAAGATAATTAATTTTTAAAATTCAAATTCAAATTCACACCAAAACGACATTGTTTTTGCCTTTTTTACTAAGTCAACTCTCCGAACAAGCCACGTAGGCAAGTAAAATTAATAAATAAAAAAAAAGGGTGCCACATAAAATTTCCGACGGGATTCGCCGAAGGTGATACTCAAGTGTCTCATTTAAAAAAAAAAATAGTACTTAAATGTCACTTTCCTAACTTTTAGCACTTAAGTATCCCATCATGCCAAGTTTTTGCACTTGGGGTGTACTTTTGCCATTTCTTTCTGTCACCATCTTTTTGCGACAATCCATATTCCTGAAGGCATCTAATAATTTCCATGTATAACCATATTCAATAGCCCTTTACCTCAAAATTAGCTTTTATTTAATTGATAATTACTTTCGATTAAAAAAATTGATAATTACTTCATTTATCATTTTATCTGATCTCGTACTAATAAGAGGGTTTTTTACAACAACAACAACAATAACAACAAAAAATCAAGGTGGGATCGTTATGTAGAGAGTTTTTGTACAGTAAAAAATGCGTTTTATAAATTAACACATATCATTAAGTGGCTGATTAATTATAAAATGAGTTAAGTCTCTGATGTTCCCTTTGACAACTAGTATGGTTTGATGTATCTTCCTCTTGATCTGTCTTTGTCTTTATCTTTTTATTAAAACAGTGTAACTTGAAGATGAATCTTTTTGTACGTGCTAGGATTTTTCAGATGAATTTAAATGCTATCATATTGTAATTATCACATAAAAATGATCGTGAGTTTTGGTTTTCAGAATGAACCCGCGCAAAGCACTCGTAAGTAAATGGATAGTAATTTTCCCACTGATTAGAACTACATTATTAGGTCCCGTCAGCATAGTGTTTCACGGTAAATGCGAAAGATTCAACGCGGTAGTGATGATATGGGAAGAGCTGGTCAATCACAAAGTCTTGCCCGATGACGACGTACGCAGAATGAAGATATGCTGCAGGACTGCTTTTCTTTTGCATTTCTCTCGTTCTGATCCTTGCAGATTTTGGCTAGCTGTATGTATGTTAGCGATGTTCTGTTTCATTTTTAGGATTAATATGATACGTGCAAGTATTTCGCTGACAACACATCCTATTATGGTCAGATTGATCGGAAAGGTAAAAAGGTGGGCATGTTTTATACAATAAATGCCGTCGAAAGAAGATAGTCACCACCTCGAGTGTCATAACGGCTTGCAAACTAATCCATTTAGAAAGAAGATAGTCTCTACCTTGCTTAGCCGTGTTCGTAGAACTTATATTTCACATGACTTAGAGTAGACTGCCATGACTGTTTCTGTTTCATTTATGAAATCAAGCTGCATTCATCGTATGGTCTGTGGAAACGATAATTCTTGCATGCGTCTTTGGTAGTTCCAGACACACAGACCAGTCTGAAGGGCCTGGTTGATGTTCCAGCACTCACTAATTGGCAAATTTACCATTTCTTATTTCTTATACATGCTGTGTTTATAAATGCCTAAATGTGGTGCATACCAGAAGTCAAAACAAGTTGCTGATCTGGTTGGGAGCTCGGAAGAAAAGCTGCGCTTCAGCTTTTGAGTCTCCTTGAATATATGCATCTTCCGGAAACAAACCCACCATATCTGCCATTCCATATTTGCGATTTGGGCGCCAAACATGCAATGGTCAACCACGTAAGCCTTTCCGACTGTTCTATGTCCGTGTTCCTGCATCGATTGTCTTCTTTTGGGTGATAAGGTTTATGAGACTTGAAGCATCACAGCGCAATCTTATACGATAATAGCATGATTTTTGTCATACAGTTTGTGGATAGAAGGATACAGTTGAATCGGTGTGTAAGGCCGTTACGGCTATGTCGATCCAAGTCGGAGGGACCACGGTAGTACTACTCAGTTCTTTGATGTCTCTTGCCACATATCACTATAATTGTCTTCCCTTCAAGAAGTTACGCATAGCTTGAACCCACAAATTAGAATTAGACCTATGTAAAACAGTTTGTATGGGCTGGGAGACCTCGGATTTGTCCATTTTTGCAGTTTAATAGGCACCAAAACAGAGAAACGTGCCCCATACTCAATCTTTCATTCCGAATCGGCAAAAACTAACCGCAAATTTGGAAAGAGCACAACGAGTAACTTTAGGACCGGTTTAGAAAGGCCTAAGAACATGTCCAAAAGAGGTCCAACCGGTTAGTCAAAGGAATGAACCGGTTTGCTCAACACAGTTTGATGGCTGCTGATGTGGTGCGCCTTGCTGAAGTGTGTCGATGACGTGGCCTTCCAATAGGATGTATGCAGCGTGATGTGGCAGAGGAACTGTTGAAGATCAAGCTCAATGCATGAAACACGTAAAGCGCATGACTTGGTGATCCGTGCCTAAACCTGGTGGAGGAACAACGGTAGACGAGGGCGATGGTGGGTGAAAGGTGCTTTGGCGGCGACACTGGTAATCAACACTACTTTATGCGAGCAAGAATGTAAACTAAGTCCCCCTGGTAGAAGTGATTACAAACTCTGAGACGAATAGAAACGGTTCCGACATCATGTTAAAATTGTATAATCTAAAAAGTTTAACGTATTAGATATGATAAGAGTACTAATATTATAGTTAGCTTGTCCGAAAGAAAAATGCTTTTCTCTAACCCATCAAAGTCCATCGAGTTGGGGTCAGCATTCCCCCGCTTCGACTAGTATCTCGGTCAGATGTTGGAGGCTGCACAGTTCGATCCCAACTGAGAGACCTGGACGGCGTCCGCCACGTGGCAACCCCTCTGCGTTAGCATTCCTGCTATGACATGGCCCTTCTTGTCCTTCAATTCAGTCGCGCGATGATAAATGCGCAGCTCTTTCGCTCCCCCGCCCTTCTCGTCTTTCTTTGCTCCGGTCTGAAGACAATGGGGTTGCAACGGTAATCCGACCTCGGCCTTCGTTAGAAGCTGGAGCCAGCATAGCAGCTCCGCCGTGGTAGATATCGGATTTTTCAATCACCGAGTCTGCAAATTTCTCAGATATTTAAATAGCATTAGGTTCAGTTCTGTTGCCTCATCCAGCTTGACCTTGTCTGGAAATTACAGTGTGCAGCATCATAAGCATAAACAAAAAATATTAAACTGTCCTACACCGTTACCTTTTATTTTATCGCTGGAAACAAAACTAAAAAGAAGAGTTTTCTGATCATGAAACGTGAGCTAGCTAGACCTTAGTTAATTGAGTAATGTTTCCCCTCACTGAAGGGGCAAATTGAGGACCACTAGATGATCCATGATGTAGGACAAATTGAGGATGATAAGTCGGAAAGAACAAATTCAGCACCATTGGATGAGAAGTAAGTTTCATTAAAAATATAGATAGATCCACCACTAGCTTTATCGATATTTCATTCTTTTCTCCAACCATTCCTTATCCACCCTTCTAAAGCAAAAAGGCTGGATGCTTCTCAACATAATAGTAAAGAATGGCATCATAACCATTCACAGTGTCGGGAGGACCCAAGGAGAATATGACATAAAGCTATCGTTAGCAGTGGCGAATCAGACATGAATGAGTTAAAATCGAAAAAAATATTACAGTGGTGCGGGCAATCAAAAAAGGAAGATTTTTTCCATTAAAGAAAGTAGCAGAGGTGGAAGAGTTTCGCAAAGAGATTCTTTTACTTTCAGGAAGATCTTGGCTTTTTCGTCTTTTTTTTGGTTCTACTAGAACTCTCAATTTACTCTTACACCTATGCCCCGCCTCTTTGCAAAGCACTAAACGTCCCCTACCTTTTGAAAATATGGGAAATCAAACTCCCTACCTCCCCTTTCCCGTATGAAAAAGGTAGCCATTAGAGTAAACCCCAATAGTTGATCTTGGCAAGAGTTGACGGCCTTTAACATGCAACAATAGATCTCTAGACATCGGATATAGTAGGTGAGGAATTCACCAAAAGGTGAATGATAGTTATTCCTATTTAATGCAAGACAATGTTTACATCATTTGTGCTTATGGAACAGGTAGCGTCGGCAAGATGGCCATTTTGATGCATGTTTATAATAGACTTAGGGTCACTGTGCTTCAAGATTTTAGCATGTACACGCTATAAGAAAAGATTGTCAAAGTGGTTGGACCAGACAAGGACATGAAGAGAAGGGCAAGCACATTGTTTGGACGTTGAAGTGCTCCGTCATTATTATAGATGGCCCGTGTATGCATTTGGAGTTTAAGAATGTGGAAATTCCAATTAAAATGAAAAGCATAAAGTTGGTACTAAGAATATCACTAGATGTGCCATATGATGTTTTGCCAAAAGCAAATCAAAATAGAATTTCTTAATAGAAAAGAGTGTTGGAGGTTATTTCCAAAGACACTTCACTGTAGGGGAGAACTCCCTTCGGAAGCTAAACAAATTGCAAGGCATTTTCTTTATGGGTGTTTTGTCAGTCATTTGAGATTGTTGAGAAAGGTATATCGTGAAAATAAGAAGACTCGAGAATGCATAGTATTTCCTGCATTTGATACTTTGTGTTCAAATAGAAAATGATGTAATTCCAAGAAAAAAATTCATAGTCTTCAATAGACAAGGGTTTCTTAGGAAAATTGCCACCTAGTGTTAGGGAAATCCCTTATAATGTTTTGAAGATAACAAACTAAATCAAAGACTATTGACGTGTTTAAAGGTTGAGTAATAGATTATGCAGATGATAGAACATGTAAAGGATATTATCAAAGTCTATATTTGGAAGAACCATAAGACAAACTCTATGATATTGTCAAAGTCTATACTTGAAAGAACCAGAAGATAAACTCTATGTCGAAGCTGAAATTATTCAAACTGTGTTCAAACCTTAAGGCTAAATATGTTCAGAAGCAAAATATATTCAGACTGACGTCCAAATTGTAAAGTTTATTTCAGATGGAAGACACTCAGACTCTACTTCAGTCTGAAGACACTCAGACTCTGTTTCAGTCTAAAGACACTCGGACTTTACTTTCGACTGATCATTCTCAGACTTTACATCAAGAACGAGACATAAATTCATAACGTAGCAGATTCAGAACGAAACAACTTGACAGAACGTAACACAAGCCCCAAACATATAACAGTTAGTAATCTAGTTTGGATTCTACATCAAGATTGATTTGATTGACTCAATCTAATTGATTGACAATTGGATCTTGAAGATAGGAACTTTCTATATGAAGAAGCTTTACTTATGGAAAAGAAAATTTTGTTTGTATGGGCGATCAGAATTAATTTGGGATTCTACTTTTGTCACTCAACGACTACCAAATCTTTAAGATATAGATTTGTCCAATGGGTAGATTGGAAAACGATCCTCTAGATGCTGTCCAATGGCTAGTTTGGAAGTGGATGAGTATTTAAGGAGATCAAGGACCAATGAGCAAGTAAGAGATGAAGCATAAAATTCCAAAATCTGAGCGAACTTCGATCATACACTTGTCTTTGGTGAGCTTAAACGTTTGTGATCGTAAGAGAATTACCAAAAGAGTGACTTAGTGAGATAGTGTGATCTACTACTGAGTGTTTGCACTCAAAGTTGTAATCTCTTGTTGATCGCATAGTGGAATCCAGCTAGAAGGCTGTTAGCGTAAGAGAGTGGACGTAGGCTTGATCTAAACTGAACCACTATAAATTATGTGTTCTTATTCTCTTCCCTGAACCTCTTTATTTTGTTCGTAATTCTATTTAACTGCTAAAATCTGAATTCGCTCAAAATCTATTATTCTTCAGACTTAGTTTCAAAAGTCTGTTGTTCTTCAAACTCAGTTTCAAAAGAAAAATATTTTCTTAAATTGTCTGACCCGACCTAATGAACGAAAAAAACCTACTAACAAATCATGCAAAACCAGTCGTGATGTGGGAAAATAATGAGCATGATATCCTAAGTCACAGGCTTTGAGTCAAAATCCAAAGACAACTACAATAAGCAAAACAATCAATTAAACCTTTACACTAATACAGCAATAAGCACAGTTCAGCCTTGATTACAATGGGACCAAGTGAGTCAGACATGATTTGCCCACCAACACTATGATTCTTCATAATTTCATGCAAAAAAGCTCCCTAAGTGGTGAATTTGACAACTTCAGCTGCATGTTTAATAGTAGAACCACTTCACAAATAAGAGAGAAAATTACCAAAAAAGTCATTAACCTCAGGCAATTGTGCTTATTTAGTCCTAAATTTTATTTTCTTATCAATTCAATCACAAACTTTTTGTTTTTGTATCAATTCAATCTATACGGTCAATTTTGGCTGGCCAGCAGTAACATAGATACCAATTGTCAGTCGATGCTAATGTGAATAATTTATTAATAACATTTTATTTTTTTTCAATTTTTTTCTTTTATTTTCTTTTTTTCTGTTTTTTCTTTCTCTTTTTTTCCTCTCCCTCTTCCTTCTTCCTCTTGTTGGCAAGGCAAGGCTCGCCCCTGCCGGCCACTTGAGAGGGCTAGCCTAACCTAGTGATGGTGAGGCCTTCCCTTGCCAACCCTTGCCTCTACGCCAGAGGAAGATGGAAGGAGGGGAAAAAAAGATAAAGAAAAAATTATTAAAGAACTGTCCACATTAGCATTGGCTAAACGACCAGTGTCAGCTGGCATCTATGTTAACATCAGCCTACAAAATTAGTCGAATAGATTGAATTGACATAAATAAAAAAAGTTTTAAGACTAAATTGGCCAATAAAAAAAAGTTAGGATTAAATTGGTACAATTACAATATGTTTAAGACTTTTTGATATTTTCCCCTAATAAGATGTGCAAGTATAAGATGCAAAGGCACCACAAATAATAAACTCCACACATATTTCTTTTAGCAAGGTAGGCAGCCAAATTAGCATTGTCGAAAATCACAATTCATATTGCATTTATCAATCATATCGCTACAATATTACTCTCACATACGCATTGGGGAAGAGCGGTCCTGAGCAAGACCTTAAACTGTTCCACGGCCTTAGGTGGGTGCGGACCCTAGGTACTGCGGTCCTCAGCATGACGTTAAACTGCACAAGGGTATAACTAAGCCCATCGCCCTGACAAGCAATGAAGACAGAGGAGGGAAAGAACCCTCCAATGGGCTGAGCCAAAGCAGGTAAAATTGGTGTCCTGAGCAAGACCTTAAACTGCTCGGGAACGTTGGGTTGGGTACCCCGGCGGCCGAAAATGACTGGGGAAGGGAAAAGAACCACTTCCCAGCTGATTCGGTCCCGTCCCCAGCATGACTCTAAACTGCTCAACTCTATAACCAAGGGGAACCCCGGGATAGGACCCACGGGTCCGAAGCCCATAAAATTGGTTTGGTCCTAGGCAGGACCTTAAAAGGCCTTAACAGCCCGAAAAGACGGGGCCAGGCTAATGGAGGGATAACCTCCCTTGGGTGGGAGTCCCTTCAGCCCCTAGCTAAAGCTAGGGAGAGAGCTCGATAAATAAGCTCTCCCCATTGGCCAGACCGCCACACCTCTCTTTCGAGAGGTAACCTGGCCCCTTTGTATCCAAGCGGGCTTCCCCCTTGAAACACAGGGGCACACAACACGGGAAATGAAGAAGGCTGGGGAGGAGAGAGTTTGATCTGCTTAGTGTCATCCTTTTGGTCTCTTTATCGCTCTTTTAACATCGTAACTTGTATAGTTTTTCCTCCATGCAACATCATCTGAACAGTAAACTGACCCCCACTTCTTTTTTGGCAGGTCCATTGCATTTCGCCGCTCTGTCACAAGCTTGCCTCACTAATCACCAGTTTCTTCCTCGAATATGGCGATTCAAATTTCACACCATTATCAACAATCGAGTCATATTCCTTATTTGATTTCTTTGTTTTCGTAATACGATCTGATTCTTTTCATGACAATTTGTCTCCACATTTTGGTTTGCATAGTCTCCTTTGTCTCCTTGCTTCTTGAGTTTGGGAGTAATATTACAAGATAAAAGGAGATTAAGAAAGAAAGAGAGTGCAAATGATTGGGTTATCTTTATCGAGCACTGACTTGTGCTCACCATCTATTTCTCTGAATGTAAACAGATGTGAAACCTACTCTATTGACTCGATTGTTGAAGTTAGTGATTTGCATGATATATTCGATCGTTATGTAGGACTCCAGAGCTTACAATCCAAAGCTACCACGGAAGTTCAAAAGTAACTTTGTCGAGTTGTCAATGGATTTATTCCGCGTAGAATTGCTCAAAGTCTTGTATACCTTCGTTCTCCCAAAAAAAAAAAAAAATCAACCACGGCATGTCCTACTATGACATGTATCGAATAACTCAACTTATAAGTATAGGAAAATTTTCACACAAGTTCACTAGGAGAGATGACTCATTTAAAGGCATGCAAATCCTTCATGCAGAAAGAGTTTTGGGGGAACGTTAATTCATGCACATCGGATGGAAAATTTGGCTGAAACGAGCATGGCGTGAGATATGATCAATAGATGTGGAAAATTCATATAAATTTTTTGTCCTTTTTATATTTTTTTCCCTTATTTTCCTGAACAAAGAACTTCACGCTGAATATGTCGGGTAATCCCCTCAATCTCACGCATCCGCATGCATTCTTCACCTCAGGAAGTGAGCCATGCGGCTGTCAGTTCAAGCAGAAAGGTTTCCTAACAAACCTTTTAATTTTAAATTTTTCAATTATACTAATTTATTCCTAAACTGTGACAATCAAAGAAAGGGGAAACCAAAATGAAAGAATGAGAAGTGTTGAAGACTATAATCCCTATTTTTGCATATCCTTTTTTCCATTTTAGTACATTGAGTTATTTACAGTGTTTTTCATTTAGCTAGATTGTACATTATAATGTGTGATTTTACCCGATCATAAAAGAATTTAAATTTAGTCTAGTACTAATCTCCAAGAATTGACGCGGTTGGTTTATGGTTCTGCAAGATGTTTCATGGTTAGTTGTGCCTCTGCGCTTGTGCCCCTACATTATAAATTGAAAAGGGAAAAAAAAAACACATTTGCCTATTAGGTTTACAATTACGTAACAATGCTATACTGACATCCTAAAAATACAAAGAGGTCAGGGCAAGCAAAGACGATTAGAAACCGGAAATCCCGATCGATCTGGACTGACTAGCTCAGTGCCAAGAACTTCACCTTGTGGTCCCTACCGAAGCGGCCCAAAATGTGAGGGATGTTCGTGAAGGTCCGCGTTAATTTCTCTATTAATGAAGAGGATGGATTGCATTGACCCTCTTTTGACTCCATCAGTTTCCTCTGCAGTCCTCAAACAGAAGTACCATATTAATTTTGCAAGTCTAATACCATGAAAAACCTCCAATTTTATATCCAATCCTAATTCGATCATAAACTATTTTTGTTATTAAAAAAACTCCAATTTTAGATTCAATCCCAGTTCTACCTTAATTTTTTATTTTTTTTTTTTTGTAAAAAACTTAAACTTTAAATCTAATCCCAATTCTACTCTAAACATTTTGTCTCTTAAAAAACCACGACACCGGGACCCCTGGAGTGCCAAAAGTTGGCACAAAGAGACACTTCAGTGCAAAAAATTACGAAAGTGATACTTAAGTACCAAAATCGGAATAAAATTGATCACTTAAGTGCCACTAGCGAGAAAATCCGATCAAAACGCTGACGTGATAATTTTTCGGCAAGCTACATGCAAAACGACGTCGTTTTGCATGCTGATGTGGCTAAACAGTGTCAAAACGACGTCATTTTTGTGTGGTTTGTTGAGTTAGCCTTCCGGCGAGCCACGTAAGCAAAAAAATTAATAAAAAATGCCACATAGGATTTCTGGCGATATTTGCTAGATGTGGCACTCAAGTGTCCTATTTTTCATAAGAAGTGACACTTAAATATCACCTTCATAAGTTTTGGCACTTAAATGTTCCTTTGTACCAACTTTTGGCAAGTTCTTTTGCCAAAAAACCACCATCTTTTACTTGTCCCAAATTTGTCTCCAACCATGCATCCAAACAATCTAGAGATGGAAAATTGCTGGGTAAACTATTTGAGCATTCCAAGCCGAGTGTCTTGAGCATGAGCTCTCCGACTTTAAGAGAAGGAAGACTCCCAAGCACGGGAGATGGAAGCAGGAGTGCAAAATTAAAGATTTTTGAGCAAGAGTGAAGGAAGTATCTCTTAAGAGCAACAGCAATTAAAAAAAATCAACTCTATTTGCTATAATTTTACCTAGATTCTTCTAGTTTTTGCCCAAATTTCAAATCCAATAGGATGTCATTTTGGCTGTTTGGCTGACATTGAAATTCAACTCCAAAAGACATTTTCTTAGATTTGAAATTTAAACAAAAGGAAAAAAAAAAAAAAGAATAGTGACATGGAAATGTCACATGACTGAGGACGATTTTGGACGAAAAGCTAACGGGTGGATATGGGACTCAAGTAAAAACTAGTGGTTGTTTATGAGATTAAAAAAAAAATTGTGATAGAATTTGGACTTGATCTAAAGTTTGTGGTTTTGTATGGAACAAAAAAAAAATTGAGATAGAATTGAAGCCGAACCAAAAGTTTGGGTCTTTTTATGAGATGAAAAAATGTTTTGGATAAAATTAAGATTAAAGCTAAAGTTTGGGATTTTTAGAGCAGTAGGCTTAACTTTGCATATGTTGGCTTTTGTTCTTACGCTTTTGGTATCTGCTTTTATAGATGCAAGTTAGACAGAGTACAAGATCTCTTGCTTTTTCTTGCAAAATTATATTTCTACAATCAAAAAAGAGCGTATCAAAAAGGGAAATTCAACTTTTTAAACTTCAGTATATTTTTCGAGCCTCGTACCTAACCCTCTTAATGTTTAACGTCTAAGAGATACTAAGGTCCGCACAAAATCTTAAACGAAGCAATTTAAGGACTTACTCAGGTCAAAAGTGAATCAAAAAGGGAAATTCAACTATTTAAACTTCAGACAATAAATTCCCAGAAGTTGATGACCATTATTAGATTAAATTTCCAAAAATATATTATTTCATAACGTCTCATTTAATTCCTTTCTTTTAGTGCATAAGCTAGAGAGCCCTATTTAGTAATAATAAGCTAGAGAGCCCTGTTTAGTAATAAATTTTCAAAAATATATTATTTCATAACGTCTCATTGTACATATCGAACCTACAACATTCAAGAAATCAAAATAAACTAAATTAAAAGAAAAAGGGGGGAGGTGCAAGGATGGGCAAAACTCAAAATTTATTGGGCTCACTCAATCATTTCCTCCAAAATTTACGTAACTCTATAAACGACTATCCGGAGCAACAGGCAAAACTTCTAAAAAACCATGGATTTCTTCTTCCACACACTCAAAAGAAAACCTCACACAACCTCAACCGCAGTACATCGCAACTTGGGCAACATCTCAAGCATGTCGAAAGTGAGCAGCGATGCCCTCGGCTTCGCCGGCCGGGCTACCGAGAGCCCGGCCGTGAGAGGGCCCGGTGTGGAGTGCTCGCACTTGCCGAGCCACTTGGCTTGCATGTACTTGTGCTTCCTCCACGGCCCCATGTGGATCCCCTTCTCCTTCGTGCACCTCTTGGCGGCTGCACACAACGCCTTGATCAGCGGCCTCAGCCTCTCGGCTTTCCCGATGAAGACCTCCGGCAGCCGCCCGACCAGCCGGTTGTAGCCCTCACCGGCTCTCGCCATCTCGAACTCCGCCCGGAAATTGAGCTCGATTATCACTCTCACCGCCCCTTTCTTGGGACTCGATTCGTCCACCACTTCCAAGTATGTGTGCTCACCTGAGGACCAAATTGAGCAAAAATTTCAGCAATTTGGTCATTCCATAAATAAACAAATAAAAATTGCTAAAATTGCAAACCCACCCACCAGCTGGAAAAGGGTGTACTAATCAGTAATCACGTTACCATGCCAGATTTGAAAGATATGTATAATTCAAAGATAATCATTCTATAATTACCTGACGGGATATCCGGTGAGCTCCTCCATTTGGATTTGCATATGGTGCAGTCGAATCCATTGCGCCGGAGCCGGTCACAAACGTCCCGCCGCACGCAACTCCGGCAACCCCTCGAGGCGGATTTGAGACAGTCGCACTGCGAATCGTTCCAATTCAATTCCATCAAGCATTCTTTAGTGGCTTGCCTGATCCTGGACTCGATCGAACTGGTCCGGCACAGCGTCGCCTGCAAAAGTGAGAATCGTTCGCCATCAGTACGTATTCGGAAGCCCGAAAAAACTGGTCAAAAACTTCCGACGACTGATCAGTCGATCACTCAGTTACCTGAACAAGATGTTCCTGAGACTCCCAGAATGCTCTGCTCTCTTCGGCGTTGGACGACCCGCCGTCTTCCTCCTCATTCTCCAGATCCTCGAACCCGTCGCCGGAGCCGCAGGAACTCTCCGGCGACGCCGCGCCTTGGTCCAGGAACCCGAAGAAGACTTCGAGCGAAGTCTCCGGCTCGCCGGGGAACTCCGCCTTCGCGTGGAGATTCCGGTAAGCCGCCGAAGTCTCAGCCATGGACGGGACGTGTTTTTATGGGATCGGAAGGAGGACCCTTTTTCTTTTTCTCTCTCGCGGTTGCGAATTCCTCGACCACGTGTGCCCACGTATTTATAGCGACGAGTCCGGAGCGGAGCTCGGTGGCTCATCGCCCCGTCGGTGGGGCCCGCGGCGGGGTCCGAGGTGGACGAGCAGGGCGCCGCGAACATGACTGCCCATTCGATGCTGACGTGGCGGGATGGGATTGGGTCTTGGGCGGGGGGATGGCATTTGGCATTGGATGGTGTAGATCGGACAGCTTGGTTCCACGTAGGATTGACCAAGCGGATCGAGCTCGGCGGCCCCGGGGGGGCAGTTCTGGAATCTGTGGATATGCTCGAATATTCTAATTTTATTATTTTTAGGGCGCTTTTCCTACTGTAAAGTCTCCTGCGAGTTGCCACATATTTATTATTTATTCGGGCGAAAGCAATATTTAATTGGGTTAAAATAAAAATAAGAAAAAGAATTGGCGAGGTATATCACTCTATCCTGATCCTTGGATATTTGTGGGGCCCACACGTCAATCATGAAGTAAAAACATAGCTATAAATATTGCATGTTGATGGTGCTAACAGGTAAGCACTTGTCAGTCATCCTCTCCGCAGGAAAAATAAAAACGAGAAAAATTATTTTTTGGGGGGGATAAAAGATTAATTTATTATGAATGAGGATATGCCAGAATCACCACAGACATGTCGTATAATTTGCGAATCAATATTATAAATTAATAGGGTTGTGTCTTCAAAAGTGCATTCTATTGTCGAAAAAAAAATCATAGTCTTCTTTCTACTAATATTAAATATGGTCAAGTTAAGCTAGTAAGAGAACCTTATTTGATGTCCGTGAACAATGATGACTATGAAGATGAGTTGAGTTAAAAGATTCGGAAATCCCATTAAATAAAAAGAATTGCATAAAGAAAAAATTGCAATGAAGTGGGATATTTATGTGAAAGGAAGAACCAAGTTAATCATCTATATAATACAGAGTAAAATCTAGTGTCATCTGAATAACCAAAGAATAAGTGACATATGAGAGTATTACATCTCTAGCCAAAAAAAAAAAGCAAAACTTAAAATATCTAATTACGACAAGACTTATTCTAAATTTTAAGGCACGAGTCAAGACTCACTCAAAATTGTTTAGATATTTTTGAAGCGCGTACGCCTTTGCTTTATGATCCTAGAAATGATATCAAATCAATCATTCATCCGGTGAAAGGGAGTCGACAAGTCCTTTTCTCTCTCCATCGTCTTCTTCAACCTTCAAACATGGATTAGGATTTGAGCTGGTTTTAATCCTCTCCTCCCTATTTTAATGATTTATTATTATTATTATTATTATTATTATTATTATTATTATTATTATTATTATTATTATTATTATTATTATTATTATTATTATTCTTCTTCTTCTTCTTCTTCTTCTTCTTCTTCTTCTTCTTCTTTTTATTTTTCTTTTCTTCTTTCCCAAATTTGATTTGGGAACTCTCTTCTCCTAGTTGAATTTTCAATTTGAGATTTGAACTCTTTTGATCTAGTTTTAAATTTGAGTGTTATCCTCCCTCAATCTAAATATGTTTTGGGGGACTTAATACCTCTTTACTATGTTCATGTATAGGTTTTTTACCTTCAGCTTCAATGATGATCATAAGAGCTTTGGTGTCTTATTGAATCACAAAGATTTGCTTCTCTACATATTAAATTTATGTTTATTCAATCTATTTTGGTTGTCTCTATACGACGATAGTGTGGAGGAAGTCAAATTTAGGCGCACACCACCAACTAGTAACGTTGTAGTTATTAGAGAAGGAATTTCCAGTGAGTACTCATTACAAATAAGGACACTAGATCCAATGAATGGTCGCCAATTATTTTGCTTGACATATCAGTTCTTATGATATGAGTGTGTACTTAACTTTGCTCGTATTTCATTTATTCTCCTTGTTTTTGGATTTGGCTTTACTTTTTAATATTCTTGCCCTACTTCAATTTGCTTTGTCATGAAGACCATGTACTTCTTATACATCATTTTGAGTAATGAATACAATTTTCTTCTGATTTGGTATGTTTAATCTCCAAAGACGAGTCTCCATCACCTTCTCATTTTATTATGGGGTACCACAACTTATGTTGAACCAGCTAATCATCTGTATAACTCCATATCTTATGATATATCCATGTTGTTTACACAACAATTCAACAGAGGGAAACTACCCAATCGGTCTTAAGCCTATTGTGCGGATACAGTTCAGTCCTAAACTTTGTAATTTTATCAATTCAATCATAAATTGTTACACAAAATTTCAATATAGTCATTCCAGCCAATTTTTATCGGAAATCGCTAATGTGATACAGTGTCATGTAGAACGGCCGATAATAACTAGACTACTGCATCAGTTATTTCCTACCTAAAATTGATCCAAATAGCTAAATTGGAATCTCATGTAAGGGTTCAGAACTAAGTTGGCAAAATTGAAATATTGATGAGTTTAGTATTGATAGGGTAATTTTTCCATTCAACAACCATAAGGTCCCTCTAGAAGGTAATTTGAAATTAAGATGGTGATGGGTAGCTTATCCAAACAATTGAGCGGGCCCCCATTGTTCCCACTAGACAAAATTAACATGGGATTAAACTACACTAATCCATAATTAAATGAGACTTAAGATAAGGATCAATGGCATATTCCACATCAGTGCCGAACCTTGTGCTCACAAGGCGACAGAAAACCCTTCCTGCCAAATTGAGCTCGGCCGATTAAATATGAATGCAAACCATACTCAAGAAGACAAAGTTGATGGCCTATGATTGCCCCCTTTGCTTTACAGGTGTTTGGGATCCCGGAGACAATCAAGTCGAGATGCGGTGGGCGAGGCGGTGGTTTCGTGTGTGTTTTGGTGGTTGGTGAAAGAGATTGGGGGAGGTGGTTCGGCGGTGGCCGGTCGCCGAGTCGCTCAAGGATCCCCGTGGAAGTGACTTGTGTACAATCAAACTCACCCCCTGGTTTTCTGCCCGCGGACGGTAATGCTGACTCGTAGCCTGGGTAAGGATGACTTGTCCATGTGAGTCCGGTGCATCGCCGGATCGTGCGAGTCCCATTTGAGAGCCTGCCTCATCCAACAGTCCCATTAAAAAAAAAAACAAAAAACAAAGAGAGATATGGGCTCTATTTCTTTTTATTCTATGATCATTTGAGTGTGTCTCAAGTTCGAATGTTAAGATGCATCTCATATCTGGATGTTGATATTGTGGCGCGCTATAATAAGCACATTCAACATCACTAGGACAATCATAAAATTATAGGTAGACAGGATATAATTTGAGAGCTGACTACCTGAAGTTTTGGATAAGTCTACCCACTTTCCAAGTTTACTCCCTATTTTCTCCGGATTAGGTTTCCAGCTTAGAGAAGACAATTGGACGGAAAATGCCTCGAATTTTACCGCTCTTTCTTCATGCAAAATTTGACTTTTCTTCTTTTCTTTTTTTCCAATTTGCACCCGGACTTTCATTCTATCTCTTTCCCCCTCTTCCGAAAAATAGAGGTCAAACCTAAACGGACCCAAAATCTGTCCATGGAATGACGATATAATCACATGCATCGAATTTCTATGTGCCTAATTAGCACTTAACTCGAAATTCCGATGAATTGCTAACTAAATTTGCATAATCTAATAATTATGTCAAGAAAAGTGACAAAAAAAGTCTGAAACATATTATATTTGTACTAATCTAGTTCTAAACATTTTGATCTAATACCAATTTAGTCTTTCCAGCTAATTCTGACTAAATATTGTTGATCTCGACACCCATTTGCTCATATGACACGATTGACACGATTTGAATAATTTTTAATAATATTTTTGAAAATTTTTATTTTTCCTTATTTTTCTTTTCTCTCTCTTTTTTTTTCCCTTTCTCTTCCTTTAGTCAATCGTTGGACCACGGAGATCGATCAAAGGTGAGGGCTAGCAAGGGAACTCACCAGAGGCCATGACCTCACCAAATTTGGTGAGGTCCCTCACCCATCACCCATGACTGGTGAGGCTCAACCCTCACCAAATTCAGTGAGGGCGAGCCTCGCTAGCCCAATGTGAGGCCGGCCCTGTGGTTTCTAGTGAGGGCTCAAGTCTCACTAGTGGCCGGCGAGGTCCCTTGCCAATTGCCAAACTTCAGGGACTAGTTGGAGGAAAAGGAAGGAAAAAAAAAAAAAAAAAAGAAAATAATTAAATAAATAATTAGAAAGAATATTAAAATAATATTGAAAGTTATCCACGTTAACGCCAACCATATCACATAAGCCGATTGGCGTCCACATCAACAATGTTCGGCCAAATTTAGCCGGAAAAAATTGAATTAGCACTGAAACAAAAGACTTATGATTAAATTGATATCAATACAATAAGTTTAGGATTTTCGGACCTTTCTTCTCGTTTATGTCACATTTTACTCATGTGAGATTAGTGCGCCTGACAATACCTCGAAACAACGAGGGGTTTTCCTTCATGAGTCCTTCGTCGCTCCGCCATGTTCAGTGAGCTTGGAAAGAAAATGACAAGGAATAACTCGCAAAAAAACTCAAAGACACTCCAATTATATTCATGCACGTGGTGCTCGGTACGCGTTTACAATATTCCACCACGTTTCTCACGACAAAATTCGACATGGAACTCGCTCTTTCCATGGCCCTTCGATGGGAAGGGAAAATTACAAAAGCTGATAAGAGATTGAGTTCAAGAGAAGCAATTCAAGTGCCTTGTTAATGGCAAGCAAGATTATGAAAAATCCCATGTTTCTTTGAAAATTTCTGCACTTGTGGACGTCAATCCAAGTCAACATCCTGTAGTCTTTCTTTTGCTTTTTCTATGGCATCTTCGGATTATTCGCATCACTACTGTCTAAGTGCGAAAAAGGGGCATCTGAAGCGTCATTGTGGGGACAAAGAGAGCCTGCGTAATCGAGCAGGAACATGTTGCTTTTTCCCAACATCATTAAAAAATTTCTTGATGAAAGCATGTCCTTTTCTAGGGTTACATGATTGAGGGACTGTGTGTAAATTACACTAATCTGTCAATAATTCATGCTACCTGTACCAATCAATTTATTTTGTTTATTAGGTGAGAGTAAATTAATCGGTTTGCAGGTGGCTTTCACCTTCAGAAAAACCCAAAATAGTTTAATAGACAAAGAGATGAATGGGTGGAGCGGTTCTGTTGTTGTTTAACATAAGTCCGATTCCCATTTTTGTTTGTTTTGTTTTAGTCATTATTATGATATTATTCGATGCGAACGGACATGTTATTTTTTTGATAAATCGTGATACGTGAAGCCGCGGACATGAGGAAAACATCGAAGTTGAACAATGGATTTCCATCATTTGAATGACATCTCCTCCCGCTATTTGAATGACATCTCCCCCAGCGGGAGATAATTAGGAAGTGTTAACAACAGGACATCAACTTAATTATATATATATATATATATATATATATATATATATATATGTATGTATGTATGTACGTACGTACGTATGTATGTATCATTTGATAGTAAATATCATTGATTGATATGGTACCTTTTATAGTCATATCATAAAATTTATAAATAGGCCGATGTAATCCTCGTTATGAAGATATTACATTATACATAAATTGCTCAAATATATCTTCAACATTATTATGCTCAACTTTTTTTTTTGGTCGGTATTATGCTCAACTTATTATTAAAAATTTCCCAAATTTATTTTTTCTGCTTTATCATTCTCAGCGTTTCATCCATACATCCCAAGCAAATAAATCCATTACTGCCACTTGACAATGTTTACCCGAGTGCATCATTTCTATCTAAGGTGGTTGAGTTACGACATCTCTAACGCGTCACCAAACTGAGTTTTTTCTTCTTCTTTTTTTTGGATGTGTTCTTCGACGTCATGAAGACGCATCTTCAAACTTTTCTCTTAGCGAAGTGCCAAAGCCTAGCTTATTCCACTTGCTATAACCATGTCAGCCGTATTAGCCGCGTTTAAGTTACTGTCCCGACAACAAAGGCCGCATGCTGCTTGACTCTAATACCTCTAATTCTCGACTTTTCACTTCTTGTTTCAAGAAACTGACTCCACCACTAGATTTGCCACCATCAAACAATCAACATATTGAAATTTTTCTTGTTAATGAAAGCTAGAGTCATCACATGCACAGTAACGCATCGCCTCACCTTGAATCCGTTAAGCTCATCTTAATCGAAGATTTTGTGATATTGTTTGGATTTTTTTTTTTCAAACTCAAGTTGATTTGTTTGAATTCACCTTTCGTTTGAGGGGATATTAGCAATATTAGGAGATTTACTTGATTATGAATATCTTTATGTATTACGTATATATCTCATCTAATAGTGCATATTCTTGATTGATATGTCACTCATCTCATAAAGTCTATAAATAGACCGGTGTAATTCTCATCATAAAGATACCGAATTATACATAAATTCATTAAATCTGTCTTCTGCATTAAGTCTCAACAGGAAGAATTACCCAATTAATCCTAATCTATTGTGTGGATATTAATTCAATCATAAATTTTCTATTTTTGTTAATTTAGTCATAAACATTTATATAAAATTGCAATGCAATCATTCTGTCAATTTTCACTCATAATCTCTAACGTGTTGTGTCAGCATTGCCGATCGTCTTACGTGGCACACCATCACATTGACAATTTTAGGCGAAAATTAACTAAAAAGATTGCATTAGAATTTCGCGTAAAGAGCTAAAACTAAATGAATAAAATTGAAAAATTTAGAACTTAATTAGCATCCGTATAACAGTACAATAGAGCTATAATAAATTGGACAATTTCTTCGAAGATATTTAAGCGGAGGGGGCCGGTGGCAATCATTATCTTGTAGGTACCGCCCCAAGATATTTTTGGGTCGTCCTGCATTATTAACATAGATATTTTCAGGCAGTCCTCACTCCGCAATATGGCTGTTATTTACCTTTTGGCATCGTTGATTTGAAAGCCGATAACGACCTGCTAAAAATATCATCCTCTCTCTTGCTTTCCGGTCGATTAAGACTGGCTACTGTAAATTGGCTAGCTCACAATCTATTTTTGGTCTATCGTGCATCGAAGGGAACTTCTGACTTCGGACGGGACGGTGTGTGCATCCGTTCATGTGGCGTTCTGGGAAAGATGGTCTCGATCTTTCTTTCCTCTGGTGTTCAATTTTGAGGAGAAAGAATGTTCATTGTCGATTAGATTTGTCACGTGGAGTCATTCGAAAGTGGTTCAATTCTATAAATGTATGCTTTGGTTTTATAATTTGGTTCGACTTGCTCAATCTGTAGATGTTATGAACAAAGTTTAAAGGAAATAGGAACATTTATTTGCCTATTCATTTTTCTTCGATTGAAAACCTTTTTGACATCTTGAGCAATGACGGTTCTTTATAAAAATTAATATGCAAATTTTCTAAAATAGTTGGATACGGGAGTTCTTTTCCTTTCTTTTTTATTGGATTCAGGAGTTAAATGATTATAAGAATGGTGTTTTTTTCACAGGCGGGACATAACGGCGTATCTGATAATTGCACCAAAGATAGAATATAAAAATTATCTGATTTAATTATCACGATTCACCAATTCAGAGATTTTATCTCTTATCTTTATCTTGCCTGGTTTTAACTAGAAATTCGGACGGCCAGATGATTCTTAAAGTTGATGGGACAGAGATTGCAAAGCAATGGGGTAATCGACGGTGCTTGCTTTCGAAGGGTTTCAATCATCTCCCGACATCGGCTTTCGTAAAAGCTTCTCAAGCTTTACTTGCAAACTCAGGTGATGTCCTGATTCCTCTTGACCAATCCCAATTTGACGTATGCATTCCATGCAGGGACGGATCTAGCATAAAATCCTGGCGGGCCCAAAAACATAATACAATATCTGTCTCTGTGTGTGTTTGGGTTGTTTTTCGTTTCTTTTTTTTTTTTTTTTTTTTTTGGGGGGGGGGGGGGGGGGGTTGTAGTTCTATAAACATGGTAATAGATCAACGTGGGTTTCCTAAAACACGTATGTAATTAATGTATTTTGAAAATAATACTCTATGAACTAAGCATTCGGTTCAACTACTCCGTGAATTACTGACCAAAAAAAAAAAAAAACTACTCCGTGAATTTACAGTATTGCCTATCTATGTGCTTGGTCAAATTCTACTAACGAAATTTCGGGATAGAGTTTGATATTATTCTGAATGAGAAATATCATAATCCAATTAAGGAGTATGCCATCCGAACTATTAACTTATGGGGTATACCGTGCTGTATTGGAAAGCCCCAAATGGGTCAAAAATCTAATAATATCCACAATATATATTGTGTACGCACCCCACAACTATACATAAATTGCACATGCAACCAGCCACGCCCCTCCCCCTCCTTAAGATAATTGCGCACTGATCCCCCTCTCAGTCTGCTAAGTTGGCATGGGCGAAAGCTTTGGAACCTTTTGGAGAGCTTTCGAACCTCTCCTGATCTTTGTGTACACTTTCTCCTTCTTTTATTATTATTATTTTTTTTTGTACGTTTTATTGCGTGTGGTACTTTTGGCACCACTTGATGAAAAGGTACGATTTAATAACTTGATTTCCATGTCTCCAAAGGACGACAAAATCAATATTGGCAAGATGGTGAACATTTACCTACTGGTGATCGTGCCACTTTATCAGTAGGTCGAGAAAGTATAGTAAAAATTATATTTTAGGGCGACTTTTAGTGAGCAATCTAGTAGGCATGATGTGACAAACAAAGCAATTTATTGCTTTAAAAAGGATTTTATTATAGAAAATTTGTAAAAGCTTGCTGAGCCAAGCGTTCGTATCTAGATTCAGATTTTGTGTGTAATTATGATGACTGGGATGGGTGGATCGGTAGCACCTCGCCGGTGATGCAAGCACTTAGAAATTGAGAAGAATGATCAAACAAGCGAATTACTTGATCACGATATTATAATACGGTCTATTTACGTGTCTCGGATCAACTTAGAGAAAATTCAGTTCTGTATACCTTATCACCAATCTAGACATGAAACTGACCACGCACAAGAGACGTATAATATGCCAAAACATCCGAATTATATACAGAAGATACGGTGTATTAGGAATATATTCATAATGTCTAAAAGATATTCTTTAAGAGGTGGATGGTGACCCTTTGAAGCACAACCTTCTCAACACAGACGTAATCACTAGCCAGATTGGGAATCGTGTGTAAGGCACTCCAGTGAAGATGTGAAAGAGAGACGCCAACGTTGCTATCGACTGTCGAAGTATTGATAAGCAATTATATTCAAGGAGATAATGAGAGTTTGGCGGAACTCAGGTCTCAAATAATTTATGGAGAGTTTCATTGGGGTAAATTCCATCCATGATCAATGAATTTAAATGGAATTTGCAATCGGATGGCTGCACTTTTACATATTTCAATCATCAAATGCAATAGATTTTCGTCTTTTTGCAATTGATGCACTTTATCAGAAACTCGACTAAATCAAACTATTGAAGTAGCAAGCACAACATCTAACCCAAAAAAAGAAGTGACCGGAATCCAATTGGAGTGCATAAATTATCGAAGAAACAAAAGTTCAATGCATTTTAAATTATAGTTATTGAATCCGAAGTTCAATGATCCAATTGTAATTTTCTCCAAATTTAGTGACCCCGCATGAAATTTGCTCTTCTCTATAGACGAAATCTGAAAACAAAAAAAGAATCCCATGTATTATTATGGTAGCGTATAGCATGATGATTAGTCATATCCGTCTCCTTCGTGATTCCATTAAAAATTGATTATATACGAGAATGGATTTACTCCCACCTCCTTATTATCATAGGAGTTCAAGTAGCATCAACATGGCTGGTATTGGTCCTATAAAGAAGATTAAAGTTAAAAATGAAGTCCAACATGGGATTATAGTATAGTACAACTGAAGATAACCTTGGAACGACTATTATAAATACTAAAAGTCATGGGCTTTTTCTAAGTTTTGTGGTACACATTAGAAACCCACATCCGCACTTTTTGTGCTTTTCAACCACACCTGCCACGAGGTCCGATCAAGTCCTGCTTGGCTGGAATTTATGAGTGAAAGTGAAAGCAAAAGTGACAACAACTCAACGTTGCAAAGGAGTGATTAATTAGTGCGCTAGCTAATGGCGAAGAATTAGAAGCTAAAATACATGTGTTTAAAGGTCATAAAAATAAAATTCATAGTGTTTTTTTTAGTGGTGAGGTGGTGTATGGATCAACTTTTGCACACTTCGATTGGTTCACTTTTATGGGCAATCTTAAAAGCACACTTCTCCACATCAGCTCGATGCATTCGAGAATTTACTCATGAAGTGCTCCCAACAAAACTTCAACTAGAGGAGTAAATTATCTCGTCATCTAAGTGATCAACTTATTGATTATATTTCTTTTATTTATCATTTTAATCAATTTTTTTTTCTTGGAATTTAGTGCATGTTCTATTGTTTTGTGCAATGCCATGGGTTTATTATGGGAGAATGTGATGGGATAAAAGGGCTTCTCGAAGTTTCTGAAATGTGGTGTGGACTATATTATTTGGCTTATTAACTCGATGTATGGATGAAACAATTTTTGAAGTCAAATTTTGCAAATGAACGTGAAAAACCTATAAATAAATGTGAAAAATCAAACTCAAAATCTTTTACTTTGTTACCAATTTGAAATTATATGTGCAACTGTTTACTTGAACGTTTACACTGGCAAGCATAGGATGAAATATAATTTCATCTTAACCAAGATAGACTTATTCCCAAGGCATTCACTTAATAGCATAAATTATCGGTCAAGGAATGAAATTAGCGCCTACCATATCAATAAATTAGATATATATATATATAATAGTGGGGGATGGTTTTACCTCCCTAAAGTTAATTTGAAAAAGGTAAGAGCGATCTCTTTTCTCTCTCAAAGGGCAAAGCAGCATATCATCTCAGTTTTGGTACTTGAGATTTCACTAATGAGAAACAAAAATAGGCTAGTGGCAATTGATGCACTTTATTAGAAACCTGCTTCAGCAGTTCGTGAATATTGACCAGATTCTGATCGAAATGCAAAAATTGTAAAAGAAAAACAAGAAAGTTCAAGCTTTCGAAATTTGATTATTGAATTCAAAGTTCAATGGTCCGATCGGAAGTTTCTCCAAACTTGATGACCCCCCAATGAAATTTGCTCTTTTTGGTAGGGGAGCTAAAAAAGAAAAATGTACTTCTCTACATTATTGTGGCCACGTATGGTTTGATAAGCAGGTATGCCTGTCTCCTTCACGACACAATTAAAAAAAAAATGATTAAGAGTTAATAAAAAGGTACCAACATGAAATTATAGAACTACTGTCACTGAAGATAACCGTGGGAGACCATACTAAAGTAAAGTGGTGGACTTTTTCAAAGTTTTGGATTAGAAACCCAAGAAGTACGCTTTTTGGCTCTGTAAACTCCACCAATGATTAAAGTTAAATAAACAGTAGCCACATCTGATTGCCACCTCCTGGCCCTTGTCATTGCAGGATGCCAGCCTAGTCTACTAGGATAAGGTAGAGCCTGCTCTAAGGTTGGGATCCCAACGCGTAGAGCGTCGTGGCCGGAGAGCCCAGTGGGCCCCATTATCCCGTGTTTCTTCCCCTCACTTGCCTTTAAATGGCTTGTGGGGGGGAGACTCCCTGGGATGGGACGGTTCAGGGAGGAGCAGTTTAAAGACCTACTCAGATCTAACTCCACCAATGATTAAAGTTAAATAAACAGTAGCCACATCTGATTGCAAGCTACTATTCCTGAGGATGACCTTAAACAATTGTAGTGATCGTCTCTTTCGAAGTTCTGCGGTACACATTAGAAACCCACGTACGTACTTTTTGACCATTTCTCTCCATTAAAGCATCTCGTATCACTTGCCTAAGCAATTTTTATGGTCTTTAAATACATATAACCTCCCTTCATTTGTTAATTCAAACTTTTAGATTGGACAATATGTCATGATGTCAGGACCAAAAAAGTGCAGTCCGGTTTATTTTGTATGCGTGGCCCTCCATCTGCCAAATTCCACATGTCATCATTTTTAATTTAATTTAAACTTTTTGGTTGAACGTTTTAAAGAACTCCACTTATGAGATGCACTCGAAGTTCTGCTTGGCTGGGACTGAGAGTTGAAAGGGAAAGTGACAAAAACTAAGAAGGTCGCAAAGGAATGGTTTAATGGTGTGCTCACTAATGGGGAAGAATGACAAAGCTGAATTAAAAAAAGAAAAATCCTACATAATTACTGAAATAAAGAAACGAAAGAAGACATCATCCCTTCAGATTTGCACATATAGTGTAACTACATGTGGTTATAGGTCATAATTATATAAGTGTATTAGAAATCATAAAATTTATCGTAAAAGTGCGATCATGTCCCAAAAATTGTAAAAAGTGTAATATAGTTCTAAATTTTTTTAAATTAGTGCAATCAACATTTTCAGTTAACTAAGTCAATCTGGCTAACCAGTTGCATTTTTTTAGTACTTTTTCTCTCTTGTGTGGCATTCTTTTATTATTTTCTTTGTCAAATCTTATTTCAAATAAATTTATATTTAATTTAACCAAAAAAAAAAAAAACCAAGCCTAAACGAAAGAGAGCCATAAGCCTTCGCCTGTGGATCATCGGAAGGGCCAGTGGAGGTCGATGGGACTTTGCTAATGGCCAACAACCCTCGCAAGGTTGTAAAAGAATTTATCTCCTTTTTTTTAATATAATTTAAAAAGATTTGAGGAAGAAAATAATTTTTTTAAAAAAGGATACATCAGCATTTTCTGGTAGCAAATTTGATGGAATTAATCGAAAAACTTAATTATACTAATTTGACGAGTTTTAGAACTTAATTGTAATTTTTTTTGAAGTTTTAGAACCAATTCGTAGTTTCGCAAAAAAATTTAAGACTTCTAGTGCATTTATTTAATAAATAAATAAACCACATATGTGTTCATAGGGGGCTTCTATTACAAGTGATATATTTGAGATTTTACTCCTAGAATGATCCTAACAAAGCTTCGACTCAAGACAACAATGAAAGGAGCAAATGCTCTTGTCATCGAAGACAACAACTTGCAACTCTTGAATTGTCAATTAAGTTAAACGATTTTTTTCCGAGAATTTAGTACGCGTTTAATGTTTCATGCTGTGTCAGGGGCTTACTTTGGTAGAATGAGATTAGGCTAGAAGGGCTTCCAGATTTACACGTGAGAGAACTTACAAAATGATACGCGCAACCATTTACTCCAAAAACTTAAATATTTCAAGTGCGGTGGCACACTATATTATATGACGTGCAAAGTAGATGCATGAGGTCGAAAGACATTTTGAAATCCATTCGCACATAGCAAAAAGGAATCCCATAAATAAGTAAGAAATCAAATTTGAAATTTTTAACTCTAATACCAACTTAAAAGTTATATGGGCAACCGCTTACCTTAAAAGTTTGAAGTCGTTAGAGTTCAAGGTGAAATATAATTTCATCTTAACCAAGAGAGACTTATTGCCAAATCATTCAGTTAATACTTAATAGCATGGATTATTGGTCGATAACGAAATTAGCGTCTGAACTTATCGACAAGCTAGATTAATTAGAATATATGCCGGTTACATGGTTTCACCTCCCTAAAGTTAACTTCAGAAGTTAGGAGCCGTTCCTTCTCCCTCTCAAATAGCAAAGCAGCATATCATCTTAGTCTTAAGATTTCACTTGCGTCCCTCTTCTTCTATGAGATTAGTCATCTCGATCTAACTAATGAAGAATGAAAGTAGTCCCGCCACAGGCAAGCCCCGAATCAAACCGGTGCCCGAGTGAGGGGGAGTATAACCCTGGATTTTGCGAAAGGTAATGCCGTTTAGACTCTCTCCCGGGCTCGGCATCGGCTCTCGTCCCTGCTATCGCCATGAACGGCTCGTTCATGATTTCATTCATGGCTAAAAGAACACAGACGAAGAAGGAGAACAGAGTGGGTCGACTAGACTTTCGAAGTTGGGTGTGTTGGGCTTTTTCTCTTCTCCTCTCCGGTTTGCCGTTTTGTGGTTTTAGATGGGATTAACTCCAAAAGAATGAAGTTCAGACTTCAGCGATTGGATCAGGCTTGTTGAAGTGACACACAGAAGCGTACGATCGAAAGCCCAAAATTGAAGCACTTCGATCTCGTTCAATTTCATGTGGGTATGAGCCTGAAATGCTCTTCGTTTTGGGCCAGACTAACTGTTTCGGCCCAAGAATCGCACAGTTTTATTTACTTCTCATACGTTCTTAAATTCTAGTAGGGTGTAATAGCACAAATGATCCATGAACTTTAGCTCAATGTGTGATGTCTTTTTAATTTATTTAATATGATCTATGAACTTTAATCCAATTTGCAATGTCGTTCCTAAACTAAAACTCCGTTCAATGTAGTCCACATTTCATATAATTCAAAAACTAAATTGGATATGTATCAAAAGTTCAAAGACGATATTGACCAAATTAAAATTTTAGGGATGACAATGCACGATAGACTTAAGTTCAAGAATTATATTGAACAAATCAAAAGTTCAAAAACCTCATTGTACCTTTAGCCAAAGTTTAGGGGTTATTTATGTTAATTTATCTCCAAATTGTTTGTAAAATACATATCTAAATGAAGCTAACTAAGCCAAAAATAAATAAATAAATAAGTAATGGACCACCTACACAACATGCTTTCGATGTAGAACAGATCATATATGAAGGGGATTTATTGGATGAATTATTTGGTTTTTTATGGTAAGATTGAATAAGGTTTTGTTTTGTTGGTTTTACAATTTGACCAGTCACATTTAACTTAGCAATTCGGTCTCTATCTTTCTTAACCGTGCAATTAAGTTGTTTCTTCTAGATTCTCATTGATCCATTAAATTGTCAACATTGCTAGAAAGCAGACATGCGGCGCTATTATGGCACCGAATAAGAAAATCAGGAAAAAAAAAAAAGAAAAAAAAAAGTACAGAGAGAGAGAGAGAATTCCCCAATCCTTGCAACCACGGCAAGGGTGGCTTGGCCCTCATTGATGGCGGGTGAGAACCGCATCCCCAATACTCGGTCAGAGTCAACACCGTGCGCCTAATTCACTCTCTATCTATGACTTTATTTTTTTTAATTTTTTTCCCTTTGGCTGTCTTCTGATGCTCAATTAGTTTAAGCGACAATTGCTTATCCAAAATCAACAAGGGACGGCCTAGCCCTCCAGTATGCTGACTTTTGAAGCACGTTGTTCCTCGCTTGAAAATCGCAAGTGCCCTCTTCAAATTTTCTTTAATTTAACCTTGTTTCTTTTGAAATTTAAACAGAACATCACACTTCTAGAAATGGGCAAGAACGTGAACTACGCAAGTGCTTAAATAAATATCATAAGGTCAAAAGAAAAGAAAAGAAAAATTCAAAAACCATGGTGGAAGGAGGAGTAGATGAGAATGTCCCTACCCCATGACGTGAGAAGCACATTAGTCCAAGGTGGCGTCCATGATTGGTTTACTAACCTTTATCTCCAACACCAAACCATATGATAATAATAATTTAATCATAATTTGTCACTCTTATTATTATTATTATTATTATTTATTGTTGCTTTGAATTTCGCACAGAATCTCCCATAAAGTCTTCCCAAATAAGCATGGAATCGACAACATGGCAGACACCCATTCTTTCACGGAAAAGCACAAAATAGTCAAAAGTGCGAATAATCGCGCGGACGCTTTTCATTAAATCAAATAAAATATCCTATCTGCGATGTCCCCTGTCACTAGCTGTCTCCACTTCCCGTATGATGAAAAAGGCAATAATAACATCTGGGAAATTAAGGTGGGGAAAAACAGTGGCCCATTTCATGATTTGGGGGTAGGCAGCTCTGAAATTGAGGATGATGTTGACCCAACTTGTTCTTTGCTTTCAGTGCAATGTGAGCTCCATTTGGGAGATCAAAAATGGTCAATCAAGATTAAAGAAATATTTTTTTTTTTTTAAAAAGACCCCATTAAAAGACAAATTTATTATGATTCGTGATGAATTGTGGAAATTCTTGAGTAATGTGTTCGAAACCCTAACATAATCACAAGATTATTGGTAAGAAAATATTTTCTTTTTCTGTTTTTCCATTTAAAACAGGGAAGCAAATATAAAATTACTCTTACTTGGTGGAATATGAATCAATCATGCCCAACCATTCCACGAAGAAAGTCACATGCCCGATATCAAACCATTAAAAGCGTGCATAACAAAATTTCTATATCTCTATTTTTTTTATTTTTTTGTTGCCCAAAATAAGTTTGGAATAAAAATACATTTTATAACATAATTTCAAATTTTCTATTTCTATATCGATTTCTGTTATAGAAATAAATTTGGAAAGAAAAAACAAAACTAAAACTTTTTAATTTTTTTATTTCTAACAAAAGTAAGAAATGAAAACTCTTCTCATTGTTCATTTTCGTCACTGCTCGCCCCCCACTTGGCACCCATCCTAAATGCCCGCTACTAAATGCCGAACGCCGGACACACACCATCGATCGTCTGTGCCGAACGCTTGTCGTCGAACGATAGTCGCTAGCCACCCGCCGCCAGATGTCCGTCGTTGAATGTTCGCCACTTGCCACTAAACGTCAGACGCCAACCGCCCGCCACCGGCCGTCAAATGCTCGCCGACTAGCAAACATCGACCGCCACCCCCTAGAAATAGAAATTTTATTTTGTTACCAAATGAATTTTTATTTCAAAAATATAAATTTTAAGTTGTTATCAAATGTGTTTCTTTACTTAGAAAACTCGTCCAAAGAATAGAAATTGATTTCTACTCCAGAAATTTTGTCATATGCACTCTAAGCCGACCTTAAACAATTGAAAACATCTTACCTGCCGACCTTAAACAATTGAAAACGTCTTACTTGTGGTCACCAAGCAAACCGCTTAAAGCCGAAAAGGCCGTTCAAGTGACGATGCGATGCATTTTTTCTCTTAACACTGGTTACAAGCGCTTGCCGCGTGCGCAGCGCGCCATTCAGAAACAAATCAGTTTCTAGATTGACCTTATTCTACTTCTGCTATATCCTGTCGTAAACTACGTATTACATAGTGTACTAAAAGGTGGCCAACTCTTCATTACCAGAGATCCCACCTCGCTACCATGAAAATAAAATAAGAATGAGCAGAGAAAGATGCCGACTATACATATAAGATAAATCCCAAACCAAATGGATGAGCTACCCTGCTAAGCCTCTATATGCGCTTCCCTTCGCATAGGCAGGTAAGCTTGCTCAGCTTTGAAGATATATCTGACATTTAGTAGTTCTTTTGCAGGGAATCTACCCGGCATCGTGCACGGACACGAGCTTAGAGTCGATGGCTGCTTGAGGATGATTATTGCCTACTCTAGCCTTATCAAACCGCGCTCTCCTGGCATGTTCTTGGATTCGACGGTCATGCTCTTTGAGCATCTGATCCACATTGTTTGATGAGACGAGCAATGGGCCTGAGACGTAGATCTTGTTTCCTGCAGACCCACGTCCGTACTGAAGGAAAAAGAGTAAAACAAAAATTGTTATCAGATGATCGAGCTCAGACATTCGGAAACTAGATTAATGCAAAGTGGCAACAAATATAACAATAAAGAAAACACTGCCTAAAATGCAATTTTCATCAGCAGCCCTGGAGTTATAATGACCCCATGGTAAATTAAAGTGAGCACAGAATTGCTGTCCATATCACCAAAAAAGAAACCATGACAAAGTACCACAAAGGGAGATGCCAAGCTGAGAGACTGCTGTGAGAACTTACCAGAGCAGGTTCTTTGGTACTGGAATTTCCATCTTCTCTCGAACGATAATCAATATTCGTCCGCGTATGACTCCTACGGTCCTGCTTCCTCACAGGCTCCATCTCCCTTATGGGTCCTGAATATCTGCTTGCTTGGTTTGCTGATTCTGACACTAAAGGACCGGATTTTTGTTTGTTATCTCCGGTTCTACTAGTGACTAAACTCGACAGTGTTGATAGATTGGTGTTTCTTGAGACAGTGATTGAATGGCCAAGTTCTTTTCCAGCCTTGGAGAATCCGGGACCTGGAACTAGTGGTCCCGAGAATGAAGCTCTTTCTGGTTGCTCTGCGTAATCTTTTCTTGTTTCCTTGGAAACTCGCGCCTGTTTAGGGGGTGCAACCAAGAACCCAGACACAGTTTTCTCTTGATAAGGGCCGAAAATTTCACTTCGGCCATTTGCATTGGAATGGCCTTGTTTGACCTGCAATAATTTCATTCTATGTTACAAAATGACAGAACAAGCTTTGCCAAAAATACAAGAACTCTCTTTCCACATTTTCACTCTTGGGGTAAGCAGATTAGTTCTTGCATCAGATTTACAGTGATCGGTATCAAGAACTCCTTTTAAATTATCAGAATAGTGAAAAGAAAACACGGATGAACAGAAGTCCTAACAAGTGAACTGACCAAACCTCCTTCGAATTTACTTACAAAGGCATATCCTCTAGACAGAGATCACAAGTGTGTATAAATTCCAAAGGAAAAGTTTATTTTGTTAACATCATCTACTGTGACAGTATGCGAACTACCGATCCATGGCAATAAAGCTCACGGCAATTGCCCACAGGACAATGTGCATTGAGTCATTCATCTGAACTTTTCATCAAGAAATCTGTCAGAATGTCGGAACACAACATCCCTACTAAATAATCTGCAGGTACTTTTATCTCTCAAAAGAAACACATGCGTTTCTTGTATAACACTATACCACTCACTATGCTGTATACTCATATTGGTGGCCATATAATGCTACTGATGTCTCAGCATGAAATCAAGGTATCTTTTTGCAATCACGCTGGCCAGATACAGAGGTTTTCAGCAAGCATGGGTAATCCAGAGGCAATCATTAACAACAACAACAGTATGATGCCAAACAGGCAGAATAGCAAGTGCAGTATCTGGCACGTCTCAGATATTACAGCAAACATATAAGTCTGACAGGAATAATCCTCCCTGATTTCATGTTTACCTTGGAATAACTAGGAACCAATGGCTATTACAAAAAGAAGGTCAATGAATGCTGAAACTCATAGATATGAATAATGTGTGCTACCTGCAATTGTCCTGCATTAGGATAATATGCAGAATTTGTTCGTGAATCTTTGGTTCCTCTCTTTTCAAGCTCGTTCTTTCCTCCAGCCGCTCCACGCCTGCACAGATTTGTCAAATGGTCAAATGACAAGCACTGCAAACTGTGAAAATTACATATTTAACTGCAATTACAAGAAAAATGTACTGATTTATACAGGAAACAAGGATGAGACAGGCCATAACTCCACACAAGGAAAGCTTATTCAGGCTATATCGCAAAAATAAGTAGATGCATATATGTTATTAGATCATTTAAGCAATTTTTTTTCCGAAATCAGGTTAGACATACCGTCTTGCTTCCTCCTCCCGCAATTTCATGTCAATTTCTTTGCTTGGTGGATATTTGGGCAGACTTGAAGGATCACAAGGAAGGGGACTTGCTGTAAAGAACTGTAAAAATTAACAAGAAGCAGAGGTGTCAAATATGGCTTAACATTTCAACAGATGGCAAGAGTTTATCCGCATAGCTCAATGTTAAATGGTTAATCAGTTGTCCAACTTGAATTAGAAAAATCTGAATACCTCACTCCTGAGAGCAAAAGCTGCCGTCCCTCTTTGTGAAGGATCTACAGAGATTAAGGTCTCTAAGAGGCCCAAAGCAACTGGAGGGAGTTCTTTGAATATCTCCGCGACACATCGTCGATAAGGTTGTGGAGGCTTGAAAACAGCTGCATGGGGAAGATGCAATCTTCTCCAGTAATCATCAGACGGTGAACCGCAAAGCTTAAAAATTTTATGCAATTGCTCCACCTAGAAAATAACATCATGTATTAAGTAGTGGGCATAAAGTACATCTGCAACCCAAAAACTAAACAAGAAAGGCAGAGAGTACGCTGTTCTCCAAAATAACAGACAAGCACAAGAAAATGCCCGTTAGAGTTACATCTATTACCAAAATTCAAGACTAATTTTCTGGAGCAATCCACATAGGTATGTGTAAATAAAGGCTACATCTATAAACTCCAAACATTTGTGCGCATGGAGTGATTCTAGAATAGGATACCTCTGTTTTCCCTGGCAATATAGGCTTGCCAGAATAGAGTTCACCTAGTATACAGCCAGTACTCCACAAATCCACCTCAACTCCATAGCGAGAAGCTCCAAGCAAAAGTTCAGGTGGTCGGTACCATAAAGTTACCACCCGGCTTGTCAGCGGAGCGGTCTGATGAGGATCAAAGACGCTGGCTAAACCAAAATCCGCAATCTTCAAGATGCCATTGTTGTCAATGAGAAGGTTCGAGCCCTTTATGTCCCGGTGTAGGACCCCATGTTTATGACAATGATCGAGACCGCTTAGAAGCTGCTTCATGTAACATTTGATCTGCAATGATTATGGACAAGAGTTAACAATATGAGGTTGCCCGTTACACCAAAAAAAAATTCTTTCATCAGCTTCATGAGTGAGCCTTATTCAAGTTTTAAAGCTAGTATCAAACCCATTATATAAGTACCTGTGGCTCAGAAAATTTTACATCAGGCCGCGACGCAAGTCCAGTAAGATCGTGCTCCATGTACTCGAAAACAAGGTACAGGCTACAGGACATCCTTGAAGTTATCAAGCCTTCCAGCTTTATAACATTGGGATGATCAAGCATACGCAAGATAAGGATTTCCCTCGCCATGAACTTGACGCTCTCAGCATCAAGGTTGTCGAACCGCACTCTTTTCAGAGCCACAATTTTGTTATTAGTGACATCACGTGCCTTGTACACGCTACTGTAAGTTCCTTGGCCAATCTGTAACAGGCAGATCATGTCATAAACAAATTAGGCCACAGTAGATCAGGTGCTGCAGGGTAGTGTTATACAGTATTATTACTGATATTTTGTTATCGTTTTAGGAAGACCTCTTTCAAGAAGAAATAGGTGCCTGGATGGATGCTCATCAAACTTTATGCATATCTACCAAACTCAGTGTTTATCCTCCAAATTTGACCAAATCAAGACGATTAAACTCATAATACCAGGAGCAAATCAAAGGCCGAAAATAATAGAACAAACAACCATTAGATAATCAACAACTACATGATCAAGAATTAAACATACTTTGTCCAGCTTTTCAAAAGTGTCCGCCCGTCGCGGAAGCCATCCCTTGATGGCCTCTCCTGCCACCGCGGACAGCCACACCGGCCACCCGGCTGCCACCTGCTCGCCCTCTACCGCCTTGGGGACCCGACCAGCGCCAGGGTGATCAGCCGCCGCAGCTGCTTCCGCTCTCTCTCTCCTCGGCTTCTGAAGACGATCACTCTTCTTCTCAATCTGATCATCGCAAAACCTAGCAGACCCGTTCGCTTTCTTATCGATCAACATAACACTCACATCACCCACCTTATCTCTTGCCCTGAACCCATTCTCTCTCCTCGATGAATCCAATCTTGAAGTTTTCACCTCTGATAATCGCCTACTAGACGATACTCGATCTTTGGGACTCTCTCGGCTGTCATCAACCGCTGAACTCTTAGAATACATGCAACCCATGTTGCAACAATCAACGAATCACTCTAAAAAGAATTGATCTTTTACAGAATTCACTCAACGCCCAATACCCATCTCACAATTCTCAAGAACTCCAATCCTCTTTCTATGCCCATAAAGAGAGGACTCGCGAAACGGATAAAGAACGAACGGGGCAGTCGTATTCGCCCAGCAGGAAATTACCCATCACCAACAAAAGAGGAAGCTTCTTCTCCTTGTTTGAACCTGAGCAAGAATTGATCAAAAAGAAGACGCTGAAGCCACGCCCAATACCATCCCACCAATTATACCGCCACACGGAAAGACCGGCAACTTGCAGCAGGCAAAAAAGGACCCTCTGTGTACGTGAAAAGAATTATTGACTGGGGGGAGGGGTGACGACAATCCAATCTTTTTGCTCAGCCAGAGACGGAGGCAGGGGAAGGAGCCAAGAAGTAAAGATGGGGGAAGGTATGCAGTAAGTCCACGGAGAGGGAAATGAATGGGTGGGGGACTGATTAGGTTCGGTTTGATCGTTCAACGCGCATTCATAACAGTGTTACGACGGTGCGTTGTGTCCGTGGGTACCTATAAAATAAAATAAAAAATACCAATCAACCGGCTTTATCTGTGCAATTCTTAAAGAGCGTCAGACGGCTTTGCCGTCGGCCTACTCAGTCAAACATCCTCTCTCTCTCTCTCTCTCTCTATATCTCTCTCAAGATACCGAAGACGCCAAGGCTGTCTCCATCGTCGCCCTGTTTTGCTTGCGTAGTTTCTCGTGTGAAAAAAAGAGAGAAGCCCTGAACAGTTCAGCAGGATTTGTTTTCGGGGTTCGATCAGAGATCGAAGCTCCTGTTCTGGTTAGCAAAGTCCCGCGCGCTCCGCCTTTGCTCGTGCCGACCACGGACCTGACCCGGTCAACGCCGATCTCGTGCGTTTTTTTTTCCTTTTTGGTCGCTGAACTGGGTTTTTGGTCTTGGTTTTGTCTTTCCTTTCTCGTCAATTCCCGTTTTGAGCTGATCCAGTCTCGGTTTTTTAGTATTTACCACCCTTCTTGGTCCTCGTTTTCGTTCCTGCTGGTGTGAATGCGACCCGGTCGTACACGCGCGGGCGCCGAATTCAGGAGTCCACGATCGGTTAGCCCGCCCGACCCGTTTCTCCTTTCTTAGTCATGCGTCGCTTGCGCTCGGTGGCAATTTCGTGTGCCTTCGTCTTTTTGCATATTCTAATGTCCCAACTCATTCTAACTTTTTAATCATTTCTAAGGGTGTGTGTGAGAGAGAGAGAGGAGCTCGCAATCGACACGGTCCGTGCTGTACTCACCATGGTTCAACATAAGCGGCGGCCGAGGCCGATGAACAATTTGGAGTCTTTTGTGAAGCATTTTCATATGTTCGGGACATCTAGATATTAATCTATCATCCAATTAGAAAGGAACCCAATCCTCAAAATAAGGTTCACAGCGCATTTTGTCACCATATAATTCTACAGATGGAAAATCAATGTACGATGGTCGAACACATCGCCATTTACTCGAATATTGACTAAATAAAGTCCGTCGCGTCATTCCGTTAATTTGCTTTCGTCTCTGTTCAAACGGTCCTCGAATTTCTATTGCCGCATCAGACACGCCTCTTGATGCCCAACACGGAAGGACGTCTTTGTGTCCATATCGTAGCAAGAAAAAAGAGGCCCGCTCTGTTGTCAAATCTTATGCTAGCAAAAGGAGACGGTACGCATAAACATCAAATTGGCCAAAAGCAGACACGGCTCGACAAGATTCCATGTTCTTCGCAATTATCATTTGCGCGTGTAATCCATCCATACCCCAAATGTCCATAATTTATTTCCAAAAAGAGAAGGAAAAAAAAAAACTTAATTTGCTCGTTGATTGACCAGTCAATACCACTTAGGGGTCAGCATAGTTCGAGGATAGAATTTAAAACCTAAGAATCGAACCAATGGGAATTTATAGGTTCCAAGTTTCAAGATATGTAGGATATGTTTCAAATTCCAAAAAATAAAGAACCTGTTTCTATGGGTATGTTTCGAGTTCTTATTAGAGAATCGAGTTCTTATTAGAGAAATCTGAAACCTGAAACCTGAAACATGTAATCTAGAACTTGAAACAAGTTTTAATATTTTTCTTTGTTCATGTCTCCGCGTGTTCTTGCGATATTGCATATCGTTCAATGATAGATGTATAATGTTGAAGCACCAATTTGAATTTCCATTCTATGACTGAGACTTTTACTTTTTTAATATTCATATCTTATGGTCAATGAATTATAACAAAAAGTGGTGGTTATTAAAGGTTTTAATTCACTATAATCATTCAATTAATAATATAAGTCGAACTTGTGTGGACCCTAGAATCTTTGACAAGATAAGTTTCATATTCTAGGATATACATAGTAGGTTCTAGATTCCCAAAAATAAGGAACCTATTGCGACAGGCAGGTTCGAAGTTTCAAATGGAATTTGTATGAAACCTAGAATTGCTCACCCCTAACCTCATTTCCCCACTTTTTAGGACTTGTCTCGTGCTTACATATGGTCCAATTGGACCATTAGTTGGTGCTAAATATTGCAATCTGAACTTTTGTTCTAACCAAGGATATATAATTGATTTAGAGTTGTCTATGTCTAGCAATTACACCGGCGGATTTTCTTCCTTTTATGCGCTTGGAAATCTAATTGGACACTAGATTAAGTTTTAGGGGACCGTTTCGATAGAATGGGGACCGTTTTGATAGAATGAAAAAGGCAAATGTTGAAAATTTAAGTAAGAACTTTAAGTGGTGACAATCTTAGATGCTGGAATTGGAAATATAGATGCTGTCAAATAATAGCTATATGGAGTATGAATAATCTTAGATCTAACATGGAATGCGGTGAATATTTATTGGTAGGTTTTAGAATTTTAGCAATGTAATAAACAAGATTTTAAATCTTATCTAGAAGCCTTCTTTTCAATTGAAAAAATCAAGTAATTCCTCCATTATTTAACGAGTTATATGATTTTGTTGACTTAGTTGAGTCCTTGCAATCAAATTCAATCATAGTCAATATATGCGATTAATTTGATTGAATGATGAGGACATTTATATTCAATACCTACCGGATCTATTTTAAAATGTCTTAATACAAATTGTAACCACATGAACACAATGAAGTGATCTTCACAATCATCTTTCACCTCAGAGAATGATCAAGAAAAGTACCAAATAACTTCTAAACCCATTGCATCTGTACAAATTCGATTATGAATCTTTCATTTGTACTAATTGAATTATAGACCCTTTGACAATTTGTCATGTAATCCATCTGATCAATTTTGACTAGAAATCACTAATATTAATGATAGTCATCCTATGTAGTATGATCGGTACTCAATGAGAACAAAATTTATAATTTTTTAATATTTTTTGAATTTTTTATTAGTTTCTTTTCTCTTTTTTTGTTTCTTTTATAAATATGGGTTGGTGAGGGCCAATGTCCCTCACCTGCTCACGCCCTCATCGGCCAGGAGGGAGGGCTGCGACGCCCATGTTGGCCATAGGCGAGAGGCTTGCAACCCTCGCCCATGAAGGCATTGAGGCCCAGACCAAGTGAAAATGTCACGGCCCTCATTAGCCGCGACCCTCTCTTGGATCTCGGTGATGGCTTGATGGCCTTATTGGCTCACAATTGGGAAAATAAAGAAAATAAAAGAAAAATCAAAAAATTATTCGCGTCAATATCAGCTGCACCACATAGGACGACTGACATCCGTATTAGCGATTTCCGGCTAGGATTATATTAGTAAATTGTCAAAAGGTTTGGGACTAATAAAAAAACAAAAATTGACACAATTGAAATGTTAGGGCTAAATTGATATACGTATAATAAGTTTAGGACTTTTTGGGTACTTTTCACGAGAGTGACCTTCTAGATGAGATTCCTTATACTACTATTCAAATCACATGGTTTTGGTTGATCCATGTAATCTTCTTCATTCAAATATCCATCTCTCTAGGCTGGATGTGACACTCACCAAATCATGCATAAATAAACATGGGCAAGTGACTGATGGGATTTATCAAGGTCTTATTAAATTTCGGGAACCCAGCAAATTCAACGAGAGTTGTTTCTAGGGTTGAATCATAATTGCAGATCCAGGAGAGAGGGTATCAACTTCCAAGTTATGGCAGGTAGAGACTTTTTTGAGTATTTCGAGTCAACAACGACGACCTTCATTTGTTTTTGCATGGAAATTTCTTCTATAAATATAATTATACCTATGTGTGTGTGGGGCTCTACACTTAGGGGGTAATTTTACATTGATGTTTTTAAGTTTTGGCCAACTATGTGTTTCGTGCGGAATTTCTAGAATTTGTAAGATGTTGCTCCACTTACCAGCTAAACTATTGGAGAAACATAAACATCATGGATTCTCACTTTTATTGCTTCGAGTGTTAGATAAAGTGCGTCATGAAAGGCGATGACTTTTAGATGAGCACTCGAGGAAATAATAGATAGTGGGTTGATTGGACACTATCCTAATGTTCCTTTTTGGTAGCAGACACTATGCTAATTAAGGAGGCACAACTCAGCCAATCTACAATTTCACAGTATATTTACTATTTAGGAGAACCAGTTTTGTCTTTCATTTATTGCGAGTTTAAAATATCCTACTTGCAAATAGATTTGATTCAATCGGTATGTATCTTATCGATACCATGAAATTAAGGAGGCTCGAGACATGATTTCGACTCTAGACAGGTCTAGACCCAATGAAGTTGATGCTTAGTAAAGGGGGCAAAGGATATGTGCATCAACGGAGACATCTTCTACACATAAATCTCAAAAGAAAAGATAAAACGATGGGGAAAAAGAAAAGGCCGAAACCTGTATAAATCAAACAAGTCAAGATCAAGATTCAAGATAAGGTCTCACGGCTTAGACGCGTCAGTCTTTCCAATAAGCTGAATTTTGCATCGCATTGATTAAATGCATTCCCCTGCTTACGTCTTCTAGAAAAAATGTAATAGGATTAGGACGTGTAAGTACGATTAGTGCACTTTCGTGACATTTTCACCTTTGTTTAATATTCCCCATCGATCCATCCAATGCATCATCAGACAACATTGCGCACTCGCCCACCCACAATCAACACACACTAGGAAACAGGAGGTGAGTCACCGTCTCTTGCTTGAGCCTCCATTTGTCCAAAAAAAAAAAAAAAGACTACATTATAGTCCCTCTTTAAAGAACTCAACCTTATAGATTCCTCAACTTTGACTTGGTATAATATTTTGTTGCCCACCAAATATACAACCACCAACTAAACCCTAAATATTGCGGTATGACCAAATGGTGATTGGGGGCGTTCTCATTTGGATTTTTTTTTTTTTTTTTTTGGAGTCAATTATGGCCTCCTTCCTTGACTCTTTATAAACATCATCGGCATTCTCGATCTCCACAATTATTATATATATATAAGACCAAGTTGCCTTCCGCCAAAGACGGAATTGAGAAATAACACCTCCATTCAGAGTACCACTCAGCTTCGGCGGGATAATTACCATAGAAATCCTAAATCTATTTACATATGTTAATTCGATTCTAAATTTTTTAATTTACTTAGTTTAATCCTAAATCCTGTGACAAATTTGCCGATGTATTTCTTCAGTTAATTTTGATAAAAAAAAATGACTGACATGACAATATAGTCATCATTGAGTGGACACTTTTTAATAATTTTAAATTTTTTGAAATTTTCTTTTTAATTTTTTTCATTTTTTCTTTCGAAATTCTAGCAAGCAAAGTCCGTACAGCCCTATTGATGGCCAACAACCCTCGCCTACCACATGGAGAAAATGAAAAAGAAAGAAAAAAAAAAAAAATCTTTTTTTAAAATTACAAAAATCATTTACATCAAAGACCGATCTTACCACATAAAACGGTCGGCATCCATGTCAGTGACTTATGGAATGATTATATTGACAAACCGTCAAAAAATTTAAGGCTAAATTGACAAAAAAATTAAACTGGTCATCATGCAAAATATTTTAGGATTTATTTAGTAATTTTCCCAAGCTTTGGTTTGTGAGTAACCGCTTATTTAAATGTTTAATAGAGAGAGAGAGAGAGTATAAGGAAACCGGTTAAATAGTTTGAGGACGTTTTAAGGAAATTTTTAGCGATAAACAATGTTTGATCACCCCCAAGTAATTGATATAAAAAAACCACTTGTGCCATGGCCCAACTCCATTGTCTTATTCCCAATCTTTCGACTCCCTTATGCAACATTTTACTGTATATATGAAAGAAACTCTGTCTTAATGCGTTGAAGGACCAATAATACAATGTGCTTTCTTACCGCACTTGCGGTGCCCCTTACAACTTTATAACCCATTTTCGACTCATATAAAACTGAACCTAAAATAGGTCGAATGTGGATTATATCAATCACCATTTGGTCCTATCAACCGCGGGCTTAGTCCAGCACCCCTCCAAGCCGCCCGTCCGGTTCGAGCCCGCCGCTCCGGGATGAGGGAAGCACGGGGAGCCAGCGACGTCGGAGCAGCCGCTGTGGAAGGGGAGCTCGGTGCGAGTGAGGAGGAAGCCACGGGTGAATACGGCAATGGTGGCGACATGGAGCGCCGTCGTCGCCCAGAAGACCCACGTCAGCCTCCATTTGATCGCCGGAGGTTCGGGGGCTTCGAAAGTGGGATGGGATCGAACGAAGGGAACGCGCGATCTCTGTCGCGGGATCGGTCGGAGCTCGGTCGGTCAAGAACGGCAGGGAGAGTCCGAGGAAAGGAAGAAATGGAGGGCAAAATTACACTTTGGCCCTTCGGCGAGTGTCGCGCGACGGTATACAAGCTGCTCACGAAAAGAACAGACCACATATAAAAGCCACTTAATTTTCGGCCCATTATGCAAGCCCATCTTCTTCATAAATCCATATAAAAGCCTGCGATTTTCCTCAATCCTCCCTCTGTTTTTTTTTCCTTTAGTAAGTCTTTAGGATGTGTTTGATTCAGCGTTCCAATAAGCTTTCGACCTTCAAAGCTCCTTGAGAAAATGCACAACTATTTTGAAAGAGCTTGAACTTGAAAGCAAGCAATGGGAATGTTGAAAACTCAATACTAGTAAGGACTAGCTTTAGATTTTCAGTACTTGACCAAATATTGAACTCATTTTTTTTTCCAAAACTACCCACACCAATTCTTCAAATTTTCAATTTTGTCCATTATTATTTTTTTAATTAAAAAATGACCAAACCCTTCATTGGTCTAGCGAAGGGCTACGGCCGATAGCGAGCTAGATCTAACATCGGTGGCCATTAGTCATGAGACCCAGGTGAGGGCCTCCTAAGACTACGAGACCTAGGTGGCAGTCGCTTGCGTCGCGCGACACTCACCAAGGGTTGCACCACTCTCGCTAGGCCGACGAAGAGTTTGGTCTTTTCTTTTAAAATTATACATACTTGCTTTTTTTTCAATTTTAAAGAAATAAAAATTATAAAAACTAATATTAATCACCATATGACTTTTTAAATGTGTTTTCAACCATATGACATTTCTCTCAAAAATTGTTTTTCAAAGCGTAGTTTTTCAATCAATCTTTGCATTTACCCAATGAGCTTTCAAAATATTGAACCAAATACACTCATGTCCGCATTTTGCATACCCCAATTTCAAAATCATATATTTTATGTCCCGTGGTTTCCAAAGAACCTATGTCGATGCAATCCCAAGTCGTTGCCAGACCATGAATGTAATCGTGAGGGGCAACATAGGTCGTGTTTCGAGCTACATATGTCGAAAAACCTAGGTCTCATTTCTGCTGCATAGATGGTCATCACGCTACTATACAAAATGGTAGTTACTATCCAGTTACTACAATAGTCATTTAGGCGGGCCTGCACAACCCTTAACGGGCCCTTGTGTGCCACAATTAATGGTGCAATTGTCACGAACCAAAGAGTGCCCTATCATCAATTCAAAGGGGGCTCAATCACCACCATTAGATCTTAAGGGGACTTAATCTTTGCCTTCAAATTTGCTTGACAATAATTGACGATCTCAATCGTTAGATGAGATCAATCTCCACCGTTGGACTAATTTGACGAGGATCAATATCCTCCACCGTTAGATCAAGTGCATCTTTACCGTCAAATTGATTAAATGGTAATTGATATCCTCTACCATTAGATCATGTAAATACCCCCTACTGTTAGATCATGTAGAGAATTAATGGTTGTAATTACAGGAACTTTTGTATAAATAGCATAGCCCTCCCCTCATTTGTATCATCCGCTTCATTTGAATATTACAAGTGTTCTCTAGAGCTTCTCTCTACTTTCTCTCTCTAAAAATTCCCTTCCTTGAGTGTGAGAGTGTGAATGAGAGCAAGCCTCACTTAGACATGATCGGGTGCTTCAAAGGTCTAAGTGTCACACGATTCATGATCGAAAGAATCGTCCTGTGATACAATCCTGACTGGTGGCACTCCCAAGTTAAAGATAGCCTCAATTAAATAGGTCCTGGCATCGTAGCCAATTACTATAACAAACAGGTTGGGAATAGGTATAACATATATAAATATATATTAATTCACAAAAAATCATTATAATCATTTACGGTTTAGTTTCATTATTCATATGGAGGCAACTGGTTTTTTACCGCACACAAGGTCTTTTTTTTTTTTCTGTTAATAATCTATAATTACATATTTGAAGATCGATTCCCTGAAAAAATAGAAAAAATTGAGGCCAGAAGAATTTCAATTTTCCTATGACAGAGATTGTTGCTCTGAGCTCAAAGCTGAATACTTTAACATTTGTGGGTGCTTTCGGCATTAGAGCTTCCTTTCCTAATTGACTGTAGCTCATGGCAAAACGTGCTAGATATTGGCGTTTGCCTAGATGATGATAATATTTTGCTCCTCTTCGGAAGCACTTAAAAAGTCAAATCTTGAATTCGCCAAGTCGGTGTAAGGAGTACGCCCTTAAGATCGCATGAAGATGTTAATCCATTGAAGTGCATGAAACCTAATTTGACCACCACATAACCACCAAAAAAAAAAAAAAAAGAAGGAAGAAACATATTGAAATTTGAACCCCACATATCGTTATTATCGTACAGAAAAAATTTTCCACGCACGTGATGATCCTTGCATATTAGAAAAAGTTGTCCAACGCTAATCGATAACCAATTAGTCCATAATCGAGCATGGCAGTTTCCTCATATCGACTCATACTGAGCAATCACAGAATTGCGCGAATCTCATGATTCCCGAGGGGTGGTCCTTGCGCGGAGTGGTCCCGGGGAAAACCCGCGACCGTGAGCACCGCGCCAATGGATCCCTCGCTTTCCGAAGAGGTAGTCCGTGCCGTCCGTGGTGCGTCAATCTAGAAGGGGGGGCAAGAAGACTTTGAGAACTGGTTATGCATTCGGTCAAGCTCGCGGACGTCTGCAGCAGATTAAACATGCGATAATCCCGCGAGACCCCAGGTGACTCTCGAGGAAGAATTATTCCACAGTGAAATTCAAACGCGATGGCCGGCCGTGGCCCTAGAAAGAAAGCCGAAGACCAAAACGCCATCGTGCAGCTTCCGAGCAAGGTCATCCCAGCACTACTATTCTTAGTAAGAAAAGAACCTTTGACCCGCACCACGCTCTGGCCCTATGAAAGTCCTCGCCCACTAAAAAGAATCGCTCCCTTCGTTTCGTTCCGCACAATTGTCAGTCCCATCATCTATCACAGCAACCTTATCTCCCTGCACTTCTCTTTTTCCCCCTTTTCGCCCCGGGGGAAAGGAAAAAGTGGCGCATCAATCCTTCGTCGTGTTCCTGAGAGACCCGAAGAGCTGCGGCAGTATAGATCATTGAAATAGCTAGCTTTGTGAGGACTGTTTCGAGGCAAAGCACATGGTTCAAGGATCACAAGAATCTCCGTCTCCAAAGCGGTCGTCGTCCCCATTGCTGTTGCCGGACACGGTCCTTCCGTGGGTTATGAGCCGAAGGGGGACATGGGTGCTTCTCTTCTTGATAGTAAACGTCGTTCTCTGCTGCTGTGTATTGAACTTGGAGAATCTCATCTTCTCTTGGTATAGATGCCAGCAATCATCGTCTTGGTGGACCGCTCTGGAAGCGTCGGCCCTTCTCGGGGCGGCTTTCTGGGCGCTGTCGACCGCGGCCGCTCTCACCGTGGCCGTGCCGGCGATTGCAGTGGCTTGGATAACCGTCGTTGTAGGCTTGGCCTTCTCCGGGAAGTCCCAAAGGACTTTGCTCGTCGAAGGCAGGAAGGCGAGCAGAGAGATCGTCTGGTATATCTGCAAAAACTCGTTCAAGGAAGGTAGAGTCGTGGGCGTGGTTTGTGCCGTTTTAGGTTTTTTTGCACTTTTCAAGAAGGGTTAAAAGTGCTAGGGCTTGAGAGAGGAGAAAATTCACTTTCAGATGCTCTGTTCTTTTAATATGTTATTTAGATTAAATTTCTTCTCTGTATAAATGATGTCGATATGGTAACCTCTAAGTGTACGCAACCGTAGCGTCGAGGTTATGTAACTTTTTTTTTTTTTTAGTACAATAATGTTTCGCATGGGGAAGTGTTAGCTCTTAGTATTTGAACAAGTAAAACCCAAGAATGAGGAGGGCTTTCCATTTCATGGGCCGAACCCATTTCTTGCCATAGTTAGAAAGGATTGCCTTCCTTGGCAGAACAGAAGATGTATGAGGTCATTTGGTGATTGAAGAAGTCATGAGTGTAAGGTATGCGATCCTTTGCTCTGATACCAATTGTTGGAACCAAAAGGATTTGGTACCAATTGTAGAGTGTGCAATTTATAAAATATGCGGAAGCGTTAAAATACTCAAATCAAACTAGCTGATACACTCAGCTATTCTATTTTCTTCCCTTCTCGATCACAGAGGGATAACTCGCTCTGAGGCTGCAGTGCCTCTCACTCTTGAAGTTCACCGTTGCACCTGGTGACTTTCTATTCCGAAGCTCTCACTGCTGGAGGCTTTCCCTGAAGCTCACATACATGTGGCTTCCTTGTTGGCCTGAAGTTCTCCGCCTGCGTGTGGCGTGAGACCCTCTCCCTGGCCTTCTCTACTCTGCCTGCGGTGGCTTGAGGCTGTTAAGCCTCTCTTCGAGGCCTTTCGGCCTGCTCCTTCACCTTGAGGCCCTTCTCCCTTTGAGGCACTTTGGCCTGATTTCAAATGCTTCACGTACTACCATATTTATAATCATCTTCGGCCGCCTGGACTCCACCGCCTGGATTCTACCGCCTTTGACTTCAACAGGAAGAGGCGAAGTTGAACTTTTCTTCTCATTGCCGTCTTCAGTGTGAACAAAATTACCAGCCGCAATTTTCACCTTCCTTCCTGCTCTTGAAGACTCCAGCAACAATTATAATAGTATTTTAATATGTGCCCATTCTTTTTTTTTAATCAGCTTGTGGCTTCTTCAAGAACTCTCTTCTTTGGCGGTTTACGAAGTGATGCTGTAGCACACTTCTCTTTGGCTTCTTATTATTATATTAGGTGTTGTATTCCAACAATGAGCACATAACAAAGAGCACGAGAGGGGTCATTATTGACACACTACCAAATTAAGCATCATCACTTTTCCAATTCACAAAGGCCTTGGGGTTCAACTACCGTGAGACGCACTGCGAAAGTTCAACAATGATACATTGAACAGTCGATTTTGTTGGATCTATGTCTCGGTTGTCAAGGAATATAGCAATCTGGTCTAGACCACATGGATCAAACCCTCATTGTTTTGATATTGATTGTAACAACATGGGTCGAAACAAAGCAAAATGACCTCCAAATAAAAAAAAAACCATTAACATCAAAAGAAAAATGACTTATCATTATACTTATGCTCTCCCCATAAAACAAAACAAAAAAAAAATTATAAAAACTTTATATGCGACTCTACATCTCGCAATTTTAAAAATAATTTCGAAATTTAAAAGGTTGCAAAGTCTTTTGAGTTAAATAAAGTAATATATTAAAAGTCATGAATTTAAAAAAAAATAAAGGGTAAATATCACGGAACACTATAAATTAACCCATTGTAATGCCAATATCTCAAGCTTTCTTTTCTATCACCGAACCACCAACTTTTATTTTTGTTGAATTAGTACAAGTTTAGGGTAATGGTGACACACAGAAAAAAAAATGAGGAATTGGTGTCGTAATGGGCAAAGTTTTTCTGATTTTTTTTTTTGTGGTAGGCAAAAGGGTATATTATCATACCAATACAAGTTTGAGGTTCCAATGACACAGAAAATTTTTGGATACTAGTGTGACAAGGGCATAATTTAGGGTTTTTTCTACGGTAATTTCTCAAAAACAGACTGTTAAAAGTCAAAGTCACAAGAAATATAGGGATTTTTTTTTTTTTTTGTGACTCGGGAACCCCTGTACAACTGATAGCCAGCGAGATAAACCCAGGGTAACGCTAGCGCAGGACCTACCACCACAACATCACGCCTAAGGCCTCTAGCGACATCTCTGAGATTCGAACTCCTCCTCTTTCGTGAGAGGGGGAGAACTTGAGCCAGCAATGCCACCGCAAAGGGTGGTAGAAATATAGGGATTGATACCTCATAAAATTTCAAACTAATACATCTGTAATATATGTGATAAATTTATCTTAAACTAATCAATTGGTATATGTGTGACAATTTATATCAATTAAGTTATTGTTATGTGTCATTCAACTCAGTAATTTCAATATATCACAAGCATGAATTTTTAATGAGTCAAAAATTAATTTAGGATAAAGTTATTACAGCTATTATCAATTTGAGGTTTTTGATAATATTAAATCAAAATTGTAACTTGCATGTCCTTCTCTACCTGACCAAATGGGTCCTCATTTCCGGTTCTTTGTTCCCCTCTTGTATCCATGCACCATTGAAAGTGCCGTGAGCTGTTCTAATGTTTCTAAATGATTTGTGTATCTTTTCAAAGTCGAAAAAAAAATCTAATGATGATGTTATTAAGGACTTCATATGTTCAAGTGAAGATAAAGCAACTGTGATGATATTGCAGAGGGTATGGCCATCATTATTGCGGATTCTAGGCAACTGGTTGGTGAGACTGTACATTAAAAAAAAAAAAAGTCTAATGGGTCTTTGGAGTCAGAACTACTTTCGTCCTTGGGAGTCCCCACTTTTTGAGCAGTTTTTCTGCAAATGTGCCCCCACCCCCACCAATCAAGAAGCGAAATAGAACAGTCAATAATAGCATTTGCGAACGAGTTTTAAGCAAAAGATTACGGTCTAATGAACCGACAAAGACAGAAATCACTCGCCCTATCGTTTCAAAAAGTAAGGAGTACAAATGACATGACATAAAAATTCAGGGGAAAAATTGCCAGAAAAAATGAAAAGAAGAGGGAAAAAGGGGGGATGCTCATACCCGCGCGAATGCGACTTGGTGAGAGAGAGAGCGACCGTAAGGATATGTTTAGTAATATTTTTATTCATACTATTCAGAAATAATTTTTTTTCCATTTCTCTTTTCGGAAACTAAAAAATAGATTTTTTTACTTTTTATTTCTATTTAAAATCTACTTCATAATCACTTTCTATTTTGGAGAATTGTAAAAGAATTAATTAACGTTATTAAATAAATTTTAATTTTTTCTGTTTCAAGAAAAAAAAAAATTATTACCAAAAGGCCTTAAGAAGCCCCTCTCATAAAGCAAATAGAAATTTCGTGTGAGTTGAAATTCATGGTAAGTTCCTGTCCTTAATCACAGCCGACACCTACGCCTTAAATTCCTTCAAATAATTTAAGGCCCCATGTTCCGTGCTGCAACGTTAGCTGGAGTGCCGACACTGCCCGTCTTGTCCCTTTTCCTATAGTGGGCTCTTTCTTGGTACCTAGGCATTTAGATTTTAAAGGCATTTTCGTTTGTAAAAAAAATACATTATTATACTAAAAACATAAGTAAGTGGCGAGTGGCGAGTGAAGTAATTTGGAATTTTTGTTAGAAGTGCACTAGTTTAAAATTTTTAGTGGTATTATATGTATTTAAAAATATCGGTCTATTACTTAAGCAAAACTCAACTCTAATAAGACTAATTAAATCATCTCAGTTTAAACTCTCCAAAACAACCCAACTTTTCTACAGACTTATCTTCCATCATCTACACCATCGTTCGCCACCGTCAGCCTCCCAGGCGCACACAATGCTTGCTCACTCATTCTTCTCTACACCATACTTTGTAGTAGATACACCTTATTCTTGGCATTCATTTTTTTTTTTTTCAAAAAAAGGAGGACGCAAATGCTTTTCTTTTTTGTTAGGCGATCTTCGTCCTCCAATTTTTTTTTCCAAAAGAAATAAAAAAATCGCACATTGTTGTCTTAAAACATATATTGCACCAAGAAAAAAAAAGTACAAACTAGTTCATATTATCCAGCAAGTTAAGCGTTTATGTAAGAGAATTCAAGTTGAATAATTGTTCATCATGCTGTGCAGGCAATCAAATGACAATAATAGTTAGGGCAAGACTACAAGAAAAGGACAATGATCACGTCAACTTCCCCATTAATTTAATCGATGTAGGCATGTGCAATCCTCATAGATTTGGTCACCAAATAAATCTTATGCATCATTGCCAAAGAAAAAATTCAAATCACAATTAAAATATTATATTTACGGAATAATAGAATCTAACCAAGTCTTTACTCGCTCTGCAGCTGCACACTGAATCTGTAATCTCAAGGCGAGAGAGAGGAGGAATGGGACAGATGTTACATAGACTAGTTCTACCTACCCAAGACAACCATTAATTTTCAGGAGGTTTTTTTTTTTTTGGACTAATAATTTTTTTTATGACAATTGAAGTTGACTGCTGCATGCCCCCCTCAAATTTAGGGATAAAATTGCTTGAGATCCCTCTAGCATGACGGTACGGTTAGCTAATCATTTCCCAATTGCTTTCCCTGCCTTGAACTCACTGCAAAATTGAGAGAGGAAAATCGGATTATGGAAAAATGGAATTCAAAACACTCAGTTGTGATAAATAGTAGAGTTATTGAGTAAAGACATGGTTTATCAAAAAAAAAAAGAGAGTCAAGACATGGTTTACAATCGAGATGTTTATGCTGAATATATAATAAGCTCATTGCATATAGTATAATTTTCTTTTTATGTGCCAATAATGGTTGTCGAGCCCCTACTACTCGTGTACGACCAAATCTAGCCAATGATCCTGATTTGGGCCCCTCTCTAGCTTAGGGCCACGTGCGATGCCTAGGGATGTGCCACCCTAGCTATCGATGATTTTTGGGGTTGCTCAAGTGAGGGCTACATTTGGCCTTGCCAGGGTTGCACAACCTTGCCTTGCCGTTTTCCTATAAAAGAAAGAAGATTAATTACAGAAAAGAAAGAAATCAAAAATCCATTAAGCTTAGTTTGCTTCACAGAAAATGAATAATTTGAAAAATCTAAAGCTAATCATTTGTATCATTAGCAAAAATGTATAAACAAAAATATTTTGATTATTCATGAAAATATTTAGATATAAATTGCTGTCGGTGATAGAAACATTGTCATGTACTAATAATTTCAAGTAATCATTTAAAAAAATACTTTTCAAATCATTCATTTTCACAAAAAAAATTATATTATTATTCCCTTTAATCATCCTGCTAGTTGTGACGGTTGCTGGTTTTAGCGGATTCTCTCCATTGCCCAGTGTAATTAGTAAAAAAGAAAATAATTAGAGAATCTGCGTTGAATTATGTAGGTACTATACTTTTTTGGGCCATCATATGTTGGCACCATCACTGGCATGGAAAAAATGAAAATTCAAAGCTAATTTTAGTTTTCCATTTACTTGATAGAATAAAGAAAGTGTGAGAAAATTCTCCCATTTTCATTGCCTCAGCACCGGCCACGGTTTTCGCCGGCGATTGGCGGACGAGGCTAGTCCACGCGCTCATGCCAAGTTTTCTTCTTTGACTTTTCATCTGTTGTTTTTGCATAGACTGAGGGAAAGAAAAAAATAGAGATCTTGGTGCTTGTACATAAGATTGCTGAGCATTGACTGGTGAGCAGACAGGTCTCGCAAATTCCAATATAAAAACTCCAACTTTATACTATATATAGCAAAAAAAAAAAAAAATGTAATGAAATGAACCATCCATCCATCCCCAAACGATTCAGAAAAGAGAGGAGAGGCTAGAAAGATCAATTGGCTGGGATCTGAGGATGCATAAAGATTGATTCAGACATCCCACCGCACTTACTAAATCTTCTCCATGCTAATGATCCTTTCATGATTCTTCTCTCCTAGGTTGTGACACACTTGTGCTCAACAGGAGACCACTTGTCTTGTGAGCCATGTGCTTTCTTCTGCACTTCTGCTCTCTCTGCACGCACTCCACCTAAAAGATCCCGCATTTCCTTTGCTTCCTCTGTCTCTTGGCCATTTCCCAAGAACCGACGATCCCCACGAAGCTCCGAGCTTTTCCACTTGTGGGTTGCCCCGATCTCTCGTGGTAGCTTTGATTGCCGGGTCGATTTCTTGATGTGGAGCTGAAACGTCATCTGGGTTGCTCGGCGGCTCCAAGTTGGAATCTTTAGGCAGACCCATTTTTCGGACCAGTGAAGCAATGTACCACAAGTCATCGAGAATGTCGATGGAGCAGCGGTTGATGTACCCGATTCTCGGCATCGCGTCCTGCATAGCTTTCATCTACTTTTCTTTCAGTGATCTGAGCTTCGGCGACTACCATGCAGAGCAGAAGATGGACTTCGTGAGACGGAATGGGACTCATCTCGTGGTGGATGACGGTAAAATGTTTTATGTGAATGGTTGGAACTCGTACTGGTTGATGGATCAAGCGGTGGATGAGTACAGCAGACCCAGGATCCGAGCCATGTTTCAGACCGGTTCGAAGATGGGCATGACCGTTTGCCGAGCTTGGGCCTTCAACGATGGAGACTACAATGCGCTCCAGATTTCACCTGGACGGTTTGATGAGCGAGTCTTTAGGGTATGATTTCTGAGTTCCTAGTTTTTCTTGCAGTGGGTCTTGCTTGTTGCATTCTGTGAATGTTTGAGTGAGCGCTGCATTTGTTCATGTCTGATTGTTGACTTAAATTAGCTTGTTCGAAGGGGCGGGTTCAAAGCTCTCTCTGTCTCTCTAATTGTAGTGTAGTGCTTTGAGATTCTGTCTTATTTCTCCTGGGTAATCTAATTTAAAGTCAGGGTTTTCATTTCATGTTGTGTTGGGTTTCGAATTTTTATCTTCTGAGCTACAGTTAACCGAACCAGAATTGATCACCGATGAAGTGACAGAAGAGAAAGTTGAGCTTGATGCAGAGGCAGATTGCCCATGGATTGACGAGATTGTGATTGCTAATAGTGTTTGTTCGCGGGTCACTTTATGTATAAAGGGGCTTTGTTCTATGGCACACTTGAAACAGAAAACTTGTGAAGTTTCCGGTTATTGTTGTGCAATTTATTGTGCTTGAGGATAAACAGTAAATTTGTTGAATGCAAGTAATAAATCTCCAACACATGGTGTGTCTAGTTTAGCTGTGGAGTTCAACTAGTTCTTATGATAACATTTGGTCATATCTAAGTTTTCATGAAAACTTCTTTGAAGAGTAGCATGGATTAATGTGAAGTATCAACTCTATTCATTTTGTCTTCCCATCCTCCCGGAAAGAAATGCCCATGTTTAAATTGGGTTTGATGGTGATATGCCACGTTCATTGAGAAAATCTAGACTATTATGGGATGTAAAATGAATGCATTTTACAGTGAAAGCATATCATGCACTATCATCATCATGATGCCATAATATAATTGCTTCTCAGATTTTTATATGTTTTCAGAATGTGGCCTCATTTTTGTGGAACTCGGGTTCTCTGTTGTTTTGGCATCCTCCCTTCAGTCACTTGATGCCCATATGAACGAGTTATGACTAACATTGACCTCAGATATTCAGAAATTCTAATTCTTTTGGCATCTCTTTTAATTGGAAAGAAGTTGCAACTCCCATGTTGAGGTCTTATTTAACTGAATACATGAAAAATGAAAAAAAAATTTAACTTTCCATATAATAGTTCATTAGATCTCATTTCAATAATTGTACACTGTGGCAGGCATTGGATTATGTCATTGCAGAAGCCAGACAGCATGGAATCAGGTTGCTTTTTAGCTTAGTTAATAACTTGGACGCATATGGTGGCAAGACTCAGTACGTCAAGTGGGCGTGGGAAGAAGGCATTGGTTTAAGCTCGTCAAATGATTCATTCTTCTATGACCCTTCTATTCGGCAGTACTTCAAAGATTATGTCAAGGTACTTACTCTTTTATGCAACTTCTTTTTGCCTTGATAAGCTCTAGGCTTGTCCTGAAATTAAGAAATTCTTAGAAGGAACTTGTCTATGCTAGCCTAGGAAACTATCAAAGACTTCCTGTGCTTAAGGCTCAAGCTAAAAATTTTATGATGTTTCCCTCGAACCATATTTTGGATTAGAGTAAAAGTTGGAGATTGGCCTGCTTAACCTGGTTATTCTGTATGCATGAAGACCCAGCTATACAAAGAAAAGACAATGTATGAATAGCTCATATCTGTATCTCCATGCATATAGGGCAACAAGATGTTGTAATGTGCTTGTCATGGAAGAGTACGTGAACTTTGCACCCAATAAATTAAGTACAGTAAGAAAACTCTCACTCTAATGCAGTGGATGTCAGAGAGGATTGGAGACAGACGATATCACCGAATTTCCTTCTATGATAAAAACCGAAGATCCTTTTTCTTCTCCTTTTGAGAGGGAACTTTCACGTTTTTTGGGATGGCTATGGGTAGGTTGGAGTAGGCGATTTTCTAGATGAGTCAGCAATAAGCTAAATATAAAAAAAGCTCCTCATATTTGTTTTTTTTCCATTGTAAGAGGGTTCATTCAGATCTAATTGCATGGTTCTGCTGTCTACTGTACTGCTCTAGTAGGTGCTGTTTGCAGGTTTTAGGCTCTGATTGGGAAAAGAAGGAAAATTGGGGCATGAAAGGGGGTGTGGACAATAAGGGGAGTTTTGAAATGTTTGTGAGAAGGAGATGAAGGGAAAATTTTAATATTTGCCACTTTCAGATTTTCACCCTCTAATTTTCTTCTCATTTATTTTTTAACAGAACATTAGACATACATTTTCTTTTTTCCAGGTTATCCTAACAAGGAAGAACACCATTACTGGAGTTGAATATAGGAATGATCCCACCATTTTTGGATGGGAGTTAATAAATGAGCCACGTTGCATGACAGATAATTCGGGTGATACTCTTCAGGTAAGGATATGAACCATGAGGTCTTAGTACTGTCTCTTTGCGCCTACGAAACAATTTAGTGGATAACATATCCTATAAAATATGGTAGTTTCTAATCATGTAAACATTCTCAACTTAGGTTGCCCAAGCTTTTGGCCAAAACAAAAGCTATGATCAAGCTTAAAATAGTTGTGATGTTTTTGCTGTTTTTGACCAAATAAAATATATAGGGTACTGTGGCTATGTTAAAGTCCCTTTCAGAGAGAACATGCTTATCTCTTGGATGATGATTCTGTATGCTTCATGTTTACCATTGAAGAACGCTTTACTAGTGATCCTGTCAATAAACTTTCCTTGCTATTTACTCGTGATGCTGTTAGCAGTTATCATTAAGTTACTTGTTAAGGTAAATCAAATAATAAGAAGGCTTTATTGAGACATTTTGAAATAAAAAAAGCAAACATTACAAGATATCTATTTTTCAGGACATAGCAAAATTGACTTTTCCAAATCATATTGGATGAGCTTTGGCAAGATACTGAATGAAAGCAAGCAACATGATTCTCTATTCAATATCAGTTCTAGCGATGTGTATAACCAGTAACTCTTGTTTATTCTTATGCTGTACTGATAAAATATCTCTCCTTTTCAGCTTTTTTTTATTTATTTGTCTAAAATGTTGCTTGTTGCATTGATTATCATTGAACTACAGGATTGGATTGTGGAAATGTCAGAATATGTAAAATCAATTGACAAGAACCATCTGCTGACTGTGGGCCTTGAGGGATTTTATGGTCCCAATAGTCCGAAAAAGCCAACTGTGAACCCTGGAGAGTACTTTTCACTACTTGGATCTGATTTCATTAGGAATTCTGAGATACCGACCATTGATTTTGCCTCTGCGCATATCTATCCGGACCATTGGTAAGCCTTCATTGTCAGTGCACTTTACTTATCAAATATGGTACAGTAGTTTCACTAAGAAGAAATTGGAAGAAGATCTCTTCTGCTGATTATAACAAGTCTCTAAAACAACAAATTTAGCTTGAATGTTACTATTTTAGATTCTCCATGGTTCGTTGATGCTAAATCCAATAAAAAGGATGGGCATTTTTGGCTTTTCAAATGATACCAGTAAAGTCTGTTATGGACTATCAGATGTAACGTCATTCTCCACGTCAAGGCATATCCTTTTGGTCGGTATTTTGAACTCATTCTGATAAACATTTTGATGGCAGGTTTAAAAATCAAGATTTTGAGGAGGAGTTGAAATATGTCGCATTGTGGACGCGCTCTCACATTGATGACGGTGATAGGATACTGAGGAAGCCAATCATGTTCACTGAGTTTGGTTATTCGACTCTAAACAAGGACTTCGATCCTTCAAAACGAGACAGGTTCTTCCAAACCATTTTGGATGTGATATATAAATCAGCGAAGAAACAAGGAGCTGGAGCGGGTTCTTTTGTGTGGCAGTTTTGGGTGGGAGGAATGGAGAAATATAACGATGATTTCGGTATCGTTCCCTGGGAGAGGCCAGAGACCTACAAGCTGATTACACAACAATCATGCAGAATGGCCAGAATTCGGGGATCAGCTGAGCTTAAGGGTAATTTGAAGGAGTTGTGTTCACAATGATATTGATGGCGTTGATTCTTTTATAGGAGTGCTTTTTTCTCGTCTGAGGCTAAGTAATGATTAGGTGCCACTGATGGTGTGAAAGCAAGTGGGACTGGTGATCTTCTTGTACCATATCCTTTACATGTACACATGTTTTAGACCGAATGGATTTCATTTTAAGTGCTCTGAATTAAAGAAGCTAAGATAATGTGTTTCGTGAGTTTTGAGAGGAATAGAGTTCAGGGCAATAGTTTCTCCAGAAAGGATGTTTGCCTGGTCAGGAACGACTGATGAACTGCGGGTTGAAAGAGCAGGACCAATCTCATGTCTGATAGGCTATCGAGACAAACTTAACCCATTTAGGCATTGACTGCACTTTATTAGTTCAAACATGCCAGTCTTAAGGATCTTGTTTATACACCAGCGTCGTTTATATTATAATTTGCATGGTAATGCATATTGGGAACTAGTGGCTCGACTGGAACTCCTCGAACGATTTGAGGATTACAAGGGCAGCGTCCCTCGCCTTCTCCACTAGGCAATACACTCGGCCTTCTCCTTGCCTTCCACGGGAGTGAAGGTGAAGGTGACTCTGTATGGATCACACATGTTGCACAGATCACCATAAATGACACCATATGTAACAGACTGTCCTGATTCGACCTCCTCTATCTTCTCAATTGATTCCTTCACATAGCTGGCATAGAGCTGCACAAAGAAAAATCGTTCAATCTTTTGTAGGGGAGGGGGGTCATGGCCCGGGTGGGAACCAGCCAAGCTTGGAAAGCCTGAGACTTCCAGGACAGCCGTCTCTTTTGATGTAGTCAGCAGAAGCACGCACTTCACGGTTGATTTTTCTGATGATTCCATTGTCTCTGTACATCTTCCATGCTTGCTCTGCTGGGATGTTGAGCACCACGTCCCTTTCATGTTCCTTCTCTCTCTCTCTCTCTCTCTCTCTCTCTCTCTCTATAGTGACTTTTGAGTTGGTTTGTGACCAGTAAGAGAGTGAGACTCTGTATAAATAAGGAGAGGGATCGAGCATTTGCCTAGTCCAGGTGGTGTTGATTTCTTTAACGAGATGATTGTGACAAAGCCCGCATGAGTAGTCTCCACAAACACCCTGATTTTGTCTATTTTTCCTTTTCTCTGCGTGGGCACTGAGAATAGTGAGGCAGATTATGAAAGTAAATTTTGTTGATCAGATCTCCACCCTTTATGTGCTAAAGGCTACTCTGCTTACGCCTTCCATACTGTCTTTTTTTCTTTTTTAAGGATTTTGTTCTTCCGTTTTATCCGGGAAAAAGAATACATCCGACGTATGATGCAAGGATAGTTGACTGCATGCAATTGCAGCTTGAATTCATTAAGAAGTGATTGCGTTACCAGCCTCCATTTTCCATGTTCGTATGTGAAGACATTGCGCTCCCTACTTCAGCAATTTTCCTTGGCGATTCGAAGGCCGGTTTCGAGAAGAAAGGGCTTTTCGATTGTGAACCGGCAATCAAAAGTGAATGTTATGAATTATGAATGCTGTGATCTACTCAATGCAACCGTGGCTTCTTCTCTCTGATATATTTTGTCCAACACCAACAGTTGGGATGGGAAAGAAAAGATTTCCGGAGAAACTCGGTCGGTTGGGGCAAGCGGGAGGAGGACCACAATCATCGCATTAAACTGCAACATTCTAAACAACAGCCTTTCCTCTAAATAGATAGGGCAACCTGAGAAACACTTTTCCTGCTAATGAAGTAGAACCTCCACCTCCAATAGAAGTGATCACACTTTTCAGACGAGAAATCTCAATCACGAATTTCCCTGAATCTAAATGAAAACATGAAAAGTTTCTGTTGTAGTCGATTGTTCTCATGCTCCATAAAATCAATGCTGTGATGAAAATCAGATCGTTTCACATGAAGTGCATTTAACTAAGTGTCGTAAGAGAACTGGTTAAGATATCAAATTGATAATGTGCTTCTTTGCATTCTTGTCAGCTACTTGGACTCTTCCGGAGTTGAAAAAGATTCTTTCTTTTGCCATTCTACGGTTTGGAAAGGATAGCGATCACCGCATTTTGGCCTTCTAGGAAGCCTGTGGTTGAATGTTGATTCAAATCCTCGGGGGCACGTAGAGATATTAGATCTAAGCACCAACATAAGCTCTATCTTGGGAATAGAAATTTTGGATAGTTACCAAACGCTTTCAAAAACTCAGAAATTGTTCCCGGGAACAAAATAAAACAAAAATCATTTATAAGTAAAAATTATTCCCAATAATATAATGGTTAACGCGTCCTTATTTTCCATGAATCCTAGGAGTTCTCAGAAAAGACATTGACACACATCTTATGAGTTTGTCCACTATATACAGAACCGTAAGCACTATTTTAGGTCCTTATTAAGGCGGTTGAGTATTTTGGGTGCACTGATGGGGTACACTCAAGACATGACCAGAGATGAAACAAAAACCAAACAGCAGTAAATGACACTGCTCCTCCTCCAAGACATCTGCACTACAGCACTTTGTACTTATTTAGAAGAATTTCTCCTAACCAAGGTGGCGTGTTGAGTAGTGTGCACAAAATTTAATCATTTCCATCGGAAGTCGGAAAATCGTGTTGCAAACCATAGGGTTGAAATTCACATCTGTACAAAATTTACTCAACAACACAAACAGGCAAAAGCAACCGTGGCAAAAAGAACGACATACACATTGTTCAAACCAGTTTATCTGAAAATGGTTCCCGTAATGCCGTCCTGCTGTGCCCAGTTAATCTTGAATCGGGGTCTTCAAAATCACGCCCACAACTAGTCAAAATGACGACATAAATGAAATCAGGCTTGGTCCCATTTTCTCATCATTACACCTTAAGAAAAGGCTGGTAGAAAGCTAGAGAACCAAGGTGGGCGAATTGAAGGCGAAGGGATAACAAGAGAACAGTATCATGCAACTGACTCCCAGTTACAAAGCTGACACAATCAAATTAGAAAATGACTACCACTGGCAGTGGCATCCATTTGACCAAACATAATCCAAAACATTTGATACATGCAAAGCAACCGTTGACAACTCATCCATGCAAACATGAAACAACTAAAGCACAAGTGAAATTATAACACTCAAGATTTTGCTGCAGTCCAGGTGAAGGCACTTCAGGGAGACGAAATACATCTTTCTAGTCTAACAATGTGAATACACATATGCATCAATATCGAATACCTTCCTCTGAGTCTATATTATCACCACGCAAACCAAGGAGACATCTAAAACTTATGAGATTAACAAATGATGCAAAAATAAACTGCAATTCTAGCAATCCAACCAGTAAACCCTACTAGAATGACAGCATTTAATACTGAACTTTGGTTGAGGGTAAGGACACCAGTGAGCACTTGACGACAACATCCATTGAGTACTTAAACTATCTATGCCCTTTAAGATACCAAAGTTAGTTAAAATTGATAAAAGCAGGTATTTTTCGGAAAACTAAATGAATTTAACTTCCAGTTTTCTATTCTGCATTAGTAGCAAACAGTATGGTGAAGAATGCTTGGAAAACAAAGAGGTCTGCAGGACTTGAAAATAAATTCTTACCTCAATACTACATGATTAAGGTTGAGGACTAGTGCATTTTGCTTTATCAAGCTCCGCACTCAACATATGATGAAGCAGGACATCAACTCTCTGACTTCTTGTCTTCGTGCTGTATTAAACCAGGAAAAGAAACAAAGATAATGCATCACACAATGATCTAAATCACTTGTAAATCAGAAGATAGGTATCACTAAATAGTGTCCACACGGTACATACCCGACCAAACGAGGCCGCCTGCCCCTTGTTTCCTATATAAAGGGGATCGCATAGATTAATAAAAGCTTGATTCTAATAATAAGTGGCCATTGGACAATTCTATGCCGACAATGGCTCATGTACCTAAAAGTTGTCACAACCTTTTTCAGAGTACTAGATAATACAAACCTTGTCCTGTTCCTCACAGTTTTCTGATGATTCAAGATCCATCTCAGTAAAGAATGCCTCCAAGACAAAGGCAACAACCTGTAATCACATGGAAATAAAAATGCATGCCCTTAATTTAACAATTGCCACAGAACTCAAGGATACAGTTTCAACCATCAGCAGACATATTTTGCTATATGACTGAAGATTAAAAAAATCAAGATTTCATTTATCTAATCAATTTTCACTGGTAATACTGTTTCAGTCGATCATTAAAACAAGTCAACTCATAAAGTTTCGAGTTCCAATAAGAAGATGAGAATGCTTGACCATGCTGACTATTAACGGAATCTAGAAGAATAAATATAATTGCTAGTCTAACTGCCATATTTGGCGAAATCCTCTCGAAATTGTCCATGCCATTAATTTACTGCAGTGCTAAAGAAGCATAGCTTGTTCAGATATTATTCTCAACATTCATTTCACCTATCTAAAGCATACCACTTAATGATTGGATATACCATGGTATAGGGGTGAAAGATGCATCAAAATAATGTAGATCAAGAGACTAGGAAGTTAACATTTTTCAAGTCAGGGCTTCTTGTATTAATTGTCTGGCTCAATTCGGATCTCTCTAATGCAAGTATGGAGACCCCCTAAAAAGCAATAACATCTTTAGCTACTAAAGTACATGTGCCAGCCATTTCCAATAATCTACAGCAGTTGAGGTAAAGGTACCTTCTCCAGCACTAACGTGCACAAAGTGTACTTTCTGATGATTGGAAAACACTACTATAGAGGAGATGATGCATTAAAGAATATAGAATCAAAAGCCTAGGAAGTTAACAAATCACTAGTCACAGCCCTGTCTAAGTTGTCAATTGCACTCTATCTCTAATCCAAGTATGGAGACCAATAAAAGGAAGTTAACATCTTCAGCAGCTACGATACATGTGCCAATCATTTCCCACACAGCCTACAGTGCTTGGGGTAAAGGTCTCATTCTCCACCAGTAATAGAGAAAATTCTCTTCTCGATAGAGAAAACGAATATGATCTCCAACTTGCGAATGTGTCACACTACATGACCACCTTTGAACTTGATAAGGGAACAAGAAGTTCCTTGACATAAGCATACTACATTAGGTGGGTGAGGCTTAGATGGTATTGCTCACAAAAGACTCTGCAGAGGCTTAGCTGAGCTCAACCAACACAAGGTTCTACAGTCTGCCTCATGCTAGGATGAATGCTTAATAGATACTGCTTAGTCTACGCAAGTTGATCCAATACATCTACAGCAGAAATAAGTCATTTTGCATGCATGTCCGGCCAGAACTTGATTCAATAAGAAGCAATTTAGCTGGCTTCTTGTAGAAAACAGTGTCTGCTCAAAAATTTTTCCATGCCTTTCTCTTCAAACTTCTTGCTTCTTTAATTAATGGTCGGCAAACTCTCTTCAAGAGGAAAATGCACTCTAGAATGTAAAAAAAAAAACTCAATGATATGTCCCTGTGAATATCAAATAAAACTCACCAAATTCAAGAGCAGTAGAACGGTTATTAGGTAGAAGCTGATGAAATATATGAGGGTCCAAGAGGTCCCTGTTAGTTCCTTGTAGCTCTGGAAAGTAGCAAGACAATAAATTAATTCATAAGATGCTCTGCCATTAGGAACAAAACACAATATATCAGATAGTATGTTAGTGACTGCAGCACCTGCATCCACTCTTGCCAGTTGTTCAGGACTAACAAATTGAAAAGTGTCACCATTCCATTTGGATAGTCATTAAAATTGAGAAGCAAATAGCTGACTTCTGTCAAGAAAAAGTGATCCAAATAACAAAATCTACCACCAACTAGCACAAAAGTAGGACATGAAAAATATTTGATGAAGCTTTCTACAAGATGAATACAGAATCAGGGTTATTAGAAATACTCTCAAACCATGGCATGTACAAGTTTTTTGTCCCTTTATGTAAAAGAAATTCGCCCAAAAGGGTCAAGAATGATATTAAAGTCCAGGAGGCATTCAGTTTGACGGATTTGCTTTTTTACATAGTCAAGGCCAAAAAATTTAGCTTAGTAGCTTTCTTTGAATCCTTGATACATAAAGCTATAACTGCTTATGTAATAAAAAAGTTCGCCCCAAAAGGTTTAAAGATGAAATAAAAATCTAAAAGGCATTCATTTTGAGGAATTTGCATTTTCTAATAATCATGGATAATGATTTTAGCTCCAAGTAGTTTCTTTTAAATCCTTACTGCACAAAGCTACGATTCTGCAGATTAAGTATTCATTATTCTTGCCCTTTCTTTTGAAATCTTAATTGTCTCTCTTTCATATAGGATTTTCATTGTCAATTGAAAATCATCTACAATTTTCCAATTGAAACATATACTGCATTTTCACCTTTTTGGCATTATTTCAACCCCTTAGAGTCAGCATTTAAAAGAAGTGGAAGAAAAATAGCTATTTCTTGTGGGTGTGAAGGGACTGGGGAGGGAGGGAGTAGATTTTACAAAGACTTTCAAGATAAATAAAAAAGGAGGGAGAAAAAGACAATACGAAGGATACTCATCAGCCGCAAGATCAGTTTCTTCCAATTTGGAGTTCCCAGCATTGACCATCCCACCAAAGATCTACAGAAAAGAATTTCAACAACAGTTTTAAGCTGAATTAACTTGAGAAGATGAAATAAAGACATGACATTTCATCCTTAATAAATTCAACTTATGACACAAGGACCAACTAAGGATGTGGCTGATAATGCTGAAAAAAGCTGTAAGGTTCCTACCAAGAATCATCATACTTATTTGATTTTTAAGAGTGGTAGATGTGTGGTCATTTCGCTTCAGCGAACGGAGTAGCAGAGTCTTACTTTTCCCTTTTTAAAAATAGGAATGCAGGTTTGATGACAATATATGCAAAAAATTAATTGGCTAGAAATGCTCACTCCAAAATATTTAAACTAAACATGGAAGGAGTTGATACTTCAATATTTCATATTTACTGTAGAAGAAAAGATACTGCACCTAAAAAATAAGGTTGATGATGAAAAACAAGAACTTGGGAGACCACCCAATATTCTTCACCACAGAAAGATATGTAGGAGATAAACTACTGTTCGCAATTCCAATAAGGAGGAAAAGCAAAAACATTCAATAGATGATCCAAAGGACAATCCTTTGTTTGAGGACAAAAAGACGAGAGCATCTGATACCTGTTCTGCAAGGGAGCAATAAATGCACATTACACAAAAGATGATTCCAAGGTATGGCATCAAACTTGGTAGGAGAGTCAAGAATGTAGCAACAAAAGCTCGGTAGCGTTTAACATGCATTAGCAGCCTTATCAATCTCAGTAATCTCGCAAGAAGAAGGTACCGAATCCTGCAACAAAGAAACATCAGAAAAAAATTAGAAGTTGTCTTAAAGTGTACACGGAAGGCACAGAATCTACATTACATCTTTCGACTTTGGCAAACTCAAAGTGCCATGCTGAAATAGCATTGAAGGCACGCTGACAAATTATAGTTAATATTTCAACCCCATCGACTTATGAGTCTGGATGTACCTTCTGTCCAAGTTCGTCGATTCAATATATTGTAATTTATATTAGTTGACCAGTTTTTAATCAAAGAAAGTTCACTGTAAACTGGACACTATACCTCGTCAAAAAAAAAAAAAAAAAAAAAAAAACTGGACACTATACATCATTATGATCAACCCCACCATGGTGTCACTGAGAATTGAAAGAAAGAAACAAACTGGGCTACTCCAATATGCAACCTAGCCTGATTGTTGAAGTCAGGCTCAGGGTAGCGTTTACAGATAATTGGTTGATGTTTAGTAGGAACCAGGAAAGGACTTTTCATTTTACCTATCATAAAAAATTTTTCCCTAAATGTGGATTACATAATTCAAGAAAATCCAAAATTTTCCAGTCCGGTTAAAATTCATGTAATGCATACAACCAAAAGGAAACATAGGATTTGCTCCTAACACCCCAATGCAAGTCTCCCAGCTGTCCTATCTGAGAATCTTTTGGGCACTTCACCTAGACTACATACCCTCTGGTCATATCCAAGGGCCTACAGGTGATATCCGTGTAAAATATTGTAACCCACAAATGTGGCCATGTGAACCAGCAAGAACCTCATTAACAAATTGCTCATCCGCAACTTAAATGATGTTCCTCTCCAGGAATTTCATGTCTAGATTAGCAGGTACAGTTCCTAAAAGCAGCGCGCCTGCAAAATTTCCCTCATGGACCTAGCGTATTCCAAACCGATGCAAAGCGAAGAAAGTAATGGGATATATCAAAAACTTATATCATGCGTACCATTCTCCATTTGAAAGAAAGTCAAGTCCATTAGGAGCCACAAAGGTGATAGTTTCTCCAATGACTGCAAAGCAGCAAGTATCAGTTCAGAAATGAGGAGCTTTAACATATCTAGAATAAGGAAATATCCAGACATGATTATTCAACAGCTGACTTGTTATTAGCAGATATGCATATTGTATCCGATAGTCAAATGTAACATACAAACAACCTTGGACCTCAACCATCTTCAATGTTTGTCATATCATCAGGTTATTTTACATGGAAAATTTTACCAAACTCTCTTGAGACACTCTTTAAGTTATATCTTATGAACTTTGAAAATGTAAAGAGATGTTTTGCATGTTCCAATGTCTTGTGACATTTGAAATTACTATACTTCGCTCATTGTTTGTCTTGAAACATGTTCTATATGCATTACTCTCACCGAGTTCCCTTTGGACACCCATTAGAAAGTCTCGTCAAACATAAAGTAAAAAGCAGGTGAGCAGCTGCAACTCATTGCAATCAGCAAATTGACAACCATGTATTCTTCTACTTGTGATAAGAAATTCTTATAACGTATTCAATGAATCATTTACGTCAAACCCTGTAATTGATTAAATACCCAAAGAGTTGCTAATAACTGTACATTTATTTTTAGATATCATCTCATATAAATTGGCCTATGGTGAAAATTTACTGTATTTTAATGAAAAAAGGATCTCAACACTAAATTATTCAATGACATCAGCTTTACCTAGAGTCCGTAATTTATTTGATACTAGGGGTCCAATAGTAATCTTCATTTATTTCTTCTATTTAGTGATGCTTCATCGTATTTTACATACAGCTGATAATGGACTTCCATTTTTCTAGTTACAAACCTGATGAACTTATGGAGAAAATAATGCACTACCGACAATAACTAAATAGAAACTCAATTCTTATGAAGAAAGGCAGTATGTTCAATAATCATATGCATCGCATTGGTATGAAGACCAGTTTTACACACACACACACACACACACACACACACACATCTCAACCACAACAAATTCCAGGTTCAACGAAACAGGCTACTATTTTCAGAGAATTCAATGGGAAAAATATGTCGTTAGGTCTTTGTATAGAATGTAGGGGCATCATTGCCATCATAGTAAGTAAGAACATTTATATGTCAGACAATTATATGCACTGAAAAAATTTATGATCTATCATCGCATGAAAAATTCACCTATCACCCAGGTGATCACAAAATCAAAGCGGTTTTGACCATCCCTCCAATAATTTTCAAATCCCAATGAATAGACTTTCAAAGCCATCTCAAGCACATAGACCCAACCTGTAGGACAGAATAAAGATATCAATCATAACATCATATTACAAGCCCTTTAAAAGAATTAACCAAAAATCATAGGATATGACAATCAACTGACACAATACACAAGATTAACAAGTGCCAATGTATTATCTCATGTCTAAGATCTACAATAATTGATGGGCCCAAAAATTGCCAACCAAATCCCAGTGAAAAAGGATATTGAGTAGCTCAAAAACAAAGGAAGATTGAGTAGCTCAAAAACAAAGGAAGATTCCAAATAAGTAGGCAATTAGACAATTAGATGCACGATTGGAAACAATGACCACGTGACTGCTTTTAAGATCGCTGACAAAGTGGATCTCACTCCGGCATTATAAAGACATCTGGTTCTGCTAGAGAGAGCATAATCAGATAGCAATTCACTAAAAATGAGCATGAATTAACAAATAAATCTTTTCAATGGTTTTGAGACAAAATAGCCATAACACTTGAAGACAATACAAGAAAATATCAGATCCATCCTCACTCACTCGACATCTGTAGACATTTTGAACTCAATGAAAGCACAACCCATTAGATAGAACTCATTAAAGCTGGTTCAAACTGGTATTTGATAAATAAAATTTCACTCTTGTAAGAAGGTAAGTCATACTTATTGCAGCCATTTCCAATTCCAAATAGGAACTATGACTCATATACCATTAAATGACACAGGAATTCCCAGCATATACTTACCAAAGATAAACTCTACCTCTTGCCACACTTTTTGGGCAGAGTTGTTTTCAATATCCAGCTGAAACACAACCAAACCATTAGCTCCATTAATATTCCAATAACTACCACAATAATGTACCAAAGGGACTGAGATAAGTGAATTGTTTTACAACAAATGACGAAAGAGAGAATAGAAATAATGATGGTAAGGGGTACATGGTAAGTAGAGTGATTTTTGAGCTTTAATAGTGATAGGTCCAAGATAAGTACATTGCACAAGAAAACAAGTCATAGCACTTCAGTATAGAATTGCAGGAAAGCCAGCCTTTTCTCCTTATTTGAACTAGGCGTGACAATCAATTAGTTAGCATCTGATTTAGATCATACTTAATCACCTCAGAGCACGTTATTTATCACGCCATTGACTGAAATCGACTCATCCCAATATGCAAGGAAGAGGTCAGCAATTCCAAGTTCTACAAGCCTGGGTAAATCCAGGACTTTTACACAGGTTGTGCCTATCAGTAACAATTAGTTTCATATTTCTTAAGCTCAGATAAGCTTTTATGACACACATAAGCTATTAATTGGCATCTAAAATTAAACAAAAACAGAAAGATATTCTTTCAACATTTGATCACCAAGAGACGTGGACTAGACAATTATCACCTTATGAGTCACTAAAGTAATCATATTTGAGAGATTAGAGACGAGCAATAAGTTCAGCATTCTCATGCATGAATTTGACCATCAATTCCGTATAGAGCTCACTTCAGCATTGAAGACAAGGTAAAATAGAAAATTGTCCAATTGTAGCTCCGTTTTTGTGACATGATCAACTAACCAATTAACTGCAATTATCATAACTGATCATATGCTTCACTATAGTGCCATGCCGGGATTTGTAAAGCATTAGGTTGATGAAAGTTCAAGCCGTACCGTTGTCTCAACAATCACCGCAACCAGATTCAGAATGAGAGCAAATAATATGGTATATCCAAATTTTTGACTTTTCACAAAACCCTTCAACTTCTCAGAAAATGGAGAATGGTAGATTGATGGAAATTTCTCGAACAGAGAAGGCTGCAAAATGGCAAAACAAATGGAAGTGAAACTCTGAAGCTTCATGCCTATGTTCAGATCAGCAAAAGAAGTAACTCACAGCATCCTCCTTCTCGAATCTGAGGGCAATTGCATTGCAAAGATCAGCAAATTCATCCGTGTTGATCTACAAAAGAAAAAGGAGATGGAAAATTCTAATAGAGCATTGACCAGATAACCGACCATGGGTAGATGATCTATCATCATGAAAATCAGTAATTGAAAGTCCAAAAATACAAAAAGAAATGGCAAATCATTTCCATTGTATAATATGGTCAGTTTAATGCGTGCATATGCTTTCCAAAATATGTTGCTTTTTCTTCCTTTTGAGAAGTCAAAAAAAAAGGTAGTTGGCCATGCATATGCAAATTCTACACCGGTGAGATACATTAAAACAGCATATATACGATCACTTCGCTCATTGGGAAGAAGAAAAATAGAAGCAAGAAGAAAATCATAAAGAGCCTAGTGGAAAGAGTGTTGACATTGCACATATTTGAAACCATACAACTAACATGTGAAGCGGCAAAGAAGAAAGTCCATTAAACAAAAATGAAACTAATGGAAGAAATGACAAGACTATTAACCAAAAGCTTAACCAATTTTTTGATACCTTGAAGTCATGACTATCATCCAGCTCAACAAATATTAACTCAAAATCTTCTCTCGATATCTTTGGCAGTGTCCTGGAAGAACATTCAAAAGACCAGCATCCAAGGTTAGGAAAACATATAGAATAACCACTTTCTAAGAGAAATAAGATGGCTATTCTTTGCACCGTAAGGCACAGAAGCCACACTTAATCATAGGCAAGCTTATTACCCAGACATTAGTCAGCGTAAAAGTCAAAGTGACGTGAAAGCAAATTAGTTTTTCTGAGATCCTGATTATTCATGCAAAGTTCAGCAGTTAAAAAGTCCAATAGGTTTTTCTTCATGCTATTGTTGCTTCCAGGCCCTAAGAAGATAGGGTCCTTCTTTACCATCATCAATCAGCTCTAATTCAAAGACAAACATGCTATTTTCAAGATAATCAAGATAATCTTACAGCAGCAATAATGCATTCTTCTTTGTTCGGGATTTCTCTGCTGGAACTATCTCTTCTTCTTTAAAATTTAAGGGCACCGACTAGCATCCCATGACATTTCATAATGCAAACAATTCACCACACATGTTCTCGCATGTTCTCTGGCAGCTCTTACATATGTATGAATGCTTAACTTGACAGGCTGGAAATTACAAAACGAAAACAAGAAACAATAGTTCTAGTCATCTTGCAGTAGCATGCTTATATACCTGTAGTGATTCAGTTCTTCAAACAGGTGTACACACTGCTCTTGATTGATATACCCAACGTTCTGCATGCAAAAAAAGACAAGTGCATCAGAGACGAGTACATGCAGGTATAGATTGACTATAAGACGAGCAAGTAAGAGGATAACCCGAACCACTCTAGGAAAACATAAGTAAGAATGATCCCCTGGAAGAAGCAACAGCAAAGTAAGATGAAGAGCTCCAATAATCCATCACTACAGGCTATTTATGCTTCTCACGGAGAGGAAAGAGAAACAAGAAGAGAGGGAGAAGGGGATGATAAAGAGAATATATATTCGGCCTCCATTATTCACCTTCGAGACATACACGGTATATTATCTTTTGTGGCTCATAATTGTGTCCAAGGGCATTATTCAATCAATCATATACATCCAAACCTTTTTAGTATAAAATTAGGTCATCGGAACGTCTAAGAGCTGTTCTTCTCTTCTATGCTGAAGTTAACTTCAGCGACTTCAGCATAGAAGATGGGAACAGCAAACAACATGTGAGAAGTTTACAAAGAAACCAAATAAATAACAGGTCTTAACGCACATACAAACCCATTTGATTATGTTTAGCTGTTTCTATTCCATGAGTTTTGAGACCTACACCATGAAAACTTCGACTACCACACCAAAAAACGAGAGTACTAGCTCTCATGAATGACCGGCACAAGGAGATGCATGTTCTCTATAGATAGTGAAAACAAAATGATAAGCAAAAAGAAGTTCCTTATGAAAGACATATAACAAAGAGTATTTAAGAGAGGCCAACATACTTACATTCTTATCTATAAGCTTAAAGGCTTTTCCCAACATGTTCTCCCTCATTCGGTCCATCTCAGAAACTTGTTTCACGAGCTAAAACAAATTAACATAATGTCAATATTTTCCTTCAAATACAAATTAAACATTACAAAGAAAGTTTATCAAAGAAATTAATTGAGATATTGAATAGACATATTTGCATGAGTTAATACCCCTTGATCACTGAAACAGCAGGGATGCCGAGAAAATTTACCTGACTCTTGAAGCTGTCATACACGACAGCAAGGACCAAATTCGTGACAAAGTAAACCCCCAGCAGGATATAGAGGACAAAGAAAAGGGAGTACCAACGTGAAACTCTGGAACAAAAAAATATTGAAGTCAAGCAGCTGTATAACATGATCATAGTACAAATATAGAGGAAGTGAGGAAGTTAAGCCAGACCCAAGACCTCGGCCATTCCCTTATGGTACGTAATCCCTTATTCCTTTATGATATGTAATCATGTAAATAACAAAAATGTTTGGTCCAAATTTTAAGACACTCAGATAATCGCCAGTCCCAAACAAAAGATTGAGGGCATAGTTATGTGCCCGCCTAGTTTGAAGAAATAAAGAAAGAAAGTCTAGGTGTCCATTATGAAAGAATTCTAACTAATAATTTAATAGAGAATATCCAAAGGTAAAATTAAGAGATAGACAAAGACAGAGGGGGACAGAGACAGAGACAGACAGAAGCAATGTCCCCAATTTGAAAATTAGAAGTTTAGCAAGCAGACAAAACAAAGCTAAAAGGCAAGCTAATCGCAGTCACATCTTGGGAATATGTAATCCAATAGTTTTGAGGGTAAAACCTATTTTCTTCTCAAATGGCTATAAAAGAAGATCTTCTCTTGACAATCAACATGGGAAATTTACACCAATTTTACTTACTTATATGCCGGTATCCATACATCTGGATTATTGGATGTGGTGAATAACACAAACATCTTATATAAGGTGGCACCATATGAGGTAAATTCAGTCTTTCCCTGTGCGGTATCTTCAAACATGACATATGCTACCCAACTGGAAAACAAAAGAAACAGAAGCAACAGAGCCTGCAGTTTTACCAGAATAACAGGAAAATAAGCAAAACAAAGGTAAAACATCATGTAACGCAAGCTATATGTTGGCATTAATAGAGAAAATACTTGCTAAAATGTGATAATCTATTGCTAACATTAGTGAAACGTGGAGCAATAGCAATTCAAATGAGCAAAAGAGGGACTAAACCAACCAAGACATTTAAGTAGGTCCCAAGCATGCCAGCCAAAATGGAGGTGGTCGCTCGTAGTTCCCTATAATAACAAGGAAAGGTAAAATTTGAGAGTGTAATGTGAAAATGTAGAGATGCAAAGCTGGAAAGAAAGCAGTCCTGCCTATATTTTACTATTCATATCAAAAAATTTAGAATGGAAAAATTCCTTTCTTCCTTCACTATGGAATATAAGAAGAGGTGTAATTCTAGACCATTAAAATGGAAAGTATGACCTCAACTATAATGGAGAGTGTGAAAGTATAATTCCAAAATGTAATTGGACTTAAAAAATGACATCTTGTTTCGAACTTTTTTTTTCATTTTGAATCGAACGTGCAAAATAATCTGCCTAAGGTTTTTCAGATTTAATACTAAAAGCATGTCAAACCAGCTGATTTAAAGAAACATTGTGGAAATAACTCATACCGTACGTTCATGACGAAAAAGAAAACTCTAACATAAGGTGCTGCTCTAAAAGGAAGATAATCAAGGGCCACTGCAGGGGATAAGTAGAGGGCATATACTATTAAATCGGCGACCAAAAGCAGTAGGCAAACAACCTGAAAAATCAAGCCAAGGTCAAAGTATCATTCAAATATTTAAACAGCAAAAGGAATTTCGACATGCGAGATTTTAACAGCCTATCGATATTGCAGAAATCAACCCCAATTAAGAGAAGGTATTAACTGCATAAACAATGCAACTAAGAACATGTGCTTCCACTTAATATTATAAAAGTTCAAGATCACTACATGTATTATCATAAGCACAAGATAGTTTCCCTTAGTTGGTGACTTCATGATGAGATGCTATAAGTCTTAAGGCAATGGAAAATTTACAATTAGACTGAAGCCACCATTCTCCCACATGAAAGTAATCAGAGATAGCACTTTCAAGCAGTTTTTTTATCAGACTGTTGAATAATGCTCCCAGACACAATACATTGAACATTGCCTTTCATGTGCCCAGGAAATATCTGCTTGAAAGACAACTCAAAGAATAAAGAGCCCGTCCCTTATTATGACTTAAGTGAAGAGAAATTACACATGGAAACTTCTTTTCTCTCATGGTGCACCTTCTGTTCACTCATCTCAGTACTTGCACAGTCCACATGTCCAAGGTTACTAGAAACTCCAAAAAAGTGAAGCAGCTCCAAGAAAAGAATGATCATTAAAGAAATGGCTAGGCAAAAGCAAGGCTCTGTACCTTTATTTGGTTAAGAGGATTCCTTGAATAGATGCGAAACCCCTCATATGAAATGGGAAAGAATGTATGTATCATGAGTATAACAAGAGTTACGCTCTGCATGAGAAAGAATATCATGAGCTCCTCACACAACAATATCTCAAGTATTTGCTACCATAAGCTGGGTAGAACTCATACAATTTGCAAAAGTATGACAAGTTCTGCAGGTTGATCAATGTAACACCATAGAAAAGATAATGGTCCTCACGGAAGAGACGATTAATTTTTTCAAAAGAAAAGGCAACTTGAATATTTTACTACAGAGTGTCCATTTATAGGCACAGTGGGGATAGGCACATCAATGAATGTTCATTCAAAGTATGACAAGCATTATATGATTGTATAATCAGGTACATGCAAGGAAGGAGAGATGTATCTAGGACATCCTGTAAGGTAATTTCTTTATGAAGTCTCAATTATTATGAAAAGACTTTTAAATAAATGCCAGGCAGAATTTCAAGATGAACCTGCTCCCCCAATGTGAAATTTGGTGAAAATCAATAAATGAAGCGCATAAGGTCTCATTTATATCACAAGAGTCATGAGTGAAGTGGCACCAAATGTATCTACAGGGCTTTTACAATTACCTCATATATGAGAGATTCTACACCCGTTAAGTATGGTAACTGTCCCAGGAAAAAGTACTCCCTCTCGCTGCAAGCATCTGCAGAGTATCTGGCACACCACAGAGGTTTCTGTGCAGGGGCGAAGAGTTAGTGCAGTAACCTTGGCAACTTCTGGGGACGAAGGCCCTCTGCCAGTGAAGAAGAGACCAGAAAGCAGACTAACCTCCAAGAAGTTCAGTACTATTAAGGCAAAATAATTAAGGGACCAGATGATGTCAAATTTTGTGAAGTAGAAGTAGAATTTGGCAGCATTCTCGAAATTTGACTGGTCGAGAATTTGAACAGGAAGACCAACACCATCTTCAGCCTGCAGGACGCATTTTCAATAATTTGCACGCGGTTATTCAAAAAGAACATCAGCAATGATCATTCCAGCAGGAGGAAAAAAATTATAGGTTCATAACCCAAGATAGGGAATAAGCGCATATACAGAACACCTATCCTCAATAATATGGTTTACAAGCTCACGGTTCTCATACGCAAACAAGTCAAAAGGGACTAAAGCAGTGGGCCACGATTGAAACAAAGAAAGCAAGATATAGAAATGGAAGCTTGGCAGGAAAGAAACTCGAAATAGTTGTTTACAAGCTCAAGCCAAGATTAGCTCGAAAGAACCGCTCAAGATTTAATATCCCAAAAACCTGATAATCAAACAAGAGCACATTCCAATGTTTCGCGGCTAAATTGCCGTAGACAAGATCGAGACTTTTCGCGTTCCCGTCACGTAACCCGGTACTGACGAACTCAACGACTCGGGAAACATCGCAAACTCAGACCATCTCACCTCAACAGCTAACAACAGCGCAGTGCCATCAGTTAGCGAAAATCTCAACGCGGCGAAAAGCGATCGCCGCGAACGCAGCGTCACAACGCCACCTCCCACCCACGGCAATCCGCGATCGAGATTGGAAACCGAAAAAAAAAAGAAAAAAAAGACTGCCCATTTCATGCTACGGAAGCCCTCCCATTCGTCGCTTGCCGGAGAAGAAGACGCGACGTCCCGGCGCAAATGCAGCACGCGCTCGTCAACCAAAACCGACTCGCGGGATCGAACACGGAAGAGAACGAAAGACGGAGAGAGAGAGAGAGAGAGAGCTGGCGAGAGAGAGTCGCGCGAGGGACGGGAGGGGGCTGACCAGATCGACGAGAGTGGCGGCCTTCTGGTAAGGGGAGCCGTAGGCGAGGGCGTCGGAGCGGCGCTTGAAGCGGTCCTTCTTCCTCCGCCGCGCGGCGTCGCTGCTCTCCGCGTCGAGCAGAGGATCGTTCATGTCGCCGAAGCCGAAGCCGAAGCCGAAAGGCCTCCGCGCAGTGAGAGAGAGAGAGAGAGAGCGCTGAGGAGAGAGAAAGTGACAGCGCGCGCGAGAGAAGATGGCGACGACAGTGGCCGTTGCCTTTGCTGCGAGGGAAGGTGGACGAGGAGGAGGATGACGACAGGAGGAAGTGAATACGTGTCGATCCCGCGTTCAGGAGTGCCGAGAAGATTCAGTACAGTACCAGTAGCGACAGGGGGTGTCGGCATTTCAGTAACTTTTTGCCCTTTAAGAATTCCGAGAATTAACGTGGATCCTAAGTATCGGATCAGATCAGTGCTGTTTTCTCGGAAGCGATTTCTCTCTCCTCTTTTTGCATTTCCCAGTATCCATCTTTTTTTTTTCTAATTTAAATGGGGGTCGGCCTGGATATTTTCTATTTCTATTTTGGGTAAAAGATACAAGGGTCACTGAACCCTGATCGAGTGTATAATTTGATTCCGAGACTTTAAATTAATTCAATATGTTCCATTGACTTTTTGTACATGTTCAAATTAATTTGTATTACATATAAAAAAATTCAATGATATCCTAAGATTTTGAACTAATTGAAAAAAAAAAAAAATATTAAATATTATCAAAATTTTTAGATCATATTGAACAAATTTAAAATTTATTAATGACATTACATATTAAATTAAATTTCAGAAATCATATTAAATAAATTTAAAATTCAAAAATAATACTATATATTAAATTAAAGTTGACCAAAGTTGAGGACTTTTTGTGTCCTTGTCACTCATCTCTTTTCCTTGATATATAAAAGGCTCAGCGAATCAGCGTAGGGGACAAGGGCAACAGAAAGAAGGCTCCCAACTGCAAGAAATAATTATTAAAAGAAAAGTTATCATTTTTAGTTATAATTTCTTACTTTAAAATATCTCTGTAGAATTTTCTCTTTCTTCCTTGTTGGCCAGATTTGGATCGCACATAGACCGGGGAGAGAAGGACCGCCCCTTGCTCACGCACCCATCAATTATGCGGGATTTACTTTTCTTTTGGGTACGGATGCCAGATGGGGCATACCCGGCTTACGGAAAACGACACCGTACAAAGTCAAACCGGTCACGTAAAATAATTCAGGAAAATTACAAATGAAAAATAGTAGTGAGAGAGAGAGCTGAGGAGATGACGACGGGAAGCGAATGCGTGTCGGGCCCCCGTTCAGGAGCGCCGAGAAAAGTAGGTGCAGAAGCGACAGGGGTGTCGGCAAGTTCGGTAAACTTTAACCCTTTAATGCAAATTCGAGGATTAAGAATACCAAGGATTAACGTAGATCTTAAGAATGGGATCAATGCTGATTCTCGGAAGCCAATTTCTGTCTCCTTTTTTGATTTCCGCATTTTCATGTTTTTAATTTAAATGGGGGTAGGCTGGGATATTTTCTCTTTTTAGATGAACAATATAAACTTCCATAAAAAAAAGATGAATAATATAAACGGTTCTTAAACTTTTATCAAATATATAATGTAATTCATGAACTTTAAATTAGTTCAATATATTCCTTATTATTTTGATGCATGTTCAATTAATTCATATTTTGTATGAAAATGTTCAATTTTTTTAGGAGTTAAATTGAATATATATTGTAACTCCAAAAATCATATTAAATAAATAAAAATTTATAAATCATATTATTCATTAAATTAAAATTAAAATATTATATTGAATAAAATTAAAATTTAAAGATCATATCACGCGCTAAATTAAAGTGAAGAATTATTCGTGTCCTTGTCTCTTTACTCTTTTTCTTGATATCTAAAGGGTAAGTGAGTAGTGTACGGGATAAGGACAACATAAAGAAGCCCCCAACTGCAAGATTTGGATCGCACATGGACCCGGGAGAGAAGGACCTCCCCTCGTTCACACACCCATCAATTATGCCGGATTTACTTTTCTTAGGTAAGTATGGGGCATGGCCGGCTTATGGAAAATGACACGAAACAAAGTCAAACAGCTCACTTAAAATAATTCAGGAAAATTAAAAGGAAAATAGTAATTATACGCTTTCAAGGGGTCCAAGGGGAGAGGGAAGAAAAGCCAAAAGAAATCGACACTCGGTAGTTATAATGATATAACGGTTTGGTTAAGGGAAAAAGACGTGGATCTAAACCTGTTAGCTTTGCAGACAGGTCAACTTCAAAATCCCAAAATATATTATGTGTTTTTTCTGGGTTTTATTTAATACGTGCACATGACCATGAATCAAGGAGGAATCGTGTGGAACGGAGTCCCAACCACAGGTCAAAAGATAAGCCATCCATCTGTACTTTTCTTACAATGCCGTCGTCGCACCACGGAACCTTTTTTTGGAACTCGGCGGGCATGTTAAGAGTTCAAAAGAGGTCAATAGTTGCAGAATTTGAGTATTTTCTGAGAACCCCACCGGTGAATGAGCACCAGAATAGAACCGCCATATCGAACACCAAACAACATCGAGCAAATGGAGGCGGTGTAAGCTGCGAAAATGACACCTAATTCGGAATTTATTGTCTTTAAAGTGAATCGGCGACGATCCAAAACTTCAACGCTTTTCATCCATTCTCCTCCATATTACTAGTTCATCCTTCATTTTGGATATGCAGGACACCCCAAACCTTAAAATGATTTAAATTAAGCTTACTTCTAGTCCATAACTCAAAATGAATCAATGAAACAGCTTTGACATGTTAAAGCTTTCATCTCACAGAAAATCAAAGAAATTGGTCCTAGTAACAATACTCATCATCATATCCACATGAATACAATTGCTCTTTTTCGCCACACCATTTGGTTCAATCCCAAGCATAGTAAACCAAGCTACTATCTTAAATCCTTCAAATATTTGAAAAATGGCTCTTTAAGCTGTCTAGTATCACCATACTTACCAAAATACTCACAATCACGATCATATCTCACGACCATCACAAATTTTCTCAATTGTTTCTCAACTTCAATGTGAAAAATCTTGAATTTATGAAGAAACTCGGATTTTTCCTTAATCGAGCATAGATATCCATATCGAGAATAATCATCAATAAATGTGATGAAATAAAAATTTCTACACAATGTTCTAATTAGTGTGAATGACCTCAAATAGGTTACAAATTCGGATTGCAATTTTCTTAAATATTTTAGTCATTTTATAACTAAAACAGTTTACACAAAAACTCTAGGTAAATTTTAAGAGTAGGCTGGATGTTAGGCTTTATCAGCCTTTCTAATCTTATTTTAGAGTTAGTTCAAAAAAAAAAATCTTTTTTTAGAGTTGTAACCAAGATGTTAATACTATAATGCATAAAATTGTTCATTAAGTACAGGTCTTTTGGAAACAACATTTTGAAGTGTATAAGTGGCGTATATATCATTGAAAGTTAAACACAACCATATCGCAATACCTGACCTAACTTATTTGAATTAAAAAACATAAAAATATTATTGCTCTTTATTTTAAAATAGTAGACACACATGTCCAAACAAAATGCAAAAACTAAGTTGTGTCTAAAAGAAGGTATGCAAATTCCTTAATATCAAATTAAAACCAAAATTTAGAATTAAAATAACATCTCCTAGCTTTGATTCAACCTAATTTAGCTTCTTCCAGTTTATGAATCCTTATACAATATATGCAACATGATTAATTGCACCGCTACGAGACTTCTGATAGGTTGAATTTATAAACAAATGCTAATGAATTATTACTTGCATGTTCACGCTTGGACAACCATATTTTATATTTGTTGCAATCTTTCTTTTGTGATCTTTCTACCTATAAAAGTAACAATGGTCACCATCAATCGTAAAGGATGCTTTCTTAGAATCTAGACTATTAGAAAGATCAACAGTTTCATGAATGCATTTATTGGTATAATTTTTGAACCCATTACTCTTCTCACTACTAGAATTAAAGGCATACGAGACAATGTGCCCTTAAGTTTCTCTTTCTCATTAACCATCCTTATATCAAGTCATTAATTGACTAGGTCTCATCTTAGCAATTATAATTAGTCTAGATAATCCCAAAATTCGGAGAAAGAGTGTTTAAGGCTTAATCCACAATGCAAGGAATGGAAATAGCAACGTTGAGAGCCTAAAGATTTGTGAACAAATCTATCATTCTTATAACGTAATCCTTAACTCCACTTGAACCATCATACTTCATGTTGAAGAGTGCTTGTAGATGTATCATATTCTCAACATTAGACGAGACACGATATCAAACAACCAAGACTTCCATCATCTGACTAGCAGTGTAGTCAACCGATTTCTGAAATATGGATCGCCTCATAAATAACAAACAAATCCGATTACTTTTTTCCCAAGCAATAAAGTGTGCATTCTAGGCTTTTGCATTGTCAATTGGACACCTGTTGGCTTATCCGCAATAAGAATAACATAAACATCTACCAAATTCATCCCAAACAAAAAATCATTTCTCCATTTCTTAAAGTTTGAACTAATAAAAACTCCAATTATCACAATGGAGTTACTGTTGACAGAAAAAGTAACTGAAATCAAGCAACATATATTATCGTATATCGTATAGTCATCTTTGGGCAAAATACATAACATGCAATTATATATTATCCACGTGATAGCGGCCATAGAAATATATGCCAACCTTCCACTTTTGGTGTATGAATGACTAGTATGAATCACTCATCAATCATATATATCCCTCCATAAAATAATACATAATCACTTGCTTTGAGATTATGATCACACATTAGAACATGAACAAGTTAGAATATGAGACATCCCACAATAACTCAAACTCAATTAAGTGTGCCACTTTACCGGTCACGACTTGATTGAATCATTGAATCTCTATATATGAGAGATATAAACTTTATGTCTCACATTCATCAAATACATGTAATTTTATGCTTGAAGACAGTCAATTTGTCACTAAAATCATATGCATGTCAATTACATTACTCTATTTATAGATACATATTAAACCTCATGCATTTTATCCATGCTCTACACATTCTTATGTGATAATATACATGAGTTAGCATCTGTCATTCCGAAATCGTTAGGGAAAAAAACACACACGGAGGAAATATGCAAAAATACCCTAAAAATACAGGTATTTAGGGTTTTATATGTAATTTTACATCCATAAAGGCATCAAACATGTAAAATAAATATACCACAGCATAGGGAATCTCAATACAAGCATGTAGGCCCCAAGATCGCTCTAATCGAAGCTCCCACACGCTGCTTGAGTGCACTCTCAACCCGCTCAACCGACTTGAACGGTCCAACCATTGATAGTTGGCGATTTGACTGGTGTTGGTCCGACCGATCGACTGATCTAGGTAAAAAATAAACCAAGTTGAGCGGTTCAACAAGTTGGATTTTCTGGTCAAGTAACCTAATCGATATCAATCCCAAAATGTTGCATGTGCAAGCATCGCCGCACACCACATGAGGGCGCATGCTCAACGCACACCACTGCTTAGCGATGCCTAGGGGAATGTGCAGCCTCCCTTGGTGGCTCTCTAAGGGTTCGTTCATTTCACGGAAAATGACTTCTAAAAAAATGTTTTTCGAATTTTTCGGTGTTCGTTTCACGGAAAATGAACTAGTCAAGGAAAATGTTTTCCATCATTAGAAAAAACAATCTTTAAAGTGAGGAAAACGCTTTCCACTTTTGAAAAGTGGAAAACGTTTTCCATGACTTCTTCCCTCTTACTTCTTTTTATCAATACATTTTCGTTTTAATTTTATGCTTTTTTTTAAATCAAATTTTTAATTTCTTTTCTTTTCTTTTTTTCTTTCCTTTTCATCTTATTCTTCGGCGGTGGCCGGCGACTGGCCACGGTGGCGTCCGGCGATCAGCCAGAAGCCAGGAACCGACGAGGCGGAGCTCTTGTAGGCCTCGGTGGAGCTCGCGGCTTGCCGATCCGACGAGCCGGGCGGGGCTTGGGCCTTGCCCGAGCTCGCCGGATCTAGCGACGGAGCTCGGGCTCCCGTCCGGGCGAGCCCGAGCCGCCGCCCGGATCCGGCGAGCTCGCGACTCGCCGAGCCCAACGAAGCTCGCGGCGAGCTCGGGCGAGATCGGCCGAGCCTCGAGCTCGTCGGATCGGCCACCTAGTCTAATCAACCGCTGGGAGCCAGCCCATCGTCAAGCAGGAAGGAGGCGGCGGCGAAGGAAGTAGGAGGAAGAAGGAGGAGGAAAGAGGAAGGAGGAAGGAGGAAGGAAAAGAAAAAGAAAAAAAGAAAAAGAAAGAGAAAAAATAATAAATAATAAAAATTTCGATTTTTTTAAAATATAAATAATTAAAAATTCATTTTTAAAAATATATATAAAATAAAATTAATTTTTGGTAATTAAAAATATTAAAATTCAATTTTTAATAATTTTTCCCAAATAATTAAATGAGCTAACGAATGGTGGAAAATATTTTCTACTCAAATTTTAGGTTTTAACCGAACACCGGAAAATATAGTCATTTTCTTGGAAAATGACTTTTAGAAAAATATTTTCCGGAAACATAATATTTTCCGTGAAACAAACAGACCCTAAATGTCATAATATTTGCCTCAACAAATACAATCCATTTATGTAATAAAAATCAATTTTCATTGGACAAAAGATTCCCATAAGGCCATGTTTGTTTGTGTTCTTTTCTTCTAGTCATGAACACAATTTCTGTTTTTTTTTTTTTTTTTTTTTTTTTTTTTTTTCGGGGAACAAAAAAAAAGTAGAAACGCGTTTATTTACGTTTTTGTTCCAATTCTATTTTTTTGGTTAAACAAATTTGGAACAAAAAAAAAAAACAAGAAAAACTTCTTTCTCGTTCCTAAAACACTTCCTAGAAACAATCTCTCTCTTATTTTTTTTCTTTTCTTTATTTTCTTCTTTTCTTTTTCTTTTTCTTTTTTCTTTGGCCCGTCACCGGCCTTGGCCATGGCTGGCAACCAACCGTCAAGGGCCGACGACCTCGCCAGAGCGTTGCCAACCATGGCGGAGGTCGGCGGCTGGCCAAAAGAAAGAAAAATGAAAAAATGAAAAATAAAATAAAAATATTAAAAAATTAAAAGAAACAAACAAAAAAAAAATTATACAAGTTTACCAAACATATTTCATTCTTTTTCTATTCGATGAACAAATTTACCAAACGCATTCTTCTGTTTAAAAATGGTTTCCGGAACAAAAATAGTTAACAATTTTTTTTTTAACAGAAACGTTACGATACGCACCCTTAATGTTTTATTAGTAGGTCAAGCTCAAAAGAAAAAGGATAGAACCAGTATACATTTTTTTTATTTAAAGTTTGAATTAAACTAGTATTCAATGAAAGGATACATGATTTTTCTAAAAATCGTCTTAGTAATTTCACCGTTTCTTTTAAGTCTATTTCTTCTCACTGGTATTGAAAGAAAAGCGTGGGATATTTTAGCATTTTCTAAAACAATAAAAATGTCTTTCATTCAAATGGAAGGTTCTACCATGAATTAGTTTATGAATAAACGAACTAATAATTAATTAAAAAAAAGGAACTAGTTCTTTTTTTTATTAAGCCCATTCTGGTATGGATCATCCTATTATTTATATCAAAATTTAGTAATGTATTAACTACGTATTTTGGTGTAATCATTTGCTCCATGGATATAAATTAACATATTACGTACTAATAATTGAATTTTTATTTTTTTTCATTTTCATCGACTCAATAAGATTGCCCCACGCTCAGCATCATTTGTAAGGATATTTGTGTTAATGGGATTAATTAAAAGACTTAAGCATTATTTATAGAATTCTAAGCCATCGGCCCTCACAATATCAATTAATACAGCCCACATCAAAAAAAACTTTTATAGGCGACGCAAAAGCTTGTGACGTCGAAGCAAATGAAGCAGAACATAAAGTAATATTATGCAACAAGAATCACTCTCGCATTGTACAGGACATCAGTGTCCTCTAACCGAGACGGCGTGTTGAGTAATGTGCCCAAAATTTACTCAAATCGGAAGTCAGAAACTCGTGTTGCAAATTATAGGGTTGAAATTCGCAGCTGTACAAAATTTACCAGCAACACAAACAGGCAATAGCAACCGTGGCAAGAAGAACTACATACGTATGGTTCGAACCAGCCTATCTGAAATGGTCCATAAAATGCGGTCTGCTGTAACCTGTTATCTCGTATCGAGGTCTTCAAAATCACGCCCGCAACTAGCCAAAATGACGACATAAAAGAAATCAGGCTTAGTCCCATTTTTTCATCACCACACCCTAAGAAAAGGCTAGCTGAAAGCTAGAGAACCAGGGTGGGCGAATTGAAGGCGAATAAATAAGAAGGGAACAGTAACATGCAACTGACTACCTGTTACAGAGCTGACACAATCAAATTTAGAGACTGACTGCCAGTAGCAGTTGCGTATATTTGACCAAACACTACCTAAAAGAAAGAATACGTACATAGCAACCATTGACAACTCGTAAATGCAACCATGAAGCAACTATAGCATAACTGAAATTATAGCACTTGAGATTTTGCTGCAGTTCAGATGGAAGGGAGACGAAATATATCTTTATAGTCTGACAATGTTAACATGCATATGCATCAATCATCTATATCTAGTACCTCCTCTATACTCATCACCAACCAAAACAGGGAGCCATCTAGAACTTATGAGATTAACATGTGATGCAATAAACAAATGCAATTCTAGCAATCCAACCAGTAAACCCTACCAGAATGACAGCCTTTAATACTGAACTTTGGTTGAGGTTTGACGACAACATCCATTGAGTACTTAAACTATCTATGCCCTTTAAGATACCAAAGTTAGTTAAAATTGATAAAAACAGGTATTTTTAGGAAATCTAAACGAATTTAACTTCCAGTTTTCTATTCTGCATTAGTAGCAAACAGCATGGTGAAGAATGCTTGGAAAACGAAGAGGTCTGCAGGACTTGAAAATAAATTCTTACCTCAATACTACATGATTAAGGTTGAGGACTAGTGCATTTTGCTTTATCAAGCTCCGCACTCAACATATGATGAAGCAGGACATCAACTCTCTGACTTCTTGTCTTCGTGCTGTATTAAACCAGGAAAAGAAACAAAGGTAATGCATCACACAATAATCTAAATCACTTGTAAATCAGAAGATAGGTATCACTAAATAGTGTCCACACGGTACATACCCAACTGAATGAGGCCGCCTGCCCCTTGTTTCCTATATAAAGGGGATCGCATAGATTAATAAAAGCTTGATTCTAATAATAACTGGCAATTGGACAATTCTATGCCGACAATAGCTCATGCACCTAAAAGTTGTCACAACCTTTTTCAGAGTACTAGATAATACAAACCTTGTCCTGTTCCTCGCAGTTTTCTGATGATTCAAGATCCATCTCAGTAAAGAATGCCTCCAAGACAAAGGCAACGACCTGTAATCACATGGAAATAAAAATGCAAGCCCTTAATTTAACAATTGCCAAAGAACTCAAGGATACAGTTTCAACCATCAGCGGATGTATTTTGCTATATGACTGAAGAATAAAAAAATCAAGATTTCATTTATCTAATCAATTTTCACAAGTAATACTGTTTCAGTCAATCATTAAAACAAGCCAACTCATAAAGTTTCGAGTTCCAATAAGAAGATGAGAAAGCTTGACAATGCTGACTATTAACAGAATCTAGAAGAATAAATATAATTGCTAGTCTGACTGCCATATTTGGTGAAATCCTCTCAAAATTGTCCATGCCATTAATTTACTGCAATGCCAAAGAAGCATAGCTTGTTCAGATATTATTCTCAACATTCATTTCACCTATCTAAAAGCAAACTGCTTAATGATTGGCTATACCATGGTATAGGGGTGAAAGATGCATCAAAATAATGTAGATCAAGAGACAAGGAAGTTAACATTTTTCAAGTCAGGGCTTCTTGTATAAATTGTCTGGCTCAATTTGGATCTCTCTAATGCAAGTATGGAGACCCCCTAAAAAGCAATAACATTTTTAGCTACTAAAGTACATGTGCCAGCCATTTCCAATAATCTGCAGCAGTTGAGGTAAAGGTACCTTCTCCAGCACTAACATGCACGAAGTGCACTTTTTGATGATTGGAAAACACTACTATAGAGGAGATGATGCATTAAAGGATACAGAATCAAGAGCCTAGAAAGTTAACAAATCACTAGTCACAGCCCTGTCTAAGTTGTCAATTGCACTCTATCTCTAATGCAAGTATGGAGACCGATAAAAGGAAATTAACATCTTCAGCAGCTACGATACATGTGCCAATCATTTCCCACACAGCCTACAGTGCTTGAGGTAAAGGTCTCATTCTCCACCAGTAATAGAGAGAAATTCTCTTCTCGATAGAGAAAACGAATATGATCTCCAACTTGCGAATGTGTCACACTACACGACCACCTTTGAACTTGATAAGGGAAGAAGAAGTTCCTTGACATAAGCATACTACATTAGGTGGGTGAGGCCTAGATGGTATTGCTCAGGAAAGACTCCGCAGAGGCTTAGCTGAGCTCAACCAACACAAGGTTCTACAGTCTGCCTCATGCTAGGATGACTGCTTAATAGATACTGCTTAGTCTAAGCAAGTTGATCCAATACATCTACAGCAGAAATAAGTCATTTTGCATGCATATCCGGCCAGAACTTGATTCAATAAGAAGCAATTTAGCTGGCTTCTTGTAGAAAACAGTGTCTTCTCATAAACTTTTCCATGCCTTCTCTTCAAACTTCTTGCTTATTTAATTAATGGTCAGCAAACTCTCTTCAAGAGGAAAATGCACTCTAGAATGTTAAAAAAAATCAATGATATGTCCCTGTGAATATCAAATAAAACTCACCAAATTCAAGAGCAGTAGAACGGTTATTAGGTAGAAGCTGATGAAATATATGAGGGTCCAAGAGGTCCCTGTTAGTTCCTTGTAGCTCTGGAAAGTGGCAAGACAATAAATTAATTCATAAGACGCTCTGCCATTAGGAACAAAACACAATATATCAGATAGTATGTAGTGACTGCAGCACCTGCATCCAGTCTTGCCAGTTGTTCATGACTAACAAATTGAAAAGTGTCACCATTCCATTTGGATAGTCATTAAAATTGAAAAGCAAATAGCTGACTTGTGTCAAGAAAAACTGATCCAAATAACAAAATCTACCACCAAATAGCACAAAAGTAGGACATGAAAAATATTTGATGAAGCTTTCTACAAGATGAATACAGAATCAGGGTTATTAGAAATACTCTCAAACCATGGCATGTACAAGTTTTTTGTCCCTTTATGTAAAAGAGATTCGCCCAAAAGGGTCAAAAATGATATTAAAGTCTAGGAGGCATTCAGTTTGACGAATTTGCATTTTTTACATAGTCAAGGCCAAAAAATTTAGCTGAGTAGCTTCCTTCGAATCCTTGATACATAAAGCTATAACTGCTTATGTAATAAAAAAGTCCGCCCCAAAAGGTTTAAAGATGAAATAAAAATCTAAAAGGCATTCATTTTGAGGAATTTGCATTTTCTAATAATCATGGATAATGAATTTTGCTTCAAGTAGTTTCTTTTAAATCCTTATTGCACAAAGCTAGGATTCTGCAGATTAAGTATTCATTATTTTTGCCCTTTTTTTTTAAATCTTAATTGTCTCTTTTTTTATATAGGATTTTCATTGTCAATTGAAAATCATCTACAATTTTCCAATTGAAACATATACTGCATTTTCACCTTTTTGGCATTATTTCAGCCCCTTTACAGTCAGCATTTAAAAGAAGTGGAAGAAACATAGCTATTTCTTGTGGGTGTGAAGGGACTGGGGAGGGAGGGAGTAGATTTTACAAAGATTTTCAAGATAAATAAAAAAGGAGGGAGAACAAGACAATACAAAGGATACTCATCAGCTGCAAGATCAGTTTCTTCCAATTTGGAGTTCCCAGCATTGACCATCCCACCAAAGATCTACAGAAAAGAATTTCAACAACAGTTTTAAGCTGAATTAACTTGAGACGATGAAATAAAGACATGATATTTCATCCTTAATAAATTCAACTTATGACACAAGGACCAACTAAGGATGTCGTTCTCAGAAAATTCAGCTGATAATGCTGAGAAAAGCTGTAAGGTTCCTGCCAAGAATGATCATACTTATTTGATATTTAAGAGTGGTAGATGTGTGGTCATTTTGCTTCGGCTAACGGAGTAGCAGAGTCTTACTTTTCCCTTTTTAAAAATAGGAATGCAGGTTTGATGACAATATATGCAAAAAATTAATTGATTAGAAATGCTCACTCCAAACTATTTAAACTAAACATGGAAGGAGTCGATACTTCAATATTTCATATTTACTGTAGAAGAAAAGATACTGCACCTAAAAAATAAGGTTGATGAAGAAAAACAAGCACTTGGGAGACCACCCAATATTCTTCACCACAGAAAGATATGTAGGAGATAAACTACTGTTCGCAATTCCAATAAGGAGGAAAAGCAAAAACATTCAACAGATGATCCAAAGTACAATCCTTTGTTTGAGGACAAAAAGACGAGAGCATCTGATACCTGTTCTGCAAGGGAGCAATAAATGCACAGTACACAAAAGATGATTCCAAGGTATGGCATCAAACTTGGTAGGAGAGTCAAGAATGTAGCAACAAAAGCTCGGTAGCGTTTAACATGCATTAGCAGCCTCATCAATCTCAGTAATCTAGCAAGAAGAAGGTACCGAATCCTGCAACAAAGAAATATCAGAAAAAAATTAGAAGTTGTCTTAAAGTGTACACGGAAGGCACAGAATCTACATTACATCTTTCGACTTTGGCAAACTCAAAGAAGCAGTGTCATGCTGAAATAGCATTGAAGGCATCCTGACAAATTATAGTTAATCTTTCACCCTCGTCAACTTATGAGTCTGGATGTACCTTCTGTCCCAGTTCGTCAATTCAATATATTGTAAATTATATTAGTTGACCAGTTTTTAATCAAAGAAAGTTCACTGTAAACTGGACACTATACATCATTATGATCAACCCCACCATGTTGTCACTGAGAATCAAAAGAAAGAAACAAACTGGGCTGTTCCAATATGCAACCTAGCCTGATTGTTGAAGTCAGGCTCAGGGTAGCGTTTATGGATAACTGGTTGATGTTTAGCAGGAACCAGGAAAGGAGTTTTCTTTTTTCCTGTCATACAATTTTTTCCCCTAAATGTGGATTACATAATTCAAGAAAATCCAAAATTTTCCAGTCCGGTTAAAATTCATGTAATGCATACAACCAAAAGGAAACATAGGATTTGCTCCTAACACCCCAATGCAAGTCTCCCAGCTGTCCTATCTGAGAATCTTTTGAGCACTTCACCTAGCCTACGTACCTTCTGGTCATATCCAAGGGCCTACAGGTGATTTCCGTGTAAATTATTGTAACCCACAAACATGGCCATGTGAACCAGCAAGAACCTCATTAACAAATTGCTCATCCGCAACTTAAATGATGTTCCTCTCCAGGAATTTCATGTCTAGATTAGCAGGTACAGTTCCTAAAAGCAGCACGCTTGCAAAATTTCCCTCATGGACCTAGCGTATTCCAAACCGAGGCAAAGCGAAGAAAGTAATGGGATATATCAGAAACTTATATCATGCGTACCATTCTCCATTTAAAAGAAAGTCAAGTCCATTAGGAGCCACAAAGGTGATAGTTTCTCCAATGACTGCAAAGCAGCAAGTATCAGTTCAGAAATGAGGAGCTTTAACATATCTAGGATAAGGAAATATTCAGACATGATTATTTGACAACTGACTTGTTATTAGAATATACGCATATTGTAGCTGATAGTCAAATGTAACATACAAACAACCTTGGACCTCAACTATCTTCAATGTTTGTCATATCATCAAGTTATTTTACATGGAAAATTTTACCTAACTCTCTTGAGACACTCTTTAAGTTTTATCTTATGAACTTTGAAAATGTAAAGAGATGTTTTGCATGTTCCAATGTCTTGTGACATTTGAAATTACTATACTTCGCTCATTGTTTATCTTGAAAACATGTTCTATATGCATTATTCTCACCAAAATTCCCTTTGGGCACCCATTAGAAAGTCTTATCAAACATAAAGTAAGTAAAAAGCAGGTGAGCAGCTGCAACTCATTGCAATCAGCAAATTGACAACCATTTATTCTACTATTTGTGATAAGAAGTTCTTATAATGTATTCAATGAATCATCTACGTCAAACTCTGTAATTGATTAAATACCCAAAGAGTTGCTAATAACTGTACATTTATTTTTTTTATATCATCTCATATAAATTGGCCTATGGTGAAAATTTACAGTATTTTCATGATAAAAAGGATCTCAACACTAAATTATTCAATAACATCAGCTTTACCTAGAGTCCGTAATTTATTTGATACTAGGGGTCCAATAATAATCTTCATTTATTTCTTCTATTTAGTGATGCTTCATTGTATTTTACATACAGCTGATAATGGACTTCCATTTTTCTAGTTAAAAACCTGATGAACTTATGGAGAAAATAATGCACTACTGACAATAACTAAATAGAAACGCAATTCTTATGAAGAAAGGCAGTATGTTCAATAATCACACACACACACACACACACACACACACACACACACACATACATACATACATATCTCAACCACAACAAATTCCAGGTTCAACGAAACAGGCTACTATTTTCAGAGAATTCAATGGGAAAAAGGACTACCTACAATTGAAAAAATGTGTGCTGTTAGGTCTTTGTATAGAATGTAGGGGCATCATTGCCATCATAGTAAGTAAGAACATTTATATGTCAGACAATTATATGCACTGAAAAATTTATGATCTATCATTGCTTGAAAAATTCACCTATCACCCAGGTGATCACAAAATCAAAGCGGTTTTGACCATCCCTCCAATAATTTTCAAATCCCAATGAATAGACTTTCAAAGCCATCTCAAGCACATAGACCCAACCTGTAGGACAGAATAAAAATATCAATCATAACAGCATATTACAAGCCCTTTAAAAGAATTAACCAAAAATCATAGGATATGACAATCAACTGACACAATATACAAGATTAACAAGTGCCAATTTATTTTCTCATGTCTAAGATCTACAATAATTGATGGGCCCAAAAATTGCCAACCAAATCCCAGTGAAAAAGGATATTGAGTAGCTCAAAAACAAAGGAAGATTCCAAATGAGTAGGCAATTAGACAATTAGATGCAGGATTGGAAACAATGACCACATGACTGCTTTTAAGATCGCTGACAAAGTGGATCTCACTCCAGCATTATAAAGACATCTGGTTCTGCTAGAGAGAGCATAATCAGATAGCAATTCACTGAAAATGAGCACGAATTAACAAGTAAATCTTTTCAATGGTTTCGAGACAAAATAGCCATAACACTTAAAGACAATACAAGAAAATATCAGATCCATCCTCACTCACTCAACATCAGTAGACATTTTGAACTCAACGAAAGCACAACCAATAATATGGCCCATTAGATAGAACTCATTAAAGCTGGTTCAAACTGGTATTTGATAAATAAAATTTCACTCTTGTAAGAAGGTAAGTCATACTTATTGCAGCCATTTCCGATTCCAAATAGGAACTATGACTCATATACCATTAAATGCCACAGGAATAACCGGCATATACTTACCAAAGATAAACTCTACCTCTTGCCACACTTTTTGGGCAGAGTTGTTTTCAATATCCAGCTGTAACACAACCAAACCATTAGCTCCATCAATATTCCAATAACTACCACAATAATGTACTAAAGGGACTGAGATAAGTGAATTGTTTTACAACAAATGATGAAAGAGAGAATAGGAATAATGATGGTAAGGGGTACATGGTAAGTAGAGTGACTTTTGAGCTTTAATAGTGATAGGTCCAAGATAAGTCCATTGCACAAGAAAACAAGTCATAGCACTTCATTATAGAATTGCAGAAAAGCCAGCCTGTTCTCCTTATTTGAACTAGGCGCGACAATCATTAAGTTAGCATCTGATTTAGATCATACTTAGTCACCTCAGAGCACGTTATTTATCATGCCATTGACCGAAATCGACTCATCCCAATATGCAAGGAAGAGATCAACAATTCCAAGTTCTACAAGCCTGGGTGAATCCAGGACTTTTACACAGGTTGTGCCTATCAGTAACAATTAGTTTCATATTTCTTAAGCTCAGATAAGCTTTTATGACACACATAAGCTATTAATTGGCATCTAAAATTAAACAAAAAGAGAAAGATATTCTTCCAACATTTGATCATCAAGAGATGTGGACTAGACAATTATCACCTTATGAGTCGCTAAAGTAATCATATTTGAGAGATTAGAGACGAGCAATAAGTTCAGCATTCTCATGCATGAATTTGACCATCAATTGCTATAGAGCTCACTTCAGCATTGAAGACAAGGTAAAATAGAAACTTGTCCAATTGTAGCTCCGTTTTTGTCACATGATCAACTAACCAATTAACTGCAATTATCATAAGTGATCATGTGCTTCACTATAGTGCCATGCCGGGATTTGTAAAGCATTAGGTTGATGAAAGTTCAAGCCATACCGTTGTCTCAACAATCACCGCAACCAGATTCAGAATGAGGAAAAACGATATCATATATCCAAACTTTGGACTTTTCACAAAACCCTTCAACTTCTCAGAAAATGGAGAATAGTAGATTGATGGAAATTTCTCGAACAGAGAAGGCTGCACAATGGCATAACAAATGGGAGTGAAACTCTGAAGCTTCATGCCTATGTTCAGATCAGCAAAAGAATCAACTCACAACATCTTCCTTCTGGAATCTGAGGGCAATTGCATTGCAAAGATCAGCAAATTCATCCATGTTGATCTACAAAAGAAAAAGGAGATGGAAAATTCTAATAGAGCATTGACCAGATAACCGACCATGGGTAGATGATCTATTGTCATGAAAATCAGTAATTGAAAGTCCAAAAACACAAAAAGAAATGGCAAATCATTTCCATTGTATAATATGGTCAATTTAATGCGTGCATATGCTTTCCAAAATATGTTGTTTTTTCTTCCTTTTGAGAAGTAAAAAGGAAGTTAGTTGGCAATGCATATGCAAAGTCCACACCAGTGAGATACATTAAAACAGCATATATCCGATCACTTCACTCATTGGGAAGAAGAAAAATAGAAGCAAGAAGTAAGAAAATCATAAAGAGCCTAGTGGAAAGAGTGTTGACGTTGCACATATTCGAAACCATACAACTAACATGTGAAGAGGCAAAGAAGAAAGTCCATTAAACAAAAATGAAACTAATGGAAGAAATGACAAGACTATTAACCAAAAGCTTAACCAATTTTTTGATACCTTGAAGTCATGACTATCATCCAGCTCAACAAATATTAACTCAAAATCTTCTCTCGATATCTTTGGCAGTGTCCTGGAAGAACATTCGAAAGACCAGCATCCAAGGTTAGGAAAATATATAGAATAACCACTTTCTAAGCGAAATAAGATGGCTATTATCTTTGCACCGTAAGGCACAGAAGCCACGCTTAATTATAGGCAAGCTTATTACCCAGACATTAGTCAGAGCAAAAGTCAAAGTGACGTGAAAGCAAATTAGTTTTTCTGAGATCCTGATTATTCGTGCAAAGTTCAGCAGTTAAAGTCCGATAGGCTTTTCTTCATGCTATTGTTGCTTCCAGGCCCTAAGAAGATAGGGTCATTCTTTACCATCATCGATCAGCTCTAATTCAAAGACAAACACGCTATTTTCAAGATAATCAAGATAATCTTACAGCAGCAATATAGCATTCTTCTTTGTTTGGGATTTCTCTGCTGGAACTATCTCTTCAAGTTAAAATTTAAAGGCAATGACTAGCATCCCATGACATTTCATAATGCAAACAATTCACCACACATGTTCTTGCATGTTTCTCTGGCAGCTTTTACATATGCATGAATGCTTAACTTGACAAGCTGGAAATTATAAAAAGAAAACAAGAAACAATAGTTCTAGTCATCTTGCAGTAGCATGCTTATATACCTGTAGTGATTCAGTTCTTCAAACAGGTGTACGCACTGCTCTTTATTGATATACCCAACATTCTGCATGTAAAAAAAGAGAAGCGCATCAGAGACGAGTACATGCGGGTATAGATTTGAGTATAAGACGAGCAAGTAAGAGGATAACCCGAATCACTCTAGGAAAACATAAGTAAGAACGATCCCCTGGAAGAAGCAATAGCAAAGTAAGATGAAGAGCTCCAATAATCCATCACTACAGGCTATTTATGCTTCTCACGGAGAGGAAAGAGAAACAAGAAGAGAGGGAGAAGCGGATGATAAAGAGAATATATATTCGGCCTCCATTATTCACCTTCGAGACATCCACGGTATATTATCTTTTGTGGCTCATAATTGTGTCCAAGGGCATTATTCAATCAATCATATACATCCAAACCTTTTTAGTATAAATTTAGGTCATCAGAACGTCTAAGAGCTGTTCTTCTCATCAAATATCTATATCAGATAACTTCAGCATAGAAGATGGGAACAGCAAACAACATGTGAGAAGTTTACAAAGAAACCAAATAATTAACAGGTCTTAACGCACATACAAACCCATTTGATTATGTTTAGCTGTTTCTATTCCATGAGTTTTGAGACCTACACCATGAAAACTTCGAGTACCACACCAAAAACGAGAGTACTAGCTCTCATGAATGACCGGCACAAGGAGATGCATGTTCTCTATAGATAGTGAAAACAAAATGAAAAGTAAAAGTAGTTCCTTATGAAAGACATATAACAAAGAGTATATAAGAGAGGCCAACATACTTACATTCTTATCTATGAGCTTAAAGGCTTTTCCTAACATGTTCTCCCTCATTCGGTCCATCTCAGAAACTTGTTTCACGAGCTGAAACAAATTAACATAATGTCAATATTTTCCTTCAAATACAAATTAAACATTACAAAGAAAGTTCCCCAAAGAAATTAAGTGAGATATTGAATAGACATTTTGCATGAGTTAATACCCCTTAATCACTGAAACAGCAGGGACACCAAGAAAATTTACCTGACTCTTGAAGCTGTCATACACGACAGCAAGGACCAAATTCGTGACAAAGTAAACCCCCAGCAGGATATAGAGGACAAAGAAAAGGGAGTACCAACGTGAAACTCTGGAACAAAAACATATTGAAGTCAAGTTGCTGTATAACATGATGATAATACAAATATAGAGGAAGTGAGGAAGTTAAGCCAGACCCAAGACCCCGGTCATTCCCTTATGATACGTAATCCCTTATTCCTTTATGATATGTAATCATGTAAAAAACAAAAATGTTTGGTCCAAATTTTAAGACATTCTCAGATAATCGTCAGTCCCAAACAAAAGATCAAGGGTATATTTATGTGCCCGCCTAGTCTGAAGAAATAAAGAAAGAAAGTCTAGGTGTCCATTATGAAAGAATTCTAACTAATAATTTAATAGAGAATATCCAAAGGTAAAATTAAGAGATAGTCAAAGACGGGGGGACAGAGACAGAGACAGACAGAAGCAAAGTCCCCAATTTGAAAATAAGAAATTTAGCAAGCAGACAAAACAAAGCTAAAAGGCAAGCTAAGTTGCAGTCACATCTTGGGAATATGTAATCCAATAGTTTTGAGGGTAAAACCTATTTTTTTTTCTCGAATGGCTATAAAAGAAGATCTTCTCTTGACAATCAACATGGGAAATTTAAAGCATTTACATCAATTTTACTTACTTATATGCTGGTATCCATACATCTGGATTATTGGATGTGGTGAATAACACCAACATCTTATAGAAGGTGGCACCATATGAGGTAAATTCAGTCTTTCCCTGTGCAGTATCTTCAAACATGACATATGCTACCCAACTGGAAAACAAAAGAAACAGAAGCAACAGGGCCTGCAGTTTTACCAGAATAACAGGAAAATAAGCATAACAAAGGGAAAACATCATGTAATGCACGCCATATATTGGCATTAATAGAGAAAATACTTGCTAAAATGTGATAATCTATCACTAACTTTAGTGAAACAAAATCGTGCAAGTGGAGCAATAGCAATTCAAATGAGCAAAAGAGGGACTAAACCAACCAAGACATTTAAGTAGGTCCCAAGCATGCCAGCCAGAATGGAGGTGGTCGCTCGCAGTTCCCTATAATAACAAGGAAAGGTAAAATTTGAGAGCATAATGAGAAAATGTAGAGATGCAAAGCTGGAAAGAAAGCAGTCCTGCCTATATTTTACTATTCATCTCAAAAAATTTAGAATGGAAAAATTCTTTCTTCCTTCACTATGGTATATAAGAAGAGGTGTAATTCTAGACCATTAAAATGGAAAGTATGACCTCAACTATAATGGGGAGTGTGAAAGTATAATTCCAAAATGATATTGGACTTAAACAAAGACATCCTGTTTCTAACTTTTTTTTTCCTTTTTGAAACAAATATGCAAAATAATCTGCGTAAGGTTTTTCAGATTTAATACTAAAAGCATGTCAAACCAGCTGATTTAAAGAAACATTGTGAAAATAACTCATACCGTATGCTCGTGATGAAAAAGATAACTCTAACATAAGGTGCTGCTCTAAAAGGAAGATAATCAAGGGCCACTGCAGGGGATAAGTAGTGGGCATATGCTATTAAATCGGCGACCAAAAGCAGTAGGCAAACAACCTGAAAATCAAGCCAAGGTCAAAGTATCATTCAAATATATAAACAGCAAAAGGAATTTCGACATGCGAGATTTTAACAGCCTATCGATATTGCAGAAATCAACCCCAATTAAGAGAAGGTATTAGCTGCATAAACAATGCAACTAAGAGCATGTGCTTCCACTTAATATCATGAAAGTGCAAGATCACTACATGTATTATCATAAGCACAAGATAGTTTCCCTTTGTTGGTGGCTTCATGATGAGATGCTATAAGACTTAAAGCAATGGAAAATTTACAATTAGACTGAAGCCACCATTCTCCCACATGAAAGTAATCAGAGACAGCACTTTCAAGCAGTTTTTTTATCAGACCGTTGAATAATGCTCCCAAACACAATACATTGAACATTGCCTTTCATGTGCCTAGGAAATATCTGCTTGAAAGACAACTCAAAGGTGAAAGAGGCCGTCCCTTATTATGACTTAAGTTGAGAAATTACACATGGAAACTTCTTTTCTCTCATGGTGCACCTCCTGTTCACTCATCTCAGTACTTGCACAGTCCACGTGTCCAAGGTTACTAGAAACTCCAAAAAAGCGAAGCAGCTCCAAGAAAAGAATGATCATTAAAGATATGGCTAGGCAAAAGCAAGGCTCTGTACCTTTAATTGGTTAAGATGATTCCTTGAATAGAGGCGAAACCCCTCATATGAAATGGGAAAGAATGTATGTATCATGAGTATAACAAGAGTTACGCTCTGCATGAGAAAGAATATCATGAGCTCCTCACACAACAATATCTCAAGTATTTGCTACCATAAGCTGGGTAGAACTCATACAATTTGCAAAAGTACGACAAGTTCTGCAGTTTGATCAATGTAACACCATAGAAAAGATAACGGTCCTCACGGAAGAGACCATTAATTTTTTCAAAAAAAAAATATTTTACTACAGAGTGTCCATTCATAGGCATAGTGGGGATAGGCACATCAATGAATGTTCATTTGAATTATGACAAGCATTATATGATTGTATAATCAGTTACGTGCAAGGAAGGACAGATGTAATTTCTTTATGAAGTCTCAATTATTATGAAAAGACTTTTAAATAAACGCCAGGCAGAATTTCAAGATGAACCTGCTCCCCCAATGTGAAATTTGGTGAAAATCAATAAATGAAGCACATAAGGTCTCATTTATATCACAAGAGTCATGAGTGAAGTGGCACCAAATGTATCTACAGGGCTTTTACAATTACCTCATAAATGAGAGATTCTACACCCGTTAAGTATGGTAACTGTCCCAGGAAAAAGTATTCCCTCTCGCTGCAAGCATCTGCAGAGTATTTGGCACACCACAGAGGTTTCTGTGCAGGGGCGAAGAGTTAGGGCAGTAACCTTGGCAACTTCCGGGACGAAGGCCCTCTGCCAGTGAAGAAGAGACCAGAAAGCAGACTAACCTCAAAGAAGTTCAGTACTATTAAGGCAAAATAATTAAGGGACCAGATGATGTCAAATTTTGTGAAGATGAAGTAGAATTTGGCAGCACTCTCGAAATTTGACTGGTCGAGAATTTGAACAGGAAGACCAACACCATCTTCAGCCTGCAGGATGCATTTTCAATAATTCGCACGTGATTATTCAAAACGAACATCAGCAATGATCATTCCAGCTGAAGGAAAAAAAATTATAGGTTCATTACCCAAGATAGGGAATAAGCGCATATACAGAACACCTATCCTCAATAATATAGTTTACAAGCTCACGGTTCTCATACGCAAACAAGTCAAAAGGGACTAAAGCAGTGGGCCACGATTGAAACAAAGAAAGCAAGATATAGAGACGGAAGCTGGGCGGGGAAGAAACTCGAAATAGTTGTTTGCAAGCTTAAGCCAAGATTAGCTAGAAAGAAGCACTCAAGATTTAATATCCCAAAAACCTGATAATCAAACAAGAGCACATTCCAATGTTTCGCGGCTAGATTGCCGTAGACAAAATCGAGACTTTTCGCGTTCCCGTCACGTAACCCGGTTCTAACGAACTCAACGACTCGGGAAACATCGCAAACTCAGACCATCTCACCTCAACAACTAACAACAGCGCAGTGCCATCAGTTAGCGACGATCTCAACGAGGCGAAAAGCGATCGCCGCGATCGCCGTGAACGCAGCGTCACGACGCCATCTCCGACGGCAATCCGCGATCGAGATTGGAAACCGGAAAAAAAAAAAAAAAAAAAAAAAGGACTGCTGATTCATGCTACGGAAGCCCTCCCATTCGTCGCGCGCCGGAGAAGAAGACGCGACGTCCCGGCGCAAATGCAGCACGCGCTCGTCAACCAAAACCGACTCGCGGGATCGAACACGGAAGAGAACGAAAGACGGAGAGAGAGAGAGAGAGAGAGAGAGAGCTGGCGAGAGAGAGTCGCGCGAGGGACGGGAGCGGGGGCTGACCAGATCGACGAGAGTGGCGGCCTTCTGGTAAGGGGAGCCGTAGGCGAGGGCGTCGGAGCGGCGCTTGAAGCGTTCCTTCTTCCTCCGCCGCGCGGCGTCGCTGCTCTCCCCGTCGAGCAGAGGATCGTTCATGTCGCCGAAGCCGAAGCGGAAGCCGAAAGGCCTCCGCGCAGAGAGAGAGAGAGAGAGAGAGAACTGAGGAGAGAGAAAGAAACAGCGCGCGCGAGAGAAGATGGCGACGACAGTGGCCGTTGCCTTTGCTGCGAGGGAAGGTGGACGCGCAGGAGGATGACGACAGGAGGGAGTGAATACGTGTCGATCCCGCGTTCAAGGAGCGCCCGAGAAGATTCGGTACAGTATCGACGGGATGTCGGCACTTCCGTAACTTTTTGCCCTTTAAGAATTCCGAGAATTAACGTGGATCCTAAGTATCGGATCGGATCAGTGCTGTTTTCTCGGAAGCGATTTCTCTCTCCTCCTTTTTCATTTCCCAGCATCTATCTTTTTTTCTAATTTAAATGGGGGTCGGCCGGGATATTTTCTATTTCTCTTCTGGGTAAAAGATATCATTGAAGGCTGATCGAGTGTATTATAATTTGATTCCGAGACTTTAAATTAATTTAATATGTTCCCTCGACTTTTTGTACGTATTCAAATTAATTCATATTACATATAAAAAAATTTAATGATATTCTTGAATTTGAACTAATTGAAGTATGATATTAAATATTACCAAAAAAAAAAAATTAAAAATTTATTGATCACATTATATATTAAATTAAATTTTCATATTAAATAAATTTGAAATTTAAAAATAATATTAAATATTAAATTAAAGTTCACCAAAGTTGAGGACTTTTTGTGTCCTTGTCACTTACCTATAAAAGGCTAAGTGAATCGGTGTAGGGGACAAGGACAACTGAAAGAAGGCTCCCAACTGCAAGAAATAATTATTAAAAGAAAAGTTATCATTTTTAGTTATAATTTCTTACTTTAAAATATCTCTGTAGAATTTTCTCTTCCTTCCTTGTTTGCCAGATTTGGATCACATATGGACCCGGGAGAGAAGGACCGCCCCCCTGCTCATGCGCCCATCAATTATGCCGGATTTACTTTCCTTTTGGGTACGGATGCCAGATGGGGCATACCCGGCTTACGGAAAATGACACCGTACAAAGTCAAACCGGTCACGTAAAATAATTCAGGAAAAGTACAAATGAAAAATAGTAGAGAGAGAGAGCTGAGGAGGATGACGGCGGGAAGCGAATGCGTGTCGGGCCCGCGTTCAGGAGCGCCGAGAAAAGTAGGTGCAGAAGCGACAGGGGTGTCGGCAAGTTCGGTAACTTTAAACCTTTAATGCAAATTCGTGGATTAAGAATACCAAGAATTAACGTAGATCTTAAGAATCGGATCAATGCTGATTCTCGTAAGCCAATTTCTCTCTCCTTCTTTCATTTCCGCATTTTCATGGTTTTAATTTAAATGGGGTAGGCTGGGATATTTTCCCTTTTAGATCAACAGTATAAACTTCGACCAAAAAAAAAAAAAAGATGAACAATATAAACTTTTCTTAAGCTTTCATCAAATATGTAATGTAATTCATAAACTTTAAATTAGTTCGATATATTCCTTATCATTTTGATACATGTCCAAATGGATTCATATTTTATATGACAAAGTTCATATTTTTAGGAATTAAATTGAACATATACTTTAATACTCCAAAATCATATTGAATAAATAAAAATTTATAAATCATATTACATATTAAATTAAAATTAAGAAATTATATTAAATAAAATTAAAATTTAAAGGTCTTATCACGCGGTAAATTAAAGTGAAGAATTATTCGTGTCCTTGTTGTCTCTTGACTCTTTTTCTTGATATTTAATAGGGTAAGTGAGTCAGTGTACCGGATAAGGACAACAAAAAGAAGCCCCCGACTGCACTGCAAGAAATAATTATTAGAAGAAAAGATTTATCTTTAGTTCATTTTATTATTTTAAAATATCTCTGTACTTTGTCGGCCAGATTTGGATCGCATATGGACCCTGGAGGCCTTCCACCTGTCCACATACCCATCAGTCATGCCCTGCTTATGGAAAATCACACTGGACAAAGTCAAACATCTCACTAAAATAATCTAAGAAACTTTTTTAAAAAATTAGTAGTTATACCCTTTCAAGGGGTCCAAGGGGAGAGGGAAGAAAAGCCAAAAGAAATCGACACTCGGTAGTTATAATGAGATAACGGTTTGGTTAAGGGAAAAAGACGGGGATCTAAACCCGTTAGCTTTGCAGACAGGTCAACATCAAAATCCCAAAATATATTATGTGTTTTTTCTGGGTTTTATTTAATATGTGCACATGACCACGAATCAAGGAGGAATCGTGTGGAACGGAGTCCCAACCACAGGTCAAAAGATAAGCCATCCATCTGAACTTTTCTTACAATGCCGTCGTCGCACCACGGAACTTTTTTTTGAACTTGGCGGGCATGTAAGAGTTCAAAAGAGGTCAATGGTTGTAGAATTTGAGTATTTCTGAGAACCCCACCGGTGAACGAGCAGCAGAATAGAACCGCCATATCGAACACCAAACAACATCGAGCAAATGGAGGCGGTGTAAGCTGCGAAAATGACACCTAATTCGGAATTTATTGTCTTTAAAATGAATCGGCGATGATTCAAAACTTCAACGCTTTTCATTCATTGTCCTCCATATCACTGTGCATCCTTCATTTTGGATATGCAGGACACCCCTAACCTTAAAATAATTTAAATTAAGTTTATGTCTAGTCCATAACTTAAAATGAGTTAATAAAACAGCTTTGGCATGTTAAAGCTTCATCTCACAGAAAATCGAAGAAATTGGTCCTAGTAACAATACTCATCATCATATCCACATGAGTACGATTGCTCTTTTTCGCCACATCATTCGGTTCAGTCCCAAGCATAGTAAATCAAGCTACTATCTTAAATCCTTCAAATATTCGAAAAATGACTCTTTAAACTGTCTAGTATCGCCATGCTTACCAAAATACTCACCATCACGATTATATCTCACAACCATCACGAATTTTCTCAATTGTTTCTCAACTTCAACATGAAAAATCTTGAATTTATCAAGAAGCTCGAATTTTTCCTTAATCAAGCACAGATATCCATATCGAAAATAATCATCAATAAATGTGATGAAATAAAAATTTCTACAAAAGGTTCTAATTAGTGTGAATGACCTCAAATAGGTTACAAATTCGGATTGCAATTTTCTTCTTTATTTTAGTCATTTTATATCTAAAACAGTTTACACAAAAACTCTAGGTAAATTTTAAGAGTAGGCTGGATGTTAGGCTTTATCGGCCTTTATAATCTTTTTTTAGAGTTTTTTTTTTAGAGTTGTAACCAAGACGTTTATACTATAATGCATAAGATTGTTCATTAAGTACAAGTCTTTTGGAAACAACATTTTGAACTGTATAAGTGGTGTATATATTATTGGAAGTTAAACACAACCATATCGCAATACTTGACCTAACTTATTTGAATTAAAAAAACATAAAAATATCATTGCTCTTTATTTTAAAATAGTAGACACATGTCCAAACAAAATGCAAAAACTAAGTTATGTCTAAAGGAAGGTATGCAAATTCCTTAATATCAAATTAAAACCAAAATTTAGAATTAAAATAACATCTCCGAGCTTTGATTCAACCTAATTTAGCTTCTTCTAGTTTATGAATCCTTATACAATAAATGCAACATGATTAATTGCACCGCTACGAGACTTTTGATAGGTTGAATTTATAAACAAATACCAATGAATTATTACTTGCATGTTCATGCTTGGACAACCATATTTTATATTTGTTGCGGTCTTTCTTTTGTGATCTTTCTACCAATAAAATTAACAATGATCACCATCAATCGTAAAGGATGCTTTCTTAGAATCTAGACTATTAGAAAGACCAACAATTTCATGAATTCCTTTACTAGTATAATTTTTGAACCCATTACTCTTATCACTACTAGAATTAAAGGCATACGGGACAATGTGCCCTTAAGTTTCTCTTTCTCATTAACCATCCTTATTATCATGTCATTAATTGACTAGGTCTCATCTTAGCAATTATAATCAGTCTAGATAATCCCAAAATTCGGAGAAAGAGTGTTTAAAGCTTAATCCACAATGCAAGGAATGGGAATAGCAATGTTGAGAGCCTAAAGATTTGTGAACAAATCTATCATCCTTAGAACGTAATCCCTAACTCCACTTGAACTATCATACTTCATGTTGAAGAGTGCTTGTAGACGTATTCTACTCTCAACATTAGACGAGACATGATATCAAACAACCAAGACTTCCATCATCTAACTAGCAGTGCAGTCAACCGATTTCTGAAGTATGGATTGCCTCATAAATAACAAACAAATTCGATTACTTTTTTCCCAAGCAATAAAGTGTGCATTCTAGGCTTCCGCACTGTCAATTGGACACCCGTTGGCTTATCCGCAATAAGAATAATATAAACATCTACCAGCTTCATCCCAAACAAAAAATCATTTCTCAATTTCTTAAAGTTTGAACTAATAAAAACTCCAATTATCACAATGGAGTTACAGTTCACAGAAAAAGTAACTGAAAACAAGCAACATATATTATATAACTTGAAACCGTATAAGTACACAACATATAGTTACATACATTATCGTATAGTCATCTTTGGGCAAAATACATAGCATGCAGTTATATACTCTCCACATGATAACGGCCATAAAAATATATACCAACCTTCCACTTTTGGTGTATGAATGACTAGTATGAATCACTCCTCAATCATATATATCCCTCCATAAAATAATACACAATCACTTACTTTGAGAGTATGATCACACATTAGAACATGAACACATTAGAATATGAGACATCCCACAATAATGTGATATTAATATTTCTCAAACCCAATTAAGTGTGCCACTTTAGTGGTCACGACTTGATTGAATCATTGAATCTCTATTTATGAGATATATAAACTTTATGTCTCACATTCATTAAATACATGTAATTTTAGGCTTCACTAAAATCATATGCATGTCCATTACATTACTCTATTTTTTGATACATATTAAACCTCATGCATTTTATCCATGCTCTACACATTCTTATGTGATAATATACATATGAGTTAACATCTGTATTTCCGAAATCATTAGGGAAAAAAACACACACAGAGGAAATATGCAAAATACAAGCATGTAGGCCCCAAGATCGCTCTAATCGAAGCTCCCACACGCTGCTTGAGCGCACTCTCAGCCAGCTCAACCTACTTGAACGGTCCAACCGTTGATGGTTGGCGATTTGACTGGTGTTGGTGCGACCGATTGACTGATCTAGGTCAACAATAAACCAAGTCGGGCGGTTCAACAGGTTGGATTTTCAGGTCAAGTAACCTGATCGATATCAATCCCAAAATGTTGCATGTGCTAGCATTGCCGCACACCATATGGGGGCGCATACTCAACGCACACCACTACTTAGCGATGCTTAGGGGCATGTTCAGCCTCCCTTGGTGGCTCTCTAAATGTCAAAATATTTGCCTCGACGAGTAAAATCCATTTATGTAATAAAAATCAATTTTCATTGGACAAAAGATTCCCATAAAAAGCAAAATTTGCACATTCCAATTCCAAACTATGGTTGTTCCGATACCACACGTAAACCGTGAAAACGACACCTCAAAAACTCCATAGCTAGAATCCAAAACACATAATTGAATAAAAGAGATTTTTGTATCTGATTCAGAATCCATCATTCTTGATGCAAAGCAACAATAATACGAAGCTTAAGCGCTTTTCCACTATTACCCTATGTATCCCAATTCTTACCTAACAAATTCCAAGTTACTTTAGTGTGTTATTAGTAGGTCAAGCTCAAAAGAAAAAGGATAGAACCAGTATACATTTTTTATTTAAATTTTGAATTAAACTAGTATTCAATCAAAGGATACATGATTTTCTAAAAGTCATCTTAGTAATTTCGCCATTTCTTTTAAGTCTATTTCTTCTCACTGGTATTGAAAGAAAAGCGTGGGATATTCTAGCATTTTCTACAACGATAACAATGTCTTTCGTTTAAATGGAAGGTTCTACCATGAATTAGTTTATGAATAAACGAACTAATAATTAATTTTTAAAAAAAAGGAACTAGTTCTTTTTTTATTAAGCCCATTCTAGTATGAATCATCCTATTATTTATATCAAAATTTAGTAATGTATTAACTACATATTTTGGTGTAATCATTTGCTCCATGGATATAAATTAACATATTACGTACTAATAATTGAATTTTTTTTTTTTTCATTTTCATCGACTCAATAAGATTGCCCCACGCTCAGCATCATTTGTAAGGATATTTGTGTTAATGGGATTATTAAAAGACTTGAGCATTATTTATAGAGTTCTAAGCTATCGGCCTTCACAATATCAATTAATGTAGCCTACATCAAAAAAGCTTTTATAGGCGACGCAAAAGCTTGTAACGTCACAGCAAATGAAGCAGAACAGAAAGTAATATTATGCAACAAGAATCACTCTCGCATTGTACAGGACATCAGTGTCCTCTAACCGAGACGGCATGTTGAGTAATGTGCACAAAATTTACTCACATCGGAAGTCAGAAACTCGTGTTGCAAATTATAGGGTTAAATTCGCATCTGTACAAAATTTACCCAGCAACACAAACAGGCAATAGCAACCGTGGCAAGAAGAACTACATACGTATGGTTCGAACCAGCCTATCTGAAATGGTCCATAAAATGCGGTCTGCTGTAACCTGTTATCTCATATCGGGGTCTTCAAAATCACGCCCGCAACTAGCCAAAATGACAACATAAATCAGGCTTAGTCCCATTTTTTCATCACCACACCCTAAGAAAAGGCTAGCTGAAAGCTAGAGAACCAGGGTGGGCGAATTGAAGGCGAAAAAATAAGGGAACAGTAACATGCAACTGACTACCAGTTACAGAGCTGACACAATCAAATTTAGAGACTGACAGTGACTAGCGGTTGCGTATATTTGACCAAACACTACCTAAAAGATATGATAAGTACATAACAACTCGTACATGCAACCATGAAGCAACTATAGCACAGCTGAAATTATAGCACTCGGAGATTTTGCTGCGGTTCAGGTGGAAGGGAGACGAAATATACCTTTATAGTCTAACAATGTTAACATGCATATGCATCAATCATCTATATCTAGTAACTCCCTCTATACTCATCACCAACCAAAACAGGGAGCCATCTAGAACTTATGAGATTAACATGTGATGCAATAAACAAATGCAATTATAGCAATCCAACCAGCAAACCCTACCAGAATGACAGCATTTAATACTGAAATTTGATTAAGGGTAAGGACACCGGTGACAACTTGACAAAAACATCCATCAAGTACTTATTCTATCTATGCCCTCTAAGGTACCAAAGCTATTTAAAATTGATAAAAACAGGCATCTTTTGGAAATTCTAACAAATTTAACTTCCAGTTTTCTACTCTTGCATTAATAGCAAACATGGTGAACAATGCTTGGAAAACAAAATGAGTCTGCAGGACTTGAAAATGAAGTTTTACCTGTCTGCTACATAATTAAGGTTGAGGACAAGTGCGCTTTGCTTTGTCAAGCTCTGCGCTCAACATATGATGAAGCAGGACATCAACTCTCTGACTTCTTGTCTTCGTGCTGTATTAAGCCAGGAAAAGACACAGATAACACATCACGCAATAATCTAAATCACTTATAAATCAGAAGATAAGTATCCCTAAATAGTGTCCAAACAGTACATACCCAACTGAACGAGACCGCCTGCCCCTTATTTCCTATATAAACGGGATCACAGAGATTAATAGAAGCTTGATTCTGATAATATCTGGCAACTGCACAATTCTATGCTGACACTGACACATGTACCTAAAGAGTCACCATGACATTTTTCTAAGTAATAGATAATACACACCTCATCCTGTCCCTCGCAGTTTTCTGATGATTCAAGATCCATTTCAGCAAAGAATGCCTCCAAGACAAAGGCAACAACCTGTAATCACATGGAAATAAAAATGCATGCTCTTAATTTAACAATTGCCACAGAACTCAACGATACAGTTTCAACCATCAGCTGGCTTTGTCTTTAAGTTTTGATGCATTCTTTTATACGACTGAAGAATAAGAACATCATAATTTCATTGATCTGATGGTTTTTCACTTGTAATACCGTTTCAGTCAATCACTCAACAAGAAGCCACCTCAGGAAGTTTAGAGTTCCAAAGAGGAGAGATTGCAATAAGTAAGAAGATGAGAATGCTTGAACATGCTTTGTATTAACAGAATCTAGAAGAGTAAATAGAATTCATAGACTTATTGCCATATTTGGCGAAATGTTCTTGAAATTGACTCTTGAATTGCCCATGCCATTAATTTACTGCAACCGTAAAGAAGCCTAACTTGTTTAGATATTATTCTAAAATATCCATTTCACCTATCTGGAGCATACTGCTGAATGATTGGTATACAATAGTATAGGGGAAAAATATGTATCAAAGTAACATAGATCAAGAGACTAGGAAGTAGAAAGTTCACATTTTTCTAGTCAGGGCACCTTATATTTCCAGCTCAATTTGGATCTATCTCTAATGCAAGTATGGAAACTGATAAAAGGCAATTCACTTCTTCAGCAACATAAGGTACACATGCTGGCCATTTCCAATAATCTACAGCAGTTGAGGCAAAGGTCCCTTCTCCAGCACTAACATGCTTGAAGTGTACTTTTTGATGATTGGAAATACACTAGTAGAGGAAAAGAAGCATGATAGATTGTAGAACCAATGGTCTAGGAAGTTAATGCACTACCTAGTCACAGCCTTCTCTAAATTGTTAAGACTCTATCTCTAGTGCAAGTATGAAGACCAATGAAAGGCAGTCAACATCTTCAGCAACTACAGTACATGTGCCAACCTTTCCCACACAGCCTACAGTGCTTGAGGCAAAAGGTCTCATTCTCCAACAGTATTAGAGAAAAATTATTTTCTCGATGGTTGCAGAAGCTTAGCTGAGCTAAACCAACACAAGATTGCACAGTCGTACTCATGCTAGGATGAATGCATGATTAATAGTCTAAGCAAGTTGACCCAATAGATCTGCTGCAGAAGTAAGTAGTTTTGCATGCATGTCTGGCATATGGAATTTGATTTGAGAAGAAGCATTTTAGCTGGCTTGCTTGTAGAAAACAGTGTCTTCTCAAAAACTTTTCCATGGCTTCTCTTATTCTTCTTGCTTGTTTAATTAAATTGTTAACGAACTTTCTTCAAGAGGGAAATGCACCCTGGAATGTTAAACTCAATGATATGTCCCTATGATTATTAAAAAAGACTCACCAAATTCAAGAGCAGTAGAACAGTTATTAAGTAGAAGCTGATGAAATATATGAGGGTCCAAGAGGTCCCTGTTAGTTCCTTGTAGCTCTGGAACATAGCAAGACAATAAAGTAACACGTAAGACATTCGGTCATTAGGAACAAAACATAATATATCAGATAGTAGGTAATGAGTGGTAGCACCTGGATCCAGGCTTGCCAGTTGCCCATGACTAACAAATTGAAAAGTGTCACCATTCCATTAGGATAGTCATTAAAATTGAAAAGCAAATAGCTAACTAGTGTCAAGAAAAAGTGATCCAAATAACAAAATCTATCACCAACTAGCACAAAAGTAGGACATGAAAAATATTTGATGAAGCTATCTACAAGATGAATACAAATTAGGGTTATTAGAAATACTCTCAAACTATGAGATGTACCAGTTTTGTTTTTTTCCCCCTTTATGTAGAAGATATTCGCCCCAAAAGGTTTAAAGATGATATTAAAGTCTACAAGGCATTCATTTTAATGAATTTGCATTTTTTACATAATCAAGGATAAAAAATTTAGCTCCAAGTACTTTCCTTTGAATCCCTATACATAAAGCCATGATTTTTTATGTAATAAAAATGCTCGCCACAAAAGATTTGAAGATGATATCAAAGTCTAAAAGGCAATCATCTTGATGAATTTGCATATTCCAATAATCATACATAAAGATTTTAGCTCCAAGTAGATTCTTTTGAATCCTTAGTACATAAAGCTATGATTCTACAGATTAACTATTCATTACTTCTTGCCTTTTTTCTTGAAATCTGAATTGTCTCTTTTTTATATAGGATGTTCATTGTCAATTGAAAATCAGCTGTGGTTTTCTAATTGAAACATATAGTGCATTTTCACCTTTTTGACATTATTTCCGCCCTTTACAGTCATTGCTTCAAAGAGGTGGAAGAAACAAAGTTATTTCTTTTGGGTGGAGCAGGGACTGGGGAGGGAAGGGGTGCATTTTTAGAAAGATTAAGGAGGAAGAACAAGACAATACAAAGGATACTTGTCAGCTGCAAGATCAGTTTCTTCCAATTTGGAGTTCCCAGCATTGACGATCCCACCAAAGATCTACAGAAAAGAATTTCATAAACAGTTTAAAGCTGATTTAACTTGAGAAGATGAATATATGTATAAGGAAGACATTATATGTCATTTTTAGTAAATTCAACTTATGAGACTAGGAACAGCTAAGGATATCATTCTCAGAAAATTCAGCTGATAATGCTGGAAAAAGCCATAAGGTTCCAACCATTTATCATCATCCTTATTTGATATTTAAGAGTGGTGGATGTATGGTTATTTCGCATCAGCTAACAGAGTAGCAGAGTCTTCCTTTTTCCCTTTCAAAAATAGGAATGCAAGCTTGATGACAATATATGCATAAAATTAGTCGATTGGAAATGCTTGCTCCAAACTATTTAAACTTAACATGGAAGGAGTTGATATTACAATATTTTGCTGTAGAAGAAAAGATAGTGGACCTAAAAAATAAGGTTGCTGATGAAAAAGCAAGCATGCAGGACCACTCAATATTCTTCACCACAGAAAGATATGTATGAGATAAACCACTATTCGTAATTCCAATAAGGAGCAACAGCAAAAACATCCAGCAGATGATCCAAAGGACAATTCTTTGTTTGAGGACAAAAAGAGGAGCATCTGATACCTGTTCTCCAAGAGAGCAGAAAATGCACAGTACACAAAAGATGATTCCAAGGTATGGCATCAAACTTGGTAAGAGGGTCAAGAATGTAGCGACAAAAGCTCGGTATCGTTTAACATGCATCAGCAGCCTTATCAATCTCAGCAATCTAGCAAGAAGAAGGTACCGAATCCTGTAACAAAGAAATGTGAAAAAAGAATTAGAATTTGTCTTCAAGTGTATACAGGAGGCACAGAAGCTACATTACAAAGAATAACAAAATTTTCTTTAGCAAACTCAAAGAAACAGTAAACACTCCGTCATGCCAAAATAGCATCGGAGGACCCACCCAGACAAAGTATAGTTAATATTTCATCCCCATCAACATATGAATCTGGATGTACATTCTGTAGTGCTTTGTTGATTCAATGTAGCCTAAATTATATTAGTTGACCAGTTTTTAATCAAAGAAAGGTATCTGTAAACTGGACACCATACATCATTATGATCAACTCCACCATGTTGTCACTGAGAATGGAACAAGAAAAACAAACTGGGCTATTCCAATATGCAACCTAGCATGATAGCTGCAGTCAGGCTAAGGGTAACTATAATGGATAATTGGTTGATGTTTAGTAGGAAACTGGAAAGGAGTCTTCATTTTACCTCCTGTATGTCCAATTTTTTCTGTAAATGTAGATTACATAATTCAAGAAAATCCAAAATTTTCCAGTCCAATTACAGTTCATTCATGAATATAATCAAAAGGTGACGTGAGGATTTGCTCCTGACTTGCAATTCCAAATATTCCAATGCAAGTCTCCCAGCCGTCCTATCTGAGCATCTTTCAAGCACTTTACTTAGCTTCTAGTCATATTCAAAGGCCTACAGGTAATCTCTCATGTAAACTATTCTAAATATTGGACCATGTTTGCCATCACCATGTGAACCAGCAAGAACCTCAATTAACAATTGCTCATCTGCAACTGAAATGATGTTCCTCTTGAGGACTTTCATGTCTAGATCTATTAGCAGTCTAAATAGGAAAGTTCCTAAAAGCAGGGCACTAGCAACATCCCCCAAATGGACCTAAAGCATTCCAAACAGATACAAAGCAAAAAGAGTAGTGGGATATATCAAAAACTTATATCGTGCATACCATTCTCCATTTGAAAGAAAGTCAAGTCCATTAGGAGCCACAAAGGTGATAGTTTCTCCAATGACTGCAAAGGAGCAAGTACCAGTTCAGAAATGCAGTGAAACTTCACGAGATTTAACATTTCTAGGATATGGAAATATCCAGACATGATTATTCGACAGCTGACTTGTTAATAGCAGATATCCTTGGACCTCAATTACGTTCACTGTCATGCCATCAAGTTATTTTACATCTCTCTTGAGAGACTCTTTAACTATATTTTATGAGCTCTGAAAATGCAAAGGGATATGTTTTACATGTTCTAATGTCCGGTGACTTCAACCAAAAAAAAAAATGTCTTGTGACATGTGAAATAACTATACTTCGCTCATTGTTTTTGTTTTGAAAACATGTAGCATTACTCTCACCAAGTTCCCTTGGGCCACCATTGCAATCATAAAGTCCCATCAAACATAAAGTAGAGCAGCTGCAACTCATTGCAATCACCAAGTTGACAACCATTAATTATACTACTATGATAAGTTCTTATCGCTTATTCAATGAATCATTTAAGTCAAAACTCTAAACTGATTAAATACTCAACAGATGCGTAATTACAGTCCCTGATTTCTTTTATCATAAAATATAAATTGGCCTATGGTGAAAATTTGCTGTGTTTTAATGATAAAAAGGTTCTCAACACTAACTTATTCAATGACATCAAATTTACCTATAGTCCGTAATTTATGTGAAACTAGGGGTCCAATAATAGTCTTCACTGATTTCTTTTATTTAGCAAAGCTTCATCTTATTTTACATTCAGTTGATCATGGACTTCCTCTTTTTTGCTTACAAACCTTATGAACTTATGGAGAAAGTGATGCCCTACTGAAAATAACTAATTAGAAATGCAATTCGTACGAAGAAAGGCAGTATGTTCAATAATCACATGCAACGCATGCGTATGAAGACCTGTTTTATATATCTCAATCACAACAAATTCCAGGATCGACAAAACTGACCACTAATTTCAGAGAATTCAATGGTTTAATAAACTACCCACAATTGGGAAAATGTGTTCCATTATATATTTGTATGGACTGTAGCAGCATCATAGGCATCAATTGTAAGTAAGAACATTTATTTGTTAGACAGCATGCTGAAAAGATTAGGATCTATCACTGCGTGAAATATTCACCTATCACCCAGGTGATGAGAAAATCAAAGCGGTTTTGACCATCCCTCCAATAGTTCTCAAACCCAAACGAATAAACTTTCAATGCCATCTCAAGTACATAGATCCAACCTGTGGGACAAAATAGAAATAGCAATCACAACAGCATATTACAAGCCCTTTTGGGCAGAGTAAGTCATACTTATTGCAGCCATTTCCAATTCCAAATAGGAACTATTACTCATATACCATTAAATGACAGGAATACCCAGCATACACTTACCAAAGATAAACTCTACCTCTTGCCACACTTTTTGGGCAGAGTTGTTTTCAATATCCAGCTGAAACACAACCAAACCATTAGCTCCGTTAATATTCCAATAACTACCACAATAATGTACTAAAGGGACTGAGATAAGTGAATTGTTTTACAACAAATGACGAAAGAGAGAATAGGAATAATGATGGTAAGGGGTACATGGTAAGTAGAGTGACTTTTGAGCTTTAATAGTGATAGGTCCAAGATAAGTCCATTGCACAAGAAAACAAGTCATAGCACTTCAGTATAGAATTGCAGAAAAGCCAGCCTGTTCTCCTTATTTGAACTAGGCGTGCCAATCATTAAGTTAGCATCTGATTTAGATCATACTTAGTCACCTCAGAGCACATTATTTATCATGCCATTGACTGAAATGGACTCATCCCAATATGCAAGGAAGAGATCAACAATTCCAAGTTCTACAAGCCTGGGTGAATCCAGGACTTTTACACAGGTTGTACCTATCAGTAACAACTAGTTTCATATTTCCTAAGCTCAGATAAGCTTTTATGACACACATAAGCTATTAATTGGCATCTAAAATTAAACAAAAAGAGAAAGATATTCTTTCAACATTTGATCATCAAGAGACGCGGACTAGACAATTATCACCTTATGAGTCGCTAAAGTAATCATATTTGAGAGATTAGAGACGAGCAATAAGTTCAGCATTCTCATGCATGAATTTGACCATCAATTGGGTATAGAGCTCACTTCAGCATTGAAGACAAGGTAAAATAGAAAATTGTCCAATTGTAGCTCCGTTTTTGTCACATGATCAACTAACCAATTAACTGCAATTATCATAAGTGATCATGTGCTTCACTATAGTGCCATGCCGGGATTTGTAAAGCATTAGGTTGATGAAAGTTCAAGCCATACCGTTGTCTCAACAATCACCGCAACCAGATTCAGAATGAGGAAAAACGATATCATATATCCAAACTTTGGACTTTTCACAAAACCCTTCAACTTCTCAGAAACTGGAGAATAGTAGATTGATGGAAATTTCTCGAACAGAGAAGGCTGCACAATGGCATAACAAATGGGAGTGAAACTATGAAGCTTCATGCCTATGTTCAGATCAGCAAAAGAATCAACTCACAACATCCTCCTTCTGGAATCTGAGGGCAATTGCATTGCAAAGATCAGCAAATTCATCCATGTTGATCTACAAAAGAAAAAGAGGATGGAAAATTCTAATTAGAGCATTGACCAGGTAAACGGCCATGGGTAGATGATCTATTGTATGAAAATCAATAATTGAAAATCCAAAAACACAGAAAAGAGATAGTAAATCCTTTCCGGTGTATAATATGGTCAATTTAATCAGTGCGTATGCTTTTCACACTAAGCTGTTTTTTCTTCCTTTTGAGGAGCATAAAGGAAGCAAGTTGGCAACGCATATGCATATTCTGTACCAGTGAGATACACTAAAACAGCATGTATCAGATCACATATATTCATTAGGAAGAAGAAAAATAGAAGCAAGAAGTATCAAAATCATAAAGAGCCTAGTGAAAAGAATGTTGACGTTCCACATATTTGAAACCGTACAACTAACATGTGAAGAGGCAAAGAAGAAAGTCCATTAAACAAAAGCAAAATCAGTGGAAGAAATAGCAATACTATTAACCAAAGGTTTAACCAATTTTTTGATACCTTGAAGTCATGACTATCATCCAGCTCATCAAATATGAAATCAAATTCTTCTCGCGATACCTTTGGCAGTGTCCTGGAAGAACATTCACAAGACCAGCATCGAAGGTTAGGAAAACATTTAGAAAAACCACTTTCTATGAGAAATAAGATGGCTATTATCTTCACGCCGCAATGCACAGAAGCCACACTTAATCATAGGGAAGCTTGTTACCCAGACATTAGTCAGAATAAAAGTCAAGTGATCTGAAAGCAAATTAGTTTTCTAAGATCCCAATTATTCGGGCAAAGTTTAGTGTTAAAAGTTTGATAGGCTCTTCTTCATGCTAGTGTTGCTTCCAGGCACTAAGAAGATAGGATCATTCTTGACTATCATCAATTAGCTCTAATTCAAAGACAAACATGCTATTTTCAAGATAATCTTACATCTGCAATATCGCATTCTTCTTTGTTAGGAATTTTTCTGCTGGAACTATCGCTACTGCTTTAAAAATTCAAGGGCACTGATTAGCATGCCATGACATCTCATAACGCAAACAATTCACCACGCATGTTCTTGCATATTTTCTGAAGCTTTTACATATCTCGCAGATGAATGCTTAACTTGACAGGCTGGAAATTATAAAAAGAAAACAAGAAACAATAGTTCAAGTCATCATGTGAGTAGGATGTTTATATACCTGTAGTTATTCAGTTCTTCCAACAGGTGTATACACTGCTCTTTATTGATATGCCCAACATTCTATGCATGCCAAAGAAGTAACACGACGAGCAAGTAAGAGAATAACCCAAATCACTCTAGGAAAACATAAGTAAGAAGAATCCCCCAGCAGAAGCAACGGCAAAGTAAGATGAAGAACTTTAATAGCACATCACTTCAGGCTATTTACGCTTCTCACAGAGATGAAAGAGAAACAAGAAGAGAGGGAGAAGGGAATGAGAAAGAGAATTATCCACCTCGAGACATCCAAAGTATATTATATTTTGTGGTTCGTACATGTGTCCAAGGGCCATATTCAACCAATCATGTATATACAAACCTCTTTAATAAAAATTATGTCATTAGAACATCTAACAGCTGCTTTTCTCATCAAACATCTACATCAGATAACTTTAGCATAGAAGTTGGGAACAGCAAAGGACACGTAAGAAGTCTCCAAAGCAAACAAATAATTAGCAGGTCTTAACACGCAGACAAATGCATTTGATTATGTTCAACTCTTTCTATAGCATGAGTTTTGAGACCTGTGCCATGAAAACTTCGAGTACCATACCAAAAAATAGCTGTCATGAATGACCGGCACAAGGAGATGCATGCTCTCCATAGATATTAGAAAACAAAATGATAAGCAGAAGAAGTTCCTTCTGAAAGACATGCTTTAAAGAGTATTTAAGAGAGGCCAACATACTTACATTCTTGTCTATGAGTTTAAAGGCTTTCCCTAACATGATTTCCCTCATTCGGTCCATCTCAGAGACTTGTTTCACGAGCTAAAACAAATTAACTTAGTGTCAATATTTTCCTCCAAATACAAAATGAACATTACAAGCCCTATGATAGTAAGTGAGATATTAAATAGACATATTTGCATGAGTTAATACCCCTAATTCTCTGAAATAGCACTGATATTGAAAGAAAATTTACCTGACTCTTGAAGCTGTCATACACGACAGCAAGGACCAAATTCGTGACAAAGTAAACCCCCAGCAGGATATAGAGGACAAAGAAAATGGAGTACCAACGTGAAACTCTGGAAGGAAAACATATCGAAGTCAAGCAGCTGTATAACATGATAATATAAATAAAGGGCAAGCGAGGAAGTAGCCAAACCCAAGACCTCAGTCCATGTAAGGATGGACCACCACTAAGGCCAATCCCTTAGTCCTTTATGACATGTAATCATCTAAATAAAAATAAAAATAAAATAAAAAATGTTTGATCCAACTTTTAAGACAATTCTCAAATAATCGCCATTCCCAAACAAAAGATCAAGGGCAAATTTATGTACCCAACTAGTCTGAAGAAATGAAGATAAAAAGTTTAGGTTACCATTATAAAAGAATTCTAACTATTAGCTAAAAAGAGAATAGCCAAAGGTAAAATTAAGAGAGAGAGAAAGAGGGGGACAGACAGACAGAAAAAGAAGCAATGTCCCCATTTTAAATAACAAGTTTTTTTAGCAAGCGGACAAAACAAAGCTAAAAGGCAAGCTAAGTCGCGGTCACATCTTGGGAAGATATAATCTAACAGTTTTGAGGGAAAAACCTATTTTTTCTCAAATGACAATAAAAGTTCTTCTCTTGACAATCAACAGGAGAAATTTTTTACTTCAATTTTACTTACTTATATGCTGATATCCATACATCCGGATTATTGGATGTGGTGAATAAAATAAACATCTTATATAAGGTGGCACCATATGAGGGAAATTCAGTCTTTCCCTGTTCGGTATCTTCAAACATCACATATGCCACCCAACTGCAAAACAAAAGAAACAGAAGCAACAGAGCCTGCAGTTTTACCAGAAAAACAGGAAAATAAGCCTAACAAAGGGAAAACATCATGTAACACAAGCTACATATTGGCATAAATAGTGAAAATACTTGCAAAAATGTGATAATCTATCACTAACTTCAGTGAAACAAAATCATGCAAGTGGAGCAATAGCAAGCAAAAGAGGGTCTAAACCAACCAAGACATTTAAGTAGGTCCCAAGCATCCCTGCCAGAATGAAGATGCTCGCTCGTAGTTCCCTACAATGACATGGAAAGGTAAAATTTGAGAGCATAATGTGAAAATGCAGAAATGCAAAGCTGGGAAGAAAGACCAGCCTATATTTTACTGTTCATCTCAAATGCTTTAGGAATGGAAAAATTCCTTTCTTCCTTCACTGTGGTAAATAAAAATAGATGTAATTAATAGACCTTTAAGATGGAAAGTACAACCTCAACTATAATGGAGAGTTTGAAAGTGTAACTCCAAAATGTAATTGGACATAAAAAAATGACATCTTATTTCGAAGCATTTTTTCCATTTGAAACAAATATGAAAAATAATCTGCCTAAGATTTTTCAGATTTGATACTAAATGCAGATCAAGCCAGCTGTGTTGAAGAAAAATTGAGGAAATAACTCAGGCATACCGTATGTTCATGATGAAAAAGACAACTCTAACATAAGGTGCTGCTCTAAAAGGAAGATAGTCAAGCACCACCGCAGGGGACAAGTAAAGGGCATATGCTAGTAAATCAGCAACCAAAAGCCCTAGGCAAACAACCTGATAAATTAAGCCAAAGGTTAAACTATCATCAAAATATAAAAACAGCAGAAGGAATTTCGACATTCAAGATTTTAACAGCCTATCGATAGTGCAGAAAGCAATCCCAATTAATAGAAGTTACTAACTGCATAAACAATGCAACTCAGAACACATGTTCATGACGAGATACTGCAATGTAAAAATTACAATAAGACTGAAGCCACCATTCTCCATTTTTTGTATTTATCAAACTGTTGATAATGCTCCCAGTCAGAATACATTGCACATTGCCTTTCATGTGCCTATGAAATATCTGCTTGAAGACAACTCAAAAGATAAAGAGCCCATCCCTCGTTATGACTAAAGTGAAGAGAATTAACAAGTGGAAACTTCTTTTCTCCCATGATGCACCTTCTGTTCACTATCTCAGTACTCACAAAGTCCACATGTCCAAGGCTACTAGAAACTCCTAAAAAGTGAAGCAGATAAAAGAATAATCATTAGAGAAATGGCTAGGCGAAAACAAATTTCTGTACCTTTACTTGGTTAAGAGGATTCCTTGAATAAATGTGAAACCCTTCATATGAAATGGGAAAGAATGTATGTATCATGAGTATAACAAGAGTTACGCTCTGCATGAGAAAGAATATCCATGAGCTTCACTCACACAACAATATCTCAAGCATTTCCTACCATAAGCTGGGTAGACCGTAAAATTCATACGATTTGCAAGATTATAAGGAGTTCCTCAGTTTGATCAATGTGACACAATAGAAGATATAATGGTCCTTACTGAAAAAACCATTACTATTTTAAAAGGAAAAGGCTACTTGAATATTTTACTACTGTCGATTTATAGGCCTAGTGGGCATAGGCACATCATTGAATGTTCATTCGAAGTACAACAAGCCTTATGTGATTGTTTAATCAGTACAAGCAAGGAAGGATAGATGTATCTAGGACATCCTGAAAGCTACTTTCTTCATGAAGTCTCAATCATAATGAAAAGAGGCTTCAAATAAATGCCCAGCAGAATTTGAAGATGAACCTACTGCCACAAGTGAAATTTGGCGAAAATAAATAAGTGAACCCCGTGAGGTCTCATTTATATCACAAGGATTCGTGAGTGAACTGGCACCAAATGTATCTACAGGATTTTCACTCTTACCTCATATACGAGAGATTCGACGCCCGTTAAGTATGGTAACTGTCCCAGAAAAAAGTATTCCCTCTCACTGCAAGCATCTGCAGAGTACGTGGCGCACCACAGAGGTTTCTGTGAAGGGGCGAAGAGTTAGTGCAGTGACCTTGGCAACATCTGGGGACCAAGGCCCTCTGCCAGTGAAGAAGAGACCAGAAAGCAGACTAACCTCAAGGAAGTTCAGCACTATCAAGGCAAAATAACTGAGGGACCAGATGATGTCAAATTTTGTGAAGAGGAAGTAGAATTTGGCAGCACTTTCGAAATTCGACTGGTCGAGGATTTGAACCGGAATACCAACACCATCTTCAGCCTGCAGGACACATTTTCAAAAAACCGTGCGTGATTATCCAAGAGAACATCGGCAGTGATTGTTCCAGCTGGGGGAACAAACTTATAGGTCCATTCCCCATATATACAGGACACCCATCCTCATTAACATAGATCACGAGCTCATAGTTCTCACATGTGAACACGTCAGGAGGCGCTAAAGCATTGGGTCGCGATCGAAACAAAGAAAGCGAGATGCGGAAACAGAAACTGCGGGCAAAAAAAGAAAATACAAAATCTCGAAATGGCTGTTTACAAGCTTAAACCCACATTTTTGTTTTCCAGAATGATTACAAGCTTAAGCCACGACAAGCTGAAAAGAAGAACTCAAGATATGATATCCCCAAAAACCTACTAACCAAACAAGAGCTAAAAAAATCAACTTGGAGTACTCTAACATAAAACTTTGCTGGTTGCTCTTCTATTTGTTCGAATCACTCATTTCGATGTTCCACTGCTACATTATCGCGGACGAGATCAGCCTTCCCGCCGCGTAAATCCAGTTCTACTGAACTCCATTACCAGGTGAAAAACATGCAAACTTAGTGTCATCAGACTGCCACGTTCTCGACGGCGAAGAGATATCGCCGCAAACGCAGCATCGGAAAGCGATCCTCCGTCCGCCCGAAACAGGATTGAGATTTGGAACAAGCGCATTCTAGACAACGCAACACGCGCTCGCCCACTCCAAAAAAATAGAAGAAAAAGAAACAACAGAGGCAATGCTAAGACCAGCTCACGGGATCGAACAGCAGAAAACGAAAGACGAAGAGAGAGAGAGAGCTGGCGAAACGGAGCTCGTTCGCGCGAGGGAGGACGCGAGGCGCTCACCAGATCGACCAGGGCGGCCGCCTTCTGGTAAGGAGAGCCGTAAGCGAGGGCGTCGGAGCGGCGGTCGAAGCGCTCCCTCCGCCGCCGCGCGTCGCCGCTCGCCGCGCCGTCGAGCAGCCGGTCGTTCATGTCGCGAAGAGAGATAGAGAGAATGAGCGATGAGCTCGATGAGAGAGGGCGCGAAGGAAGATGGCGCGACCCGAGCGCCGGCCGGGACCGCTACTGCTGCGGGACGAGGAGGAGGAGGAGAGGGAAATGGACACGTGTCGAGCCCGTGTTCGGCGTTCGGAAGATATTGATACACAAGCGACAAAGGTGGCGGCACTTTGGTATCTTCTCCTTTAATGTATCTTCGCGAATTATATAAAAAAGTAGATCCAGAGAATTAGAAAATACTGTTTTCGAAAGTGAATATGATATCAAAAATCATTTCTCCATAGATTTTTTATACCATAAAGTAAATATGTTACACTATATAAGTTTTGAAATTTTTAGAAAAAATGTTTGAGATAAATTTGTTCTAGTAGATATATTTTAGAATTTTTAGTGACTTTTGTCCTATTTCATTTTTGCATTTCCATTTTTTAATACAATTTCTCCTTTTTCCTTGATATTTAGGGTGCGCATGACAAAATTTCAGAACAAATTGATTTCTGTAGAAATTGATTTCTCAATTTTATTTCGAACCGAGAAGTTAAAAATTTTAAACCGATTTATTCTTCATTCTATTTCGGAATAAAAATCAATTTCGAAATGAGAAATCAAATGCGTTACCAAACAATTTACTATTCCAAACCCGTTTCGGAGAACAAAAAAATAGAGAAATCAAAAAAAGAAATTTTATCACGCGCAACCTTAAATTGGCGTGCAGAATAAGGATGACATAAAGAAGCCCCCGCCTGCAAGAAATAATTATTACAAGAATTGTAATTTTTCGGTTTTCTTTTTTAACATCTCTATGTAAGATGTTGGCCAGACATGAATCGCATCAAAAGCCTGGGCACTTCCCTGTCCACACGTATCAATCACGCCAGTTTACTTTTCTTGGGTACAGATGGCCCCGTACCCATTATGGAAAATGACACCAAACAACAACTCAAACAGCTCACTGAAAAAAATTCAAGAAAATAAACAAAAAAAAAAAAGGATAATCATTGCGCTTTCTAGGGGACAGACTGGGGAAGAAAAAGCTAAAGGAAATCGACGCTCGGTGGTTAAGGTTAGGTTAAGGGAAAAGGACATGGATCTGAATGACCACGCTTTTTAGACAGATCAGGATCAATGCAGAATATATGCCGTCATTTCGGGGCTTTCTTTAGTGTATTCACGTTACCATGACGAGTGGAAGGGCATGTGAACTGGAGTCCCCACCACAGATCTAAGATGGGCCATCCATCTGAACCTTTTTTGAAGTCGGTGGGCGTGTTAGAGTTGAGAAGAAGTAAATTATGGTACGTTTCATACCATTCTAATCTCAAAAATTAAATAATTTTTCTTATTCTATTTCGGAAAAATTATAAAAACACTTGATAACTATTTTAAAAAATTCAAAATAGAAATGCATTTGATAAGACTTTTTAATTTTTTATTTCTTTTAATTTTTTAATAATTTTTTTATATTTTTATACTTTTATACTTTTTCTTTTTTTTTTTTTTTTCCTTTTCTCTTCTTCTTCCTAGTCACCGGTCGCCCGACAAGATCCAACGAACTCGCCGAAGCCTTGCCAGGATCGCCAAAGGCTTGCCTGGCCACCAAGAGCCTCAGCCTCACTTTGGCTTTGCGACGACTCTCCGACGAGATCGCTGGCTATGGCCAAGGCCGGCAATCGGCTAAAAGGAAGAAAAAGAAAAGGAAAGAGACGAGAGAATAAAAAATTAGACTTGATTTTAGGAATTTTTCGAGAAGAATAAGCAATTATTTTTCTACTTCTTCATTCTGTTCCAAATATATTCCCAATAAGAAAAAATTTACCGAACAAATTTCTGTTTTTTTTTTAGGAAACAATAGAATAAAATCAGCTATTCCCGAAAGTGCTATCAAATAAGTCCTTAGTTACAAAATCTAGGTACTTTCCGAGAACCCCACAACTAGCAGCACCAAAATACGAACCACCATCTCGGACACCAGACGAGGTGACAAGTGACAACCAGTCGCAGAAGCTCTCGAATCGTTTCAAGGACTGCCAGAAAACGAAATGCTTGAGCCCCGCTTAAAGTGTCTTCTGAAAGATTCTTGTTATGCCCATATGCTGTCCCGCTGCGCATGCATCGAATTTGAAGATCGAGATCGAGCAGATGGAGGCAGTGCACGGGCTGTGACGCCACAGCAAATGAAGCAGGACGGAAAGCAAGATTATATAACAAGAATCGCTCACGCATTGTACAGGAGATCAATGTTCTCATCATGTCCCTTCCCAAACTCAGATTAGGTAAAACAAATATATTCATTATGCAATGAAAGAATCACAAAAATTACGAATGTGTAACTACCTCATCATGCTATAGAAAGATCAAAAAAATCTCCATCCATCGCATGGGGAACTCCCCAGTTGCACACTAATGAATTCAAGCAGTACACAGTAACTAATTACACCAGTAGATGGGGTATAAACAGTACAAAAAAAAGAAGCAGAACTATGAACACCCTTGCGATGAAATCCCATCGCAAGGAGCTGGAGAGTCGCCATGGTCATGCCCAAGAACTTTGGATCACGTCTCTCAGATTCTACAGTATTTCTACATCTCACGTTGACTTCCAGCCTGACCAAAATGGAAAAATGTCTATCAGAATGTCGCACCATCACCACTACTCAGAGCAGACCAGAAAAGGATCCTCACTACAGGCCAATATGCACACCAAAGCTTGTCAGAAATCAGGCAAGACATTGAGTTAATGAGTTGAAAGATGTAACGCAAGGAAAAAAGAGTCAGCAAAAAAAACCTGAAACCAATGGGAATGAAGATATTTTGATTTAGCACGAAAACCTGGGGGAGAATCCCCATGTCAATAGTATTAACAACAAAGAAGCAGAAACTTGAACCATACTGCAATTCAAAAGTGATTTATTCAAAGCACATCAGATAGATAATCCAGAATTACCAACATGCCAGGTTAAACCCACCTCACTGATCTTAATGCACCAACAACTTGATTCATAAGTTTAACCAAATAACTGAACAAAATAGATAGAATTTTCTATTTGTCTCAAGTTAAAGGATCAACTTGATTGGAAGAAAACCAATGAGGATAATACACATTCCAAATTTCCAAGCCTAATTTTGAATATTTTGTGCAAAAACAAATATATCCCCATCGTGGTCCTTACTATTCCGACATTCATAAACAGGAAATATTGCATTCTTTTTTGCTTAGGCCCTGAAAGGAGAAGGGAGGCTGCAATGTCAACAATGTCTGACAACTGAAAGGAAAACTCCAACGGACATACATTCAGATAACTAAAAAAAGATTTTAACCTGCCACCATTCAGATGGAGGTGGAAATATAGGGAGACGGGGGATGTCAAAAATTGCCTTACTGTTTGAAAAACAAGAGCCATTTTTTTTGTGATGATAACTCAATCAGGCAGCTGACAAGGGCATGCTAGATAATACCCATTTTCCTCTAAAACACTTCTTTTTATAACATCATCCTGGCAAAAATCCAACATCTCTCATTTCAACCCCCTTCAAATTATTGTTAAAAATTGTGACTGACGTTGATAAGAGAGATCAACAATTGTACAAGAAGATATATCAGGCAGGGGTGAAGGACTCCCAAAAACAAAGAATACAGGCAACATATCAGGGGCAGTCATATTTCAAAATACTAAACATAGCAGCAGATGACATTGTATCAAAAATCAAGCCAGACGATAAAATAAATAAACTACAGAAACCAGTCAAACTTTCAGTAATTACCTTCGATCACGAGTCAACCTTTGATTTTTTTCCAGTAACAATCTGGAATATTCGTAGGCCTCGACTGAATGCTTCATTAAATAAGATTCGCGTCTGCATCGACTGAAACCCAGGCATCCAAGATAGAAATGCTACTGGGGCCATGACTATGACTCCAAACATAATGTCGTACATCCGGGCCACAGAAACAACACTATCCCAGAGCTTAGTCCTCTGCAGAAATGGTCGGAGCACCTGGGCGATCAATATGATGCCCCACCCAGTTGGGATGAACGCCAACAGACTTGTGAAAATGTCCACGAATTTGAATTTAGTAAACTCCAACAATGCAATTGTCAAGAGAATGCCAAGAATAATAACAAGGAACTGAACAAGCCGATAGTAGATGTGGTCTTTCGCTGCATACTTGTCCTGAGCATATGATATCACCCAGTATACTCCAAAAGTCACAAAAACAAAAATCCAAGATAGCAAATAAACAGCAATGTTGGTACTTCCAGCAGCAATACCAAGCTGGTAGACGATACCATATTGAAAGAAGAAGAAGCGAAGATCCAAAATTATTTCAAAAAACTTTCCCCAAAAGCCAGTGGTTCTGAAGTGGTCCTGCTCCTCATACCACCATCTCTCCCAACTTTGTTCAGCCTTAGCAAACACACCACCACGGTACCATATCCAATTCATAAAATCATCAAAGTCATAGACAGTTTTCAACCAATCAAAACCAGAAGGGTTGAACACAAATGGAGCCAAGATCCATGACATGACAAGGAACCAACTTGTAATGGTCAAGGCGATGTACACGAAAGTGGCTTTGGCAATAGGACTGTGAGTTGCATAAACAATAAGTATGAGACCGAGTTCAATTGCTTTAACAAAATGACTGCGAGCATATAGCCTATAATTCTCGGCAAAGCTCTTGTGCTGCACAACAAAACCCCGGCCAGTAGCGCGGTACTTCGCGCCACCATGAAGAATAGTCCGGCCAAAGAAGTGGGTACGGGTTCCCATCGAAAATGTGTAGAAAACAGATGAAAGCTGGAGCTGCATGGTTATGAAATCCCAGAGTGCTTGAAGAAATCCAAGTTCAAGAGAATTCTCCACTATCATCGGAAGGGCTGTGAATAGACCTAGTTGAATGATAAGCTGCTGATTCAAAATGGTACCAAGTGCTCTATTGTCACTACTGGTGGCAGCTGCCTCAACACCGCTCAGGGCCAGGTAAAGTCGACCCCACAAAAACGTATACACGGTCAATATAACCAACATTGTGTTGAAAAAGAATCCAACAGTCGTGTAAAAGAAGGAGAGCATGCGGAAGAAGTCTAGCCTATGCCCCAACCTGTACACATCCCTGCTAAGAACTTGTTCACCATTCCCACTGGCAACTTTGGCCTCAAACATGGATACCTGATTCAACCCAACATCCCTCCCCTTCCCTACTTGGATGTACTCATGGTGTGTGACATTACCTCCCCTCAGAGTGCAATTAAAACCGGCAAAAATGTCCTCACTGATGTTAATAACCCGTGAAGCTTTGCTAATCCCACCCCGACTCAAGAACCAAAACCTATCAAACACGTCCGGATGGCCATAGTGCATCCGAATTTTCAAAGGGTTGGCCAAGACACGCTGCCCTAATGTGACAAAACTCGTCTCCTGTGCAGACATAAACCAAGCAAGGGATGAAACCGAACCAGTAAAAATATGTTCTCTCACTCCCAAGATTGTGGGCTTGCGGATGCCGTAAAAAGCCCTATATTCTTCCAATAAGTTCCGCATCTTGAGTGCCTCCTCAAAATAGTTGTCTTGGTTCATGTCGATGGTCTGGACTGCATCTCCACGAGTGAAAATTGAAGCATGGTTCTGATTCTCTGGCTTCCCCTCTCCGAGTTTCACAGGACCAGGCAGCTTCACCCTGTATATTTCCACTTCCTTCTGTAGCTTCTGATCATATTTCACAAGAACGGAATAATACTCCTTCTCATCCCTTCCAGTGGGTACTTCATCTACATACGCTACCCTCAAGGCTTCATTGTCTTTCATCAGGTACAATATTTCATCGGCATGAGGGTCCTTTTTGGCCTTCTGGGCCCCGTAAATTTGGCAGGCAACCACGTATGTGTATTTCATCATGGCCGTGCCATCCTCGTGGCCTTTAAACAGAGTGCTTACGGAACTGCTTGCTCTGCTAAGGCTCTTGGAAGAAGGCAACCTTCCTGAGCCAAAGCTATCCAGAGTACCATCTCTACGCATCGACCCAAGCTCTTCCGAACCTTCCCTGACATCCATTTCTGATGCAGAATCAAGAAAAACCAGCATCTTGAGGGCCCTATAATAATACATCATCCCCCTCACCGTTCTGCCAAGAGTCTGCCCTCGATATGACGCCCAAAGCCTGAGATCCCTCAACTTGGTCGTCCAGATCTCATCATCCTTTACCATCCCCTCACGACGCATCCTCTCCATGAAGTTTTTCCACTCATCATCATATATTGTCTGCAAATAATATAAAATGGAGATTCCATCCTCATTCTCAGTACGAAGTTGTTCTCTGCTGAATACGACTTCTTCATTGTAGTAGGGAGTCAGAACACTGAAAGCCATCATCTTCTCTACTTGGGGAGCATGAGGCATGTTCATGAACAGTGAGTTACTGAAAAGGCGATTCGCCTCCGTGCCTCGAGATTCACAGGAATATCATGCATTGAGTCCCGGGAGGTAAGGATAGTGTGCAATCGCCGGACCTGCCTATAGAACTTCTCATCATCTGGTTCAGGCAATACGACTGCGTTTTCAAAAAGCAAACCACTGGATGCCAGACCATCTGCCTTTAGCTGTTCAGGAGTCCTCTTTTCCTTGAGAAAATCTCTAATGGCGATCTCATAAAGTGCCTGCAGCGTGTTCACCACCTTGCTCAGGTCTTTCTTATGCTTGATCAACAGTTCAACAAGCTTTATAAGATTACTGTGAATCTGAGGAAGCGCAGTCGTTTTGAATGACTTGGTAAACTTCTCGATCTCAATAGAATGATCAATTTCTTGAAAGAGAACAGCCATTATCGAATGCTCTTCACTGTTGACCTTAATTATCTTTAGCAGCAGGTGCTTGACACTATCATACGTTTCAATGACAGCACAGCGCCTGAACTCATTCTTGCAGACCTTATACCACAGCCACTTATCGGGAGCAACCACCAACTCTTTTGCCTGGCCCAGCGCAAGAAGCAGCTCATTGCAAAGCAGAAAACAAGGCCAACGGACAACCCTGACATTCCAGGTATTGGGAGGCAGCTCCAATAACTCAACCTCGTGATCAGAGACAATATCCTCCTCCCTAAATATACTAATGATCTCATTCCATATCAAAGCGAACTTACGTGCCTCCACTTGATTGGACTCGAGCTTTTTAAACGGCCTGCCAAGTCCATATCTCAACTTCAATCGGTGAATGGCATCATTCAACTTGCTTTTCAGGGTGCCCCTTGTATTCAGAAGCTGCTCTTCTGGCATCAGATTAAACTGAATCGCGCTAGCAAAGAATTGGAACCTCAACCTCAACTGCTGAATATTTCGGATCTCACCCAAATGATCAAACAAACCAACTCCTGCTCCCACAAACGAGGAATATATGGAGTACCAAATCTGCAAATCCATAAGGTACATCACCACGACAGGAAGCCACAGCAGCCCGACCGCAAACCTATTGCTATTATTAAAGAATTCATGCCATTCGTACTTCACATCCTTAAGATCCAGTAGCTCTTTTGTCGGCTTGATCATGGGCTTGATCTGCATAAAGTAACTGAAGGAGAACTTTGTGGCAAGCACTAGAATCCAGAACAAAGTATACTTCACATTATCCACCAGACCTTCCCGAAGACCACGGCCCACGAAAATTCTACTCTGGAACCACCAAGTCATCAAGTGAAAGATCCTCCAATTCGTTCCCTCCAGGAAATTGCGAATCCAAGGGATGATGAAGAGAGCCAAGGCTAACAGTTCCGGGATGATGAAAACAAGCGCTGCCTCGAGAAAATTGACCACCCTCGTATTCGCTGCGCCAGGCCATTTCCCATCAGCGTTCTTTTGAGACCAAATGCGCCCATACAACACCCCGAAGACGATGATCCACACAGCAGCGGCGATGCTCTTCAGCACCATTCTCACTCCAAGCCCCATCGTCTCCCTCGACACCAACCTGTACTGCATTCCTATATCCAGCAAAGACTGCAGGAACCGCATTCCGCTCCAAGTGATAAACACAGTCAAAACCCTAACCTGAACATCCCTACTTTCCAGTGCCTGCCATGGATACTCCTTCCCCTCCCAAGCAACAATAATGGCCGCCTGCAAAAACAAGGCCAACATAACCCACAATCGGTCGAAGCTCCTAAACAGGTTCCAAAACGACCTCTGCTCCACGAAACCCGTCTTCCCCACGCGATCCCTCCTCGCACTCGTCACGAAGAAGTTACTCCCACCATCGAGCGGCCATTTCAACTTCTCAAAGCACCTCTTGCTCCAGAAGTACTCATTGATATCATCGTAATTCCTCCACGCGCGATGCGGCGCGGTCCCGTTCTTGCTCCCCTCCACCTCAGCCTTCACGGTCTCGTAAATGGGCTTCACCACCATGTTCAAGAACGCATTCTCCCCCGAGAAGGAGGTCAACACGGGCTGCCCGGTAGCCTCATCGATGTAATCCTCCAAGATCTTGTTCAGCTCCATGGCCATATTGTGAAATATGTAGCAAATGCATTCGGGCATGAATCGCAAGTTCGCGGCCTCGCCCCAGATGAGAAGATAGAGCGACACGTAGAGGAGCTCGCGGCGCGGATCGGGGGAGGAGGGGCGGCGATCGGAGATCCAGACATTGGACTTCTTCCCCAGGTAGGCGCACCACTCGGAGTAGTTCTTCAGCAGCTTCTTCCGGAAGCGGCGGACGACGCCGGGGTCGAGGGAGTCGATGTTGTCCGGGGGAGGGGAGAGGCGCATCTGGAGGTTGGCGAGGTGGAGGACGAGGTGCTCCCGCTGGTTGCGGACGCTGTCCGCCTGGAAGCCGAAGAAGAGGGCGAGCCAGTCGAGGAGGTCGTAGTGGGGCCGCCACGTGGAGAAGGGCGGCCGCCGGAGGTCGCCGACGGAGCGGAGGGCGGCGGCGGCGGCGCGGACCTCGGGGAAGCGGAGGGAGGGGTGGTCGGCGAGGAGGTTGTGGATGGGGATGATGTTGTAGACCTCCTCCTCGCCGCCGCCGCCGCCGCCGCCGCCGCCGCCGTCGGGGGGGCGGCCGGGCCGGGACGGCGGCGGGGGGCGCTGCCGGAGGTTCATGGCACGGGGTGCGCCCGGAGGAGAGTGGGAATGCGACGGGAGAGACGCGGCGGGGGAGGCGGATCGGGAGAGAGCTTTTCCGGCTGGAGGTGTGGCGGGTGTTCTGCTGCTTGAAGCTTTGGAGTGAAAAAGCTTGAAATTCTCTCCAGCTTAGGGCAGAGGTAGAGAGAGAGAGTAACGGGCAAAAGCGATGGAAGGGGCCCCGGGGGGGAGAAGAGATGAGGGGAAAAGGGAAAAGCGAGCTTGGGGATTTCTTTTTGTCGGGGGAGGAGACAACAGTCTCCTTTTGATCTTTTCAAGGCGCGTCCCCGGGTATTTCTTTTTCATCGCGCCGTTCGTGTTTTATTCCGCCGCTGGGGACCCTTGGATTTTTCTTTCTAAAGTTCCGTTTATCCGTCGGAACAGTGTTTTCATTTTGACGGCCGAAGCCTATCTTTCATGTCCAAAAACTTATGGGTCCCATGATCGGTTTAATCTTATTTATAAATCCATTCGTTTTGCGAAAAATATCATATTTTCGAAAACGTTTTTACTATAAGTCATTTTAAAAAAAAAATGACTCTATTTTCCTATTGTTCAGAAGCTAAATTTTGAGTAGAAAATATTTTTCACCGTTTATTAGCTAATTTTATTATTTGAGAAAAATTATCAAAAATTGAATTTTAATATTTTTAATTGACCAAAAAATTAGTTTATCTTTTATATTTGTTTAAAAAATGAATTTTTAATTATTTGTATTTTTAAAAAATCAAAATTTTTATTATTTTTTACTTTTTCTTTCTTTTTCATGTCTCTTTTCCTTCCTCCTTCCTCCTTCCTCCTTTCTCCTTCCTCCTCCGCCGCATGCCTGACGATGGTTAGCTACCCGGCGGCCAACCGACACCCAATCACCCGATTCGGCGAGCTCGGGCGAGGCCCGAGCTTGACTTCGCTAGATCGGGCTAGGCAAAGCCTCACCAACCTAGGGCAAGGCTCAAGCTGGCTTGCGAACGAGGGGATGCTTCGTTGTTACTGATTGTCAGCGTCGAAGGAGGAGGATGAGATCAGAAACTCAATGCTTCGTGAGGGCAGAGATCTAGCACCGCCAAATGAGAGGATGCTCTGCTGCTGCTAATCGTCGGTGTCAAAGGACAAGGAGATGAGATCATAAACCTAGGTTTCATGAGAAAGAGGTAAGGAAAGAACAACACAACAAAAGATTGCGCGAGAAATGATTTCCTTTTTTCAAAAGAGGAAATCATTTTCCAAAATCTGATTGGGAGATTTTCCATTAATCGGAAAACATTTTCTTTAACCATCTATTTTCCACCATCCGAACACCAGAAATTCCGAAAAATATTTTTCCATAAGTTATTTTCCATGAAAGGAATGGACCCTTAGTTTAGTTGAAAGATTGCAATGAATTATTACATATTACATGATCTCTTATCACAACCCATATTTAAACACAAGATTACTATGAAATATTGATAAAGTGAAATTCTCAGTTATGGACATCGGTAGAAATGAAAAACTCGAATAAGTGGTTTCATATTATACATTAATCATTAGTCGCCATGGAATGTTGTATGATCACGCGAAAACGTAGAACAATAAAAACACTAAAACTTATTATAATTTCCTGATTCTCAGTTCACTTACAACTTATTTGTCAAAAAATGTCCTGATTTTGGAAATCTATAACCTACCTTACATCTCATAGACCTTTGAACCGGATCGGTTCCTATTAATCTAGTTCTTAAATTCTCAGTTTGACCCTAAATTCATGTTCGTCCCTAATAGAAAAAGGCAATAGGCAAGTAACTGCTTTCGAGCTTTTATCTCGAGTGCGAGTTCGACCTAGTTCGACAGGGGGTGGAAAATGACTATGGCAGCGAAAGGACCTAAACATGGAGGAACCTAAACAGGGAGGAGTCGCTTCTGGCATGCTCATAGAGTGACAAGAGGACCAAGGGTGTAGTGAGTTACGCGCACAAATCATAGCAGAGTGATCTAGAATTGCATATGCAAAACTAAAATCAGTCATCTATAAGTGTCTGTTAATGTGACAATATCATTCAGTGTTGTAACTTTAATTGTTTATCATGCTCAAATGAGACCTCCTTATAAAATTAAAGAAGCTGAAGGATAAAACCAAGAAACTCATGAGCCAATTTCACTCAATATATTTGCAAGTTGATTAAATAACTATCGCCGTTGTCCAATCGAATTGTGAAAGTATCCTTTTTTTTTTTTACCTCTTCTCCTTTTTTAAATTATAATTACTTTTCAGGACATGTACAATGATTCTTTCAATTATACTATACTCCACGAATTTATGTAGCCCTTTGCATCTACATGTGTCAAATAATGACTCCATTCATAAATTGCTTAACCCGATGTCCACATAAATACATTTTAATACAGTTCATTATGAAAAGTATTTATATCGAGAACGACGGCCGTTTAAAATCTATCAGATGTGTTTGGTAAGTTCTCCTATTTTGGTTAGTTTTTCCAAAGATCTTTACATTTAAGTTTTGATTTCAACACTTAAAATTATAACATTTATTCAATACGAACCCGAAATAAATGTTCAAAATCATTCTGAGTATTTTCATTTTTCGCATTTTCTCACATTTTTGAGATTTCAGAATAACATTTTTGATTTTGGCGATCAAATCATAATCCACGTCTAAAAGTGACCTCAGAAAGGCCTTTTATTCCATTATCGGTTATTGGACCATGGAGAATAAAAGTTCCTGCTAATGACACTAATAATGGAATCCCCTTTAAATGCTGTGTCGAGCGAAGGAATGTGTTTAAATTTAACAGTGTCCAATCAAATCATAATATTTAAAGTTTCATATCTGTCATGCCAATGATGGGAAAAAAAGGTTAGTATTATGCTAAAAGTTAATGCCCTTTTTTACTACTGTACTAAAGCAATTCGACATTTTTCAAATATATGCACTTTTCTTTGTTAGTGCAATTCGTCGCCTTGTTCAATTTCTTTGTTGGATGATTACGTCACATCCACTTCCTATCTTTTGTGCTATCTTTGATATGATACGACGATGTCATGTTCATGTCGCGATATGAATATTGATCGCGTTAGTGAGTGCTTGCATTTATTAGATAGTATACAAAGTAAGTATTTGTACTTTCCATTGGACTCGATTTTTTTTTTCATGTTAAGTCAAATTTCGTTAATTTCGAATTATTTTTTTATAAAGTACGCTTAAGTACTCTAGAGACACATATATTATTCTGGCCAAAATTGCAAGATGTTACGTAGGATGGTATCACCGGTGGGTTTCCTTGTTTTGGCTTCAAATTCAAAATCGTCCCTCCACTTTTTATCTTCAAAATGGCTCCGTACTTTTAAAAGCAAGCCACCATTCGCCCCTCGTGTTCCAATATGACAAATTTTGTCGACATGGAATTGATGCCATTAAAATATGCTATCATATACTTGACACTGATATAAATCGATAATTTGAACATTTGTTTAGAAAGAAATAAAGGCTACGCGTATCTTGACGTTGAGCTTGTGGCAACCATGGCCACTCAAGCTTTATTGTCTCACAGCCATGGAATATCAAACTTAAGACTTCATCACGAAACGGAGGCGAGTAGATATGTTGATGTCAGCAAAATTAGTTTATTTTTTCCTCTATCTTTTTAATATTCCTACGCTTATCATTTTTTAACTTATGAACAATCTTTTACTCATTCAGTCCCCATCGGCATTTCCGATCGCTAACTTGGCATTTCAACCATCCACGCCAGCAACAATCAATTGAAAAACAATAAAAAAATAAAAGAGATCAATCGAGAGACGAAAAATCCCAACTTCTTAAAAAAAAAATACACAGTCAATTCCTTGTGATAATTAAAAAAAATGAACAGTTTTGAATTTCGTAGTGGAACCGCCCCGGTAACATCGCCATGGTCAAATCATGCTAAGGCAACGTGGAGTGAACGCTATAATGGGAGCGCATTATTCGTTCTGTCGTGCGATGTTCACCGCCCCATTTGGCACATAAATCTTTTGTTTATTGCTCGATGAGATTTACCTTCACTCTTTTTTTATTCATATTCTGGACCGGGACATTCTTGGACTCTGTCGCTTAAGTCAAACGACCGTTCGACCGATGGGCACTCGTTTCCAGAATAGAGCGAATAGGTCAAATGCGAAAATTTGAGATTGCGGAATTGACGTCTGAACGACCGAGATTCCTTGCCCCATCTGTTACGCCGGAATTTGATATTTTTGCTTCGTCACTAAGTTTTTTATTTTATTTTTATTTTTTGACGCCGCGACATTAATTGAATTAAAGGAAAGGGAGCCGTTTTTTTTCCACCCCTTCGGTTGGAGGAAGTTTCTCTCTGGCGTGCGGACCGTTCCAACCGCTCAACCAACTCCCCCGAGCTCAACCTCGAAAAGGCCCTGTTTCGACAGGGGTGGGGGAAAAAAAAGCGGACGAGAGAGATGGATAATGTTTTTCCGCGTCAGCTGTGTACCGGGTCCATACACTTACGTGTGAATTTGCTCCATTGTCAATCTAATAATTTTGGCCGTGGATTTTTATATGAAGTGTTTGGTTCAGTTTTCACAAGATTGGGAAAATGCTAATGGTGTTTGGCAAGTTTTTTGAGACAATTTTTGGCTAGATCTAGCCTTGGAGATGTTGAAAAGATTACAATAAGTAGTGATCTATAGAATGATAAAACTAGGGTTAAATAATTTTTTTCTTCTAAAACTACCATCGCCAATTCTTTGATTTTTTTTTTTTTTTTTTGCCCCTTGTTACTACTATTCATCTTCTTCGGGGCCAACAAGGTCAGATCTGATAAGTGAAAGATCGATGAGGTCAAACCACCCATGCAATGTTGCGTGCTTGCCCAAGCGAGGGCCAGTTGAGGTTATGCGACTCTAGATGACCGGTGAAAGATTTGATTTCTTTTTAATAAAAAAAAAGAAAAAGTTATAGTCAAAGGCTTTGCTAAATTCTTTTTGCCAAATATTACTCACCCAAAGTTAATTTGCAAAAAGAGTTTTTACCAAATGCAATTTACATTTTCTCAAAGGGTTTCGACTTTTAGTATATGCATTATGCCCAAGACCCATTTCCAAAGTAGAATCAAACTCACTCGTAATCTTTGATTTTTTTTTCCCCTTTTTTGTAACTCTTAGGGTGTACATGATAAAATTTATACTTCTCTAATTTTCTGTTTTCTCTGTTTCCTATAACAGATTTTGTTATGCGTACCCTTAAAGTCTTCGTAGCCGCCGCTCAAATTTCAAAGATTGACATCCGGATGACATCATGTTGTGCCGAATTGGGTTTTCCATCGCTCCCAAAATCTTCAGGCGTCTAGGATGGGGTGATTTCCTTTTACGGAGTGACGTTTTATTTGATCGAACGGAAGCACTTTCCGCGAATCAGTTTTCTGGACTTCCGCGTGTCTTGTCTTATCATTCATTACACGATCAGAATAAAAGAGTAATTTTCTTCCTTACGAATATTCTAATTCGTCACAAGCACGCTCTTCAACGAACGCGATTCCTCGGGGTGAAACATAAGCTTTCTCTTGCAGTCGACGCGGTAGCGTGTCTTACCTCGGTGGCCAACCTCAGTCGACATGACAACCCGCCCCCTCGGCCCCGCCTTCTAAAGGTCAAAACGCGCCCCGCGAAAGAAGGGGAAGAAGTTTTGGTACAAAGAGATTTGAAAAATGGGAGCGCCAACTCCCGACATTTTTCGTGGTTAAAAAAGAAGATCTGAAACGCTTTCCATTCCCCACGCAAGCGAGCGGGGCCCACCTAGCCGCGGGCCACCACGTGGCCTCGCACATGGCCCCCCGACTGGGGTCAGCTTAAATGGGGCCCAAAGACAAACCTTCTGTGCACCCGGTAACATGGAGTGTAATCGACGTGCTCCGTCGGATGGGGCGAGGTTAGCCTGGGGCCCTCCCGATCTAACGGGGGAGGTTATCTGGGCTCAGATGAACTTGGTTGCGCTCGATAATCGATCCGGAGCACTTACCGGTGGGAACTGGGAAGTGGCCAACAAATCTTTGAAAAAAAGGGCAAAGCAGCGGTGCTTTGGGGGCTTTTGCTTTTTTCCGCCAATTTTTATTCAACTGTTTCTGCCAGGAACACCTTTTTTTTTTTTTTTTTTTTTTCCAGATCTGATGACGTGTGAAGAAGAACTCAGTGCGTCTCCACTGTAACCGAGCCCAAGCTCAAGCCCAATCGATACGAGCGAGCGAGCCACCGAGGCTCGACCCGAGCCCATCCAGAACTCGGCCCGGCTCGTGATTACCGGAATTCGATGTGACCCAACGTCTATAAGTCCAGCCCACCTCCTCCAATTTTGCGCAGGCTCAGTGCTACATTTCTTCGAAGTTCTGGGCTAAAAGGGGAAGAACGTGCTATCGATTAGACTCGGACAGCGTCGCGCTCCAATGTTCCTTGAAATTTGACCTATTGCGCAACGTGCTTCCCAAGCTTTTAATTTATTTGATATGATTGTTGAAATTTTGATCCAATGTGTAATGTGGTCTTTTAACTTTTAACCTATTTAACATAGTCTCCGAACTATTCATAAATATTCAACGACGTCCCTGAATTATTGGTAAATGTTCGATGTAATCTTTAAATTGTATGAAAATTAATAAAATCTCAAGGATCGGATTGAATAAATTTAAAGTTACCAAAGTTCATGGATCATATTGAACAAATTAAAAAAGTAAGGACTGAATTGTATATTGGGCTAAAGTTCATGGATTATTTATGTCGTTCTTCCAAAATGTTAGAGTTTAGCGACTATTTTTCCCAATTGTCATATATAGATGACCGTGTTATGTAAATTTTTTGTTTTCTTTACCACTATGAAATCCTATGGGGCAGTGGCCGACTTTTGAGGGTGGAGCTAACACAATGGTGGAGCTTAGTATCATCTGATACTCATTTGAGGTTGTTTAGTTTCTTGCTGCCCTCAATATGACAGTTACTAGCCATTAAATCCATAATTATTTTGTTTTCTTTCAAGAAATGATTTCCATAGTTCATTTTTTTGTAAGTAAAGAAGAGTAATGCATAATTAATTATTTTATTTGTTATATTTGATGAATTTATTTTCATACAAGAGTAAGCTAGTTTTGTAAATTTAACAAGAAAACATGCCATGCCATGCCCGGATAGATTTATCAACCTAAACTTATGGATCATCATTATTATTTTTATTTTTATTAGGATTGAATCCACTTATTTCTCTCGCCAAGTTGGTTGGTTAGCTTCCTTGGAGCTGGTCGAGTTGGGTTGGTCTTGATAAATTGCCGTAAAGTTTGTTTTTTTCTAAAATTATTAATTTTTTTTTTATTTTTATTTTGTGAATTTATTTTCATTACTAAACATGTCTTTTGCCCGTACCCAATGTTTTGGTAGAGCTCGGATAAAACTCAAGTTTGTTTTTTTCTAAGTAAACTAAATTCTCTCCCTAATAATTATTAATTATTTTATGAATTTATTTTCATTATTAAACATGTCTTTTGCCAAGCTATGCCGTACCCAATGTTCTACATTCGTAGAGCTCACTTGGGATAAAACTCAAGTTTGTTTTTTTTTCTAAGTAAACTAAATTCTCTCCCTAATAATTATTAATTACTTTATGAATCTATTTTCATTATTAAACATGTCTTTTGCCAAGCTATGCCGTACCCAATGTTCTACATTCGTAGAGCTCACTTGGGATATTAATTATTTTATGAATTTATCTTATGAATTTATTTTCATTATTAAACATGTCTTTGGCCAAGCTATGCCATGTTCTACACTCAAGTTTGTTTTTTTTTTTTTTTTTTAAGTAAACTAATTCTCTCCCTAATAATTATTAATTATTTTATTTTTTTATTTTATTTTTTTATTTTCATTACTAAACATGTCTTTTGCCAACCTATGCCGTACCCAATGTTCTACATTCGTAGAGCTCGGTTAGGATAAAACTCAAAAATTCTCTCTTAATAATTATTAATTATTTTATGAATTTATTTTCATTACTAAACGTGTCTTTTGCCAAGCTATGCCGTACCCTAGAGCTCACTTGGGATAAAACTCAACTTTGTTTTTTTCTAAGTAAACTAAATTCTCTCCTAATAATTATTAATTATTTTATGAATTTATTTTCATTACTAAAATATGTCTTTTGCTATGCCGTACCCAATGTTCTACATTCCCTTACTTGGGATAAAACTCAATTTCTAGGTCCGAATTTTGTATACTTACCTTTTTTTCATATGCAATTCTATTTTATTAGGAATAAATTTTTTTCAGGAAGCATGCCTTTTTTTTGGTCAGAAAATTATGAGTAGTCTTTTTTTTTGGTGGAATAAGATGGGCGCCAAAATTTCTATTTCTACAACACAAATCCCTTTCATAACATAATAAAATTCTATTTGTAGGAATAGAAATTGATTAGATAACACATCGAAAATCCTCAAATACAAAATAATAGTCAAAATAATACGAAAACAACATAGAAATCCTATAATAGTCGAAATAATACTAATACATTACTTTCAAATTTCATGAATATGGGTGAGTGCCACAAGACACAAGATTAGGAAATATGAGAATTGTAACTTGAAGCAACTTGAAGTAATATTTATGGTTAGCAACCAATCCCCGGGTGTCGATTTGATTCTCAATGATTCTCAATGCCCAATGCCCAAAAAGAGAATTGAAGAGAATCTTAAATTTGTAAGAACTTTTTCTTTAATTGGCAACTTTTTCTTCAATTGGGGAGGGAAAGAGCCCATTGTTTTTAAGTAATTGTTTTTAAGTAAGGGTCATTTTTTAAAATTGGGACCATTATGAAAAAAAAAAAAACGAGCAAAATAAGAAAATATTTGTGAAGTTGTGATTACCAGTTAGGAAGAAAAAATATAAGAAAAAAAAAGGAATAAAACCAAAAATTGAAAGTAAAAAGGGCGGAGAGCGTCTTGATGCTAAGGGGTACATGCCCTTTGTTCCTAAGGGGTAGACCATTTTTTCATCTTGATTTTCTTTGGTCTTTCTTGATCGGAGCTCTCTCTCTCCTCTCTTTCTTATTGTCGATCACGGGCAAGAAAACGATCCTCGTTTTCCACATTTTCCACATTCTTGGTAAACAACATACAAAACAATGAAAAGAGAGAACAAGGGAGGAGGGGAAGAAAATTAAAAAAGAGAGAGGGAGAGAAGCCTTCCTGTCCCCCGCCCCCAATCTTTTCCTCCCTCATTGGTCTCCCCACAGGCAGCTAGTCTTCTTCTTCTTCTTCCCTCTGACCTCCACTTGTCTCCCCACCACTTGTCTTACTAAAGTTTCATTTTTTCCCAAAATTAGGGATTAAGTAGCCTTAGGTGTGTTTTACACTGAATGGGAAATCAAATTTTGGATAAGGAGGGCCATGGTCCCAATATTTACAGCGTATTACTATAGAATTTAAATAAATAAATAAAAGATTCCAAATGCAATGTAAATGAGGCGATTCCTCCACTAGGTGAGAATTAAGTTCCACTAGGTGAGAATTAAGTCTATTGAGTCTTTGTTCATAATAAGTTTCTCAGAAAAAAAGAAGAAGGAAAGTTAATGAAACTTTGAATAATTCAAAAATAACTTCCGCGAAAGACCTGGATTTCCTTTCGTCTTTCTTGACCGGAGCGCTCTCTCTCTCTCTCTCCTCTCTTTCTTACTGTCGGGCAAGAAAACGATCCTCGTTATCCACATTCTGGATAAACAACATCCAAAACAAAGAAAAGAGCGAACAAGGGAGGAGGGGAAGAAATTAAAAAGAGATAGCGAGAGAGAAGCCTTCCCCCCCCCGCCCCCAATCTTTTCCTCTTTCGTTAGTCTCCCTCTCGGTCTCTCTAGCCAGTCTTCTTCTTCCTTCTTCTTCTTCTTCTTTTTCTTCCCTCTCTAGCCATGATCCTCTCTAGCCATTAAAATATCCATCTCATCCGCATCCATTATGAGATGCCTGGAGAGTCCAGGGATGTGCGCTCCGCCAATCACCACGAGTAGTGAAGCATGACGTCGAGCAGCTTTTAGCAAATTATCGAACATCAATCTGAGAGATTTTTAAGGACAAGTTAGATTTTCAACCATAATAAGCGAATAATAGGAAAAAAGGAAAGGAACTCACTTGTCTCTTGCCCCGCCTACGACCTTTGTCACAGATACGGGAAATAGGTCAAGATCGTCAAACATTAACTCAAAATTGTTAAAGATAAGATGAGCTTTCTCCTGGGCGTTGACACCTTCACGTTGCTCAACTCGCTCAACTTCGGATCTCTTCGCATGGCATAACCTCCAATAAAAGTTTGGTGAAACGCTGAAAGAAGAAAATGTGAAGAAAATGTCACAGAATCATTCTATTTAATAAGAGGGGGCCAAAGCAAGTTTTATTACTTTTTCATTCATATCTCCGTATATAACATCTGCTCCACACTTTTTGGCTTCCTGGATAGCCACATAAAATTCACTAGAGGGATCCTGTATTATATTCACTCCATCGGGCATCGCCAACTCAAGAAATACACCGCTCGGTTTCATAGTAGCAATAATCTCTTTCACCTCTTACCTTGATGTCTGAAAAAAAATTTATGTTAGCTAGCCTCAAATCAATCTATGTCAAGTAAGTAGCCTTACCTTGGTGTCGTGTACTGTTCCTAAGATACTAATATTGCACCACCGGGTGATCCCATTCCCATTCCCTTTCCGCCCAGTGATTGCTTTCCCAGTGATTAATGATATCTGGATGTTAAATATAGGGTTCCAACTATAGAATGGGCAGAATAGTGGGTCGGCCTCACCCCCATTTAATGAAATGGCTTCACCCCCATTTGATGTGGGTGTGGGGATCAGCTTTGTGAGCAAATGAGGTGGAGGAGTGAAATGAGGTCGAGGAAAGGTGGGAGATCTGGGAGAGAGCAGTCAAGAAGAAGGATGAGGAGGAAAGCGATGGCTGAGGCTAATCACCCTGGAAGTCATTCTCCGAGTCATACTCCCAGTTATGCAGAAGAAGAAAGACATTTTTTAGGGGGATTTTCAGGAAGAGAGGAAGAGAGTTTCTGAGGATGAGCAACAGAGTTTCTTCAGCACGAGAAGCAAGAGGAAGAGGATTTTGAGCGAGAGAGAGCAAGCAAGAGACATGGCTGAATTTATAATCTAATTTAATTTTTTTAAAATGGGATTCTTTTTCTCCCTCGTCGGTCTCCCTCTGGGCAGCCAGTCTTCTTCTTCTTCTTCCCTCGACCTCCGCTTGTCTCCCCACCACTTGTCTTACTAAAGTTTCATTTTTTCCCAAAATTAGGGATTAAGTAGCCTTAGGTGTGTTTTACACTTTGAAGGGGAAATCAAATTTTGGATAAGGAGGGCCATGGTCCCAATATTTACAGCGTATTACTATAGAATTTAAATAAATAAATAAAAGATTCCAAATGCAATGTAAATGAGGCGATTCCTCCACTAGGTGAGAATTAAGTTCCACTAGGTGAGAATTAAGTCTATTGAGTCTTTGTTCATAATAAGTTTCTCAGAAAAAAGAAGAAGGAAAGTCAATGAAACTTTGAATAATTCAAAAATAACTTCCGCGAAAGACCTGGATTTCCTTTCGTCTTTCTTGACCGGAGAGCTCTCTCTCTCTCTCTCCTCTCTTTCTTACTGTCGAGCAAGAAAACGATCCTCGTTATCCACATTCTGGATAAACAACATCCAAAACAAAGAAAAGAGCGAACAAGGGAGGAGGGGAAGAAATTAAAAAAGAGATAGCGAGAGAGAAGCCTTCCTGTCCCCCCACCCCTAATCTTTTCCTCTTTCGTCAGTCGCCCTCTCGGTCTCTCTAGCCAGTCTTCTTCTTCCTTCTTCTTCTTCTTCTTCTTCTTCTTCTTCCCTCTCTAGCCATAAGATCATCCATCTCATCTGCATCCATTATGAGATGCCTGGAGAGTCCAGGGATGTGCGCTCCGCCAATCACCACAAGTAGTGAAGCATGACGTCGAGCAGCTTTTAGCAAATTATCGAACATCAATCTGAGAGATTTTTAAGGACAAGTTAGATTTTCAACCATAATAAGCGAATAATAGGAAAAAGGAAAGGAACTCACTTGTCTCTTGCCCCGCCTACGACCTTTGTCACAGATACGGGAAATAGGTCAAGATCGTCAAACATTAACTCAAAATTGTTAAAGATAAGATGAGCTTTCTCCTGGGCGTTGACACCTTCACGTTGCTCAACTCGCTCAACTTCTGGATCTCTTCGCATGGCATAACCTCCAATAAAAGTTTGGTGAAACGCTGAAAGAAGAAAATGTGAAGAAAATGTCACAGAATCATTCTATTTAATAAGAGGGGCCAAAGCAAGTTTTATTACTTTTTCATTCATATCTCCGTATATAACGTCTGCTCCACACTTTTTGGCTTCCTGGATAGCCACATAAAATTCACTAGAGGGATCCTGTATTATATTCACTCCATCGGGCATCGCCAACTCAAGAAATACACCGCTCGGTTTTATAGTAGCAATAATCTCTTTCACCTCTTGCCTTGATGTCTGAAAAAAAAATTTATGTTAGCTAGTCTCAAATCAATCTATGTCAAGTAAGTAGCCTTACCTCGGTGTCGTGTACTGTTCCTAAGATACTGATATTGCACCACCGGGTGATCCCATTCCCATTCCCTTTCTGCCCAGTGATTGCTTTTGCTTTCCGTCCAGTGATTGCTTTCCCAGTGATTAATGATATCTTGATGTTAAATATAGGGTTCCGACTATAGAATGGGCAGAATGGTGGGCCGGCCTCACCCCCATTTAATGAAATGGCTTCACCCCCATTTGATGTCGGTGTGGGGATCAGCTTTGTGAGCAAATGAGGTGGAGGAGTGAAATGAGGTCGAGGAAAGGTGGGAGATCTGGGAGAGAGCAGCCAAGAAGAAGGATGAGGAGGAAAGCGATGGCTGAGGCTGATCACCCTGGAAGTCATTCTCCGAGTCATACTCCCAGTCATGCAGAAGAATAAAGACATTTTTTAGGGGGATCCTCAGGAAGAGAGGAAGAGAGTTTCTGAGGATGAGCAACAGAGTTTCTTCAGCAAGAGGAGCAAGAGGAAGAGGATTTCGAGCGAGAGAGAGCAAGCAAGAGACATGGCTGAATTTATAATCTAATTTAATTTTTTTAAAATGGGATTCTTTTCCTCCCTCGTCGGTCTCCCTTTGGGCAGCCAGTCTTCTTCTTCTTCTTCCCTCTGACCTCCGCTTGTCTCCCCACCACTTGTCTTACTAAAGTTTCATTTTTTCCCAAAATTAGGGATTAAGTAGCCTTAGGTGTGTTTTACACTGAAGGGGAAATCAAATTTTGGATAAGGAGGGCCATGGTCCCAATATTTACAGCGTATTACAATAGAATTTAAATAAATAAATAAAAGATTCCAAATGCAATGTAAATGAGGTGATTCCTCCACTAGGTGAGAATTAAGTTCCACTAGGTGAGAATTAAGTCTATTGAGTCTTTGTTCATAATAAGTTTCTCAGAAAAAAAAAAGGAAAGTCAATGAAACTTTGAATAATTCAAAAATAACTTCCGCGAAAGACCTGGATTTCCTTTCGTCTTTCTTGACTGGAGCGCTCTCTCTCTCTCTCTCCTCTCTTTCTTACTATCGGGCAAGAAAACGATCCTCGTTATCCACATTCTGGATAAACAACATCCAAAACAAAGAAAAGAGCGAACAAGGGAGGAGGGGAAGAAATTAAAAAAGAGATAGCGAGAGAGAAGCCTTCCTGTCCCCCCGCCCCCAATCTTTTCCTCTTTCGTCAGTCTCCCTCTCGGTCTCTCTAGCCAGTCTTCTTCTTCCTTCTTCTTCTTCTTCTTTTTCTTCCCTCTCTAGCCATGATCCTCTCTAGCCATTAAAATATCCATCTCATCCGCATCCATTATTAGATGCCTGGAGAGTCCAGGGATGTGCGCTCCACCAATCACCACGAGTAGTAAAGCATGACGTCGAGCAGCTTTTAGCAAATTATCGAACATCAATCTGAGAGATTTTTAAGGACAAGTTAAATTTTCAACCATAATAAGCGAATAATAGGAAAAAGGAAAGGAACTCACTTGTCTCCGCCCCGCCTACGACCTTTGTCACATATACGGGAAATAGGTCAAGATCGTCAAACATTAACTCAAAATTGTTAAAGATAAGATGAGCTTTCTCCTAGGCGTTGACACCTTCACGTTGCTTAACTCGCTCAACTTCTGGATCTCTTCGCATGGCATAACCTCCAATAAAAGTTTGGTGAAACGCTGAAAGAAGAAAATGTGAAGAAAATGTCACAGAATCATTCTATTTAATAAGAGGGGGCCAAATCAAGTTTTATTACTTTTTCATTCATATCTCCGTATATAACGTCTGCTCCACACTTTTTGGCCTCCTGGATAGCCACATAAAATTCACTAGAGAGATCCTGTATTATATTCACTCCATCGGGCATCGCCAACTCAAGAAATACACCGCTCGGTTTCATAGTAGCAATAATCTCTTTCACCTCTTGCCTTGATGTCTGAAAAAAAATTTATGTTAGCTAGTCTCAAATCAATCTATGTCAAGTAAGTAGCCTTACCTCGGTGTCATGTACTGTTCCTAAGATACTGATATTGCACCACCGGGTGATCCCATTCCCATTCCCTTTCCGCCCAGTGATTGCTTTCCCAGTGATTAATGATATCTGGATGTTAAATATAGGGTTCCGACTATAGAATGGGCAGAATGGTGGGCCGGCCTCACCCCCATTTAATGAAATGGCTTCACCCCCATTTGATGTGGGTGTGGGGATCAGCTTTATGAGCAAATGAGGTGGAGGAGTGAAATGAGGTCGAGGAAAGGTGGGAGATCTGGGAGAGAGCAGCCAAGAAGAAGGATGAGGAGGAAAGCGATGGCTGAGGCTGATCACCCTGGAAGTCATTCTCCGAGTCATACTCCCAGTCATGCAGAAGAAGAAATACATTTTTAGGGGGATTCTCAGGAAGAGAGGAAGAGAGTTTCTGAGGATGAGCAACAGAGTTTCTTCAGCAAGAGGAGCAAGAGGAAGAGGATTTCGAGCGAGAGAGAGCAAGCAAGAGACATGGCTGAATTTATAATCTAATTTAATTTTTTTAAAATGGGATTCTTTTCCTCTCTCGTCGGTCTCCCTCTCGGGCAGCCGCCTTCTTCTTCTTCTTCCCTCGACCTCCGCTTATCTCCCCACCACTTGTCTTACTAAAGTTTCATTTTTTCCCAAAATTAGGGATTAAGTAGCCTTAGGTGTGTTTTACACAAGGGGAAATCAAATTTTGGATAAGGAGGGCCATGGTCCCAATATTTACAGCGTATTACTATAGAATTTAAATAAATAAATAAAAGATTCCAAATGCAATGTAAATGAGGCGATTCCTCCACTAGGTGAGAATTAAGTTCCACTAGGTGAGAATTAAGTCTATTGAGTCTTTGTTCATAATAAGTTTCTCAGAAAAAGAAGAAGGAAAGTCAATGAAACTTTGAATAATTAAAAAATAACTTCCGCGAAAGACCTGGATTTCCTTTCGTCTTTCTTGACCGGAGCGCTCTCTCTCTCTCTCCTCTCTTTCTTACTGTCGGGCAAGAAAACGATCCTCGTTATCCACATTCTTGATAAACAACATCCAAAACAAAGAAAAGAGCGAACAAGGGAGGAGGGGAAGAAATTAAAAAAGAGATAGTGAGAGAAGAAGGAGAGCCGAAGCCAATCCGGGACCTTCCCGATGCTGGATTGTGGATAAAAAGTGTTGCGGATAAAAAGGATGATTCTTGCAGTTGCATCGGGGTGCGTTGGGAAGATGCCCGGCTTTTGCAGTGCATTCATCTTTTCAGCTTTGCCGTGACCGTGAGAAAAGAGAGAGAGGTTTTCTTGCAGTGCAAGGCAAAACGTTCGCTTTAAGCGGTGCATCACCTCTTCAGCTGCTATCATTTCCCAAGATTTTGTTTCCATCCCACCTACGGTGACACGAATAGGATCCCTAGCTCGATCTAGAACTCGCTCTCCAGCACCGGCATCGCGCTCAACCACGTCCCGGCGGGTAAATTTTGCCGAACCCTGTCGTGTCCATCCATGTTTCCTCATGTTGGGAATAACGGATCCCCGAAAACCGGATTCGACACTAAATCGAACCCCTAAAAGTAATGCGGAAGACAAGCCCGGGAAAATCACGTATCACCGATCCTAAAGCACACCACGGATTCGAGCGTACCTTGTTAACCACAGATTAAACACCGACGCTGAAGATCAAGGAAGGAATTCTGATCCGATGATGTCAATTCGCCTTGAAGGGAAGACGGTGTCGCCGTTTGCGCTTGTCTTCTTTTCTTGGAGGGAGAGAGGGAGAGCGTTTGAAAGAGAGGGAGACGTACGTACGTTAATTGCCAAAAGGTACGTTCTTCCTCTCTCTCCTCCCTTATATATGTCCCTCCAAAAAACAATTAATCGTGCCCCTTCATCCATGGGCCTAACTCTTGTGGGCTGGGCTTTTAGGCCCAACATGGGCGGACGGGCCTTAAGCCCATCTCATATAAAACCATCACCTCAGGCTTCTTTGTCTGTTGCGAGATCGTCGCTGTAGTGATTGCCCAGTGACTGCATGATTTGATGCTGGCGTAACCCTAGCCTGGCGTATTGCGGTTCTTCCAGGTCCTTTTGTTAAGTTTTGTTTTTTTTTTTGTCTTCTTTGCGTTGTGCATGAGGAACTGGTGGGTATATCTTGTCATGAAATTTCTAGTCTGTTTACCTTCGTTAAGCCAAATTTATTTTGCTCGGTTGCTTTAATCGGTGAATTATCTTTTTGTGGACAAATTTGACACTCGAAGATTAAATGGACTTAGGCATCGAATTGAGATTAAATTTGTTTGATGCGGCTAATTTGGAGGACTCAAAAGCATAATGTCATTTAGTTGACAGAAGCATGGACTCGTTCCAATGATGCGATCTCTAGATTTTGCTTGAGATTTTTATTTTGTTCCATGAATGAGAAGTTCTTGTCTTTCCTCTTAATCAATCTGCTATGTGTAGGGCTATGTATACTGTCCCATGGCCAGTTTCCTATTTTTTATACCATCCTCGTCGCTGACATTAGCGACTGGAAATGTCGGGGGATGGATTCTCCTTTAAGGATAATCCAGCATACTCTTTGTCATCCATGATCTTTCAACATGTAGTGTCCGACAGTCCATGTTATTCCGATGTACCTTTTCCTCTTATAGTAACCGACTATATTTTACATGGTTTTATTTCCTATCATCGTATAAAGTTTCTTCATTAGCATCTAATGGCAGCATCTCTTTTATATGGAAGATTGGATGGATAGATTTTTCACTTTGCTTTGGAAGATCGTGTTTAATTTTACTTGGATTTGAATTGAGAAGAGCTTGTTTGAGCTGCCTTTGACTTGGCTGCTTTGCTACTTTCTAAATTGAATTTTAGCCTTAAGCCTATTTCCCATCCTCCTCTTTTCCCTCACTTTGACTTTCATTGGATTGAGGAATTAGGAGCTGAAACTTTTGAGATTGTTGCATTTCCCAAGACACGACAAAAAGGAAGATATAATAAATATATAAAAAAAAAACATATCTTGCAATTTATGGGGTAATTTGGCATCCGTTGCAGGGATAAGCGCTGTATGAAGATGAGTCCATTCCATGATCGGCTCTTGAATTACCTGATGTACAGAATCTGTAACTCCATGATCCGAAAGAAATGCTGGTCTGGGCTCTGGTTCTGCAGCAGGAGCGATTGGTGGGGGCAAGAGTGGGATAATCTGAAGCTGGGAAGGGGGCGTCTCAGGTATACTCTCATCTGGCTGATCCGAGAGTTTTGGCGGGTTATAAAATGTTTGCCAATAAGGACTAGCTGCTTTAACTTCAGCTTTAAGCCATGGGCCATAAGTCATAGTGTCTCTTCCTTCAAATTTGGACTCATTATAGGGGATCTCTTTGCAATACGTAACATAATGGCCCAACCTTCCGCAAGAGTAACAAAAATGGGAAAGTCGCTCATAGCGAAAGTCAATCAAGAACAATTTCCCCTCTATTCGAATCAGCTTACCTGTTCTTAAAGGTTCCTGTAGTTTCAATTCAACCCTCGCCCTAGCAGTCCGTGAATTCAGTCCCTCTTTAGTATCAACTCGCACTTCTAGTACCCTACCAATATCTTGCACTGCCTTAATAATCATCCTTTCAGTTGTCCATTCCAAAGGCAGACCAAAGATTTGTACCCAGAAAGCACAACTGGAAAAATCATAACAGTGCAGTGGAGTAAGAGAGTGCCATGGCTTTACTAGTACCAGATGACCCGAAAAGAGCCAGGAACCTCCAGCAAGAACACGTTTATCGGCCTCAGAATGGAATTTAGCTATATAAAAACCATCTTCACGTTGTGAAAAGTCAACCTGTTCAGTCTTCCATGCTTTCGTAATTGTACTCTGGAAAGCCAAGAAATTTACAGTTGGATTTGAGATAATTTTGCACACCAAAATTAAGCGACATTCCTCCAATTTTGCAGATGAAGGTTCTTCATCCCAGCAATCTATTTCCCTCTCTGTTGTAAGTCTGCCCAATCTTGAACAGAGAGCAGCTAGGCGATCAAAATCACTATGTTCTACCAAATCCATTACTCAGGCAGGAGAGCATTTAAAGAGAAATAGGGACAAGCAGAATTTGGGTCGAAGCTGAAGATATACTGTCTGCTAAAGTCACCGATGTACGAAAGCCCCACATGCAAAAAGAAGTGCTGCCGAAAACTACTCAGGATTTTATAAGAGAACAGGGGATTATGATCTTACAGTAAAAACGAACCAAGTGGGAGTGAAGATGGAGAGGCGAAGGAGAGACATCAGCGTCAAATTCCGACCAACCATCCCGTCTGGAAGGAGTCGCAGCAATCACGAAGCCAGTAATTCGGATGAAAAACAGAGGAGGACTGCCATGGGAGTGGATGTGATGAAAGCGAGAAGTGTCGGAGAAAAGTGATAATGTAATTTGGGGATTAGGGTTTGAAAAAACTTAAGTAGCCATGGGCGACGAAACTCTGCATGCCGAGAGGGATATTCTCTGCATTTCGAGAGGTTTTCATTGTCCTTGGTTGATCTTTCTCGCTTGCGTTAAAACGGGAAACAAAATAAAAAGGAAGAGAGAAAAATAGATGACCGTGCTTGATATGATATGCGTGTGTGGACACGTGTTTATTTTAACAGGATGTTGGATGGAATACTAATAGAAAATAGATTGGGTCAAGTATGCGGACTAAAAATTATTTGTGAGAGGAAAGTTAGTTCAGATAAAAATGCATCATGGGAAGTTGGTCTGGAATTTTGAATGGTATCAACCCTAATAACAAATTTTCCATCAGTCATGCGATTTTGCAGTTTTAATGAATAAAACGGTTTGAAACTAACACAATACTTCTACTCAACCATCTTAAGTTGGTCATCAAGCCGACTAGTGGTCAAGGAACAAAGCCGCAACGAGAGCCCTGCGACTCCCCGTCGTCCCTACCGGGTTTCAGGCTAAGGTGGTTCATGCATGTAGCCTATGGGGCGCACAACAATTGGAACAAGGGTTTAAGAAACAAAGGGTTTGCATGGCAATACTTTTGTTTTTCTGTTCTTTTGTTTTTAGGAATAGATTAAGAATAAAAATTCGTTTGATAATGTAAATTAATTTTTCTATTATCCAGAATAGAAAATTAGCAAGGGAATAGATTTGAAATAAAAACAGGAAATAAAAAAAAAAAAGTAACTTATTATTCTCAAAAATAATTTGTAAAAATAACTCATTTTCTTTTTCTCATTTTGTTATTTTCTTCTTTCTCTTTTAACAAGTCGCAAGCCTTGCCACCAGCCATTGGCTGTTGGCCACTGTTGCCGTTCACCAGTCGCGCTGCCACTGTCGTGGTGACCTACTAAAGGAGGAAGAAGAAAAGGAAAAAAAAAAACCTCAAATAAAATTATTCAAAAATTAGAAGAAATTTACATCACAAAAAAAAAATTTATAGATCACATCAAACATATTCCCGTTCTTTTTCTATTTTAAAAATAAAAAGTTTATATAATCACAAATTACATTATTTTACTAAAAAACTGTTTCAAAAATAAAAATAAAAAATAGTTATTTTTGAAATAAAGATATTACCTAAAGCACTCGCAATGCTCGAGTCAATTCAATAAGCCAATCGCTCTCGGTTCTCGACATCAGTAGCTGCGAACAAATTTTGTGTCTTGTGGCGTCTTCTGCTCGCTTTGGGGTTGATTTGCGAGTTCAGCAAGGCATCATTCGGGGTTTGGACTCGTGCGCACGCGTCCTCCTCGTAAATTAAGAGAAAATTTAAAAGTCAAAATCAATCATTGACGAGGCTAATCTAGCGTGCTAAAATATAGTAAAAGCAAAGGCGGTGGCTCCCATCCTTTATCTCTAAACTTTTTTAGAACCTTGACCCGTTCCATTCCTGGGTCACATCACCACCCCCCCGCCACAATACCATCAACAAAAGTAAAACCAAACCGGCCCATTGGGCACACAATTTCTTTTAAGGAAAAATCACGGAAATAGTCAAAAACTTTAACCAAATATATAAGGCGACATCTCAAATTTTAATTTATTTAATATAATTTCTAAATTTTAAGCGAATATATATTTAGTCTTAGAACTTTCGCTTGATAGACAATATTATATAAATTAATAATTGAAAGTTTATACTGTAAATTGTACTAAAATTGAATGACTGCTATAAAAAAATTAAAAGTTTAAGAATCATCTGGTCTATGGAGCCAAAATTTGACATCGTCTGTATCATTATCTCCTCTTTTTTTAGCACATGAATTGCGATGACGTGGCGCTAGTATTCCCGAAACAAAACGTTTCTCCACGTTCATTTCGCGGGTGGAGTTATTGATCGACAGGGATTGGAAAGTGACCGTGGCAGCGGAAGGACCTATATAGGGAGGAGTGGCTTCAGGCATGCTCATCGAGTGACAAGAGGACCAATGGTGTAATGAGTTACGCGCTCAGATCATAAGACAGTAATCCAAAATTACATATGCAAAACTAAAATGAGTTATTTATATGTGTCTGTTGATGCAATAATGTTGTTTAGCATTATAACTCTAATTGTTTATCGTACTCAAATGAGACCTCTTGATAAATTAAAGAAGTTGAAGGATGAAACCAAGAAACTTATAAGCCTATTTTACCCAATATATTTGAAATTTGATTAACTAATTATCGCGGCTGTCCAATCAAATTGAGAAAGTATCCTTTTTTTTTTTTTTTTTTTTACCTCTTCTCATTTTTTAAATTTTAATTGCTTTTTGGGACACATACAATGATTCTTTCAATTAGACTATATTCCGTGAATCTATGTAGCCCTTCAGATCTATGTGTTGAATAAGACTCCATTCATAAATTGTCCACTTAAATTTCTTGGTTTTCTTTTTTGCCTCTCTTATGCTTTCTTTTTTCTTTTTAACTTGTTTGTAGTATCGGCTTTGATGGCATTCGTAATTACAAGGAAATTAGACATCTCTCTCTCTCTCTCTCTATGCATGACTTCTATTTTTTTGTTCCGAACTTCTTTGTTAGTGCATGGTTTTAGATACGGCAAGCACCTTCCTTTTCATGCGGTAAAGTAGGAAGTTTAAAGTTTGTTTTGAACGCCGTTAAAAATTGCAATGATGGGACTCCAATTGAATCACTGCAGGCAATTATGGCCGTAAAGAAGGGCGCATATCTTTTGAAGTGTGAAGGAATGAGAAAGCCCAGAGTCTGCCCTTTCAGGATTTCTGTGTAGGTCAAGTGCTAGAAGGCCCAGAGCATGCATATTCTACACCAGTGAGATACCCTAAAACAGCATATATCAGAGCACATATATTCATTAGGAAGAAGGAAAATAGAAGCAAGAAGTATCAAAATCATAAAGAGCCTAGTGAAAATAATGTTGACGTTCCACATATTTGAAACCATACAACTAACATGTGAAGAGGCAAAGAAGAAAGTCCATTAAACAAAAGCGAAATCAGTGGAAGAAATAGCAATACTAATAACCAAAGGTTTAACCAATTTTTTGATACCTTGAAGTCATGACTATCATCCAGCTCATCAAATATGAACTCAAATTCTTCTCGAGATACCTTTGGCGGTGTCCTGGAAGAACATTCACAAGACCAGCATCGAAGGTTAGGAAAACATTCAGAAGAACCACTTTCTATGAGAAATAAGATGGCTATTATCTTCACAGTGCGATGCACAGAAGCCACACTTAATCACAGGCAAACTTGTTAACCAGACATTAGTCAGAGTAAAAGTCGAGTGATCTGAAAGCAAATTAGTTTTTCTAAGATCCTAATTATTCGGGCAAAGTCTAGCGTTAAAAGTTTGATAGGCTTTTCTTTATGCTAGTGTTGCTTCCAGGCGCCAAGAAGACAGGATCGTTCCTTACTATCATCAATTAGCTCTAATTCAAAGACAAACATGCTATTTTCAAGATAATCTTACATCTCCAATATCGCGTTCTTCTTTGTTAGGAATTTTTCTGCTCGAACTATCTCTACTGCTTCAAAATTCAAGGGCACTGATTAGCATGCCATGACATCTCATAACGCAAACAATTCACCACGCATGTTCTTGCATATTTTCTGGAAGCTTTTACATATCTCGCAGATGAATGCTTAACTTGACAGGCTGGAAATTATAAAAAGAAAACAAGAAACAATAGTTCAATTCATCTTGGGAGCAGGATGTTTATATACCTGTAGTTATTCAGTTCATCCAACAGGTGTATACACTGCTCTTTATTGATATGCTCAACGTTCTATGCATGCCAAAAATGTAACACGACGAGCAAGTAAGAGATTAACCCGAATCACTCTAGTAAAACATAAGTAAGAACAATCCCCTAGCAGAAGCAACAGCAAAGTAGGATGAAAAACCCTAATAATACATCACTTCGGGCTATTTATGCTTCTCACAGAGACGAAAGAGAAACAAGAAGAGAGGGAGAAGGGAACGAGAAAGATAATATATGTTTGTCCTCCATTATTCACCTCGAGACATCCAAAGTATATTATATTTTGTGGTTCGTACATGTGTCCAAGGGCCATATTCAACCAATCATGTACATACAAACCTCTTTAGTATAAAATTATTTCAATAGAACATCTAACAGCTGCTCTTCTCATCAAACATCTACATCAGATAACTTTAGCATAGCAATTGGGAACAGCAAAGGACACGTAAGAAGTCTCCAAAACAACCAGATAATTAGCAGGTCTTAACACGCAGACAAATGCATTTGATTATGTTCAACTCTTTCTATAGCATGAGTTTGAGACCTGTGCCATGAAAACTTCGAGTACCATACCAAAAACTAGCTCTCATGAACGACCGGCACAAGGAGATGCATGTTCTCTATAGATATTAGAAAACAAAATGATAAGCAGAAGAAGTTCCTTGTGAAAGACATGCTATAAAGAGTATTTAAGAGAGGCCAACATACTTACATTCTTATCCATGAGCTTAAAGGCTTTTCCTAACATGGTTTCCCTAATTCGGTCCATCTCAGAGACTTGTTTCACGAGCTAAAACAGATGCTCCATTCGTCGTGGGAAAACGTTTTCCAGATTTTTTAGCGTTTGTTTCATAGAAAATGAATTTCTTAGGGAAAATGTTTTCCATGAAAGGAAAAAAATCTTCTAAATTAGGAGAAATTGTTTTCCATTTTTGAAAAGTGGAAAATATTTTTCTCACTTGATCTCTCTCATCTTACATCTCTACAAATTCTCACTTCCTCCTCCCATTTCTTCTTCTTCTTTTTTTTTTTTTTTATTGGAATTATTTTTTAATTTTCTTTTTCTTTTTTAATTCAAATTATTTTTAATTTCCTTTTTCTTTTCCATTTCTTTCTATTTCTTTTTTTTCTTTTCTTTGTTTCCCATCTTCTTTCTTCTTTCTTGACTAGTCGTTGGCCGTTGCAAGCAAACCTCGAGCTCGTTGATCTCAAGCTTGCGTTTGTTGATTTGGCGAGCCTCGAGCTCGACGTGCGCTCTCACCAATCGGTGAGTGGCAAGCCTCGTGCTCATTGGCCAGCTCGAGGCTCGCCAATGGCTGGTCACGGGCCATCGCCGTGGCCGGCGACCGGCCAAGAAAGAAGGAGATGGAAAACGAAGAAAAAAAATAGATTTTAAAAATTAAAAATAATTAAAAAATTAATTTTTAAAAATATAAAAAAAAAAAACCATTTTAAAAAATAAAATCAATGAAAAAGAGTATACAAATTTTCCTTACTGAACAACAAAAAATATTTTCCATTTTATTTTCATGTTTCATCCGAACACCCGAAAATGCCTGGAAAATAATTTATTGGAAAATATTTTCCAGAAACACCACATTTTCCGCGAAACGAATGAAGCCAATGTCAATATTTTCCTCCGAATACAAAGTGAACATTACAAGCCCAATGATAGTAAGTGAGATATTAAATAGACATATTTGCATGAGTTAATACCCATAATTCCCTGAAATAGCACTGATATTGAAAGAAAATTACCTGACTCTTGAAGCTATCATATACGACAGCAAGGACCAAATTCATGACAAAGTGAACATTACAAGCCCCATGATAGTAAGTGAGATATTAAATAGACATATTTGCATGAGTTAATACCCCTAATTCTCTGAAATAGCACTGATATTGAAAGAAAATTACCTGACTCTTGAAGCTATCATACACGACAGCAAGGACCAAATTCGTGACAAAGTAAACCCCCAGCAGGATATAGAGGACAAAGAAAAGGGAGTACCAACGTGAAAGTCGAGCAGCTGTACAACATGATGACAATACGAACCACCATTGCAGAATCTAGGTACTTTTCGAGAACCCCACAACTAGCAGCATTAAAATACGAACCACCATCTCGGACACCAGACAAGGTGACAACTACTCGCAGAAGCTCTCGAATCGTTTCAGGGACTGCCAGAAAACGAAATGCTTGAGCCCCGCTTAAAGTGTCTTCTGAAAGATTGTTGTTATGCCGATATGCTGTCACGCTGCGCTTGCATCGAATTTGAAGATCAAGATCGAGCAGATGGAGGCGGTGCATGGGCTGTGACGCCACGGCAAATGAAGCAGGACGGAAAGCAAGATTATGTAACAAGAATCGCTCTCGCATTGTGCAGGAGATCAATGTTCTCATCATGTCCCTTCCCAAACTCAGATCAGGTAACAAATATATTCATTATGCAATGAAAGAATCACAAAAATTACGAATGTGTAACTACCTCATCATGCTATAGTAAGATCACAAAAATCTCCATCGATCGCATGGGGAACTCCCCAGTTGCATACTAATCAATTCAAGCGGTACTCAGTAACTAATTACACCAGTAGATGGGGTATGAACAGTACAGAAAAAGAAGCAGAACTATGAACACCCTTGCAATGAAATCCAATCGCAAGGAGCTGGAGAGTCGCCATGGTCATGCCCAAGAACTTTGGATCAAGTCTCTCAGATTCTACAGTATTTCTACATCTCACGTTGACTTCCAGCCTGACCAAAATGGAAAAATGTCTATCAGCATGTTGCACCACCACCAGTACTCAGAGCAGACCAGAAAAGGATCCTCACTACAGACCAATATGCCCAACAAAACTTGTCAGAAATCAGGCAAGACATTGAGTTGATGAGTTGAAAGATGTAACGCAAGGAAAAAAGAGTCAGCAACAAATAGAATATTCTATTTGTCTCGAGTTAAAGGATCGACTTGATTGGAAGAAAACCAATGAGGATAATACACATTCCAAATTTCCAAGCCTAATTTTGAATATTTTGTGCAAAAACAAATATATCCCCATAGTGGTCCTTACTGTTCCGACATTCATAAACAGGAAATATTGCATTCTTTTTTGCTTAGGCCCTGAAAGGAGAAGGGAGGCTGCAATGTCAACAATGTCTGACAACTGAAAGGAAAACTCCAACGGACATACGTTCAGATAACTAAAAAAGATTTTAACCTGCCACCATTCAGATGGAGGTGGAAATACAGGGAGACGGGGGATGTCATAAATTGCCTTACTGTTTGAAAACAAGAGACTTTTTCTTTTGTGATGGTAACTCCATCAGGTAGCTGACAAGGGCATGCTAGATAATACCCATTTTCAGCTAAAACACTTCTTTTTATAATATCATCCTAGTAAAAATCCAACATCTCTCATTTCAACCCCCTTCAAGTCATTGTTAAGTATTGTGACCGACGTTGATAAGAGAGATCAACAATTGTCCAAGAAGATATATCAGGCAGCAGTGAAGGACTCCCAAAAACAAAGAATACAGGCAACATATCAGGGCAGTCGTATTCCAAATTACTAAACACAGCAGCAGATGACATTGTATCAGAAATCAAGCCAGACGATAAAATAAATAAACTACAGAAACCAGTCAAACTTTCAGTAATTACCTCCGATCACGAGTCAACCTTCGATTTCTTTCCATTAACAATCTGGAATAGTAGACCTCGACTGAATGCTTCATTAAATAAGATTCGCGTCTGCATTGACTGACACCCAGGCATCCAAGATAGAAATGCTACTGGGGCCATGACTATGACTCCAAACATAATGTCGTACATCCGGGCCACAGAAACAACACTATCCCAGAGCTTAGTCCTCTAAAGAAATGGTCGGAGCACCTGGGCGATCAATATGATGCCCCACCCAGTTGGGATGAACGCCAACAGAATCGTGAAAATGTCCATGAATTTGAATTTAGTAAACTCCAACAATGCAATTGTCGAGAGAATGCCAAGAATAATAACAAGGAACTGAACAAGCCGATAGTAGATGTGGTCTTTTGCTGCATACTTGTCCTGAGCATATGATATCACCCAGTATACTCCAAAAGCCACGAAAACAAAAATACAAGACAGCAAATAAGCAGCAATTGTACTTCCTGCAGCAATACCAAGCTGATAGACGATACCATATTGAAAGAAGAAGAAGCGAAGATCCAAAATTATTTCAAAAATCTTTCCCCAAATGCCAGTGGTTCTGAAGTGATCCTGCTCCTCATACCACCATCTCTCCCAACTTTGTTCGGCCTTAGCAAACACACCACCACGGTACCATATCCAATTCATAAAACCATCAAAGTCGTAGACAGTTTTCAACCAATCAAAACCACAAGGGTTGAACACAAATGGAGCCAAGATCCATGACATGACAAGGAACCAACTTGTAATGGTCAAGGCGATGCACACGAAAGTGGCTTTGGCAATAGGACTGTGAGTTGCATAAACAATAAGTATGAGACCAAGTTCGATCGCTTTAACAAAATGACTGCGAGCATATAGCCTATAATTCTCGGCAAAGCTCTTGTGCTGCACAACAAAACCCCGGCCAGTAGCGCGGTACTTCGTGCCACCATGAAGAATAGTCCGGCCAAAGAAGTGGGTACGGGTTCCCATCGAAAATGTGTAGAAAACAGATGAAAGCTGGAGCTGCATGGTTATGAAATCCCAGAGTGCTTGAAGAAATCCAAGTTCAAGAGAATTCTCGATTATCATCGGAAGGGCTGTGAATAGACCTAGTTGAATGATAAGCTGCTGATTCAAAATGGTACCAAGTGCTCTATTGTCACTACTGGTGGCAGCCGCCTCAACGCCGCTCAGAGCCAGGTAAAGTCGACCCCACAAAAACGTATACACGGTCAATATAACCAACATTGTGTTGAAAAAGAATCCAACAGTCGTGTAAAAGAAGGAGAGCATGCGGAAGAAGTCTAGCCTATGCCCCAACCTGTACACATCCCTGCTAAGAACTTGTTCACCATTCCCACTGGCAACTTTGGCCTCAAACATGGATACCTGATTCAACCCAACATCCCTCCCCTTCCCTACTTGGATGTACTCATGGTGCGTGACATTACCTCCCCTCAGAGTGCAATTAAAACCGGCAAAAATGTCCTCACTGATATTGATAACCCGTGAAGCTTTGCTAATCCCACCCCGACTCAAGAACCAAAACCTATCAAACACGTCTGGGTGGCCATAGTGCATCCGAATTTTCAAAGGGTTGGCCAAGACACGCTGCCCTAATGTGACAAAACTCGTCTCCTGTGCAGACATAAACCAAGCAAGGGATGAAACCGAACCAGTAAAAATATGTTCTCTCACTCCCAAGATTGTGGGCTTGCGGATGCCGTAAAAAGCCCTATATTCTTCCAATAAGTTCCGCATCTTGAGTGCCTCCTCAAAATAGTTGTCTTGGTTCATGTCGATGGTCTGGACTGCATCTCCACGAGTGAAAATTGAAGCATGGTTCTGATTCTCTGGCTTCCCCTCTCCAAGTTTCACGGGACCAGGCAGCTTCACCCTGTATATTTCCACTTCCTTCTGTAGCTTCTGATCATATTTCACGAGAACGGAATAATACTCCTTCTCATCCCTTCCAGTGGATGCTTCATCTACATACGCTACCCGCAAGGCTTCATTGTCTTTCATCAGGTACAATATTTCATCGGCATGAGGGTCCTTTTTGGCCTTCTGGGCCCCGTAAATTTGGCAGGCAACCACGTACGTGTATTTCATCATGGCCGTGCCATCCTCGTGGCCTTAAACAAAGTGCTTACGGAACTGCTTGCTCTGCTAAGGCTCTTGGAAGAAGGCAACCTTCCTGAGCCAAAGCTATCCAGAGTACCATCTCTACGCATCGACCCAAGCTCTTCCGAACCTTCCCTGACATCCATTTCTGATGCAGAATCAAGAAAAACCAGCATCTTGAGGGCCCTATAATAATACATCATCCCCCTCACCGTTCTGCCAAGAGTCTGCCCTCGATATGACGCCCAAAGCCTGAGATCCCTCAACTTGGTCGTCCAGATCTCATCATCCTTTACCATCCCCTCGTGACGCATCCTCTCCATGAAGTTTTTCCACTCATCATGATATATTGTCTGCAAATAATATAAAACGGAGATTCCATCCTCGTTCTCAGTACGAAGTTGTTCACTGCTGAATACGACTTCTTCATTGTAGTAGGGAGTCAGAACACTGAAAGCCATCATCTTCTCTACTTGGGGAGCACGAGGCATGTTCATGAACAGTGAGTTACTGAAAAAGGCGATTCGCCTCCGTGCCTCGAGATTCACAGGAATATCATGCATTGAGTCCCGGGAGGTAAGGATAGTGTGCAATCGCCGGACCTGCCTATAGAACTTCTCATCATCTGGTTCAGGCAATACGACTGCGTTTTCAAAAAGCAAACCACTGGATGGCAGACCATCTGCCTTTAGCTGTTCAGGAGTCCTCTTTTCCTTGAGAAAATCTCTAATGGCGATCTCATAAAGTGCCTGCAGCGTGTTCACCACCTTGCTCAGGTCTTTCTTAGGCTTGATCAACAGTTCGACAAGCTTTATAAGATTACTGTGAATCTGAGGAAGCGCAGTCGTTTTGAATGACTTGGTAAACTTCTCGATCTCAATAGAATGATCAATTTCTTGAAAGAGAACAGCCATTATCGAATGCTCTTCACTGTTGACCTTAATTATCTTTAGCAGCAGGTGCTTGACACTATCATACGTTTCAATGACAGCACAGCGCCTGAACTCATTCTTGCAGACCTTATACCACAGCCACCTATCAGGAGCAACCACCAACTCTTTTGCCTGGCCCAGCGCAAGAAGCAGCTCATTGCAAAGGAGAAAACAAGGCCAACGGACGACCCTGACATTCCAGGTATTGGGAGGCAGCTCCAATAACTCAACCTCCTGATCAGAGACAATATCCTCCTCCCTAAATATACTAATGATCTCATTCCATATCAAAGCGAACTTACGTGCCTCCACTTGATTGGACTCGAGCTTTTTAAACGGCCTGCCAAGTCCATATCTCAACTTCAATCGGTGAATGGCATCATTCAACTTGCTTTTCAGGGTGCCCCTTGTATTCAGAAGCTGCTCGTCTGGCATCAGATTAAACTGAATCGCGCTAGCAAAGAATTGGAACCTCAACCTCAACTGCTGAATATTTCGGATCTCACCCAAATGATCAAACAAACCAACTCCTGCTCCCAGAAACGAGGAATATATGGAATACCAAATCTGCAAATCCATAAGGTACATCACCACGACAGGAAGCCACAGCAGCCCGACCGCAAACCTATTGCTATTATTAAAGAATTCATGCCATTCGTACTTCACATTCTTGAGATCCAGTAGCTCTTTTGTCGGCTTGATCATGGGCTTGATCTGCATAAAGTAACTGAAGGAGAACTTTGTGGCAAGCACCAGAATCCAGAACAAAGTATACTTCACATTATCCACCAGACCTTCCCGAAGACCACGGCCCACGAAAATTCTACTCTGGAACCACCAAGTCATCAAGTGAAAGATCCTCCAATTCGTTCCCTCCAGGAAATTGCGAATCCAAGGGATGATAAAGAGAGCCAAGGCTAACAGCTCCGGGATGATGAAAACAAGCGCTGCCTCGAGAAAATTGACCACCATCGTATTCGCTGCGCCAGGCCATTTCCCATCACCGTTCTTTTGAGACCAAATGCGCCCATAGAACACCCCGAAGACGATGATCCACACAGCGGCGGCGATGCTCTTAAGCACCATTCTCACTCCAAGCCCCATCGTCTCCCTCGACACCAACCTGTACTGCATTCCTATATCCAGCAAAGACTGCAGGAACCGCATTCCGCTCTACGTGATAAACACGGTCAAAACCCTAACCTGAACATCCCTACTTTCCAGTGCCTGCCATGGATACTCCTTCCCCTCCCAAGCAACAATGATGGCCGCCTGCAAAAACAAGGCCAACATAACCCACAATCGGTCGAAGCTCCTAAACAGGTTCCAAAACGACCTCTGCTCCACGAAACCCGTCTTCCCCACGCGATCCCTCCTCGCACTCGTCACGAAGAAGTTACTCCCACCATCGAGCGGCCATTTCAACTTCTCAAGCACCTCTTACTCCAGAAGTACTCATTGATATCATCGTAATTCCTCCACGCGCGATGCGGCGCGGTCCCGTTCTTGCTCCCCTCCACCTCAGCCTTCACGGTCTCGTAAATGGGCTTCACCACCATGTTCAAGAACGCATTCTCCCCCGAGAACGAGGGCAACACGGGCTGCCCGGTAGCCTCATCGATGTAATCCTCCAAGATCTTGTTCAGCTCCATGGCCATATTGTGAAATATGTAGCAAATGCATTCGGGCATGAATCGCAAGTTCGCGGCCTCGCCCCAGATGAGAAGATAGAGCGAGACGTAGAGGAGCTCGCGGCGCGGATCCGGGGCGGAGGGGCGGCGATCGGAGATCCAGACGTTGGACTTCTTCCCGAGGTAGGCGCACCACTCGGAGTAGTTCTTCAGCAGCTTCTTCCGGAAGCGGCGGACGACGCCGGGGTCGAGGCAGTCGATGTTGTCCGGGGGAGGGGAGAGGCGCATCTGGAGGTTGGCGAGGTGGAGGACGAGGTGCTCCCGCTGGTTGCGGACGCTGTCCGCCTGGAAGCCGAAGAAGAGGGCGAGCCAGTCGAGGAGGTCGTAGTGGGGCCGCCACGTGGAGAAGGGCAGCCGCCGGAGGTCGCCGACGGAGCGGAGGGGGCGGCGGCGGCGGCGGCGTGGACCTGGGGGAAGCGGAGGGAGGGGTGGTCGGCGAGGAGGTTGTGGATGGGGATTATGTTGAAGACCTCCTCCTCGCCGCCGCCGCCGCCGCCGTCGGGGTGCGGCCGGGCCGGGACGGCGGCGGGGGCGCTGCCGGAGGCTCATGGCAGGGGGTGCGCCGGAGGAGAGGGGGAATGCGACGGGAGAGACACGGCGGCGGGGGAGGCGGATCGGGAGAGAGGTTTTCCGGCTGGAGGTGTGGCGGGTGTTCTGCTGCTTGAAGCTTTGGAGTGAAAAAGCTTGAAATTCTCTCGAGCTTAGGGCGCAGAGGTAGAGAGAGAAAGAGAGGAGAGAAAGAGAGGAGAGAGAGAGCAACGGACAAAAGAGATGGAATGGGCGCGGGTGGATTTTTCGCGGGGCTGGGGGGTCGGTGGGAGACAGGCAACGATATTTCGAATGCGAGGAGTGATAAAGAGATCCGAGGCTGACAGCTCGGGGATGACGAAAAAAATGCTACCTTAAGAAAATCGACCACCCTCGTATTTGCTGCACTAGACCATTCCCCGTCTTGCGCTGTCCACGTGAGTCACGGGGGATGGATGGACGGTGCGGATCGAGCGCGTGGGTCCCGGGCGATACATGGACGGTGCGGATTGAGTACGAGGCGCCTTGATCCCCGCCCGCCCCCGAGAGCAGCGAAGGACAAGGTTTTTGGAAGGTGGGGGTTGCGGTTTCAGAGAGTGGGACAGGCTGCAATAATTGGATTACAACATCGCGCGTCGTCGTTTCGGCGCAGTTCGGGAGAACAAAAAATATTCAAAAATGGGAAAAAAAAAATGAAGATCACCGTTGCCGTGACAGGCGGGAATACTCACCACTATACTACAACAACCTAGTTGACAATTTATTACAAATACATGATGGCACTATAACTTCAATATATTTGAAATTTGATAAACTAATTATCGCTACTGTCCAATCAAAGTGAGAAAGTGCCCTTTTTTTTACCTCTTCATTTTTTTAAATTGTAAATTCTTTTTGGGACATATCCAATGATTTTTTCACTTATACCATATTCCGCAAATTTATGTAACCCCTTGCATCTACATGTGTTGAATAAGACTCCATTTATAATTTGTCCGACCTGGTGTCTACATAAATTTGTTTTAATACAGTTCACTATAAAAAGTATTTATATTGAGAACGCCAACCGTTTAAAATCCATAGACTTGTTTGGTAAGTTCTCCTACTTGGTTGGTTTTTCCAAAGATCTTTACATTTAAGTTTTGATTTCAACACTTAAAATTCTAACATTTCAAAACTTAAAATTCTAACATTTGTTCAATACGCACCCGAAATGAATGTTCAAAATCATTATGAGTATTTTGAATTTTCGTATTTTCTCACATTTTTTGAGATTTCAAAATAACATTCTTGATTTTGACGATCAAATCATAATCCATGTTTAAAAGTGACATGAGAAAGGCTTTTCACTCTATTATCGATCATTGGACCATGGAGAGAAAAAATTTCCTAATAATGACTTTAATAATGAAATCCCCTTTAGATGTCGTGTCGAGTGATAGAATCTGTTTAAATTTATTAGTATCCAATCAAATCATAATATTTAAAGTTTCATATATGTCATGCCAATAATGGAAAAAAAGAGAGGTTAGTATTATGCTAAAAGTTAATGCCCTTTTCGACTATTGTGCTAAAGCAGTTCGACATTTTTCAAACATATGCACTTTTCCATAGTTAGTGCAATTTGTCGCCTTGTTCAATTTCTTTGTTGGATGATTACGTCACATGCACTTCCTATCTTTTGTGCTATCTATAATATGATACAACAATGTCATGTTTGTGTTGCGATACAAACATTAGCAAGTGCTTGCATTTATTAGATAGTATACGGAGTAAGTACTTGTACTTTCCATTGGACCCGGTTTTTTTTTTCCATCCATGTTAAGCCAAATTTCATTAATTTTGAATTATTTTTTATAAAGTGTGCTTAAGTACTCTAGAGACATATATATATTCTGGCCAAAATTGCAAGATGTTACGAAGGACGGTATCACCGGTCGGTTTCCTTGCTTTTGCTTGAAATTCAAAATCGTCCCTCTACTTTTTTCTCTTCAAAATGGCTCCGTACCTTTAAAAGCAAGCCACCATTCACCCCTTGCGTTCCAATATGACAAATTTTGTCAACATGGAATTGATGCCATTAGAATATACTATCATACACTTGACACCGTTATAAATTGATAGCTTGAACATTTGTTTAAAAAAAAAAAAAGGCTACAGCCATGGCCACTCAAGCTTAGCCGTCTTGCAGCCATGGACTATCAAACTCGAGATTGTATCACGGAACGACGGCAAGCAGATATATTGATGTTAGCACAGTTAGTTAATTTTTTCCTTTATATTTTTAATATTCCTATGCCTGTCATTTCTTAACTTTTAAACAATCTTTTACTCATTCAGTCCCCCTCGGCATTTTGACCATCTACGCCAACAACAATCAATTGAAAAAAAAAATTAGAAAAATAAAAGAGATCAATTGAAATACGAAAAATTCCAACTTCTTTAAAAAAAAAAAATGCAGTCAATTCCTTGTATTAAAAAAAAAGGAAACAATTTTGAATTTTGTAGTGGAACCGCCCTGGTAACATCTCCATGATCAAATCATGCTAAGGGTGTGAATGATAATCATTCTGGCCAGAAAATTGATTTATGGAAGAGAAATAAATTTTTTTATTTCTATTTCTAGATGAGTTTCTAAACAAAAATACTCGTTTAATAACGATATAAAATTTTTACTTTAAAAATAGAAATTTGTTTGCTAACGATACAAAATTTCTTCATTGCGGACGGTGACGGACCAGCGATGCAGTGGTCGGCGAACGGCGACCGGTGGTGGTGACAACTAACGGATGGCGATCGGCAGCGATGGATGGAGGACCGGTTGACGAATGATGAGAATAATTTTTATTTTTCATTTCCACCGGAAGAGATTGTAGAGGTACAAGAAAAAGCAAGTGAAGCCCACAAGAAAGAGAGAGAGGGAGACTCCTAAAGTTGTAGTCATTGACGTCTAGACTGCTGTTCCCGTAGCTCCTTCTTCGTTCTTCTTAAATGAATCAAAAGGGGTAGTACAGGCTTTTTCTCTTTCTTTTCTTAACAGCTCCAAAATATTGTAAGCTGCAAATGAAAACGAACAAGTGTGCTGCTCCTCACTCGCATATTCCTTACTGATTGCACGGCCCCAATTCAACTGCTAAAGGACAAACCGTAGAGTAGGTTTCTTTGTATAAACATGCAAGAAACAAGAAGAAAAGCTAGTCAACTGTTGTTTCAGATTAGAATTTGAAAATGACTCTGCTTCGCACATTTATTCCTCGTGCCTCTTTTAACTTATCTGCATAGTCGGCACCTATTATCAAGAAGAAAAGCTAGTCAGCTGTTGTTTCAGATTAGAATTTGAAGATGAGACTGCTTCGCACATTTGTTCGTTGTGCCTCTTTTAACTTATCTGCATGGTTGGCACCTATTATCGATACATTTCAAAGGATTATTCACTGGAGGGATCAAAATTTTTATAAAATATGTCCTCCATCCATCGATGCCGATCAAAATTTATATATAGAGAAGTAGAAAATTTTTACTTTTAATTTTTATTCCAAACCTATTTTTAGAACAAAAATCTATTTCAAAAATAAAAAAATGGATTCCAGTTTATTTGTTCTGTCGTGCGATGTTCACCGCCCCATTTGGCACATAAATCTTTTGTTTATTGCATGATGAGATTAGCCTTCACTCTTTTTTTATTGCATGAAACTTACTCCAACCGAAGGGGTGGAAAAAAAAAAACGCTCTTTTTCCTTTAATTCAATTATTGTCGCGATGTCAAAAAAACAAAAATAAAAAACTTAGTGGAGAAGCAAAAATATCCAATTCCGGGGCAACAGATGGGGCAAGGAATCTCTGTCGTTCAGACGTCCATTGCGAAATTTCGCTTTTGACCTATTCGCTCTATTCCGGAAACAAGTGCCCATCGGTCTAACGGTCGTTTGACTAATGTGATAAAGATGCGTTTGGGAAAACTTTTGACAAAAGTTTTTAGGAAAATGCAAACACCTTTAAGTTAAAGGTGTTTTCCAAAATGTAATCTGTGTTTGATAAATTGTACTTTAAAAGCTCTTTGTGAAGCACTTTGAGCAAAATAGTGTTTGGGGAATTATATTTACAAAGCATCTTTATGGTAAAAAAAAAAAATTATCAAAAGAAAAATTTAAAAAAATTGACCGGCAAGGGCAGTGACCTCCGACGACCTCGGATCTGGGGCAGCGAGGTCGCGCGACGCCGTCGCGACCTCCGACGACCCCGGATCTAGGGCGGCGAGGCCCAGCCGACCCCCGATTTGGGTTGTGGTGGCATCGCGCGACCTCCTGCGACCTTCGGCGACCCTGGATCGGGAGGCGGCGAGGTTGCGCGACGCCGCCTCGACCTCCGGCGACCTAGATTCGGGGCGTCGAGGTCGCGGGAGGACCTCGCCGCCCGAATGCTGGTCGCGGCGGTCGCGCGACCTCGCCGCCCCGGATCGGGTCGTGGCGGCATTGCGCGACCTCGTGCGACCCAGATTGGGGGCGGGAAGGTCCTCTCGCGACCCTACCGCCCCAGATCTGGGTCTCGGCGACCCAGACCTCGCCGCGACCCACCCTCGGCGTCGGTCGCGCCACCCCTGACGACGGTCGTCTGGGCAACGATTGTCGGCAACTGCCTGCCTTTCGCCGGCGACTGGTTGCGGAAGAAGAAGAAGCTCGCACGGAAGAAGAAGAAGCTCGCACGGAAGAAGAAGAAGCTCGTGGAAGAAGACGATGAATAGTAAGGGCGAAAATGGACAAACGAAAAATCAATGAGGGTAATTTGGGAAGAAATTTTTTTTTTTAATTCTCAAGCTCAGCATTTTCGGTAAGCTAAAAGCCCAAGGCAGCCCCCACCCCGCCTTGGGCTTTCAGCCTTGTGAAAGCACGCATTTGGAGAATGCCAACCCAAAAATGAATACCAAACGGGCTGGCATTTACCTAAGGATCTTTAAGCCTCCAAAGGCTTTGGGAAGTGGTTCTTAATCGGAGACAAAGGCTGCGTTTGGTTCAGCATTTGCAATGGGCTTTGAGTCCAATGCAATCTTTGAAAGCCCAAAGCTACTTGGGAAAAATGCAATAGTGTTTGGTAAAATTTTTTTGCAAATGAACTTTGAGTTGAATGTGTGTTTGGTAAGAAGAACATTTACAAGGAGCTTTTGATGGGTATAGTGTATATATATTTTCTTTTTTTTTTTTTTTTTTTAAAAAAATCACCTAAACCCTTCGCCGTGGCGAAGGGTCGCTGCGCCGCCGCGAGCCGGATCGCGCGCGGCGGCCGCCGCTGAGGTCACCCGAGGTCGGGCGACCTCGGCCGATGGCCGCCGCGCGCAGATCTCGGCTCGCCGGCGGCCGCGCCCTTCGCCGGACCGGCGAAGGGCTGATCCTTTTTCATTTAAAAAAAAATATAAATACAAGGACAAAAATTGAAATATGAAAAATTAATAAGGACAGTTTATGAAGGAATAAAATGAATTCAAAGCATTTGGTAGAATCTTTGAAATCTCAAGGCTCCCTACTGGCGCTTGGACTTTCAAAGATTTCCAAGGACTCTACTTTCGTTTGAAAGCTCCTTCAAGGGGTTGCCAAACACCCTTATTTTGGCTGAAGGAGCTTTGGGGGCTGGATGGGCTTTCTAAATGCCCATCCAAACGCACCCAAAGTCCAAGAATGTCCCAGTCGAGAATATGAATAAAAAAGGAAGATCTGAAACGCTGTCCTTTCCCCACGCAAGCCAGCGGGGCCCACCTAGCCACAGTTATGCGGGGCGGGCCACCACATGGCCTCGCACATGGCCCCCCGACGGGATCAGTTCAAATGGGGCCAGAAGAAAAACCTTCTGTCCACCCGGTAACATGGAGTGTAGTCGATGTCTTCCGTTGGATGGGGCGAGGTTAGCTTGGGGCCCTTCCGATTTAACGGGGCAGGTGATCTGGGCTCAGGTGAACTTGGTTGCGCTCGATAATCGCTCCGGAGCACTTACTGGTGGGAAGGGGCCAACAAATCTTTCTAAAGAAAGGGCAAAGAAGCAGCGCTTTGGGGGCTTTTGCTATTTCCGCCATTTCTTCATTTTACTGTTTCTGCCGGAAACACGTTTCTTTTCCAGATCTGATGACGCTCGAAGAAGAACTCAGTACGTCTCCACTGTAACCAAGCCCAATCGATACGAGCGAGCGAGCCACCGAGGCTTGATCCGAGCCCATCCGGAACTCGGCCCGGCTCGTGATTACCGGAATTCGATGTGACCCGCCGATGTTAATTGGGCTTTGCTAACGTCTATAAGTCCAGCCCACCTCCTCCATTTCTGTGCAGGCTCGGTGCTGCATTCCATCGAAGTTCTGGGCTGAAGGGGGAAGGACGTGTTATCGATCAGAATCGGACAGCGTCGACGGAGCGCCTGCCTCGCTCCAGCGTTCCTTGAAATTTGATCTATTGTGAAAGTGGTTCCCGAACTTTTAGTTTATATGATATGATTTTTGAAATTTTAGTTTAATGTGTAATATGATTATTTAACTTTTAACCTATTTAACATAGTCTCCAAATTATTCATAAATGTTCAATGATGTCCCTAAATTATTGATAAATGTTCAATATAATCTTTAAATTGTATGAAAATGAATAAAATCTCAAATACCGCATTGAATAAATTTAAAAATTAGAGACTTTATTATACATTAGACCAAAGTTCATGAATTATATTGAACAAAATAAAAAAAGTAAGGACTATATTGTATATTAGACTAAAGTTCAGAAATCATTTATATCGTTTTTCCGAAATGTTAAGAGTCTGGGGACTAGTTTTTTCAATTGTCATATATAGATGACCATGTTATGTAAATTTTTTGTTTTCTTTTCCACTATGAAATCCTATGGGGGCGGTGGCCGAGTTTCGAGGGTGGAGCCGACACAATGGTGGAGCTTAGTATCATCTGATACTCATTTGAGGATGTTTAGTTTCTTGCTGCCCTCAATATGATGGTATTTTCTCGCTTGTGTTAAAATGGGAAACAAAATGAAAAGGAAGAGAGAAAAATAGATGACCGTACATGATATAATATGCATGTGTGGACATGTGCGTATTTTAACAGGACGTTGGATGGAATTTTAATAGAAAATAGATTGGGTCAAGAATGTGGACTTAAAATTATTTTTGAGATGAAAGTTAGCTTAGAAAAAAAAATGCATCATGGGATGTTGGTCTGGAATTTTGAATGGTATCAATCCTAATAACAGATTTTCCATTGGTCATGCAATTGCATAACATTGATTTTGCAGTTTTAATCAATAAAACAATTGGAAACTAAACACAATACTTCTACTCAACCATCTTGAGTTGGTTATCAAGCCGACTAGTGGTCAAGGAACAAAGCCGCAGCAATAGCCCTGCGACTACCCATTTTACCCAGGTAGGCGAAGGTGGTTCATGCATGTAGCCTATGGGCTACACCAGACGCACAAGAATTGGAACAGGGGTTCAAGAAATAAAGGGTTTGCATGGCATCACTTTTTTTTCACTCTCGAATAAAAAAAAAAAATAAAAATCCGTTTGGTAAAGTATTTTAATTTTTCTATTTTCCATAATAAAAAATTAACAAGGGAATATATTTGAAATAAAAATAGGAAGTAAAAACAAGTAATTTATAAAAAGAAGTTATTTTCTTTTTCTCTTCTCGTTCTTTTGTTCTTTCTCTTTTAAGCAGTTGTTAGAGCCTCACCACTAGCTGTTGGCTGTCGGCCGTTGTTGCCATAGGCTAGTTGTGGCTGCCACTGTCGTGGTGACCTATTAAAGGAGGAAGAAGAAGAAAAGAAAAAAGAAGAAGAGAAAATCTCTAATAAAATTATTTAAAAATTAGAAGAAATTTACATCACAAAGAAATTTGTAGGTTATACTAAATATAATCTCTTTCTTTTTCTATTTTAAAAATAGAAATAGAAAAGAGTTATTTTTGAAAAAAAATTATTTGTAGAATCAAAATTTTATCAAATAGAGTGACTCGTGTCAATTCAATAAGCCAATCACTCTCGGTTCTCGACATTAGTAGCTGCGAACAAATTTCGTGTCTTGGGGCGTCTTCTGCTCGCTTTGGGGTTGATTTGCGAGTTCAGCAAGGCATCATTGGGGGTTTGGACTCGTGCGCACGCGTCCTCCTCGTAAATTAAGAGAAATTTAAAAGTCAATCAAATCATTCACAAGGCTAATCTAGCGTGCTAAAATGTAGCAAAAGCAAAGGCGGTGGCTCCAATCCTTATCTCTAAACTTTTTTAGAACCTTTGACCCATTCCATTTCCCGGGTCACATCACCACCCCCCGCCACAATACCATCAACAAAACAAAAGTAAAACCAAACCGGCCCATTGGGCACACAATTTCTTTTAAGGAAAAATCACGGAAATAGTCAACAACTTTGACCAAACATATAAGGCAATATCTCAATCTTTAATTAAATATATATATATATATAGTCTCTAAATTTTGACTAGATATATTATGTGATATTTCATCTTTTAATTTATTTAATATAATTTCTGAAATTCATGTGAATGTATAATGCAATCTCTAACTTTTGCTGGATCTTTAGACGAAAATATTTAATATTCTCCAACATGCATCAAGAGTCAATAGATTATTTTATTTAAATTACTAATTGAGAGTTTATATGTCGCATCAGGATGTTAAGATTTTCAGTAAGATTGTTATTTTGGATTTATTTAATGATTTTTTAAGGGTAATCCAAACTTAGGCAGTTAAGAGATCACAATGAAAAAAATTAGATGTTTAGTCATCACGTTACTTAGTGGGCCAAAATTTGTTATGATTTATATCATTATCTCTTCTTTCTTTAACGCATAATTCACGATGACGTGGCGCTAGTTTCCCCGAAACAAAACGTTTCTCCACATTCATTTCGCGAACCATCTAAGGAACCCTTCCATCTCTCTCTCTCTCTCTAGAAGCCACCGTTTCTCTCTCTCTATCTCTTCCTCTGCAAGCACGAATCTTCTTCCCCGTCGAACGCCTCCTCCTCCCCTCCCTCCCCTTCCTCGATCGCGCGCGCGATTCCACGGTCGTCGGCTCGATCGCCGCCGGAGATGGCGTCCGGTTCGTCCGGCCGGCCCGGCACGGGCTCCAAGGGCTTCGATTTCGCGTCCGACGACATCCTCTGCTCCTACGAGGACTATGGCAACAGCCAGGACGCCTCCAACGGGAGCCACTCCGATTCCGCCCTCAACGCCGCCAATCCCGGCAAGGTTTGCTTCTTGCTTCCCCCAATTGGCCTCGCCTCTGTCTGCTGTTTTTCTTTTTTCGGTTCTGCTGCGAATTTCGGCGTTGGGGGTTTTCGCGAGGGGTTGATTCGAGCTCGAGGTGTGGATGAGTTGGTTAGGGTTTCGAGTTCGGCGAATCGTTCGTCGAGGATCGGCTGTTTGATTGCGGGTGGTCCCAACTAGGGCTCTTCCGGTTGCCATCGCGAGAGTTTTTCTCGTCTTGCTAGATGACTTCCTCTTCGTTTTCGTGTGGGTGGAGTTATTGAATCTAGTTGCAGTAGTCATCTGTAGCTCGCGAAGGTTTTGTTTACGAGCTCGATGCGGTTTCTGCAGTCGGAAATGTTATCGTGCGTAACAAGATTTTGTGTTCTTGAATGTGAACGGTGACGCACTTTACATGTTTTTCCTTTGTTTTTCTAGTTTCCTGCTGTGTGAAATCATCTCACTTTGCTTGACTTCAATGTCTTAAAAATAATGTCTTTTGTTTGCAACAATTCATATGCTGGTAATAATAGAATAAGGTGTGGCTAAATGTTGATGAGAAAATTCGTGAGCTTCTGCCGAACTGGTGCCGGGAAAAAAGTGGCGATGTGTCGAATCAATACCACTTGAGGTGGCTTTCCCTGATTAAATTCAGTTTCAGTATTGCTTTGGTAGTTATGTCTGGTCTTTGCTTCGAGTCTGGTATTTTTATAGTTGAAGAGTTCGATGTTAAGAATTGGTTCTGGTCATTGAATGCCTATCTTGTTCCTTTTTACCTTTTGGAGAGTGTGCCATTGAGCCCTTGGCTTCATAACATTTGCATCTGGTTCTATATACAATTATTGTACTTGATGGGTTTCGAGGATTAGTGCAAAGAGAGAGTGGTAGGCCAAAGGCTACAGAGAGCTCATTAGAATTGTATTAAACGTGCAAGAGTTGGCAAAATTTTCAATGGCATCATAGAATGAATCTGGCTATATTTTATGCTAAATTTTGCAGTTCTAGAGGATCTTGCTGAAAATGCTGAATTACCCGTGCTTCAGTATAATCAATATGACTGTGGTTATTATGACCTCCGAAAAATCAGCTATGATCTTGTATTGTGGGTGTTGGCTTGAGCTTGCTGGGTAATGGTAAAATCTAACCCAATGAAGTGCTCTGAACAGGACTTCCACAAAAGTAGACTTGTCCGGCCAATGGTTTATTCTGCTCCTGCCTATAGCCAGCCAGAGGATTCCTTTAATCAAGATTTAATTGCTTCTGTTGAGAAAAGCATGAAGAAACATACCGACAACCTCATGCGCTTTCTCGAGGGGATAAGTTCACGGCTGTCTGAGTTGGAATTATACTGCTACAATCTGGATAAATCAATTGGAGAGATGCGATCTCAATTGAATCGAGATCATGGGGATGCAGATACAAAGCTCAAATCTCTTGACAAACATCTTCAAGAGGTGAGTTTACTACTTGTAAAGCATCGTATATATCCATCTAGTTTCGTCCCCTAGTATGCTCTTGATTTTACTAAGTTCATAATGTGATCATTTGTGAGAGATTATGATTGTTGTAACTCAGTACTTGTATCTTTACATGGTGAATTTCACATATCACTAGCTCAATACAGGTTCATGTGGCAGATAGGTCTGGGGAGACTGGATGTGGTTACTTATGTTCTTAGTGACATGGCAATCATTCATGAATTAAGCAATAGCCATGGATGCATATTTTGGTGTTGCCACATAATTAAATAATTACATAGACCCCCAAAAAAATAAAATAAAAAATCTTACGTGGTTCTTCTTCTTTGTCATTTTTATTTGCAACCATTTGAGCACTTCTGTTTTGTTGAAATTTGTACTCCTTCCTATCTCCTTATAATTTGCAAGAGTAGTTGCTGTCATGGTGAAAGTTACCTAGGCCATGATTCATGTAATAAGATCTCCTCTTTCTGTGGCTGGGAGTAGAAACTTGTTGGTATGGCGAGAAAGATAAAGCTCTTGAATTAAAGTTTTGAGATGAATGTTGGCAGGTATTAGTGTGTCATTTAGACAAATGTACAATACTTAGGTATTCGCTGGAAGTCATTTTATTGCATCTTGAAGAGGAGCTAATGCTGGTTGAGCTTGATTGACAACCTGAATGGTTACTGGCAGAAAATTCTTTATCTCATGGGCTAGTGCCTGAGAAGGTTGTTTGTAGTCATTCATTGAGAAGTTATAAAGAGATCTGTTAATGTTTTGGCTTCCATTAGTTCATGAGATTTTAAGTACTGTTCTTTTTTGTTGGATCATTAGGCATGTTCCAGTAACAATTTTTGATAGAGTGTCTCTTTGTATTGATTATGGTGGAATAAAGGCTCTTAAATGCTTCGCCATTTTGTTACAACCAAAATGTGATACGTGCAAGAATTGTTGGCATGTGATAAGGCAGATTATTGAGATGTCTGCTTCTTTCTAACTATGCTTTAGCTTCTGATGTCACATCCATTGTCCTTTGACGGTAAACATTATGAAATAGCTAACTTGCCTGAAATGTCCATGGCTTTTGGCAGGTCCACAGGTCAGTACAGATTTTGCGAGACAAACAAGAACTTGCTGAAACTCAGAAAGAACTAGCCAAGCTTCAGCTTGCACAGAAAGAGTCTTCCTCTGGCCATGACAAATCAAATGAGGAAAAAACTTCAACACCTAAATCTGACAGCAAGAAGTCTGATAATGCATCTGATGTATCTGACCAGCAGCTAGCTCTGGCTCTTCCACATCAAGTGTCTCCGCCACAACCACCGGCTGCCCCTCCATCACAACCCCCTGCACAGAATGTTTCCCAACAGCAAGCCTATTATCTGCAACCTGGCCAGATTCCAAATACGTCGGTACCTGCCCAGCTACCTCAGAGTCAATATGTGGCTTCAGATCCTCATGTCAGGATGTCTCAGCTTCAAGTGGCCCCTCAATCCATGCAGCCTCAGGTGAATCAGACACCTGCACCACCACCGACGCATTCATTCCCACAGTATCAGCAGCAATGGCCTCAGCAACTACCTCCGCAAGTACAACCACCACAACAGTCATCTCTGCAACCGCAGATCAGAGCCCCCTCACCAGCTGTTTATTCTCCTTACCCACCGAGTCAACCCTCCAACCCTCCTCCAGAGACGCTCCCAAATAGCATGGCGATGCAGTTGTCTTATTCTGGAGTTCCGCCAGCTGTATCTAGCCGTGTTGATACAGTATCTTATGAATATGGCGGACCAGGTCGGATGGGTCAACAACAGCCTCCACTTCCCCCTCCCAAGGGCACTTTTGGAGCACATCCTAGTGAAACTTACCAAGCTGCTGGGCCCCAAAGTATGGCACCTCCGACTAGTGGATATATGATGTATGAAGGAGATATGGCAAGGGCACATCATCAACCTCAGCAAATGCACTTCCCTCAGGGTGCATACCCTCCAACCAATCTTCCTGTTCAGAATCCCCATCCAGCCCCAGGTGGTAATTTGGTGGGTCGGAACCCTAGTCACTCACAGTTTGTTCGGAACCATCCCTACGGCGAGTTGATTGAGAAACTGGTGAACATGGGTTTTAGGGGCGATCATGTGGCGAGTGTCATTCAGAGGTTGGAGGAGAGCGGGCAGCCCGTGGATTTTAATGCGGTCCTTGACAGGTTGAATGTGCATCCTTCTGGAAATTCACAGAGGGGATGGTCTGCTTAAAAATCTCTAGTTTCAATCACTGGCTTAAAAATCAGTGTGATAGACGGTCTATGCTTTGCGTCCCGTTTAAATAAAGAAGTCCAGAATTGCGAGCAAGGTTTCCTCGATTGTTTTGAGATGAGGGATGCCAAAATTGTTGTACATGTCTGATCTCTTTTCTGAACTTCAATGTGGGTTCTCTTTTCATGAACATTGGAAATTGAAAAACTGGATATGACACATGCTGAGGCTACTACGATATATTTCTGTGTTCGTCGTTGCCTGTACTTGTTGTGCAGTTGTTATAAAGAGTATTTTTAGCATTGTATTAAGTAGGCGCACTGGTACCCTGTGTACCTATCCTTGGTTATGCTTCTACTCGGACTATACAGTCGAGGTGGTGTGGTGTGTAGTTCTCTTTCTCTGGATGAGATACCTTATCCTGTCCAGTTGTCTTTAAGAATTGCGGATGGTAGTCATTATTCAAATAGTTATAAGCCTTTATTTTGCTATGGAGATGCATCTGGATTTTAACTTTGATTAATCGACACTCACATGTCCCTAGGTCGGTGAGCCCTTGGTTTGGGTGGTTAATTGAATTCTCGCAGGACTAGTGACGTTCTGTAATTTGTCACTGAAGTTTTCCGTATGCCGCTTTAACGAGATAACTCATAATTCTTGGGCTCTAGATACTGCTATAATGTCTATTATACTCTATTTATGTACGTCTGAAATTGGAATTCTGTTGAACTTCAAAAAGAAACAGCCTCTTGGATGTGATTCTCCCAAGCAGTGCTAGTTCCTTTTTAGCTTGATCCGATCGATACGTTGCAGCTGTCCTTTTGATTATCCTTTAGGGACAAATTTTATATAAATTTTGATCCCTCCAGTGAATAATCCTTTTAAAACGTATCGATAATGGGTACCAACTATGCAGATAAGTTAAAAGAAGCACGACTAACAAATGTGCGAAGCAGAGTCATTTTCAAATTCTAATCTGAAACAACAGTTGACTAGCTTTTCTTCTTGTTTCTTGCATTGTTTATACAAAGAAACCTACTCTGTGGTTTGTCCTTTAGCAGTTGAATTGGGGCCATGCCATCAGTAAGGAATATGCGAGTGAGGAGCAGCACACTTGTTCGTTTTCATTTGCAGCTTACAATATTTTGGAGCTGTTAAGAAAAGAAAGAGAAAAAGCCTGTACTACCCCTTTTGATTCATTTAAGAAGAACGAAGAAGGAGCTACGGGAACAGCAGTCTAGACGTCAATGACTACAACTTTAGGAGTCTCCCTCTCTCTCTTTATTGTGGGCTTCACTTGCTTTTTCTTGTACCTCTACAATCTCTTCTGGTGGAAGCCGCTTTGGCTCCGTAAGAAGCTTCAGCATCAGGGAATCAATGGCCCTGTGCCATCCTTTTTCGTCGGCAACATTTTGGACATTAAGAAGATTCAACTGGAAATGCAAGCAGCGAAGAATCGACAAAGCATCGGCAATCGTGTTTCGCATGATTACATGTCCCACCTACTTCCCCACATTGAGAAATGGAGAGCTGACTATGGTAAACAAATTTTCTTCTACTTCAATCATTGTTCACATCATTGTGTCTAGGAGTTTTCACTCGCTATGGCTGTAACATTTGCCTGCTATGTATGTTGTGTGAGAAGCACATGTAGTTTAGGAGGATCATCTTTAACTGCTGAGAACTCTACGGTTATTGCAGGTCCCATGTTTGCATTCAACCTGGGGAACATGGTGATTGTATGCATATGCAACTTTGACGTAGTGAGGGAGTTTTGTCAGTGCAAGTCTGCTGAATTCGGAAGGTCTGCATACCTGAGAGACAACAGGGGGATTCTCTTGGGTTATGACAGCATCATCACTTCGAAAGGAAAATCCTGGGCGCTCCAGAGAAAAGTCATTGCGCCTGAATTCTTCAATGACAAAATCAAGGTGTGAGTTAACTAGGCAGGTTCTATCAAATTACACAGCGGCACCATCCCTGCTTGAGCTGTCTTTATTTGCGGGTGAAGCAGTTAATTTTTGACAGATTAGCTAAGCGCTATGTTACTCTCTCCCCCCCTTTTTTTTTGCATAGGGGATGGTGGACATGATGGTTGAATCTGCCATCTCTGTCTTGGAAAGGTGGGAATCTCAAATGGAGGAAGCCGGGGGAGTTGCTTCAGTGCGGGTCGACGAGGATTTAAAAAGCCTATCTGCTGAAATGATTTCAAAAGCATGCTTTGGGAGCAATTATCTTATTGGCAATGAAATTTTTTCTAAGATGTTAGTGCTTCAAGAATTGCTAAGCAAGCAGCATGCTTTTGTTGGTCTTCCCGGGGTAAGGTGAGGGCAACTCCTTCTTCAATGTTAAAAAACTCTAATTGGGGCAACACGTTTGTTGAAGTTTGCTTTCAAGTTTCTATGGCAAGTTCTGACTGAGAAGTTTATGCAATCATTCAGACAATAATAATGAGGCAGACATGATTCCACATGTTTAACTTTTGTCAGCTACTGTTTCATATGCCTTGTTACATATGTATTCTGATAGATTCTCAAGAAACCTTAAAACCTCACAAATCATGCTTCTCGGACAAAATTATTTCATATTAATCATGCCACTTTTTAACGTTTTCAAAATTTTGGGTATAGGCATATTCCTACAAAGACTGCTCGTGACATTAGGAGGGTAGGAAAAGAAATCGACCAATCTGTTCTGAAGCTGATGGATGATGATTACAATGCCGAGAAGCCGAGCTTCTTGCAGGCCTTAGTCAACAATTTTGGCCGTGGATCAAGTGTCATCGTAGACAATTGCAAGGGTATGTTCTTCGGTGGACATGAAACAACTGCCAGTGGCGCTACGTTTGCTTTAGTACTTTTAGCACACCATCCTGAGTGGCAGGAGCGAGTGCGTGCTGAGGTGGTAGAGATCCTTGGAAATCAAGCCCCGAATATGGATAAGCTGCACAAAATGAAATTGGTACTTCTAACTTTTTTCTGCTTATAATGCACACGATTCACAAATCTAAGTATATGTCCACTGGGCAATTGTAGACGTGGGTTATCAGGGCAGGACCTGATCCCTAGGCCCAGTTTTTGTAGTTCACTGTCTTATTCTCCAGCTTAATTACCAATTTTTTCTTTTGTTTATTCTTGCACATACGTTTGAGCAGGCCCATCGAATGCTGCGCTTAGGCTTAGAAATAATCTAATTATAGGATTGCTTGACAACCAGTTGTTTTCTCTCGATGTGCAGTTAAATATGGTGATTTACGAAACACTGCGCCTATATTCTCCTGGACCATTCTTGACAAGAGAAACGTCTGAGGCAATGAAGTTTGGGGAGTTTGCAATTCCGAAAGGCGTCAACATCTGGATCCCAATCTCGCTGTTGCATCAGGATCCAGCCAACTGGGGCGACAATGCCCACGAGTTCCATCCAGAAAGGTTTGCAAATGGGATTTCTTCAGCATGCAAGCTTCCGAATCTGTTCATGCCTTTTGGGACAGGGATACGAACTTGTGTTGGCCAGAACTTTGCGATGACAGAACTAAAAATAATGCTGTCTCTTTTGCTATCTAAATTCACTTTCTCTTTATCCCCGGAATACAAACACTTGCTGACTTATAAGCTGTTTTTTAAGCCTGAACACGGGGTACAACTGAAGATGGAGAAGATCTGAAATTGTGCATCTTGTGTTTAAATGTTTGGTCTGTTGCATTAGAAGCTGCACCACGGAAAAGCATAGTAAAAAAACTGTAGCTTCGCGTCCTCCTGTGGGTGGTCAATAGGGCTTACTTCTGTGTAAAAGCTAAGCTTAGTGACTAAAAAGCTGTTGGCTTACGGGGGATATCAATAAATTTGATGGCCGGCTATACTTTGAATGTATTTGACAATACTCATAGAAAGAGTTTCATAAAGAATGAAGTTCTTGTTTGATGCAAATTAATTAGTACTGCAAATCTTCTCAACTCACTTATGTTGGACATATTTTAACAAAGAACTTTTGGCTTTCCCTTGAACTCTGCATGTCTCAATTCGATTCATTATAAATGTAATGGACAAAACCATGTACAAAATCTATCCGAGATCACCTGGAATCGAGGTGGCATATAGTTCTCTTTCTCTGAATGAAAACCTTATACTGTCCAGTTCTCTTGAAGAATTGTGGATGGCAATCGATATTCTTATGATTTGAAGCCTTAATATGCTATGCAGATACATTGAGATTCTAACTTCGATCACTTGACACAAGACTTCCCTACTCCTAGGTTGTTGAGCCCTTAGTCTGGCAGTTAGTTGAACGGTTGCAGGCCTACTCGCGTTCTGTTATTTGCCACTGAAGATTTCCGTATCTACTTTAACGAGATTATTCTTTGTCAAACATAAGTTTTAGATGCTGATGTTATATGTGAACTCTATTTATGCACATCTGAACTTGGAATGCTGTTGTACTTCAAAGAGAAACAGCCTCTTCGACGTGATTCTCCCAAGCAGTGCTAGTTTCGTTATAATTCGGTCTGATTTATATGCTGCAGCCTTCCTTTTAATAATCCTATGGTGAAAAATTCCATATAGATTTTGATATCGCCAGTGAATAATCCTATTAAAATGTACCTATAATAGGTATCAACTACGTAAATGAGTTAAAGAAGGCAATGCAAATGTCATTCTTGCCCCTGAGTCCAATCAGAAACCACAATTGACTAGCTTTTCTAATGGTTTCTTGCGTCGTTTATGCAAAGAAACCAACTTTTATCAGTTTGTCCTTTAGCAGTTGAGTTGGTGCTGTGCAATGTGTAAGGAATATACGATTGAGGAATAGCACACTTGGTTGTTTTCCATTTGCAGCATACAGGTATTTGGAGCTGCCAAAAGAAAAAGAAAATAAGAGAAGTCCTTGCTACCCCTTTCGATTTTTTTAGGAAGAAACAACAAAGAACAACGGGAACAACAGTTTAGACATTAATGACCACCTTCAGGAGTCCTACTCTCTTTCTTGTGGGCTTGACTTGCTTTTTCTTGTCCTTCTACAATCTCTTCCATTAGAAGCTGCTGCGGCTCAGAAAGAAGGTTCAGCATCAGGGAACCAATGGCCCTGTGCCATCCTTTTTCTTCGGCAGCATCCCATTAAATGAGATTCAACTGGAAATGCAAGCCACAAAGAATCAACAAAGCATTGGCAATCACTTTTCGCATAATGTCCTGCCTATTTCCCTACATTGAGAAGTGGAAAGCTGACTATGGTAAACATATTTTCTCCTACTCCCATCAGTGTTCACATCTTTGTTTTTATGAGTTTTCACCAGATATGCCTGTAACATGTGACGGCTATTTCTATTGTGTAATAAGTGTATGTTGCTTAGGATGTTCATCTTTGCCTGCCAAGAATGACACGGTTATTGCAGGTCCAGTGTATGTGTTCTCACTGGTGAAAATGGTGATTGTATGCATAGGGACTTCTGTCAGTGCAGGTCCACTGAATTTGGAAGGTCCGCTACCTGAGAGACAACAGGGGAATTCTGTTGGGATATGACAGCATCATCACTTTGAAAAACAAAAATACTGGAGGCTCCAGAGGAATGTGATTGTGCCTGAATTCTACAATGAGTACATAAAGGTGTGGATTAGATAGGCAGGTTCTATCAAAACAGCGGCATTGTTTTTGCATGAGTGTACTTGTTCTTGCAAGCGAAGCATTTAATTTTTGACAGAAAAGCTATCTATGCGAAACTTGTTTGATTCGCTAAGCAAGTAGCATGCATTTGTTGGTTTTCCTGTTCTTGCACGTGAAGCTGTTAATTTTTGGCAGAAAGGCTATCTATATGTGTTTTGATTTGCGTAGGGAATGGTTGACATGATGGTTGAATCTGCCATCTGTGTCTTGGAAAAATGGGAATCTCAAATGGAGGAAGCGGGGGGAGTTGCTTTAGCACTGGTCGACGAGGATTTAAAAGGCATCTCTGCTGAAGTGATTTCAAAAGCATGTTTTGGGAGAAAGTGCGTTATTGGCAACGAAGTATTTTTGAAGACGTTAGTGCTTCAGGACTTGCTAAGCAAGCAGCATGCTTTTTGTTGGTCTTCCCGGGGTAAGGTGAGGGTGCCTCCTTCTTCAGCATTAAAAAACTCTAATCAGGGCATTGGTCTTGTTAAAGTTTGCTTTTTAGGGCAAATTGTGACCGAAAACTTTGGCCTAAGCATGGAAATATGTAATTGGGGAAGCAAATAGGGGCCTGAAAAGATTTGAACTCTGGGCTCCTGTTCCAATACCATGCGAAATTTGCATGACCCCTACTAATTGTCCTAAAAGCTTGAATTATTAGATGAATGTTTGTATTATTATATTAATATTTTTAACAGAGGCAGACATGATTCCAACTTGTTTACCTTTTGTTAGCTATTTCATATGCTGTATTACATGTGTAGAGAAGTTTCTTCTGACAAAAGAGAGATTAAACCGTGTATATCATGCTTGGACAGAAGGCTTTCATATTAATTTTGCCGCTCTTTACTTCTTCAAAATTTTGGGTATAGGCATATTCCTACAAGACTGCTCATGACATTAGGAGGATAGGAAAAGAGGTAGACCGATCAGTTCCTGAAGCTGATAGGCAGTGATTACAATGTGGAGAGGCAGAGCTTCTTAGTGAGTGAGTTTTGTCAGTGCAAGTCTGCTGAATTCAGAAGGTCTGCGTAGCTGAGAAACAACAGGGGAATTCTGTTCGGTTATGACAGTCTCATCACTTCCAAAGGAAAATCCTGGGCGCTCCAGAGACAAGTCATTGCGCCTGAATTCTTCAATGACATAGCTAGGCAGGTCATATCAAATGCACAGCGGCACCTTCCTTGCTTGAGCTGTCTTTGCTTGTACATGAAGCAGTTAATTTTTGACAGAATAGCTAACCTATATGTTACTCGTTTCTTTTGCATAGGGAATGGTGGACATGATGGTTGAATCTGCTGTCTCTGCCTTGGAAAAGTGGGAATCTCAAATGGAGGAAGGGGGGGAGTTGCTTCAGTACGGGTCGATGAGGATTTAAAAAACCTTTCTGCCGAAATGATTTCGGGAGCAATCATCTTATTGGCATTTTTTTTTTTTTTTTTTTTTAAGATGTTAGTGCTTCAGGATTTGCTACGCAAGCTAGCATGCTTTTGTTGGTCTTCCCGGGGTAAGGTGAGGGCGCCTTCTTCTTCTGTGTTAGAAAACTCTAATTGGGGCAACAGGATTGTCAGAGTTTGCTTTCAAGTTTCTACGGCAAGTTCTGACGGAGAAGTTTGTGTTCTTTCAGACGATAATAGTGAGGCAGAAATGATTCCACATGTTTACCCTTTATCAGCTACTGTATCATATGTCGTGTTACGTATGCAGCAAAAGTTCCTTCCAATAAATTCTTAAGAAACCTTAGACGCTTGCATATCATGCTGCCCAGACAAAGCTTTCATATTAATCTTACCTCTACTTAACGTCTTCAAAATTTTGGTATAGGCATATTCCTACAAAGACTGCTCGTCACATTAGGAGGATAGGCAAAGAGGTCGACCAATCTGTTCTGAAGCTGACGGACGATGATTACAATGCCGAGAAGCCGAGCTTCTTACAGGCCTTAGTCAACAATTTTGGTCTTGGATCGAGTGCCATTGTAGACAATTGCAAGGCTATATTCTTCGCTGGACATGAAACACTTGCCAGTGGCGCTACCTTTGCTTTGGTACTTCTAGCACACCATCCTGAGTGGCAGGAGGGCGTGCATGCTGAGGTGGTAGAGATCCTTGGAAATCAAGTCCCGAATATGGATAAGCTGCACAAAATGAAATTGGTACTTCTAAATTTTTTTGCCTATTATGCACAGGAGTGACAAATCTAACTATGTACGCACTGGGCAATTGTAGACGGGTTGGTCAGGGCAGGACCTGATCCCTAGCCCCTTTTTTGGTAGTGCACTGTATTATTCTCTAGCTTAAACTATCAATCAATTATTATTTTTTATTTATTCTCGCACGTACATGCGAGCAGACCCTTCTTGACAAGAGAAACGTCAGGGGAAATGAAGTTTGGGGAGTTTGCAATTCCGAAAGGCGTCAACATCTGGATCCCAATCTTGCTGTTGCATCAGGATCCGGCCAACTGGGGCAACAATGCCCACAAGTCCCATCCAGAAAGGTTTGCAAATGGCATTTCTTCAGCGTGCAAGCTTCCGAATCTGTTCATGCCTTTTGGGACAGGGATACGGAATTGTGTTGGCCAGAACTCAGCGATGACAGAACTAAAAATAATTCTGGGCAAAAATACACCGGAGGAACCAAAACTTGACACAAGGGAATACTTAGGCCCAAATGGGAATACTTAGGCCCAAATTTTGTTTATGTTCCCATGAACAAAAATTTATGTTCTTTTGTTCCGGAGAACAAAAAAAGAATAGAAACGTATTTGGTAAAACTTTTGTTCTCGGGAATAGATTTAGAATAAAAACAAGAAGTAGAAAAAAGTTGTTTCTTGTTCCCGGGAGCAATTTCGAGAAACAATTTTTTTCTTCTATTTCTTTTCTTCTTCTTCTTCCTTTTGGCTAGCACCGGCTACCGGCTAGATGAGGGTTGACGACCTTGCTAGAGCATCGTTAGCTCCCGGAGACGCCGAGCCACGGCAAGGCTTGTCAGCTCGAGCCTCGTTGTGGCTGGGTGAGGCCGAGCTCGCCCAGCCACCAGCGAGGCCAACCTGGCGCCGCTTGGGCAAGGTCGAGTCTCATCGATGGCCTCGCAAGGCTCGCCTGGCCACCGAGGTCGCCGGTGAGGTTCTGGCGAGTTCGCCGAAGCTCACCCAGTTGGTCGCCGGCTGCCGCTGTGGCTGGGGACCGACCACAAAGAGAAAGAAGGAAAAAAAAAAGAAAAAAGAAAGAAGAAAGAATAAAGAAGAAAAAAAGAAAAAAGGAAAAATATAATAAAAATATTGAAAAATTAAAAGAAACAACAAAATTATATAAGTTTACCAAACGCATTTCTATTCCTGGAATAGAAATTTTTTGCAGTTATCAAATGCGTTCTTATACTAAGAAATTGTTCCCCGGAAACGAAAACAAAAAAAATTATTTCTGTTCAAAAATTGTTCCTCGAAATAGAAATGTTAATAAACGCGTCCTTAATTGCCAAAAGTTAGAAAAATGACTTAAGTGACTTTTTCTGAAAAATAGGACATTTGAGTGCCATTTCCCACGAATCCCGCCGAAATCTTATGTGAAATCTTTTTATTGATTTTGTTCGTCCATGTGGCTCGTCGGAGAGCCGACTCAGCAAAAACACAAAAACGATGTTATTTTGGTGCGGATTTGAATTTTAATATACAAATTAATTAAATTAAATTATAAAAAAAAAATTTAAAATAATATTTTTCTTTTTTAAAAAAGACGAATGAAGAAGATGAACAGTAGTTGCAGGCAACGAGGGCTGCAATCTCCATCTTTTATTTTTATTTTAAAAAATAAATTTAGTTTTAAATTTAATTTAATTTATTTTTATATTAATTATTTACCCACGTTAGCAGCAAAATGACGTCGTTTTTACACTTGTTTGGTTACGTTAGCATGCAAAACGATGTTGTTTTTTTTTTTTTAAGAAGCAAAACGATGTTGTTTTATACTTGCTTCGCCAAAAAAAAATCACCATGTTAGCATTTTGGCTAGATTTTCTCACTGTTGGTACTTAAGTGATTCATTTTGCTCCGATTTTGGTATTTAAGTGTCCTTTTGTGCTAAGTTTTTGTACTCCATGTATTCGGCACTCGATAATTCTGTCTCTTCTGCTATCGAAGTTCACTTTCTCTTTATCCCCGGAATACATACGCTTGCTGACTTGTAAGCTGTTTTTAAGCCTGAAGATGGAGAAGATATGAAATTGTCCCTCGTGTTTTGAGTGATTGGCAGCTGTTCCTTGAATGCATTCGGTAATTCTCACAATTAAGTTAGTTTGTGTTTAAAGCAAATTAATTTAGTACTGCATATGTTCATGACTCACTTATGTTGGACATTTCTTAACTAGGAACTTTAGGCATCCTATTACCTTGAACTCTGCACGCCTTGCTTCTGTTCATTATGAAAGTAATGGAAAAAGCTATGTAAAAAATCTAGCCGAGATCACCTGAAATCGAGGTGGCGTATAGTTCTCTTTCTCTGAATAGGAAACCTTATCCTCTCTGCTTCTCTTTAAGAATTGTGAATGGTGATTACTTTAATGATTTTTTATTTTAATCTCCTATGGAGATGCTTCCGATTCTAACTTTGATCACTCGACAATCAACAGTTCCCTAGGTAGTTGAGCCCTCGGTCTGGCGGTTAGTTAAATTCTTACAGGCCTAGTCGCTTTCTGTAATTCGTCATTGAAGATTTCCGTTGTTTTAATGAAATAATTCTTCATCATATTCGAGTTCTTGATGCTGCCGTCATATCTGAACTCTATTTGTGTGCTTCTGAACTTGGAATGCTGTTGTACTTCAAAAAGAAGCAGCCCATGGGTGTGATTTTCCCAAGCAGTGCTAGTTTCATTTTAGCTCCATCCAATTAATCCGCTACAGCCGTCACTTTTGATTATCCCTCTGGGACAAATTATATATTTTAATCCCACCGGTGAATAATCCTATTAAAATGTACCAATAATTGATACCAACTACGTAGATAAGTTAAAAGAGGCTCAATAAACAAATGTGCAATTCCAGTCCAATTGGAAACCGCGGGCTACTGGTTATTCTTTTGGTTTCTTGAGTGCTAATACAAAGAAACCAACCATTATCAGTACTTTGTCCATCAGCAGATGAATTGTTACTGTCTAGTTTCGTTTGCCATTTGCATCTTGCAAGTGTTATAGCCGTAGAAAAAGAACCTGTCCTTCCCATTTTAATTTATTAGAGAAGAAACAAGAGAGCTATGGGGAACAGCAGTTTAGACATCAATGGCTATAACTTGAGGAGTCCTTCTTTCTCTCTCTCTCTCGTGGGCTTCACTTGCCTGTTCTTGTACCTCTACAATCTCTTCTGGTGGAAGCCGCTGCGGCTCAGTAATAAGCTTCAGCATCAAGGAGTCAGTGGCCCTTTGCCGTCCTTTTTCTTTGACAACATTCCTGATATTAAGAAGATCCTACTGGAAGTGCAAGCCACAAAGAATCGCAAAGCAACAGTAATCACGTTTCGCATGATTACCTGTCCCCACCTATTTCCTCCTCACACAGAGAAGTCGAGAGCTGACCGGGATATTTATATTTTCTTCTACTTCAGTAATTGTTTACATCTTTGCGATTAGGAGTTTTCAGTGCCCATAACTTGTGCTGGCTCTTTCTATTTCTGGATAAGCATAAGTAGCTTAGTGTTTATTGAGATGTACACGCGAGTTGTGTTAAAAAGTCTTGCATTAAAGAATTGATGTGATATCAGTCTTGCATTGGAGAATTGATGTGATATCAAGTAATTATTATATATTATCAACTTAAGTTTTTAAATAAAGGTGGGTTCAACTGATATGTTGATTAGTTTAAACAAGGTTGCGCTCCCATCAAATGATATCAGAGTTGATGGTTGATTGGTGGTCTACTCACAATAAACTTAAGATAAGTTTAAGGATTTTTGAATTTAGGGAGAGCAAACATAACAATGAATTCGCACGTGAGGAGAAGAAAAAATAATGGAAGCGATGGACATATATATGTCGTTCAAATAAGAATAAGTACACTAAAGCAGATACATGTAACACACTGGTTGATCCTTGATAGGGATCCTTTTTTAATTCTAGCGATCTAGATTGCCCGGAAAGGATGCTGGGAAACTGAAGGCCAAGCAAAAATTCTTCTAACTTCAAATACACATTCTGCTGGGGGTAAAATCCCTCAATCTAGGAGAGGATACAGGACAGTGTGTACGGAATGAAGGAGAATCATCACATACAATATGAGCCCAGCAAAACCGGCACCTAGAGCTCCGCTCACGTGGTTGCAGTACTTGGGGACTTGGCCGCAAATCGGTAGCCATCCTGCGCGAACATTTCCATCCTTACCCACTTGAGCAACCGCCAACGCTGCAGATACGCTTGAAGTCAGTAGCAGGGTGACAACCTGGTTCAAAGTACGAGAAGAAAGGTAAGTTAAAAAGAAGTGAGAAGACTGTAGCAGAGTAAGCATCCTGCAGATTGTTTGAGCAATGAAAGAGTTTTACTAGCTTTCGGAGAAAAGAGACGTAGATTAACCGATGAGTACGGGGATTGCAATACCCCTTTCTGGACCTGCTCAATGGACGGCCTCGGCCCCGGCCATGGGCTGTGTGCATAGCCGAAAACACTAAACCATCGTCGTTTTAATTTTGCTAAGGTTTTCGAGCTTACCATATCAAATGCAGCAACTAGTCTCCAAAGCAAGGTCTCTGCTGGAAGAAAGATGACCAGAAAGCTGTAGACGCTAACGACGGCATTGGCAATCATAAAGTACCTACATCAAAAGCTTCTCGTGACGGCAACTTGAGAAGGAAAGCACAAAGAAACTGGAAAGGGAATGAACCATGCACGATTCGACGAAGTGACTCACTTGAAGGATGGAATGTCGCTATACTTGGCTTCGAAAGATATGGCAAAGACGCTGGCCCTCTCGTGGCTCGTCCCCATCACGATGGCTGCCGACATGGTCGCCCCTAAGGCGAGGAGCCTCAGCACGAGGCCGAACAGCCTCCCGACCTTGGCCATAGATCCCGCAGCAGCAAAATTGTCTTCACTCTTCTCTGGCGGAGCTCACAACAGCATGTTCCTTCTGGGGGTGGTATTGGAGTCTTAATCTCCGCGAGGTCGGGGAGAACGTCTGTGGTTAGCAGGGTGTTAGGAAGGAAGATGAAGGATGGTTCACTTTCAGGATGACTTCTTCGTTGGGGTTGGTTGAATATGCTCACCTGTCGCCACAATGACCTCCAATGCCCTTCTTTCTCCCAGCATGTGTATTGGCTGTCTGGACCTTTGTCCCGCACGTTACCATTTTCTTGATTTAGATAACCAAAAAATTTAAGCTTTTAGCTGCAGAGTAGGCCTCTTCGGTTGAGGCTTGAAGGAGACATACATATAGGGCAGAGTCCGGCCAGCCAATTGGGCTCTATGACTGATTATGTATATCTTGTGGCAGATTGTTAAAGAGGATGAACTAATATAGAATTCCTACCGGTCAAACAGTCAAGTCGGGTTGGGTTGGGTCGAAAATAGTCCGACCCAAATAGACCAATTTTTATACAGTGCAAATCTAATGATCCATATTTGACCTGACTCAGACTTGATCTGATCCATACTCTACCCCAACTTATATTGTTAAAACACTTTCATATATAATCCACTTTACAAAAACTCATACCTAAATTGAGATAAGAGTATGGAGTGAGCACGAGATTGAGTGAGGACAAAAAAGAAAAAAAAGAATAATAAAGATGGATTGAGTCTAAGTAAGTTATAAATTTGTTTATCATCTATTTATCATCCGTTTAACATCAATATATTGTTTAAACCCATTTATGATTTATTTATTTAATATAATTAATCCATTTATGACTCATTTAATACCCATCTAAGATAAGAAATGGGTCAATGACCCAATTTAATGGGTCTAGAAAATTCTAGCGTTCTGTTTGGGTAATGATGGAAAGATTCTTGGACCGGTGAATTCTTCAAATCATTAGTAAGTTTCAAATGGCGTTGATGTAAGGAAAAAAGGGCAATCTGGAAATTGTTGGTGGTAATTTGCCAACAATTCCAATAAATTCCCGACTTCCATATGCGTACCAATCTTTTAAAATCATCAAATTCCATACGGAATTACCAAACTCAGGTGGAGTGCACCATCCACTTTTCTCAAAAGAAGATAGCGACTAGTTTTAGATTAACGACCCTAAATTGAGCCACTTATTGACTTTCATTCGATCCATTCGAAAATACCAACTATTTAAATAGTTTCCGAGTTTTGTTTAAGTTGCCGATTCTTGCGTCAATTCATCAACTTTATCAAGCTACTTATTAACTTTTTTCCAATGAAATTATAAAATAGATGTAGGTTACTGACTCATTTTTCAGCCACTTGGTACTGTTAATTAAATTGATTCTAATTACCAATTTTCTTAAGTACTTATCGACTTTTATTGGAGTTGCCATCTCTTAGCTGAAATTATACTTTGTTTGAGTTTTTTTCTTGTCGAACGAAATTTTGATTTATTACCAAAATAATGCATGAAATGATCCATAGGAAGACTTAAAAGTCACCATGCAAACCCTTTGAGTTTCACAACAAACAAAAAAAACTAAAAGTCAAAGTATATTATCAGAGCATGGTTGTTGGTAGAGATAATAATACGCTTGTTCTTTAAGAACGGATCTATGACTACATCTAAGTGACATGGTTGGTAGCTGATCATCTAATCACACATCATCATTAGATGAGCACCTATCAGAATCTCCATATTTAGTTATGGCTTTGCTTTTTAGCGTTGTGTACCTAGATTTGGTGTCCCCAACACTATCACTGTATGGAGATAATATAAACATCTTGAACAAGCTTAGATCTGACACTCGTAAGAACGAGCCCTTTAGCAAGTACAAGGCGCCAAAGTTTTTAATAAAAAACACGTTGAATGAATATAGATTTGATACCAAAACTGCCGTGAGTAGTACTCACTGAGTACTATTGAAATTGGAGGTGAGTACTTGTTCAAAGTGCTTTAAATCTAGAATTAGATTGGAAAGAAAAGTTGTAAAATCTAAGATTAGAAGAGCAAAGAGAAAAGCTCCCAAACCTAAATTTAAATTGGAAGAGTATGGAAATAAACAAGAGAGAATAAAAGGAAAAGCAAATTGAGGAAGGGAAGGAGAAATTTAGGTCAAATTCTTCCCTTCCAAAAGTTGAAGAGACGAAGAAAGGCTAAAGCTAGTAGAGGGAGAGAGGATCACACAACGGTGCCACATTAGCAAATTATAATCATTGGGATTTCCAAAATGTTCAAATTATAGAGACAGATAGATAATTTAGTTACTCTTGCATTTCTTAAGCTTCTGAATATCACAATCCGGCAATTGGTAGGGGCAATTTTTTTGACTGAGTAATTAATTTGATAGTTGATTAACATTTTCTTCAAAATGGAAAACATGAGGAGTAACATGCAGGAAAGTTGAACAATATAGCAACCTACATAAAAAAAAAAAATGCTTGCATGTTTTTTCTTATGAGGAAAAAGAAATTGCAAAGGACATGACTGTAAAAATTATGGAAGATATCATTCCATAATCAATTAAAATCGTCAGCAAATTCAATTACATGAAGGGCAATTGAAATTGCATGCAAGAAAGGCCTGTAGTAGTGCACGCTTCTCGAAACCCATTTATTAGATTCCAAAATTACCATTCCCCGATTATGGATCGATGAGTACGTAACGTGGATCGTTGGATCAAAACGAAAAGAAAAAAATTCAACCATCGCCTAAATATTAAAAAGATGGTGATTTACGAACGAACGGCTAACAAAAATTACCGATTATAAGATTGCAAATATTAATGATTAAAGAAAATTATGATGTATGAAAATAATTCCTCATTGTCAGACCTTTGAGGTTTTTAGGAAAATGTAACGTAAGATAAATTACTAGTCATAAGTGAAAACGAGTTACGATCATCATAAATAGATTATGACACACAATTAAATTTCTTGCATGTAGATTAGGGGTAAGCAAGATGGACTAATTGAACTTGTTGGTTTGGTCCGGTTTCCGGTTCCTAAAAGTGGAACCGGTGTCGGGCGGTCTAGTTCTCGGTTTCAAGGGGGAATTGAATTGCCGCATCAATTGTTTTTTATTTTTATTTTTATTTTTTAGAACCGGAACCGGTGTTGGGCGGTCTAGTTCTCGGTTTCAAGGGGGAACTGAATTGCCGCATCAATTGTTTTTTATTTTTCTTTTTATTTTTTAGAACCGGAACCGGTGTCGGGCGGCCTAGTTTCTCGGTTTCAAGGGGGAGCTGAATTGCCGCATCAATTGTTTTTTATTTTTCTTTTTATTTTTTAAATGTGTCACGCACGTTTCATGAGACAATCGTTTGGGATCAAGATTGTGCAGCGACTTCCTTGGGAAATTTATGTGATGACTTCCTTGGATTTCCCAAAGAGAAGTGGGGAAATGAACTTTGTTACTTCACACCACTTTACATTTAGCCTTACTCATGCCATCACCATCTGTGAATTTTTCGAATTCAGACCATACTATATGGAAGTGTGTTTTCTTTTTTTTGAAGGCTTAGAGCAAGTAGAGTTATCTTGCTCGTCCTCATGAACTAAGGATGTAACTCTACATCTCTTGGATCCGTCTCTTGGATCCTTCGGTAGTTGAATATTCTCCTCGGTCCTTGTTATGTCTTGACATGTCAACTAAGAAATCTTAAATCATAAGATGAGTGTACCCCACCTCAATATTTGGGCAAACAACACGAACAAGCTCCCTGCAAACTCGTAATGCTTCTGCTGTGACTTTGTTATATCTCTCACTAACAGCAGATAAAACAGGGGAGGAAAGCACCTAAAACATCATAATAAAAACAGAGAAAGTAAACATCACCAGCTGCAGCTGATTTCGTATAAAACCAACTCTTGAGGAAACATGTAGCATAAACAGTTTATAGGAATTATACCTTTATGTAAGGATGGAAAATAGAAGGTGAATGTGAAGTCAACACCAATCTTGTAAAGATCAAAGCCTCAGTTTTCAAATTTGATGTAAATGACTTGTCCTAGAACATATAAAAACATGACGGTTAATAGCCAGAGAAAACCGTTGAACATGTACAAACTTTCCAATACAGAACCTAATTCACCAGCCCGAAACGGAATGACCCACATAAACAGATCAATCCGGAAGGCAAGAACAGAGGAACCAAACCGGATCACCGAAAAGACCTTGCGCACCAGCTCAAGCAATACCCCCACACTGTTCCTAACCATATCAAGCATCATCCCAACCGACCGCAACTCGAGAGGAGACCAAATCGACAGGAGCAAGAGTGAGATGAGAAAAGAAAATGAAACCACCACGAACGCGAGCACCCACATTGCAACTCAATCCAATCGAAAAACCTAGCAGGCCCCACGCCCCCATCAACTTGCCACCAAAGAAGAGGCCGAACCCAGAAACAAGACAAGCGAGAAGGGCGCGCCCGCGACACGATTACTTACCCGGCTACGATGGAAACAGTTTAGGTTTGCGGTCGAACCGTGTCGGATGACAGCAACGAAGATCTAAAGGATCACAGATCCGCCCAATCAAAGCGCAATCGCTTTCCGCGGACGGTGAAGACAGCGGTGATGGTGGTGGCGGCGGCGGCTAACGGCGGAAGGAGAAGGAGGAGAAGAAACGTAGAAGTCAAAATGCTCGGAAAAAGACAGAAGAAGTTGTTGGTGAGCTCTCGGCCTCTCGAGTCCCGACTTGTAGTACGTCGTATGATGGAGGTTAAGCAAGAAAATGAAGAGGAAGAGTAAATGGGTATGGTCATAAATGGTATAAATGGTCTGAGTTAAGACTCACATTCTTTCCACATTCTTGGTAAACAACATCCAAAACAAAGAAACGACAGAATAAGAAAAGACAGGACAAGGGAGGAGGGGAAGAAATTAAAAAAGAGAGAGCGAGAGAGAAGACATCCCCCCCCAAACTCTCTGGGCAGTCTCCCTCTCCGTCTCTCTAGCCTGTCTTCTTCTTCTTCTTCTTCTTCTTCTTCTTCTTCCGCTCTCTGACCTCCGCTTGTCTTGTCTTGTCTGGCCTCCGCTTGTCTGGCCACCCCTTGTTGTCTGGCCACCACTTGTCTTACTAATAGCGACCTCTTGTCTTACTAAAGTTTCAATTTTTCCCAAAATTAGCGATCCACATCATGTTGAGATTTAGCTTAGGTCTGTTTTACGTTGTGTTGAGATTTCCTTTACTAACCGGCATCAGGAAATCAAAATTTCGGATAAGGAGGCTCTATGCCCTGTGGACCTATGGGCTTGGCTACCCTCTATGGGCTTGGCGGTATTGGAAGGTTGGTAGTAGGACTCCATATTTACTTACCGTATTTACTTACCGCTATTGAATTTAAATAAAATAAAATAAAAAGATTCCGTAAATGAGGCGATTCCTCCACTAGGTGAGAATTAAATCTTGAATAGAATATTCTATGTCTTTGCTCATAATAAGTTTCTCAGAAAAAAGAAAAAAGAAAAAAGAAAGTTAATGAAACTTTGAATAATTCAAAAAAGATAATATGATCCAAGCTTGAAATCTTTGAAAGAAAGGATGAAGAAGCTACGGTCTATTTAAGATGAAAAACTAAAGGTTGAGTTTAAGAAATCCCGATGCTGTACTACTTAGAAATAGAACATTGGTCATGGGCATGGGCATGGGCATGGACATTTAGTCTCCGTGTTAGAAATTGATTCAAGGGTTAAGGAAGCAATTTATATTATTAGTTGGAATGAACCTTGAAGCAATTCATATTATTAGTTGGAATGAACCTTACATCGTCTCAAGAAGCAATTCATATTATTAGTTGGAATGAACCTTACATCGTCTGTGACAATTTAATTTGTTTTAATTCTAAACTTTGCCCTTCTTTGCCTTTCCTATTTTATTTTGTTTGAATAGCTAGAGATGTTTATTTTGATCATCATACTTGTCTTATTTTTAAAAAGACCAAAATATATTTAATTTTTTTAGCATTTATATATTTGATTTTTTAGCATTATTTTGGCATTTAAATAAATAATAAGGAGGGAAAAATCCCCTGGGCTCTGGTTGCTGGTAGCATTTTCCCAAGTTTTGAATTAATTTTTTGGGTAAATATAAACATGCCCATGCCCATTCCCGTGCCCTGCCCAGGATTGATTAACAAGAGGGAAAAACAATAAACTAATAACTAAGAGTAGACCATTTCAATCTTAAATAAATAGACCATATCAATCTTAAATAGACCAAGGTTTTAGATTAGTTGGTAACTTATCATTGTTTGATTAATCTTATTAATCTAGTGTTGAATAATCTTGTAAATAGGCCATTATACTCCTCTCTCTCTCTCTCCCTAATTTTTTGGGTAAATTTTGCAAGGCAGCTCTCCTTCCTCTCCGCTATGTAATTATAATTACATACCTAATTGCTATCTAATTATACGTAGGCGACAAAAAGGAGTTATCTCCTATTGTCCCCCTCTCCCTACGCGCCTCTCTCTGCCTCACTCGCTCTCTCCTAGCCGCCGGGAGTATCTCTCCGTGCTCGTACCAGCAGGAGCCTCACCAGACTCTGTCCCTCTTGTCCCTCCTGTGTCCCTCTGTCTCTGCGTGCCTCTCTCTCTCTCTCTCTCTCTCTCTCTACCTCACCTCACTCTCTCTCTCCTAGCTGAGAGGGAGTCTCTCTCCGTGCTCGTACGAGCAGGAGCCGTCACCAGCCCTCACCAGAGTGTCCCTCCCTTGACCCTCACCACACTGTAGTGTGGTCCCTCCCTCTGTGGTCTCCAGCGAGCACTTGAGAGCACCAGCCCTGCCCTCACCAGACTGTCCCTCCCTCTGTGGCCTCTCTCTCTCTCTCTCTCTCTCTCTCTCTCTCTCTCTCTCTATCTTTTTTTCCCTTTCTTCCTTTTTCTTCTTTCTTGCTCAGCCGGAGTCTGCCAGAGCCAAAGCCTCTAATCAGGCGAGCAAGCCTCTCATCGGGTCGGGTACGAGCTAAAAAATTATAGATATTTTAAAAAAGAAAAATTAATTTTATAAGAAAATGAGTTTGTTTTTTGGTTTTTGAAAACCTTTTTTAAAAAATCTTTTCAAAATCAAACTATTACCTACAAACTATTTTTTTACTCATTTTAATAATATTTTTAATTTTTAATTATTTTATTATTAAAAACGAATCTTTAATTATTTCTAAAAAGAACTTTAATTATTTTTAATTATTTTTATTTAAAAAAGAAGAAAAAATAAGAAAATTAATAATGGTTTTAGAAAAAAATAATAATCCGATTTTAAAAAATAAATTAAATTAGATTATAAACTCTCCTCTCACTTTTCAACCTTTCTTCTTTTCTTTCTCTTTTCTTTTCTGTTTTTTTCTTTCTCTCTCTCTCTCTCTTCTTCTTTTTCTTCCTCTCTCTCCTGGGCATGGGCATTGGAATGGGAATGGGCATGGGAGACCAAAAAATTAATTCAAAAGAGTTACTCCCTTCTTTTTGTTCTTGTTTACTTCTCTCCTTAATTAGTTATTTTAGTTATTCTATCTTTTTATTTGATGAATTTATTTTACTTCTCTCCTAATTAATTTTTTTTGGTAAATTTAAGGAGATGCCCCCAATGTTCTAAGTAGAGCCTTCCAATAAAACTCAAGTAAAGTAAAGATTTATTTTGATTAAACAATAGACCAAACTAAAGGTTTTTCATCCTTTGCATTATTCATAATTTGTATGGTTAACTTTTTTATTTTTTATTTTGAGGAACTTATTCTCCTGAGGGTTAGTTGAGGGTTAGCTATGTGGGGCTTGCTCGTTGGTCAAGGTAAGTTACATAGACCATTAAGTTACATAGACCATTGCCATTATGAAAATCCTATAATTATTTTGTTTTGTTTGAAGAATTTATTTGATTTTGATCGAATTATATGCATAGTTTTATTAAGTGTAAGTAAAGAAGAGTAATGGTCTTTATTTTGATTACTTCTCTCCCTAATTACTTTTTTATTTTTTTATTTGATGAATTTATTTTTCTCTCCCAATTAATATTTTATTTTATTTTTTATTTGATTATTTGATGAATTTATTTTGATTAATAAGTCAACAAATGTAAACCCAAAGTAAAGGGGACTAAACATAACATTAAACTCAAGTTTTCTAGTTTGTTTGTTTAGAATGGATAGATTTATTTTGATTAAAGAAGAGGGAAAAACAAACTAAACTAAGAGACTAGACTAAATAGACCATTTCATCTAAATAGACCATAGATCACCATCATTATCTCGTTTGGATTATTAAAGATCATTAAATTTTTTCTTTTGTTTGGAACTTATCATGAATCCACTTATTTCTCCCATAATTATTTTGTTTTGTTTCAATAATTATGATAGTTTCTCTTTATTTTTATTTTGATTAATCTGGTTTTTCTCTCCCTAATTTGATTATTTTATTTTTTTAATTGATGAATTTATTTTGATTAATAAGTAGACCAAAAGTAAACCAAACTAAACTATTTTGAATTAATTTTTTTGGATAAATTTAAGGAGACTAAACATGCCATGCCCAAACAAAACTCAAGTTTTTTTTCTAAGTAAAGAGATTTATTTTGATTAAAACTAAACTAAGAGACTAAACTAAATACACCAACTGTTTTTCATCCTTTTTCAAGCTTGGATCATCATTATCTTTGCATTATTCAAGTATCATTAACTTTATTTTCTTTTTGAGGAAGAATCAACTTATTTCTCCCTGGTTACTTAAGTGTAGAGCAGGGATTTTTCCATAATTATTTTGTTTTGCATAGTTTTTGTTAGTAAAGAATAGTAATGCTTAGTGTTCATAGTTTCTCTTCTTCTTTTTTTATTACTTCTCTCCCTAATTATTTATTTTATTTTTTTATTTGATGAATTTATTTTACTTCTCCTAATTTATTATTTTATTTTTTATTTGAATTAATTTTGATTAATAAGTGAACAAAAGTAAACCAAAAGTAAAGGGGACTAAGGCTGTGAAAATTCAAAGGATTTGCAAAAGCCCTAAGGAGAAAATAAAGTCCCTGATTAATATTAGTTTTTTTAAATTTTTTTGTTTAAAATTGAAAAAAATAATGTATGCAAATTTGTAAATATAAATTTTGACAATAATACTAAAAAAATCAAATACATATATAATTTTTTTAAAATAATTTTTTTAATTTTTATTTGCTTAAAATTGAAAAAAAAAAAATATGTATGCAACTTTTTAAATATAAATATAAATTTTGACAATGCTAAAAAAATCAAATACATATATATATATATATATATATATATAATTTAAAAAAATACGATTTTTAATTTTTAATTTTTTAAATTAAAAAATAAGGTGTGCACATTTTTAAATATAAATTTAAAATAAATGCTAAAAAATCAAATAAATACATATATATAATTTTAAAAAAAGACTAAAGCCCGAATTTTTTAATTTTTATTTGTTTAAAATTGAAAAAAATGCAACTTTTTAAATATAAAATTTGATCAAATACATATATATAAATTTTTTTCTTAAAATCAAATGTATATGCTAAAAAAATCATATATGTAAATATTTTTTTAAAAAGACCAAAATATATTTAATTTTTTTAGCATTTACATATATTTAATTTTTTTAACATTATTTTGGCATTTAAATAAATAATAAGGAGGGAAAAATCAAAGTTATTCCCTAGGCTCTACTTCAAAATGGTTGGTTGCGGGTAGCATTTTCCCAAGTTCAACATACTTACCAAACAAAGGCACCACCACCAAAGGCCCCTAAAGAGTAAATTATTTTGAATTAATTTTTTGGGTAAATATAAACATGCCATGCCCATTCCTTGCCCTGCCGTGGTGCCCAATTTTTAAGGTGGGCCCAATGTTTAAAGTGGATTGATTAAAGTGGATTGATTAAACCGAAAAACAAACTAAACTAAGAGCACACTAAATATAGACAAACTAAACTACGAGCACACCAAATATAGACAATTTCAAGCTTCCATTATTGGATTATTAAAGATTAGTAAAAAAAAAAAAAAAAAATTGGTAACTTATCATTCATAGTTTCTCTTTATTTGATTAGATTAATCTATTGTTTGATTAATCTAGTGTTGATTAATCTTGTTCTCTCCCTAATTAATTATTTAATTTTTTTATATGATGAATTTATTTTGATTAATAAGGGGAGGAAAGTAAGAAAGTAAATGAGGGAAGAAGAAGTAAACTATTTTGAATTAATTTTTTTTTTGGATAAATTTAAGGAGAGTAACCATGTCAATGTTGTAAGTGCCAAGGATTGGGATTTCCTTTTTGAAAAAAACTTTATTTTGATTAAACAAGTAAAGGGAAAAAGTAAAGGGAAAAAGAAGAGCTTGAGACCATTTATTTTGATCATCATTATCTTATTTATCTTATTTGGATTATTAAAAAAATTTGTATGAGCTGGAGGGTTAGTGGAGGGTTAGTTCATGGTTCCTGGTGAGCTTTAGTTCATGGTGAGCTTTGGTGAGTTTTGGGATTGGGGGTAATGCCTAGTTAGTAAACTAATTTAATAGTTTCTCAATTTGCTATTGGTGGCTTGGAATTTGTTATAGCGTGTGGTGGCTTGGGGTGGGGATTTAAGCGGTGCGGCTAAATTAGGTGGGGTCACAACTGGACCAAAGTAAACCAAGGTGGTGAACCAAGAGGAAGAAGAAGAGGAAGAAGAAGAAGTTTGAATTAATTTTTTTTGGGTAAATTTAAGAAGTGCCAATGTGGAGTTATACCTAATTATACCTAATTGCTAGGGCCAGAGCAAAGCAAAAAAGCTTTTCGAATAGTCCTACCACCATAACTATAACTACATGTCCTACTACATGTCCTGTCCTACCCCAGTGTGCGTCCCCCTCTCCCTCTTGCGCCTCTCTCTGCCTCGCTCTCTCTCTCCTAGCCGCTCTCTCAGTATCTCTCCGTACCAGTACCAGCACACGACGATGCAGCAAAATCAGTCTTTTTTTCCCTTTCTTCCTTTTTTTTTCAGTCTTTTTTTCCTTTTGTTTTCTTTCTTGCTCGGCGGAGGAGTCCGCTTATATGACTTTAAAAAAAATGATATTTTTAAAAAATAGATATTTTAAAAAAGAAAAAGTTAATTTTATAAGAAAAAGAGTTTGTTTTCTGGTTTTTGGAAAACCTTTTCTTAAAAAAAAAATTTCAAAATCAAAGTATTACCTACAAACAAATCTTTAATTATTTTTAATTATTTCTAAAAGAATTCGAAAGTTTAATTATTTTTATTTTAAAAAATAAGAAAATTAATAATGGATTTAGAAAAAAAAAAAAAAAGAATTCCATTTAAAAAAAATTAAATTAGTCACCATGTCTCTTGCTTGCTCTCTCTCGCTCAAAATCCTCTTCCTCTTGCTCCTCTTGCTGAAGAAACTCGTTGCTCATCCTCGAAACTCTCTTCCTCTCTTCCCGAGAATCCCCCTAAAAATGTCTTTCTTCTTCGCATGACTAGGAGTATGACTCGGAGAATGATTCCCAGGGTGATCAGCCTCAGCCATCGCTTTCCTCCTCATCTTTCTTCATCGCTGCTCTCTCCCACATCTCCCACCTTTCCTCCCTTTCCTCCTCGACCTCATTTCACTCATCCTTCTTGGTTGCTCTCTCCCAGATCTCCCACCTTTCCTCGACCTCATTTCACTCCTCCACCTCATTTGCTCACAAAGCTGATCCCCACAACCACATCAAATGGGGGTACATCAAATGGGGGTGAAGCCATTTCATTAAATGGGGATGAGGCTGGCCCACCATTCTGCCCATTTTATAGTCGGAACCCTATATTTAACATCCAGATATCATTAATCACTAAGAAAGCAATCACTGGGCGGAAAACAAAAGCAATCACTGGGCGGAAAGGGAATGGGAATGGGATCACCCGGTGGTGCAATATTAGTATCTTAGGAACAGTACACGACACTGAGGTAAGGCTACTTACTTGACATAGATTGATTTGAGACTAGCTAACATAATTTTTTTTTCCGACATCAAAGCAAGAGGTGAAAGAGATTATTGCTACTATGAAACCGAGCGGTGTATTTCTTGAGTTGGCGATGCCCGATGGAGTGAATATAATACAGGATCCCTCTAGTGAATTTTATGTGGCTATCCAGGAGGCCAAAAAGTGTGGAGCAGATGTTATATACGGAGATATGAATGAAAAAGTAATAAAACTTGCTTTGGCCCCCAGTTATTAAATAGAATGATTCTGTGACATTTTCTTCACATTTTCTTCTTTCAGCGTTTCACCAAACTTTTATTGGAGGTTACGCCATGCGAAGAGATCCATAAGTTGAGCGAGTTGAGCAACGTGAAGGTGTCAACGCCCCAGGAGAAAGCTCATCTTATCTTTAACAATTTTGAGTTAATGTTTGACAATCTTGACCTATTTCCCGTATCTGTGACAAAGGTGGTACGCGGGGCAAGAGACAAGTGAGTTCCTTTCCTTTTTCCTATTATTCGCTTATTATGGTTGAAAATCTAACTTGTCCTTAAAAATCTCTCAGATTGATGTTCGATAATTTGCTAAAAGCTGCTCGACGTCATGCTTCACTACTCGTGGTGATTGGCGGAGCGCACATCCCTGGACTCTCCAGGCATCTCATAATGAATGCGGATGAGATGGATGATCTCATGGCTAGAGAGGATCATGGCTAGAGAGGGAAGAAGAAGAAGAAGAAGAAGAAGAAGAAGGAAGAAGAAGACTGGCTAGAGAGACCGAGAGGGAGACTGACGAGAGAGGAAAAGATTGGGGGCGGGGGATAGGAAGGCTTCTCTCTCGCTATCTCTTTTTAATTTCTTCCCCTCCTCCCTTGTTCTCTCTTTTCTTTGTTTTGGATGTTGTTTACCCAGAATGTGGATAACGAGGATCGTTTTCTTGCTCGACAGTAAGAAAGAGAGGAGAGAGAGAGAGAGCGCTCCGGTCAAGAAAGACGAAAGGAAATCCAAGTCTTTCGCGGAAGTTATTTTTGAATTATTCAAAGTTTCATGAACTTTTTTTTTTCTGAGGAACTTATTATGAGCAAAGACTCAATAGACTTTATTCTCACCTAGTGGAGGAATCGCCTCATTTACATTGCATTTGGAATACTTTTTTTATTTATTTAAATTCTATAGTAATACGCTGTAAATATTGGGACCATGGCCCTCCTTATCCAAAATTTGATTTCCCCTTCATTGTAAAACACACCTAAGGCTACTTAATCCCTAATTTTGGGAAAAAAAAATGAAACTTTAGTAAGACAAGTGGTGGGGAGACAAGCGGAGGTCAGAGGGAAGAAGAAGAAGAAGACTGGCTGCCCAGAGGGAGACCGACGAGGGAGGAAAAGAATCCCATTTTAAAAAAATTAAATTAGATTATAAATTCAGCCATGTCTCTTACTTGCTCTCTCTTGCTTGAAATCCTCTTCCTCTTGCTCCTCTTGCTGAAGAAACTCTGTTGCTTATCCGCAGAAACTCTTTTCCTCTCTTCCTGAGAATCCCCCTAAAAAATGTCTTTCTTCTTCTGCATGACGGGGAGTATGACTCGGAGAATGACTCCCAGGGTGATCAGCCTCAGCCATCGCTTTCCTCCTCATCCTTCTTCTTCGCTGCTCTCTCCCACATCTCCCACCTTTCCTCCCTTTCATCCTCGACCTCATTTCACTCATCCACCTCATTTGCTCACAAAGCTGATCCCCACACCCACATCAAATGGGGGTACATCAAATGGGGGTGAAGCCATTTCATTAAATGGGAGTGAGGCCGGCCCACCATTCTGCCCATTCTATAGTCGGAACCCTATATTTAACATCCAGATATCATTAATCACTTGGAAAACAATCACTGGGCGGAAAGCAAAAGCAATCACTGGGCGGAAAGGGAATGGGAATGGGATTACCCGGTGGTGCAATATCAGTATCTTAGGAACAGTACACGACACTGAGGTAAGGCTACTTACTTGACATAGATTGATTTGAGACTAGCTAACATAATTTTTTTTTTTCAGACATCAAAGCAAGAAGTAAAAGAGATTATTGCTACTATGAAACCGAGCGGTGTATTTCTTGAGTTGGCGATGCCCGATGGAGTGAATATAATATAGGATCCCTCTAGTGAATTTTATGTGGCTATCCAGGAGGCCAAAAAGTGTGGAGCACACGTTATATACGGAGATATGAATGAAAAAGTAATAAAACTTACTTTGGCCCCCTGTTATTAAATAGAATGATTCTGTGACATTTTCTTCATATTTTCTTCTTTCAGCGTTTCACCAAACTTTTATTGGAGGTTATGCCATGCGAAGAGATCTAGAAGTTGAGCGAGTTGAGCAACGTGAAGGTGTCAACGCCCCAGGAGAAAGCTCATCTTATCTTTAACAATTTTGAGTTAATGTTTGACGATCTTGACCTATTTCCCGTATCTGTGACAAAGGTGGTACGCGGGGCAAGAGACAAGTGAGTTCCTTTCCTTTTTCCTATTATTCGCTTATTATGGTTGAAAATCTAACTTGTCCTTAAAAATCTCTCAGATTGATATTCGATAATTTGCTAAAAGCTGCTCGACGTCATGCTTCACTACTGTGGTGATTGGCAGAGCGCACATCCCTGGACTCTCCAGGCATCTCATAATGGATGAGGATGAGATGGATGATCTCATGGCTAGAGAGGGAAGAAGAAGAAGAAGAAGAAGAAGAAGAAGAAGACTAGCTAGAGAGACTGAGAGAGAGACTGACGAAAGAGGAAAAGATTGGGGGCGGGGGACAGAAGGCTTCTCTCTCGCTATCTCTTTTTTAATTTCTTCCCTTCCTCCCTTGTTCTCTCTCTTCTTTGTTTTGGATGTTGTTTACCCAGAATGTGGATAACGAGGATCGTTTTCTTGCCCGACAGTAAGGAAGAGAGGAGAGAGAGAGCGCTTCGGTCAAGAAAGACGAAAGGAAATCCAGGTCTTTCGCGAAAGTTATTTTTGAATTATTCAAAGTTTCATTAACTTTTTTTTTTTCTGAGGAACTTATTATGAGCAAAGACTCAATAGACTTTATTCTCACCTAGTGGAGGAATCGCCTCATTTACATTGCATTCGGAATCTTTTTTTATTTATTTAAATTTTATCGTAATACGCTGTAAATATTGGAACCATGGCCCTCCTTATCCAAAATTTGATTTCCCCTTCAGTATAAAACACACCTAAGGCTACTTAATCCCTAATTTTGGGAAAAAAAAATGAAACTTTAGTAAGACAAGTGGTGGGGAGACAAGCGGAGGTCAGAGGGAAGAAGAAGAAAAAGACTGGCTGTCCAGAGGGAGACCGACGAGGGAGGAAAAGAATCCCATTTTACAAAAATTAGATTAGATTATAAATTCAGCCATGTCTCTTGCTTGCTCTCTCTCGCTTGAAATCCTCTTCCTCATGCTCCTCTTGCTGAAGAAACTCTGTTGCTCATACTCAGAAACTCTCTTCCTCTCTTCCGGAGAATCCCCCTAAAAAATGTCTTTCTTCTTCTGCATGACTGGGAGTATGACTCGGAGAATGAATCCCAGGGTGATCAGCCTCAGCCATCGCTTTCCTCCTCATCCTTCTTCTTCGCTGCTCTCTCCCACATCTCCCACATTTCCTCCCTTTCATCCTCGACCTCATTTCACTCCTCCACCTCATTTGCTCACAAAGCTGATCCCCACACCCACATCAAATGGGGGTACATCAAATGGGGGTGAAGCCATTTCATTAAATGGGGGTGAGGCCGGCCCACCATTCTGCCCATTCTATAGTCGGAACTCTATATTTAACATCCAGATATCATTAATCACTGGGAAAGCAATCACTGGGCGGAAAGCAAAAGCAATCACTGGGCGGAAAGGGAATGGGAATGGGATCACCCGGTGGTGCAATATCAATATCTTAGGAACAATACACGACACTGAGGTAATGCTACTTACTTGACATAGATTGATTTGAGACTAGCTAACATAAATTTTTTTTTTCAGACATCAAGGCAAGAGGTGAAAGAGATTATTGCTACTATGAAACCGAGCGGTGTATTTCTTGAGTTGGCGATGCTCGATGGAGTGAATATAATACAGGATCCCTCTAGTGAATTTTATGTGGCTATCCAGGTGGTAAAAGTGTGGAGCAAACGTTATATACGGAGATATGAATGAAAAAGTAATAAAACTTGCTTTGGCCCCCCTGTTATTAAATAGAATGATTCTGTGACATTTTCTTCACATTTTCTTCTTTCAGCGTTTCACCAAACTTTTATTGGAGGTTATGCCATGCGAAGAGATCCGAGAGTTGAGCGAGTTGAGCAACGTGAAGGTGTCAACGCCCCGGAGAAAGCTCATCTTATCTTTAACAATTTTGAGTTAATGTTTGACGATCTTGACCTATTTCCCGTATCTGTGACAAAGGTGGTACGCGGGGCAAGAGACAAGTGAGTTCCTTTCCTTTTTCCTATTATTCGCTTATTATGGTTGAAAATCTAATTTGTCCTTAAAAATCTCTCAGATTGATGTTCGATAATTTGCTAAAAGCTGCTCGACGTCATGCTTCACTACTCGTGGTGATTGGCGGAGCGCACATCCCTGGACTCTCCAGGCATCTCATAAAGAATGCGGATGAGATGGATGATCTCATGGCTAGAGAGGATCATGGCTAGAGTGGGAAGAAGAAGAAGAAGAAGAAGAAGAAGAAGAAGGAAGAAGAAGACTGGCTAGAGAGACCGAGAGGGAGACTAACGAGAGAGGAAAAGATTGGGGGCGGGGGATAGGAAGGCTTCTCTCTTGCTATTTCTTTTTTAATTTCTTCCCCTCCTCCCTTGTTCTCTCTTTTCTTTGTTTTGGATGTTGTTTACCCAGAATGTGGATAACGAGGATCGTTTTCTTGCCCGACAATAAGAAAAAGAGGAGAGAGAGAGAGCGCTCCGATCAAGAAAGACGAAAGGAAATCCAAGTCTTTCGCGGAAGTTATTTTTGAATTATTCAAAGTTTCATTAACTTTTTTTTTTTTTCTGAGGAACTTATTATGAGCAAAGACTCAATAGACTTTATTCTCACTTAGTGGAGGAATCGCCTCATTTACATTGCATTTGGAATCTTTTTTTTTTTTAATTTAAATTCTATAGTAATACGCTGTAAATATTGGGACCATTGCCCTCCTTATCCAAAATTTGATTTCCCCTTCATTGTAAAACACACCTAAGGCTACTTAATCCCTAATTTTGGGAAAAAAATGAAACTTTAGTAAGACAAGTGGTGGGGAGACAAGCGGAGGTCAGAGGGAGGAAGAAGAAGAGGACTGGCTGCCCAGAGGGAGACCGACGAGGGAGGAAAAGAATCCCATTTTAAAAAAATTAAATTAGATTATAAATTCAGCCATGTCTCTTACTTGCTCTCTCTCGCTCGAAATCCTCTTCCTCTTGCTCCTCTTGCTGAAGAAACTCTGTTGCTCATCCGCAGAAACTCTCTTCCTCTCTTCCTGAGAATCCCCCTAAAAAATGTCTTTCTTCTTCTGCATGACGGGGAGTATGACTCGGAGAATGACTCCCAGGGTGATCAGCCTCAGCCATCGCTTTCCTCCTCATCCTTCTTCTTCGCTGCTCTCTCCCACATCTCCCACCTTTCCTCCCTTTCATCCTCGACCTCATTTCACTCCTCCATCTCATTTGCTCACAAAACTGATCCCCACACCCACATCAAATGGGGGTGAAGCCAATTCATTAAATGGGGGTGAGGCTGGCCTACCATTCTGTCCATTCTATAGTCAGAACCCTATATTTAACATCCGAATATCATTAATCACTGGGAAAGCAATCACTGGGCGGAAAGCAAAAGCAATCACTGGGCGAAAAGGGAATTGGAATGGGATCAACCGGTGGTGCAATATCAGTATCTTAGGAACAATACAAGACACTGAAGTAAGGCTACTTGCTAGACATAGATTGATTTGAGACTAGCTAACATAAATTTTTTTTTCAGACATCAAGGCAAGAGGTGAAAGAGATTATTGCTACTATGAAACCGAGCGGTGTATTTCTTGAGTTGGAGATGCCCGATGGAGTGAATATAATACAGGATCCCTCTAGTGAATTTTATGTGGCTATCCAGGAGGCCAAAAAGTGTGGAGCACACGTTATATACGGAGATATGAATGAGAAAGTAATAAAACTTGCTTTGGCCCCCTTTTATTAAATAGAATGATTCTGTGACATTTTCTTCACATTTTCTTCTTTCAGCGTTTCACCAAACTTTTATTAGAGGTTATGCCATGCGAAAAGATCCAGAAGTTGAGCGAGTTGAGCAATGTGAAGGTGTCAACGCCCCAGGAGAAAGCTCATCTTATCTTTAACAATTTTGAGTTAATGTTTGACGATCTTGACCTATTTCCCGTATCTGTGACAAAGGTGGTACGCGGGGCAAGAGACAAGTGAGTTCATTTCCTTTTTCCTATTATTCGCTTATTATGGTTGAAAATCTAACTTGTCCTTAAAAATCTCTCAGATTGATGTTCGATAATTTGCTAAAAGCTGCTCGACGTCATGCTTCACTACTCGTGGTGATTGGCGGAGCGCACATCCCTGGACTCTCCAGGCATCTCATAATGGTTGAGGATGAGATGGATGATCTCATGGCTAGAGAGGGAAGAAGAAGAAGAAGAAGAAGAAGAAGAAGAAGAAGAAGGAAGAAGAAGACTGGCTAGAGAGACCGAGAGGGAGACTGACGAGAGAGGAAAAGATTGGGGGCGGGGGGACAGGAAGGCTTCTCTCTCGCTATCTCTTTTTTAATTTCTTCCCCTCCTCCCTTGTTCTCTCTTTTCTTTGTTTTGGATGTTGTTTACCCAGAATGTGGATAACGAGGATCGTTTTCTTGCCCGACAGTAAGAAAGAGAGGAGAGAGAGAGAGAGAGCGCTCCGGTCAAGAAAGACGAAAGGAAATCCAGGTCTTTCGCGGAAGTTATTTTTGAATTATTCAAAGTTTCATTAACTTTTTTTTTTTTCTGAGGAACTTATTATGAGCAAAGACTCAATAGACTTAATTCTCACCTAGTGGAGGAATCGCCTCATTTACATTTCATTTGGAATCTTTATTTATTTATTTAAATTTTATAGTAATACGCTGTAAATATTGGGACCATGGCCCTCCTTATCCAAAATTTGATTTTCCCTTCAATGTAAAACATACCTAAGGCTACTTAATCCCTAATTTTGGGAAAAAATGAAACTTTAGTAAGACAAGTGGTGGGGAGACAAGCGGAGGTCGAGGGAAGAAGAAGAAGAAGAAGACTGGCTGCCCGAGAGGAGACCGACGAGGGAGGAAAAGAATCCCATTTAAAAAAAAATTAAATTAGATTATAAATTCAGCAATGTCTCTTGCTTGCTCTCTCTCGCTCGAAATCCTCTTCCTCTTGCTCCTCTTGCTGAAGAAACTCTGTTGCTCATCCTCAGAAACTCTCTTGCTCTCTTCCTGAGAATCCCCCTAAAAAATGTCTTTCTTCTTCTGTATGACTGGGAGTATGACTCGGAGAATGACTCCCGGGGTGATCAGCCTCGCCATCGCTTTCCTCCTCATCCTTCTTCTTCGCTGCTCTCTCCCACATCTCCCACCTTTCCTCCCTTTCATCCTCGACCTCATTTCACTCCTCCACCTCATTTGCTCACAAAGCTGATCCCCACACCCACATCAAATGGGGGTACATTAAATGGGGGTGAAGCCATTTCATTAAATGGGGGTGAGGCCGGCCCACCATTCTGCCCATTCTATAGTCGGAACCCTATATTTAACATCCAGATATCATTAATCACTGGGAAAGCAATCACTGGGCGGAAAGGGAATGGGAATGGGATCACCCGGTGTGCAATATCAGTATCTTAGGAACAGTACACGACACTGAGGTAAGGCTACTTACTTGACATAGATTGATTTGAGACTAGCTAACATAATTTTTTTTTTCAGACATCAAGGCAAGAGGTGAAAGAGATTATTGCTACTATGAAACCGAGCGGTGTATTTCTTGAGTTGGCGATGCTCGATGGAGTGAATATAATACAGGATCCCTCTAGTGAATTTTATGTGGCTATCTAGGAGGCCATAAAGTGTGAGCAGACGTTATATACGGAGATATGAATGAAAAAGTAATAAAACTTGCTTTGGCCCCCTGTTATTAAATAGAATGATTTTGTGACATTTTCTTCACATTTTCTTCTTTCAGCGTTTCACCAAACTTTTATTGGAGGTTATGCTATGCGAAGAGATCCAGAAGTTGAGCGAGTTGAGCAACGTGAAGGTGTCAACGCCCCAGGAGAAAACTCATCTTCTCTGTAATAATTTTGAGTTAATATTTGACGATCTTGACCTATTTCCTGTATCTGTGACAAAAGTCGTACGCGGGGCAAGAGACAAGTGAGTTCCTTTCCTTTTTCCTATTATTCGCTTATTATGGTTGAAAATCTAACTTGTCCTTAAAAATCTCTCAGATTGATGTTCGATAATTTGCTAAAAGCTGCTCGACGTCATGCTTCACTACTCGTGGTGATTGGCGGAGCGCACCTCCCTGGACTCTCCAAGCATCTCATAATGGATGCGGATGAGATGGATGATCTCATGGCTAGAGAGGATCATGGCTAGAGAGGGAAGAAGAAGAAGAAGAAGAAGAAGAAGACTGGCTAGAGAGACCGAGAGGGAGACTGATGAGAGAGGAAAAGATTGGGGGCGGGGGGACAGGAAGGCTTCTCTCTCGCTATCTCTTTTTTAATTTCTTCCCCTCCTCCCTTGTTCTCTCTTTTCTTTGTTTTGGATGTTGTTTACCCAGAATGTGGATAATGAGGATCGTTTTCTTGCCCGACAAGAAGAAAGAGAGGAGAGAGAGAGAGAGAGCGCTCCGGTCAAGAAAGACGAAAGGAAATCCAGGTCTTTCGCGGAAGTTATTTTTGAATTATTCAAAGTTTCATTAACTTTTTTTTTTTCTGAGGAACTTATTATGAGCAAAGACTCAATAGACTTAATTCTCACCTAGTGGAGGAATCGCCTCATTTACATTGCATTTGGAATCTTTTTTTATTATTTAAATTCTATAGTAATACGCTGTAAATATTGGGACCATGGCCCTCCTTATCCAAAATTTGATTTCCCCTTCATTGTAAAACACACCTAAGGCTACTTAATCCCTAATTTTGGGAAAAAAATGAAACTTAAGACAAGTGGTGGGGAGACAAGCGGAGGTCAGAGGGAAGAAGAAGAAGAAGACTGGCTGCCCAGAGGGAGACCGACGAGGGAGGAAAAGATTGGGGGCGGGGGGAGAGGAAGGCTTCTCTCTCCCTCTCTCTTTTTTAATTTTCTTCCCCTCCTCCCTGGTTCTCTCTTTTCATTGTTTTGTATGTTGTTTACCAAGAATGTGGAAAATGTGGAAAACGAGGATCGTTTTCTTGCCCGTGATCGACAGTAAGAAAGAGAGGAGAGAGAGAGCTCCGGTCAAGAAAGACCAAAGGAAATCAAGATGAAAAAATGGTCTACCCCTTAGGAACAAAGGGCATGTACCCCTTAGCATCAAGACGCTCTCCGCCCTTTTACTTTCAATTTTTGGTTTTATTCCTTTTTTTTTCATATATTTTTTTCTTCCTAACTGGTAATCACAACTTCACAAATATTTTCTTATTTTGCTCGTGTTTTTTTTTTTTTTTCATAATGGTCCCAATTTTAAAAAATGACCCTTACTTAAAAACAATTACTTAAAAACAATGGGCTCTTTCCCTCCCCAATTGAAGAAAAAGTTGCCAATTCAAGAAAAAGTTCTTACAAATTTAAGATTCTCTTCAATTCTCTCTTTGCTATGCAAGGGCATTTCATTGAGAATCAAAATAAATCAAATCCACACCCCCGGATTGGTTGCTAACCATAAATATTACTTCAAGTTGCTTCAAGTTACAATTCTCATATATTCCTTTTATTTTGTTGATAATCTTGTAGCGCTCACCCATATTCATGAAATTGTATTTTGAAAGTAATGTATTAGTATTATTTCGACTATTATAGGATTTCTATGTTGTTTTCGTATTATTTTGACTATTATTTTGTATTTGAGGATTTTCTATGTGTTATCTAATCAATTTCTATTCCTACAAATAGAATTTTATTATGTTATGAAAGGGATTTGTGTGGTTTGTCGCCCATCTTATTCCACCAAAAAAAAGGCATGCTTCCTGAAAAAAATTTATTCCTAACAAAATAGAATTGCATATGAAAAAAAGGTAAGCATACAAAATTCGGACCTAGAAATTGAGTTTTATCCCAAGTAAGGGAATGTAGAACATTGGGTACGGCATAGCAAAAGACATGTTTTAGTAATGAAAATAAATTCATAAACTAATTAATAATTATTAGGGAGAGAATTTAGTTTACTTAGAAAAAAACAAAGTTGAGTTTTATCCCAAGTGAGCTCTAGGGTACGGCATAGCTTGACAAAAGACACGTTTAGTAATGAAAATAAATTCATAAAATAATTAATAATTATTAAGGAGAGAATTTTTAGTTTTATCCTAACTGAGCTCTACGAATGTAGAACATTGGATACAGCATAGGTTGGCAAAAGACATGTTTAGTAATGAAAATAAATTCATAAAATAAAATAATAAAATAATTAATAATTATTAGGGAGAGAATTAGTTTACTTAAAAAAAAAAACAAACTTGAGTGTAGAACATGGCATAGCTTGGCCAAAGACATGTTTAATAATGAAAATAAATTCATAAGATAAATTCATAAAATAATTAATAATTATTAGGGAGAGAATTTAGTTTACTTAGAAAAAAAAAACAAACTTGAGTTTTATCCCAAGTGAGCTCTACGAATGTAGAACATTGGGTACGGCATAGCTTGGCAAAAGACATGTTTAATAATGAAAATAAATTCATAAAATAATTAATAATTATTAGGGAGAGAATTTAGTTTACTTAGAAAAAACAAACTTGAGATTGGCAAAAGACATGTTTAGTAATGAAAATAAATTCATAAAATAAATTCATAAAATAATTAATAATTATTAAGGAGAGAATTTAGTTTACTTAGAAAAAACAAACTTGAGTTTTATCTCGAGCTCTACCAAAACATTGGGTACGGGCAAAAGACATGTTTAGTAATGAAAATAAATTCATAAAATAAATAATAAATAATTAATAATTTTAGAAAAAAACAAACTTTACGGCAATTTATCAAGACCAACCCAACTCGACCAGCTCCAAGGAAGCTAACCAACCAACTTGGCGAGAGAAATAAGTGGATTCAATCCTAATAAAAATAAAAATAATAATGATGATCCATAAGTTTAGGTTGATAAATCTATCTGGGCATGGCATGGCATGTTTTCTTGTTAAATTTACAAAACTAGTTTACTCTTGTATGAAAATAAATTCATCAAATATAACAAATAAAATAATTAATTATGCATTACTCTTCTTTACTTACAAAAAAATGAACTATGGAAATCATTTCTTGAAAGAAAACAAACTAATTATGGATTTAATGGCTAGTAACTTACCTTCACGAGACGCCACACAAGCCAAGCAAGCCAAGCAAGACCAAGACGCCAAGCGAGCCAAGCAAGCCAAGCAAGCCTCGGCGAACTTCGTGGGGCTGTCTTTACTTACAAAAAAATAAATGAACTATGAAATCATTTCTTGAAACAAAACAAAATAATTATGGATTTAATGGCTAGACTCAAGTAACTTAGCTTCACTAGACGCCAAGCAAGCCATTCTCGGAACTTTTTTTTTTTTTTTGTTTCATTTTGAGATTTGAACTATAAAGAAGAAGTTTTATTTTAATTTGTTCTAGTTGTTGAGCTTAGTGTACCTTCTGCTTCTGCTGTCGATACTTGATGTGTATAGTATTCTTTTGCATTGGATTGCAAGTCTTGCAATGGAGTGAGATGCCTTATAAGATGTGTAGAATTCCAAAATTGGATTCTGCAGAAAGTAAAAGGTAAGCCCAGATAAATAATCAAGTAAGCTTGTGGCCATGAAAGAAATGCAAGATAGAGAACAGACCCAAGGTGGCGTGAGAGTCATCCAGCGTCCTAGTAGAAATATGGCTGATGCAGCAACTAGAGAAGGAAGAAGGAAGAAAACTGACGAACTCATACTTGACCAATGGGAGCACATAATCTACCAAGTACTCCAATTCATTTTACAAACAGGACAAATGGTTAAATTTCTTAAGATGAAGGAAGGTGGTATTTTCCTAAGCTCACTGCATACCTGAGAAACGAAATATTGGATTCTTTTAGAATGCAGATAACTTCCAATGAAAGTGAAAGTGTGAAAGTAAAGCAAATGAAGAACCTAAGGAAAGTTTTGGAATATGGAAGCCAACCCTCCATATACCTGCCACACAGCAATGTATTGCTAATCTTTTACATCCTAATAGACAACTAAATTCATAGTTTTCTAGAGAAAACAGAGTCTAATTTATAATTTCGTGATTAATAACTACCATTGCATAATAATGAAGCTTGAGCAACTTGAGCAAAAATGGGGAGGAAAAGAACTGAAAAGAGAAAAAATGCGGAGGAAAACCTACTGTCTCGTCATCCATCAGCCGGTAGGCCCCGGCCGGAGTCTCCAAGGCGTCCTGCATCGCCCCCGACCGGATAGCCAAGCGGCGAGCAGCCTCCACCCGGGGGACGAGCGGCGTCCAACGGCGGTGTCCACGGTGAGCGGCTGAGCGGTGAGGCGAGCGAGGGGTGACAGCGTCGAGCGGCGGTGTCGAGGGAGGTCCGGCGACGGCGACGAAGACACGAGTCTCACGACACCAACGGCGGCACGGACGGCGCGGCGAAGACGGCGGCGGTCGCGGCTCAACCCACGACCAAGGGGGGAAGAGCTCGGTTCTAGCGGAGGCGGTGGCGGTTCGGAGCAACGATGGCCCGGATGGCGGAGTGAGCGGCGGCAAGAGGTGGTGACGGTGGCTTGGGGATGGCGGCGGTGGCGATGGCTTGGGAACGACAAAATGTGGAATTTAATCGGGAGAAAACTTGAAGTTCCTCCTTTCTCTCTCTCCTCCCTCCGCTAGAGATCCGAGATTCGGAAGACTCTCTAGCCGCGAGTGTTTCTAAGCACGCGTGATTCGGTGATTATGTGGACAAAAACATTTAAAAACCAAGCAATATCGTTTTAGTAATATTTCTAACTTTTCTAATCCTATCCTATAGTACCTCACTTTTTCTATTTGATGGAAAAGTTTTATTTTGATTGTTATTATAAGGAGGAGTTATATTTGATTTGGACTTGTCTTGAAGAATCATTCACCGGTTGTTAGGATTTGCTTGCCTGATTCTCGTTGTGTGATTAATGTATTAATGTGGGAATACTGATGTTTAATTGTAGGTTTGCCCACGTTGACTTTACAAAGGCTTAGACAGAGAGGCAGTGGTGATGGTTTGACGGTGGCAGTGGAGGTTGGAAGTAGTGGTGGTGGAAGGGGACAAGGGGTGATGGAGGCCCAGTGTGGTTGTGGTTGTGGTACCCAAACCAACAGAGCCACCATTTCGCCACCAAAATTACAGGTAAATTTGCTTCTGAAGATTTACCTATAATCCATCCTAACAACTAAGAAGTAGGAGGCGGATATATTCATTTAACACTATTAATACTCTCTTTTTTTTTTTGGTTGGTTATTAATACTCATTGAAGTAGTTGTATTTTTTTATTAATTTTCTTGTCAAGCTCGGAATTACGGGTTCAAAATCAATGGTGTACAATATTATTGATATTTTGCTAATATTGCGAGGCCAGCTCCTCTCAAGTCTCAGCAAATTAGAAAGGTGTTTGGAAAATAAATTGAAAATAGAGGTCCCAAAAAATAGGATTGGAAGTTTTGGAGAAGAAAGAAAGAGAACCGCGGTTCAAGACTCCAATCAGATGTCCACACAGTAGCACTGCAAATTAAATAAATAAATAAAAAGTGAAGAAGTAACCTCCTCTTCTCCTTCCCATTATGGCATTTGGTCTCTTTTCAAAATAGAGGATTTGGATGGAAAATTTCCCCTCAATTTTTTTGCTCCTTTTATTTTCCAAAAAGCACAGGAGCCCCCATAATTTTTATTATGTTGGTCATCCCATTTCCTTCTTCCCTTTAAAAAAGTATCTTGAGCTAATTCTTTCTTACTAGGCTTCGCACAGCAAAAGTAAAAGTTTGGGGGTGTGAAAGGAAAAATTTGAATAAGTGGAGGAGGTCTTGTGATTTGTAGGCATAGGGATGGTATGGTCAAGAACCTAAATTTGAAAGAGATTTTGGCCAAGAATAGAATCTTGTTTTATCTCTTCCGTTGGCGTGACTACAAATGAAAGAAAATAAATTAAAAGGAAGGAGGCTGCGCCCGCCTCTTTCTTATTCTCACCGGATTTGTCCTCATGCCTCTTGAAAAATGAAACAAAAGGAGAAAGGAGTTTTGGTAAAAAAAGCAGGGGTGAGCACACGTTGCAATAATATCATATCCTCCCACAAGGCACATTGAAGAAGCGGGACGACGTGGGTTGAAAGAAGATGAAAGAAAGTGAATTTGACAGCTTTGTACTTTGACACGAAGGAGAAGCTTATAAATAAATAAATAAATAAATAAATAAATAATTCAATCGACAAGAAGGGACGACATAACCCGTCAAAGGGCGGAGAGGCCCCATTGGCGAAGCATCGTCGACCTCCATTTTTGGAAGTTGGAGAGCCCTATTCGAGCGGTATCACAAATTAGTTAATAATTTTTAACTTGACTTTGGTATATTTTCGTCGCCTAATTTTATTTTATTTTTATTTTTGTGAAATCGTAATCTTGTTGATTAATCTTTAAAATTAATTTCCGAATTTTAATGAATATGAATAATATTTCTTTTGATATGATTTCTTTGCTTGATTTTGCTCATTTAAAGAAAACCCATATATATATATATATATATATATATATATATATATATATATATGTATATACTTGTATTCCATGTCAAATTACGTATTTTATTTATTCCGAATTAATCAAAAAAATTGTTTTAGAAACATAAAAAATATCATGCCATCTCACCTAGGTCATAGCATCCTCATGATTTAAAAGTGGCATATAGGATATAACACTTTCTCTTAGATTTGATTATATAATTAATATGGTATGGCTATTATATTAAATTCTCATATTAGATTCATGTGAAAATCCAACAAATTGCCAATCACATACACAATTACTCATGATTTTCTAGCTAAGTAGAGATTGATTGCTTTAAGATAAATATTTCCTGCTATGTTAACAATTTATTTAAAGTATAGGTAATGGTTGCCCAATTGCATCGGGTGTCCAACTTGATTTAGAGTATTGCGTCTCCAGTGTAAGCTTATTTAATGGTATCCCTCCAGCTCATTTGCAGCTATTGAAGAAGACTTCTGCTCGGCAAGTATCAAAAACTGCATCTCCAACATTTGTGGCGCTCTGCAACTGGTTTTTCTTTTCGTAATTTTTTAAAAGGTGGAAGTTTCGTTCACGCATAGAGAGTCGGATAGAGAGTGGATGGAAGCCACCTCCAAATGGGTATGTATATGAGCAACTATTATTTTTCACTTTCTAGCTCTACTGCATTACTTTACTTCATTGCCCCTGGCAAATAATTACTCAGCGAGAGGGCATTTCTAGCTTGAAATTCTCACCGGACACTTTCTTTTTTATGCACACGACACGTACGTTGACACCTAATTTTAGAAAAATAAAATTGTATTTTTGAAAATAGGGGAAATTGATTTGATTGAATTATGCAGGGAAAATTAAAATTTGGATATTTCGGGTGAATAAGGGGCAATAATTTTTTGTAAAATGGAAGAAATCTGAAAATTTACAGAGAAATTCGAGAAATGCCATATAGAGCGGCCGTCTAGAAATTACTATAAAATAAGTGGATCCATACGGATGCGATGGGGGGATTTTCGGAAAATTGAGAGCAAAAAGTTTCGGGAGAGAGAAAATTCAAAGAAAATAAGGAATTTTTGCAAGAAGGCTTCGTCTGTCTTGGTCAAAGAGAAAGCTTTTTCTCTTTTCTTTCTCTGACAAGAAAAGAGAAAAGTCAGAAAAGAGATAGAAAGAAGTGACGTGAGAGGTGAGAGTAAAAAAAAAAAACAGAACAGTGCACTGTTCTTCTCCTTCGTGCAGCACTCTCTTCGCTGTCCACTGTCGCTTCACCAGCGATTCGCCGGTCACCCCCCACGCCGGACGCCGCGCGGCACCGCCCCTCGCTCCTCCCTCTGGCCACCGCACCAGCACCGCCGCTTGTTGTCCTTGCTACAGCTGCGGCTACCCGACACCTCCGCCAGCCCACTCGACGCCTTCGCCGCTCCGCCTTGACCGCCCGCAGCAGCAACCTGCACCGACCCCCTCTGCTTCGCCTGCAGCCGCATCACCGCTCGGAGTCCGACGCCGCCGCGCCTCTGCAACCTGCGACCCACCCGTCGCTGAGTCCGGCCCGTTGCTCGCCACCGCCTTAGCATCCTGCTCGGCCCCGTCGCGCCCGCCAGCCTCTGCTTGCGCGCCCAACGCGAACACCCGAACACTGTCGGCCCCCGTGCCACTGTGATCCCCGCCAGCCCCGCCAGACGCCGCGCCGTGCCCTTGCTCCACCGATCTCCGCTGCCCCGAGCTCGAGCCCGCTGCCGTTCATCTGCAACCGCTCCCCGCCGGAGCTCCGACGATTGCCCAGCACCGTCCACCGTTGGTTTACTTCCCCCTTTAGGTAGTTTTTGTTCTTTTTTATTTTTGTTTTATTTTTGTAGTTTAGTTTTTTTTTTACTATCTTTATTTTTATGTTATTTTTCTGTTTATTTTATTTGATAGCATTTTTTTAGTTTAGTTATTTGAATTGTAATATTGAATGTTAATATTTGTGCATTTTGTATTTTGTAGGCATTATCCGCTAGGATTTTGTCCAAATTATTGTAATCCTTTATTTTTATTTTATTGATAGTTTAGATTTAATATTTATTTAATAATTACTTATCTTAAAAAAATTAAAAAATCAAAAAAAATAAAAATTCTGCATGGGCATATAGGTAAATTAGACATGTAGGTTTAGTAAATTAGGATTACATTTTTAGGGCACTTTTAGAAATAAGTTAGGGTTGGACCTAAATTAATTTTTTAATTTTTTAGATAATGATCGCACATTTTAATTATCTCATTTTTCCAAAAAAAATAATTTTTTAAGATAGGATAGAGTTTAAGTCAAATTAATCCTTGAAATAAATTAGAAAATTATCCCTTTTTAGATAGATTAATCTTTATAAATTTTGAATTTCAATATAAAAATCCAAAAATACCATGTGCATGTTAACTAGTTTGCATAATACGATTATTTAATCAGAATAGACCCATTTAATTAGAATTTGCATATTAATAAGATTAAGTCATTTAGTTTAAAAATGCATTTTTATAAAAGAATTCTAATTTTCAAGAAAACCAAAAAAAAAAAAAAAAAAAATGATTGCTTTGTGATGCAATTTATTCTTTAATAATGAATGAAGACTTGTATGATGACTACTACTGTGCATTTACAAAAATTTTGAAATAGAAATTGATTTATAGCCATAAATCAATTTCTTAATTTCTATTCCCCGGACAAGTTTTTGAGCAAAGAAATCCGTTTGATAACAACTCAAAATTTCTATTTTTGAAACAAAAATTCATTTGATAACAGAACAAAATTTCTATTTCTAGGAATAGAAATTGATTAGATAACAACATAGGAAATCCTCAAATACAAAATAATAGTCGACATAATACTAAAACAACATAGGAAATCCTCAAATACAAAATAATAGTCGAAATAATACTAATACATTACAAAAGTTGAAAATACAATTTCATGGAATTTTTGACATATTATTATCTCTTGCCATTTTATTAGCAATTGTTTTCCTAAGCGTATTTATTTAGTTTCCCTCCTTGGTCAATGTATCGTTTGCAAGCTCATCTTGCATAAGTTCAGACAAGTACTGCGGAAACATGAATATGGGTACCATCAATGGAGCCTATACAGCCTTGTCATTTTATCAAAAACTAGTATTATACAAGATTATCAACAAAATAAGATTAATGGTGTAAAGAAATATATGAGAATTCTACCTTAAAGTAATGTTTATGGTTAGGAACCAATCGGGGGAAGGTCGGTTTATTTTGATTCTTGAATTGAATCAGTTCAGTTGCTCATCCCTAATTTCTTTATTGTTGCTCAATGAACCTTTAATGACCCTTGCATAGCAAAAAGAGATATTTTTTTGAATCTCTTGCTTTCGAATTAAAATTCAAGATTATGTAACAATCTAATTATTTTGATTTTGCAAGAATTTTGAATCTGTAAAAAAAAATAAGGTTAAATTTCTAGGCACGTTTTTATTCATCTATTACATAAGAAATTTTTCTTCAACTGGCCATGCACGTGCCTTTTCTAGGAGGAAAGAGCCCCATTGTTTTTAAGTAAGCATTTAAGAACTTTGGTCATTTTTTAAAATTGGGGACCTATTCGATTGCCTTTCATCCTAAAGAGGAAGTTATCAAAAGAAAGAATGAAAAAAAAAATGCAAAAAAAAAAAACACGAGCAAAATAAGAAAAAGAAAATTAGCAATAATTTGTGAAGTTGTGGTTATGAGTGAATTAAGTTAGCAAGAAAGCGCAAGGTTCTTTTATATGATTTGATTTCAGTTTCTGATTTCTATTTCAGAAACTGAGAAGTTAAAAATTTTAGCTTCTGATTTCTTCAATTTCTCTATTTTTGGAATAGGAATAGAAATTTGTTTCAGAAATAGAGAAATCAAATTGCGTTACCAAACGGATTTCTGTTCCAAACCTGTTCCGGGGAACAGAGAAACAGAGAAATCGAGAAACAGAAATTTTGTCATGCGCACCCTACATTTGCATGTGCATGATAGTAATTTAGGTTAAAAGGACGACTTCTAGTTAATAATTTTTTGCATGTTAAATATTTGAACTTTAAGTCGTGAATTCCTATGAAGAGAGCCCGAGCTAAGTTTAAAAACTTAGTATAAAAACTTAGTAGTCCATTAACCTTGTTTTAGGCGAAAAATAGGTTGCGACAATTATAGTGCACGGAAGTTGTAACCTGTGACTTTAACACATGCCTTAATCAAATTTTAGCTAGATCTCTCTTCCTTATTTATTTTCTTGCTCAACATTTTTCTACCTTAGCTAAGTAAACCATGAGCCACAGATCTTATGGATTTATAACTATTAAGTATTAGATTTTGATCCTTTCCTTTGAACTTGTTTGTACTTCTTTATGGATACCATTTCAATCATAGAAAAATACAGTTGACCTTCAATCTTAATAACCTGGAGATGCTATCCAATGATGCTCCAATTGGACTGTGTTGGCTGTTTTTGAGTTGAAATATATTCTGCTAATATGGCCTTTTGATTATCCATAGGGTTGTCCAGTGTCAATCGAGGAGCTAGATAGCCTTATCGTGTTTCTTGCGGAGAAGAAGAGAAAAATGGAACAAGAGGAAGCCGAGAGAAATATGCAAATTCTTCTTGACTTCTTGCATTGCTTGAGGAAGCAAAAGGTTGAAGAGTTGAATGAGGTTTGTTTTCACCTGAATGCCATCTCATTTATCCTTGCTAAGTTCTGCTGCTGTAGTCCTGCAGCCTCTTGCTTAACCCCTTCCCTAAAAAATAATCTGAGGGATAGTGGTTAGGTGAAAGTCCTTATTTATTTTCCTTGCTCAACATTTTTCTACCTTAGCTAAGTAAACAGATTTATCTTGATTATAAGAGACTAAACTAAATAGACCAATACACAGATTTATTTTGGGAAAAGTACCAAAATAGTCAATTCTAAACTTTTGAATTAGACCAATTTAGTCCTAAACTTCAGTAGTCCATCCAGCTAATTTAAGACAGAAATTGCTCACGTGGCCACCGGCGGTCTTATTATGTGGCGTCATGTGGACAAATTTTATAATTTTTATATTTTTCAGATTTTTTTAATTATTTTTTTCCTTTTTCTCTCTCTTTTTTTTTTTTTTTTTTTCTTTTCTCCTTATCCTTTGGCCAGCGAGCTGCAAGGGGCGTGGGGATGGTTGGTCCGCCGGTGACCTAGGATAAGGAGAAAAGAAAAAGAAAAAAAAGAGAGAAAAAAAGAAAAAATAATAATTTAAAAAATCTGAAAAAATATAAAAAATTATAAAATTTGTCTTAGCCGATAGGTAATAATGTAAAAAGGCTCCGATAGGTACTAATGTAAAAAGGTTTAGGACTAAATTGGTATAATTAAAAAGTTTAGGACTAACTGGTATCGGTGCAAAAGGTTTACGACTATTTTTGGTACTTTTCCCTATTTATTTTCATTATCATTATCTTCTTTGCATTATTCAAAATTTATGTATGATTAACTTTTAAATTTTTATGAGAAACTTATGATGAATTATGCTCCTGGGGCTTGCTTGGCCTTCCTCAAGGTAAGTTACTTAAGTTTGGAGCATTTGGATTTTCCCATAATTATTTTCTTTTGTTTCATTATGCATAGTTTTTGTTAGTAAAGAAGAGTAATGAATAGTTATTATTTTTATTTGATGAATCTCCTAATTAATTATTTTATTTTTTTAATTTGATGAATTTATTTTGATCAATAAGTGGACAAAATGTAAAGCAAAGGAGTAACTATGTGGCTTAGCTATGCGGCTTGCTTGGGCTTGCTTGGGGTCGGATAAGGAGTTGTCAAGAAGGTACGGAAATGTCATAATTATTATTTTGTTTTGTTTCATACTTTCTCTTTAAAGCCATTCTACTTTCTCTCCCTAATTAATTATTTTATTTTTTTATTTGATGAATTTATTTTGATTAATAAGCAGAGAAAATAAATAATTTTGAATTAATTTTTTGGGTAAATTTAAGGAGATTAAACATGCCCATTATGTTACTTATGTTCTAAGTAGAGGGTGCCAATGTTCTAAGTTGAGCATTGGATTTCATTTTCTAAGTAAACAGATTTATTTTGATTCATTTTGATTACTAAGAGACTAATTTTCATTATCATCATTATCTTGTTTGCATTATTCAACATTTATGTATGATTAACCTTTTTATTTTTATTTTGAGGAAGTTATGGCTTGACTTAAGTTTGGAGCATTTGGATTTTCCCATAATTATTTTATTTTGTTTCATTATGCATAGTTTTTGTTAGTAAAGAAGAGTAATGAATAGTTATTAATTTTATTTGATGAATCTCTTAATTAATTATTTTATTTTTTTAATTTGATGAATTTATTTTGATCAATAAGTGGACAAAATGTAAAGCAAAGGAGTAACTATTTTGAATTAATTTTTTGGGTAAATTTAACAAGGAGACTAAACATAACATGCCATGGCCATGCCCATTCCCATGCCTCCCATCCCATGCCCGTGCGGTGCCCAATATTTAAACTCAAGTTTTTCTAGCGAAAAACAAACTAATTTAAGAGAGTTAACTAAATAGACCAGAAGCTTGGATGATTATTAAATTTTTTTTTAGGAACTTAATCCACTTATTTCTCCCACTTCGGTTGGTTAGCTTAGCTAAGCTATGCGGGTCTTGCTTGGGAAGGGATTTGGTCAAGGTACGGAAATCTCATAATTATTATTTTGTTTTGTTTTAATTGATACTTTCGACCATTATACTTCTCTCCTTATTAATTATTTTATTTTTTTATTTTATGAATTTATTTTGAATGAATTTTTTTGGGTAAATTTAAGGAGACTAAAGTCCTTTTTTTCTAAGTAAACATATTTATTTTGATTACTAAAAGACTAATCTTCATTATCATCATTCATTATTCAAAATTTATGTATGATTAAGTTTTTTATTTTTATTTCGAGGAAATGCTTGTGGGGGTTGCTTGGCGTTCCTAAGGTAAGTTACTTAAGTTCGGAGCATTTGGATTTTCCCATAATTATTTTCTTTTGTTTCATTATGCATAGTTTTTGTTAGTAAAGAAGAGCATAGTTTTTTTTTTATTTGATGAATTTATTTTACTTCTCTCATAATTAATTATTTTATTTTTTAATTTGATGAATTTATTTTGAATTAATTTTTGGGTAAATTTAACATAACATGCCATCATGCCCATTCCAATGCCGGTAGGGTGCCCAATGTTTAAACTTAAGTTTTTAACTCAGGTTTTTCCAGGGAAAAACAAACTAAATTAGGAGACTAAACTAAATAGAGATGATCAATTATTAAAGATCATTAATTTTTTTTTAAGGAACTTAATCCACTTATTTCTCCGGAAGTGGTTAGCTTAGCTGTGGTTAGCTTAGCTAAGCTATGCGGGGCTTGCTTGGGGCTTGCTTGGAGTTGGATAAGGAGTAGGTTTTGTTTCATACTTTCTCTTTAAAGCCATTATACTTCTCTCCCTAATTAATTATTTTTAAATTATTTAATTTTTTATTTGATTTATTTATTTTGACTAATAAGTGGAGAAAATAAAAATTAATTTTTTTGGGTAAATTTAAGGAGACTAAATATGCCCATGCCGAATAATACTTATGTTCTAAGTAGAGCCGTGCCCAATGTTTTTCTGAGTAAAAAGATTTATTTTGATTACTAAGAGGCTAATTTTCATTATCCATTATTCATTATTCAAAATTTATGTATGATTAACTTTCTTATTTTTATTTTGAGGAACTTTTGATGAATTATGCTCGTGTGGCTTGGGCTTGCTTGGCCTTACTCAAGGTAAGTTACTTAAGTATGGAGCATTTGGATTTTCCAATAATTATTTTCTTTTGTTTCGTTATGCATAGTTTTTGTTAGTAAAGAAGAGTAATGAATAGTTTATTTTTTTATTTGATGAATCTCCTAATTAATTATTTTATTTTTTAATTTGATGTATTTATTTTGACTAATAAGTGGACAAAATGTAAAGCAAAGGGAGTAACTATTTTGAATTAATATTTTGGGTAAATTTAAGGAGGAGTCTAAACATAACATGCCATGCCCATGCCCATGGAATTCCCATGCTTGCCCAATGTTTAAACTCAAGTTTTTCTAGGAAAAACAAACTAAATTAAGAGAGTTAACTAAATAGACCATTTTATCTAAAAATAGATGTTCATTAACTTTTTCTTGTTTATTCTCCCACTAGCTTAGCTAAGCTATGGGGTCTTGCTTGGGGAAGGAGTTGGTCAAGGTATTACTTTGTTTTATTTCTACTTCAATTATTTTATTTTTTTATTTGATGAATTTGTTTTGATTAATAAGTGGACAATAGTACTTCTCTCCCTAATTAATTATTTTTTTTATGAATTTATTTTGATTAATAAGTCGACAAAATTAAACTATTTTAAATTAATTATTTTGGTAAATTTAGGCAGTGGGGCAGAAGAAATTAATCTTCTAGACTCTACAAGTGAAGAACAAGTGAGATATCACTCAAATGAACATATAGGACATTTACAGGATAGTGGAATTTTGGAAGCTGGCCATTACAATACATCATATCCTGTTATAATGTCACAAAATTCATCTCTTTTAGAGTCCCAAGTCTAACTCAGCTTCTCTAGAATAAGATCTTATTCAAATAGCTGAAACTTTTCACACCTAAATTCTCCACCTAACACTGAAGGTACACTCTCTGTTCACCCTATGCAAACTCCACTAAAATATGGGATTGTAAAACCAAATCCTAGATATGGATGTTTGGCTGAATATAAAGTTCCTCCTTAAGTCAGCATGAACATGAACCAAATGAATGTCACAGGCTGTAAATGGGTGTTTAAAACTAAGCTAGCATGTGATGGAAGTCTTGACAGATTAAAGGCTTGGTTAGTGGCTAGAGGGTTCATCAAGAAGAGGGAGTTGAAGTTGATTTCACAAAAACTGTTGTTAAACATGCCACTATCTGGTTGTTAATCATAAATAAAGTTTATTTGCAAAGATTGACTAATCAAGAAAATTCAATTCAAGTAAAGTATATGCACGAGAAACTTGGAGAAACTGGTTTAATATTTTTTTCAATAATTTGGAGATGGGTGTGACATATCTTCATAATTCAACTTCAATAATTTGATAAAATGACGCTTACATAGAGAGTTGGATAGAGTTGAACACTACTTAACAAAAAAAAAAAAAAAACCCGTCGGTAATAGCCAAATTTCAAATTTGTCTATGGAAAGAAAAACCCTAACCTTATTATCCTCTTTTTTAACTACCTAGACAAAACTCTTTTTTAACTACCTAGCGGGCCTAAGAATAAATTTATTTTTTAAGTATATATTTGAGTTGTAACCCCAGTTTTAAATCTCCAAAAAGAAAATTGCAATTCAACATTCTTACCCTTAGTTTGTTCAAGAGCTTCTCCCAAGATCTCCTTGAGGATGATTAAAGTGGGGTTAAGACTTGAAGCATGGGGATTCAAGGATATTAACTTATTAAATAATTGAAAAAAAGAGCGATTCACTCTTTGGTTAGAGTGGACAGGAGAACAAAAAATTTCTGGGAACAATATTTTGTCCTCTCTCTCGGTGGCAATATATATTTAATTTTAGTATGTGTCTAGGAGGGTTTTGTAAATAACAAAAACCTTAAGTTATACCTTACCTTAAATTAAACCTTAGGAGAAATTTATCCCAAAAAAAAAATGTACTCTAAAACTTTTTCTACAACAAAAACCTCAAACTTATAGCCTTTTTTGGCATATAAATATAGGATTTTTAATATTTTGTTCTGTTTGGGCGGAACGCCAAATGTTAGTTATTCTGCCCTAACCAAACATGTTTCGTGTTCTTAGGTTAAGTCTGGTCACTCCACTAATGCTTGTCCTGTAGCACATAGGACAGATGTAGATGGTGGAGAATCACTGGATTCCAAGCCATCCCTGTGCTAATGTGGAGATTCATTATCTGATATTGGGATACGGAATGTTGGAAGGAGTAACAAGTTCTAGGTGGATTGGGAGTTCTCCTATGTCTGTCTCGAACTCTCTGCGAATTAGAAAGCTCATGACAAGCACCCATGTTCGGTGAGGATGAAATGGAGGAAGATTTGCAATAGCCTTTGTCATTAATGATGACCCTATCCTCTCATGTTCTGAAGCTACAGAAGCTGCTAAAGTGCATGGTGAGATAACGAAGCAAATTACTCAGTCCAGGAGAGGAAGGAAGAGAAATTTGTGACTAGCACATCGCCGGTGAAGTCCAGCTCCTCCATCTTGAAGTAATAATATAATGATATGCAGAAATTGAAATTATATTATTCAGTATTTGAGAATCAGAAATAGAAATTTTGAGTCAGGGTTTTTTTTTTTCTGCTCAGAAGAACACAAATTGATTAAATTTCTGTTTCACAAGTATGACAGAGTTGGGCGTCGTGTCGTACGGTGATGAAGGTGACCATTTGGACTTAAAAAAAAAAGAATTATTTAATAATTTTTTAAAGACCTTCAGGCTTTTCTCCTGCGGCAGCGGCATGAAACGAAGCCGCCGCCCCAGGGTGGGGTCCACGACGGTCACCGTCACCCTTGCCTCTCTTTCATCCGGCGTGGAGTTGCCTCTCTCTATGTCCTAAATTTCTTTTTAAAGAAGTAAGTATCAATTTAAAGAATCAGTAAATACTAATTTTAACACAATCCTAGCTTAAACACTTCATCCAATTTGCCAATTTTGCATGTCCCCTAGCTCATACTATCTAATTAGGTACTAGAGGCGCCCCTTTTAAATTTACCCAAAAAATTTAATTCAAACTTGTTCCCTGGAGTTCACCAAATTAAAAAATGAAATAATTAATTAAAACTAATACTAGTTTAATCAAAATGAGAAACTATCATTGAATTAGTTAGTGCTAGTCTTATTTTGAAAATATCCAATGCTCTACACTTAATACACGGGAGAAATAAATTCATGATAAGTACCTCAAAAATAAAAAAGTTACTGGTACAAAAATTTTAAATAATCAAAGGAAAGAAGATAATTATGATGATCAAAATAAACATGAAAACTCTATGGTCTCTATCTAGTTTAGTCTCTTCTTTTTCCCTTTACTTGTTTAATCAAAATAAATTGTTTACTGGAGTTAGTTTTAATTCAAAATAGTTTAGTTCTTCCCTCATTTACTTTTTGTCCACTTATTAATCAAAATAAATTCATCAAATAAAAAATAAAATAATTAATTGGAGAGAGAAGTATAATGGCCAAGAAAGTACCAATTGAAACAAAACAAAATAATTAAGATTTCCATCTTCACCGGCCCTAAGCAACCCCCGCCTACCTTAGCAAAGCTAACCAACCTTACCTAAGCTAACCAACCGAAGTGGGTTGATTAAGTTCCTAAAAAAAATAAAATAAGTTAATGATCTTTAGTAATCCTCATCCAAGCTCCAAACATCTATTTTTAGACGGTTTGTTTTTCCCTTGGAAAAACTTGAGTTTAAACATTGGGCACGGAATGGGCATGGCATGTCATGTTATGTTTAGTCTCCTTGTTAAATTTACCAAAAAATTAATTAAAAATAGTTACTCCCTTTGCTTTGCATCTTATCCACTTATTAATCAAAATAAATTCATCAAATTAAATAAAATAAAATAATTAATTAGGAGATTCATCAAATAAAAAAAATAAACTATTCATTACTCTTCTTTACTAAGAAAAACTATGCATAATAAAACAAAAGAAAATAATTACAAGAAAATCCATACTCCAAAACTTAAGTAACTTAGCTTGAGTAATGCCAAGCAAGCCCACAAGCATAATTCATCATAATTTCCACGAAATAAAAAAAAAGTTAATCATAAATTTTGAATAATGCAAATGATAGTGAAAATTAGTCTCTTAGTAATCAAGATAAATCCGTTTACCTAGAAAAAGGAAATCCCAAAAAATTAAATCAAAATAAACTTGAGTTTAAACATTGGCACCGCCGGCACACGGGCATTGGAATGGGAATGGGCATGGGCATGGCATGTTATGTTTAGTCTCCTTGTTAAATTTATGCAAAAAAAATTAAAAAATAAATTAATTAATTAGGAGAGAAGTAAAATAAATTCATCAAAAAAAAAAAAAAAAAAAACCTATGCTCTTCTTTAGTAACAAACTTAAGTAACTTACCTTAGGAAGGCCAAGCAAGGCCCACAAGCATAGAGTTCCTCAAAATAAAAAATAAAAAAGTTAATCATACATAAATTTTCAATAAATTTTGAATAATGCAAAGAAGATAATGATGATAATGAAAAACGTATGGGGTATATGGTGTGTTTAGTTTAGTCTCTTAGTAATCAAAATAAATCTGTTTACTTAGAAAAAGGAAATCCCAATGCTCTACTACACTAGGCACGGGCTCTAGAACAGATACTTTACATAAGAATGGGTCAGGCATGTTTACCAAAATAATTAATTTAAAATAGTTTAATTTTTTCGACTTACTAATCAAAATAAATTCATCAAAAAAATAATTAATTAGGGAGAGAAGTATTTTTGTCAGTATTTTTGTCCACTTATTAATCAAAACAAATTCATCAAATAAAAAAATAAAATAATTAATGAGGGAGAGAAGTAGAAACAAAACAAAGTAATACCTAGACCAACTCTTTCCCCAAGCAAGACCCCATAGCTTAGCTAAGCTAGGGGGAGAATAAAAGAGAAAAAGTTAATGAATATCTATTTTTAGATAAAATGGTCTATTCAGTTAACTCTCTTAATTTAGTTTGTTTTTCCTAGAAAAACTTGAGTTTAAACATTGGGCACAGCAAGGGCATGGGAATGGGAGGCATGGGAATGGGCATGGCCATGGCATGTTATGTTTAGTCTCCCTGTTAAATTTACCCAAAAATTAATTCAAAATAGTTACTCCTTTGCTTTACATTTTGTCCACTTATTAATCAAAATAAATTCATCAAATTAAAAAATAAAATAATTAATTAGGAGATTCATCAAATAAAAATAATAAACTATTCATTACTCTTCTTTACTAACAAAAACTATGCATAACAAAACAAAAGAAAATAATTATGGAAAAATCCAAATGCTCCAAACTTAAGTCAAGCCCCCCAGCCATAATTCATCATAAGTTCCTCAAAATAAAAATAAAAAGGTTAATCATACATAAATTTTGAATAATGCAAACAAGATAATGATGACAATGAAAATTAGTCTCTTAATAATCAAAATAAATCAAAATAAATCCGTTTACTTAGAAAAAGGAAATCCAACATAAGTAACATAAGTATCCAGCCTGGGCATGTTTAATTTCCTTGAATTTACCAAAAAAATTAATTCAAAATAGTTTATTTTCTCCGCTTATTAACCAAAATAAATTCATCAAATAAAAAAAATATAATTAATTAGGGAAAGAAGTAGAATGGCTTTAAAGAGAAAGTATGAAACAAAACAAAATAATAATTATGACATTTCCGTACCTTCTTACAACTCCTTATCCGACTCCAAGCAAGCCCAAGCAAGCCGCATAGCTAAACTAACCACTTGGGGAGAAATGATCTTTAATAATCCAAGATAATGATCATCCAAGCATAAAAAAACTTGAGTTTAAACATTAGGCCCGGCAGGAGCATTGGAATGGGCATGGGCATGGGCATGGCAATGTTATGTTTAGTCTCATTGTTAAATTTACCCAAAAAATTAATTCAAAATAAATTCATCAAATTAAAAAATAAAATAATAAATTAGGATAGAAGTAAAATAAGTTCATCAAATAAAAAATAATAAAAATAGCTATGCTCTTCTTTACTAACAAAAACTATGCATAATGAAACAAAAGAAAATAACTATGGGAAAATCCAAATGCTCCAAACTTAAGTAACTTACCTTGAGGAAGGCCAAGCAAGCCCCAGGAGCATAATTCATCATAAGTTTCTCATAAAAATAAAAAAGTTAATCATACATAAATTTTGAATAATGCAAAGAAGATAATGATAATGATAATGAAAATAAATCCGTGTATTGGTGTATTTAGTTTAGTCTCTTAGTAATCAAGATAAATCTGTTTACTTAGCTAAGGTAGAAAAATGTTGAGCAAGGAAAATAAATAAGGACTTTCACGTTTCACCTAACCACTATCCCTCAGATTATTTTTGAGGGAAGGGGTTAAGCAAGAGGCAGGACTATAGAGCAGAACTTAGCAAGGATAAATGAGATGGCATTCACAAATAAAAGGTGAAAACAAACCTCATTCAACTCTTCAACCTTTTGCTTCCTCAAGCGATGCAAGAAGTCAAGAAGAATTTGCATATTTCTCTCGGCTTCCTCTTGTTCCATTTTCTCTTCTTCTCCGCAAGAAACACGATAAGGCTATCTAGCTCCTCGATTGACACTGGACAACCCTATGGATAATCAAAAGGCCATATTAGCGGAATATATTTCAACTCAAAAACAGCCAACACAGTCGAAATTATTTTGTTCTCCACGGCTACTTAGCCTGGAGCATCATTGGATAGCATCTCCGGGTTATTAAGATTGAAGGTCAACTGTGTTTTTCTGAAATGCAATCCATAAAGAAGTAAAGAAGTACGAACAAGCAAGGAAAGGGTCAACATCACAGGTTCAATTCCTCAAAAGCTGGTAATTGGATCACTCAATTGAGCTTTGGCTTAATACTTATATAATCCAGATCAATACCGTATATATTCTGGCTCGTGGTTTACTTAGCCAGAAAAGAGATCTAGCTAAAATTTGATTAAGGCATGTGATGAGTTACAATTTCAGTCCACTACAAAACATATCAGCAGAAAGTTGTGATTAAATTACCTTCTTTGTGCATATGAAGTAAAGTAATGCACTAGCTTCCATAAAGAGCCTGGACCTTGTTACCACAGACTCATATAGATACCCATTTAGGCGTTTGCCAAAATTTGCCAAAATTTGGAGATGCCTTCCATGGACTCTATGCCTCAACGAAACTTCCACCTTTTGAAAAATCAGGAAAAGAAAAACTAGCAAGGACTAACCTCTTGCAGCGCCACAAATGTTCGACGGGAGATGCGGTTTTTGATACTTACCGACCAGAAGTCTTCTTTTAAATAAGCTTACACGGGGAGACGGAGGGGGAGAGGCACTTCGGAGATAAGAATACTCTAAATTCCAACCGGATGCCAAAATCAAGTTAAGTTGGACAATCATTACCTATACTTTAAATACATTGTTAACATAGCAGGAAATAAATTATTAAGATTTGTCAATCTTTCAAATTTGAAATTTGTTGGATTTTCACTTATTTGAAGCTAATTTGCATTTGCATGAATGCCCGAATGCCCACGAATATGAATCTAATATGAGAATTTAATATAATAGCCATACCATATTAATTATATAATCTAATCTAACAACGAGAAAGTGTTAAATATGCCACTTTTAAATTCTACGGATGCTATGACCTAGGTGAGATGGCATGATATTTTTTATTTTTCTAAATTTTTTTTTATTAATTCGGAATAAATAAAATACGTAATTTGACATGGAATACAAGTATATATATATATATTCTTTAACTGAGCAAATAAAGAAATCATATCAAAAGAAATATTATCCATAAAATAATTCTTAAAATTAAAGATCAATCGAGAATTTCATTTCATTGATAGGAAGAAGATTACGATTTCAGAGAAAATTAGGCGACGAAAATATACCAAAAGTCAAGTTAAAAATTATTAACTAATTTGTGATACGGCTGGAATAGGGTTCTTCGCGGTGGGGCCTCTCCGCCGGACTGGTTACGTCGTCGCTTCTTGTCGATTCGAAACTGATATTCGCAGGCGGTCGTGTCCAACAGGATCGGGTGAAGAAAAGAGAGTTATTTATTTATTTATTTATAGGCGTTCTGAAGTCCGACTCACGAAGCTTGTCCTTCAAGTCAAAGTACAAAGCTCTCAAATTTAACTTTCTTTCATCTTGTTTTGACCCACGTGCTCCCGCTCTTGTGGGACCTGTGGGAGGAGATTGCCCTGCCTTCTCCTTTTGTTTCATTTTTCAAGACGCAAATTCCACTAGGGGTGCGAATGGTAACGTTTACTGTTCTTTTTTTGTTCCCGGAACAGAAACAAAAAAAGTGTTTACATTCCGGGGAACAATTTTTGAACAAAAGAACACGTTTGGTAACGTTTGGTCCGGGAATAAAAATGAATAGAAACACGTTTGGTAAATTTTATTCTTTTTTATTTCTTTTAATTTTTTAAATATTTTTATTTTATTTTTCACTTTTTCCTTTCTTTTTAATTTTTCTTTTTCGGCCGGTCACCGGCCTCCCGGACCGGCCAACGGGGCGGCGGCCTCGCCCGGCCACGGCGAGGCTCGCCGGCCCTCGGCGAGGCTCGGCCTCGCCTTGGGCCGGGCGAGCTCGGCCTCGCCCGGATCCGGCGAGGCCGAGCGTCGCCGGCCCCGGCGAGGCCGAGCGTCGCCGGATCTGGGCGGCTCGAGCTCGCCCGGCCATGGCGAGGCTCGGCCTCGCCGGATCTGGCGAGCCCGAGCTCGCCCGGCCAAGGCGAGGCTCGGCGTCGCCGGCGCGGGCGAGGCCAAGCCTCGCCTTGGCTGGGCGAGCTCGGGCTCGCCCGGATCCGGCGAGGCCGAGCCTCACCGGGGCCGGCGACGCTCGGCCTCGCTGCGCCGGCGACGCCGAGCCTCGCCTCGCCTCGCCGGGGGCGGGGCGAGGCTCGGCCTCGCCGGATCTGGCGAGGCCGAGCCTCGGCGACCGGTCGCCGGCCATGGCCGAGGCCGGCGACCGGTGAAAGAAAAAGAAAAAAAAAGAAGAAAAAAGAGGAGGAGAAGAAGGAAGAGAAAGAACAAAAATCCAAGAAACGTTTCTTCATTTCTCATTTTACGGAGCAAGAAACAACAAATTGTTGTTTCTTTTTCTGTTCCTATTTCGTTCGAAACAAAAAAAAAAAAGGAACAAACGCAACCAAACGCGTTTCTTCCTTTTTTTTTGTTCCCGGCACACTTTCCGTACAAGTGTGCCGGAAACACTTTTTTGGAGTGTTTCCATGCACACCCTAGGTGTTAAAGATCAGCGCGCCAAGACACAGTCTCCTTCCTTTTAATTTATTTTCTTTCATCTGTACTGGCCTGGCCAAAATCTCTTTCAAATTTAGGTGTCAATTTCGGGCGGTTCCAATAAGATCAAAATGTTGGACCCATCACCATCCCTACAAATCACAGGACCCTCCTCCATTTATATAAAAATTTTCTTTCACACCTAAACTCTTTTAATAAGATAGAATTAGCTCATGCTTTTTTTAAAAGGAAGAAGGAAATGCGATGAATGCATGCGAGGACCAACATAACATAATATCGGGGCTGCTGTTCTGTTTTTGGAAAATAAAAGTAGCAAAAAAATTGAGGGGAAATTTTCCATCCAAATCCTCTATCTCCCTCCCCAGCTTCCATTTTCTAAAACCTTCCAATGCACCACGCACCTATGTTTCTTTTATAACTAGAGTAAAATATTATTCTAAAGCATGATATTTTTTTTCCTTTTTTTTTTTAATTTTATCGAGTTTTGAGGGATGGTTTGAAAAAAAGATGGTTACTCCTTCACTTTTTATTTATTTATTTATTTATTTATTTAAATTGCGGTGCTAAAGTGTGGTGTGTGTGTCTCTCTAGGGGTGGAGTTTGGTCCAAGTCATTTGCTCCTATTCCCTTTTGGCGGGGAGGAGCCATTTCTTGCTCCGCCTCACTCGCCTCTCACTCCCTCTTCCTTGAATTCTTCTCCAAAACTTGCCTAGGGACCTCTATTTTCAATTTATTTTCCAAGCACCTTTCTAATTTGATGAGACCGAGAGGAGCTAGCCTCGCAATATTAGCAAAATATCAATAATATTGTACACCATTGATTTTGAACCCGTAATTCCACAGGAAAATTAATAATAATAAAAAAAATACGACTACTTAAATAAGCTCTTCAAATGAGTATTAATAGTGTTAAATGAATATGCCCGCCTCCTACTTCCTAGTTGCTAGGATGGATTATAGGTAAATCTTAATAAGTAAATTTACCTCTAATTTTGGTGGTGAAATGGTGGCTTTGTTGGTTTGACCTCCATCACCCCTTCCACCACCACAACTTCCAACCTCCGCTGCCACCACGGTCAAACCATCACCATCACCGTGGCCTCACCACGGTCTAAGCCTCATGGATGGGGTGGTGAGATTAACCACCTAGTTGAGTCAACTTAATGATTTTGTAAAGTACAATTAAACATCACTATTCCCACATTAATACATTAATCACACAACCAGGACGAGGCAAGCAAAGAATCAAACCAGCCTCCATCCCATTTTCCCATTTTCGCAGCTTCTTCTTCAAATCAAATATATCTGATGCTTATAATAATAATAGAAAAAGTGAGGTACCATATTAGAAAATATAACTAAAATGAAGAGTTAAGTACTTGCTTTATATAAAATAAATAAATGAATTGGCAGGTGGTTTTTAAATGTTTTTGTCCGCATAATCATCTCCTCAGAAACGCTCGCTAGAGAGAGTCTTCCGAATCTCAAAAGAGAGAGAAAAGAGAGAGAACGCAAGAGTGGAGGGACGAGAGAGAAAAGAGGAACTTCAACGTTAGGAGGAACTTCAAGGTGGCCTGCGTATTTTAGTAATATCATACATCCATCACCACCCGGTCAAGATACTTATTTTAAATTTGAAATAATGTGATTTTTTGGAATTATTAATTCTAAACTCCATGCACCCAAATCTATACCAACCTTTAACCTTTTATGTAAGTATTAAATAGTTATTTTTTATTCCAGACAGACGCGTCTGTGAAGAGATAGGAGCTGGGAAGAGATAGGAGAGATAGGAGCCGTAAGTTTTCTCCTAAAGATCCATTCTCTTTGACTTTTTTTCTTTTGATGTATTTTTTTTTTTTATCAAGTTTGCTTCGTTACCAACCTTTCCAAATACTCACAACTTTTAGCTCTTCTTTAATCCTTACAAGTCAGGCATGTGAATGGATGCCCTTGTATTCTTTTGTTTGGATCAAGCAAATATATTGAAATAAACTACCGCCACAGAAGAATTATTATGGTTGTTGGCATACACACACACATATATATATATATATATATATATATATATATATATAGTTATCAAATTAAATTATAGATAACTTGTTTATTAATTAGAAAAATCCTAAGATACCGTGAGAGATGCAATAATATTAAACAAAGGTATTGATTAGCGATTAGTTTTAATTCAACCTTATGTTTTTTTTTTTCCAAATAAATCCTTCTTTTTTTCCCTAGAGCTAAGTTAGCTTCTCATAGTAATGATAAAGTTATGTGCGTTGAATAAAACTTCTTTTATTTTTTCTCATTTGTAAATTTGTCCAATTTTCTATTCTTGGATTATTTCTTTTGTTGGATGGGCAACAAAATTCGAAAATGGCCCAAATTGTGCCCCAAAAATTGGAGTTTTTATTTATTTATTTATTTACAGGGTTAAAAATTAAATTCGACTTTTTTGTCGTTTGAAAAATTTCCGAAAAGCCACAAAAAACGTGATTTCCCCGAAAAAATATTGGATGGTCCCGAAGCGCCAAGTCAGCGTGCTCCCCGACTAATGAGAAAGTGAAATGTGGCTCCACGTGAGCACGAGCGGCTTCACTGATTTTCCTGCACAAAGTATATTATTTTCCTTTTTCTATTTAAAAATTTACTGTCATTGGTAGACCTGTTCTTGTTTTTTTTTTCTCCCTCCTCTGTTTGGAGGAGGCCTGCATGCATTAATGGCGCTTTCTCTCTCCTCATTTCTGAAGAACGAAAGTCCCCACGCTACAGCTTGCCTTCCCTCCTTTCTTTCCTTCTCGATTCAAAATTTTGGGCGAGAATTCGCTCTCTACGTTGCGTTGCTTCTCCGGCCTGCTCCGGGGCTGGGTCATCTCTGCTCTTTGGCCCAAAGCACGTTGCTCCTCCGCCTTGCTCCGGCGCTGGCTCATCTTCGCTCTCTACCCCAAAGCTCGTTGCTTCTTCGGCCTGCGTCGTTGTGTTCCTTCTCCGCCCTGCTCCGGTGTGGTTTCCCAGCGCAAGACGGCGAGGATGTTCTTGCTGTAAGTCGCAGACTCCAAGTGATAAGAAGTTACAGCTCTCTCCGATTTGGCTTCGGATCGGCTACCTTCACAGTGGAGGAAGGTGATGGAGGCGTCATGCGGAAAGATGAACGAGGAGGTTGGAGGGAAGGGGGTGGACACGTTGATGAGGATGGGGAGGTTGACGGCGGTGGTGGGGAAGGAGGAGGCGGCGGTGATCTGTGTCGTCTGGTTTTGTGCACATCCGCGCTTCGCCTCGAGCGGACATCTCCATCTCAAGCTACACTCTGGTATAGGAAGATACTCCAGCTTCAGAAGTAATTGCACAGTTTTTCTGGATTTCGGGGATGTAAAGGATTGTGCAGCCATACCCGTCAGACATGGCCTTGGAAAGTTCTCGCTTTCTTTCTTTTCGAAAATTTTCGTCTTTGCTTCATGACGTCCGAACCTGCTTCCAAGTTGAATAAGGGCGAGGATTGGAGGACGAAAAGAGTGAAGAGACATTATAAAACGAGTGCTCATCCTCTTTCCCCTCTACTTCGCTGATTAAAAGAGAGAGTCTGAGATGTGCCACAACAAAGCATGGTTTGCTGTGAAGTGAGAAAAGAAAAGGCTTCCTTATTGTTCACGGAGTCCTTTTTATTCCTTGAACTTTTCCTTCTCGTGATTGTGTTGTTAAAAAACTTTGCAACAATTTTTGTGTTTGTTAGGATTAGCGTTCTGTAAAACAATTGTATCTATTCGGTTTTTAAAGAATTTAATTGTATTAGAGTTTACTTTTGCTCATCTGGAGAGAGCTCTTCCCATGTTGACTTTGTTCATGAATTTCCTGCACTCCTCTTTACTTTCTCTTTTCATTATGGTATAAACGATAAACACCACAAAGCAATGACATGAAGGATCTGGCATTTTAATACCTACTTGAAGTCAATACAATAGATTATACAAGAACATTGATTAGCCCAACACTAGCCATAAAGAACTTTGAAGGACTCTTTTGAGTTTGGTTTCTTCAGCTCGACCACAATCACGCTGATGTTGTCCTGGCTACCTTGAGCCATGGCCAGTTCGGCTAGCACCGCAGCCGCTTCGGCGGCGTTACTTCCTCTTAGCTCCTCAGGGAACCTCCTCTTTATATGTCCGTCGAGGTGTCTCCTCATGACTTGGCAAGCAACCTCATTAGAGAGCGCATCCCATAACCCATCGCTTGTTATCACGAGGAAGTCGTCCAACTCTGTTCTCTTGCTTACCGTGATCTTCGGCTCTGCTATCACGTATGGCTTCAAATAATAGTCTCCTGCAGCAAGTAAACGCTGCTATCAAATACAGACACCTAAAACTTCTGCTACACGGCTTCAATGGAAACGAACAAGCACGGAGCGAGAGCCAACCTTGTGATCAACAAACAAGGGCATGGCCACGTCGCCATGACACAACATTGCTCGCGAATCCGCCATCCTCATTGACGAGTCCACGTCCTTCCCTCTAACCTCCTTGTCCATCTTTCCGCATGACGCCTACATCACCTTCCTCCGCTCGCTTTCTCCACCTCTGTCGTTGCACATGCCAGTCCACCCCTCCATCTCCTTCACCAACAGCTTGTGCAGCCGGTCGCGGCAAGCATTCGCCGAATCAACTCACTATTATGAACCGCGAACGTAGCCGATCCGAAGCCGAATTGGAGGGAGCCGTAACTTCTTATCGCTTGGAGTCTGCAACTTACAGCAAGAACATTCCTCGCCATCTTGCGCTGGGAAACCACACCGGAGCAGGGCGAAGAAGGGACACAACGACGCAGGCCGAAGAAGCAACGAGCTGTGGGGCAAGGAGCGAAGACGAGCCAGCGCCGGAGCAAGGCGGAGGAGCAACGTGCTTTGGGCCAAAGAGCGGAGATGACCCAGCCCCGGAGCAGGCCAGAGAAGCAACGCAACGTAGAAAGCGAATTCTCACCCAAAATTTTCAATTGAGAAAGAAAGGAGGGAAGTGAACCTGCAGTGTGGGGGCATCCGTTCTTCAGAAAGGAGGAGAGAGAAAGCGCCATTCCATTAATGCGTGCAGGCCTACTTCATAAAAGAGGAGAGAGAACAAAGCAACAACAGGTCTATCAATGACAGTAAATTTTTAAATAGTAAAGGGAAAATAATATAATTTGTGCAGAAAAACCAATGAGGCCGGTCGTGCTCACGTGGAGCCACGCGTCACTTTCTCATTAGTACCATCCAATATTTTCTCGATTTCCCCTCCCTCTTTCTTTTCTCTCATTTTTCCTCTTCAAGTCACTCCTGCCCTCCAACTTTTTTTTACTTCTCTCTGCTCTTTTCCTTCTCTCGGCCGAACCCTCCCCCTCTTCTTCTTCTTCTTCTTCCTTCCTCTTGCTGGCTGCTTCACCCACCGCCACACCGCCGCCCTACGCCCTACTAGTACTCACCACCACCTCTTGGCCCGAACCACCACCACCCACCGCTCGTCCGATGAGCCGTCTCGCCGTTGAGCCCGACGAGCTGTCGCGCCGCCCCTCGCCGCCGCGAGCCGCCGCCGTCGTCCCCAAGCCACCGTCACCACCTCTTGCCGCCGCTCGCTCGGCCGTCCGGGCCGTCGTTGCTCCGAACCGCCATCGCCTCCGCCAGAATCGAGCTCTTCCCCCCTTGACCGTGGGTCTTCGCCGCGACCGCCGCCGTCTTCGCCGCGCCGTCCGTACCGCCGTTGGTGCCGCGAGACTCGTGTCTTCGTCGCCGTCGCCGCGTGCTCGCCGTCGCCGGACCTCCCTCGACACCGCCGCTCGACGCCGTCACCCCTCGCTCGCCTCGCCGCTCAGCCGCTTGCCGTCGACGCCGCCGTTGGACGCCGCTCGTCCCCCGGGTGGAGGCTGCTTGCCGCTCGCCCAGCCGCCCAATCAGCCTTAACTCCACGCCCCTTCGCCTCCGCCTCCACCTCCACCTCCACCTCCACCTCAGCTCAGTCGCACCCCCACTTTCTCTCTCCTTCTGCCTATCCGGTCGGGGGCGACGCGGGACGCCTTGGAGACTCCGGCCGGGGCCTACCGGCTGATGGATGACGAGACAGTAGGTTTTCCTCCGCATTTTTGCTGCTTGAGCAACACCCACAGTTGCTCAACCTTCATTATTATGCAACGGTAACGGTAGTTATTAATCACCAAATTATACATTAGACCAATGTTTTCTTTAGAAAACTATTTATTTAGTTATTTATTAGGATGTAAAAGATTCACATTACTATGTCGCAGGTACATGGAGGACCAACTATTAAATTATTTGGGCTTCCAGATATAGATATTTGCCCCTACTAGGAAAACTTTCCTTACAGAACTCTCGTTTGCTTTACTTTCACACTTTCTTTCATTTTCGTTGGAGTTATCTGCCTTCTAAAAGAATCGAATATTTCGTTTCTCAGGAGATTGATTTATTTGAAGGCAATGTATGCATAATTGGAGTACTTGGCAGATTACCTAGATGAACTCACATTGGTCAAGTATGAGTTCCTCGGTTTTCTTCATTCTTCCTTCTCTAGTTGCCGCATCAGCCATATTTCTTGCTAGGACGCTGGATGACTCTCACGCCACCTTGGGTCTGTTCTCTATCTTGCATTTCTTTTCTTTCATCGCCACAAGCGTACTTGATTATTTGATTATTTATCTGGGCTTACCTTTTACTTTCTGCAGAATCCAAACATCTTATAAGGCATCTCACACATCTTATAAGGCATCTCACTTCTTGCAATCCAATGCAAAAGAATGCTGTACGCATCAAGTATTGGCAGCAGAAGGTATACTAAGCTCAACAACTAGAACAAATTAAAATAAAACTTCTTTATAGTTCAAATCTCAAAATGAAACCAACAAAAAAAACCTGTTGGAAACGCAACCCGCTCACCAACCTCTCACACCAGAACCTGTGACAACACCTGTGACAGCCCTCAACAGTTCACCCCTAGATCACCCCTAGATGAAAGGTTAGATGAAAGGGTAGCTATGTGGGGCTTGTGGGGGTTTGCTTTACTTGAGTCTAGCCATTAAGTCCATAATTAATTTGTTTTGTTTCAAGAAATGATTTCCACTTGTAAGTAAACAAGTAAAAAAGAGTAAACTAGCTTGGCATGCTGGATAGATTTAACAACCTAAACTTATGGATCACCATTATCTTCTTGATTATTAAAGATCATTATTATTTTTTTTAGGATTGAATCCACTTATTTCTCAAATTAGCCAAGTTGGTTGGTTAGCTTCCTTGGAGCTGGTTGAGTTGGGTTGGTCAGGTACGTCAGGTACGAGAAATCTCATTTTTGTATAGTTTCTCTCGTTTCTGCCATTATATTTCTCTCATAATAATTATTAATTATTTTATTTTTTATTTGATGAATTTATTTTGATTTAAAACCAAAAGTAAAAGTAAAAGGTTAATTATTTTGAATTAATTTTTTTGGATAAATCACCGTACCCAATGTTCCTACCCAATGTTCTACATTCGTAGAGCTTCCTTGGGATAAAGCTCAACTTTTTTTTTTTTTTTTTTTTTTTTTGGTAAGTAAACTAAATTCTCTCCCTTATTTTGATTAAAGTAAAAGGTTAATTATTTTGAATTAATTTTTTAGGGTAAATTTAAGGAGACTAAACAAGTTATGTTGTACCCAATGTTCTACATTCGTAGAGCTTACTTGGGATAAAACTCAAGTTTGTTTTTTTCTTTTATGAATTTATTTTCATTAATAAACATGTCTTTTACCAAGCTATGTCGTAGCCAATGTTCTACATTCGTAGAGCTTACTTGGGATAAAACTCAAGTTTGTTTTTTTCTTTTATGAATTTATTTTCATTACTAAACATGTCTTTTGCTAAGCTATGCCATACCCAATGTTCTACATTTGTAGAGCTTACTTGGTATAAAACTTAAGTTTGTATACTTGCCTTTTTTTCATATGCAATTCTATTTTATTAGGAATAAATATTTTTTAGGAATGCCATCTGCTTTCTTGTAATAGACCCATTTAATCATAATACTTCAAGTCTAGTTCTAACTTATCACGGGGATTTTTAATTAGGATATGACAAAATTTTCATATGGTATCATATAGTATATCAGTATAAATATGAGTATAAATATGATGAGGCTCTTATGATCCATTGCTAATGAAATCGCAATGAAATCGCAAATGCACCAACATAGTTTCTGATTATTGTATGATCAATTTGGCAACTGAATGGAGAATAATAACCAACCGCTCATTGGATATATGGTTTACCTCTTAAGGTATTTGTTTCTATAAAACAATGTCATTGGGAGAATGTCGCAATCTGCAGGCCAGTTTTGTTAGTGCTCGTTCTTTCTACGGTTTTCCTCTTTCTTTCTATGTGGGGCAAGTACAGTGGCATACTTCTGAATTTTTACCTCATTCTATCTACCCACGTTTGTTCTCATCATTAATATGACATCAATAGTGAAAAAAGTAGCCCTAACTGATAAATCTGTAGAATTCAATTATTTGAATTAAATATAAAAAAATATAAGGAAAAAAAGGAAAAAAACCAAAAATTGAAAGAAAAAAGGGGGGAGAATCAATTTTTTCATCTTGATTTCCTTTCGTCTTTCTTGACTTGAGCTCTCTCTCTTTCCTCTCTTTCTTACTGTCGATGGGCGGGCAAGAAAACGATCCTCGTTTTCCACATTCTTGATAAACAACATCCAAAACAAAGAAAAGAGAGAACAAGGGAGGAGGGGAAGAAAATTAAAAAGGAGAGCGAGAGAGAAGCCTTCCCCTCCCCCTCCCCAACCTCTCTGGTCCTCTCCGTCTCTCTAGCCTGTCTTCTTCTTCTTCTTCGGCTCTTTGACCTCCGCTTGTCTTGTCTTGTCTGGCCTCCGCTTTTCTGGCCACCGCTTATTGTCTGGCCACCCCTTGTCTTACTAAAGTTTTAATTTTTCCCAAAATTAGCGATCAACATTGTGTTGACATTTAGCCTTAGGTGTGTTTTATATTGTGTTGAGATTTACTTAACTAACCGGCATCTGGAAATCAAATTTAGCCTTGTGGACCTATCGGCTTGGCTACCCTTTATGGGCTTGGCGTATTGGAAGGTTGGTAGTAGGACTCCATATTTACAGCGTACCACTATTGAATTTAAATGAAAAAAAAGATTCCAAATTCAATGTAAATGAGGCGATTTCTCCACTAGGTGAGAATTAAGTCTTGAATAGAATATTCTACTCGAGGTCTTTGCTCATAATAAGTTCCTCAGAAAAAAAAAAGAAAGTTAATGAAACTTTGAATAATTCAAAAAAGATAATATGATCCAAGCTTGAAATCTTGAAATAAAGGATGAAGAAGCTACGGTCTATTTAAGATGAAATGAAAAACTAAAGGTTTAGTTTAGTCTCTTAGTTTAGTCTCTTGTTTTGTCTTGTTTAATCAAAATAAAATAAATCTCTAGAGTTTGTTTACTTAGAAAAACTTGAGTTTAAGAAATCCCAATGCTCTACCACTTAAAAATAGAACATTGGTTAGGGGCATGGGCATGGACATTTAGTCTCCTTGTTAAATTAGCCAAAAAATTGATTCAAGGGTTGCCGAAGCAATTCATATTATTAGTTGGAATGAACCTTACATGGTCTCAAGACCATGGTGTGACAATTTAATTTGGTTTAATACTAAACTTTGCCCTTCTTTGCCTTTCCTGTTTTATTTTGTTTGAAAAGCTAAATAATTTGTTAGATATGTAAGGTATTGAGGAGGTACTTTTCTATTTTATTATTTATTAAAAGAGAGTATGCTGATATGATACTACCTATTTACCATAAATCTATTTACCATAAATCTAGGGGCACTTTCCTCTCCTCTAAAACAATTCTAGAAAGGAGTCCACTTGAGTGCATAGCGTACTACTGAGCGTACTACTTTGCCAATGCCAAGCGAAGATACACCGAGTTGTTGAGAATGTTTGAGAATGTCAAGTTCTTGTTGTTGTTCATATTGGCTGAAATTCATTTTCAACCCTTGAGAATATGGGAGCTGTCATGCCAAGGGAGGAGGGAGGAGGAATAGGAAATAACAGGTTTTCTTGTGATTAAAAAAGGCGCAGAGAGAGATAGAGAGGAGGAAAGGAAGCCATTAGCAAAAAAGGTTGTTGCACAAATTAGGGTCAAAAGCACAAAATTAGCCTTCTGAACATGTGATCCTATGAGCCTTCTAAACAGGCACCATATCCTCTATGAGTTCTCAGAGCCTCCATTATGAGATACTTGAGAGTCCAACCACTGCAACTAGTGAACCGTAATTAGTGAAGGATGAGTTTGGGCAACTTTTAGCTACATGAATCTGTATAAACAATTGATATCAACAATTGAGATTTTTAAGGATAATAACTTGAGATTTTCAACTCACTTGTCTCTTTCCTCGAGTATAACCTTCATGGCTGAGGGAAATAAGTGATGATTGCAAAGGATTAAATGAAAATTGTTAAAGATAAGATGAACTTGCTCCTCGAGGGTTGACACCTTCACCTTGCTCAACACGTGCATCTCTGGGCATATGCCATCTCCATCTCGATTTATAAGTTGGTCTATAACTTTCAGCATTATTTCTTGAAAGAACAAAATGTCACAAAATCATTCTTCATAACAACGTTTAATAACAACATTTAACAAGATTTAATGGCAAACAATAAAACAAGTTTTATTACTCATTGCCACACATATTAAAATTAAATATATAATGCCACAGGCAGAGTAAAGTGGCCTGAGAAAATATTGTTCCCAGAAAATCATTTTACTTTGGTCCACTAACCAAAGAGAGTGAATCACTCTTTTCTTCAATTATTTAATAAGTTAGTATCCTTAAATCCCCACGCTTCAGTCTTAACCCAAGCCAGCGAGAATAACCTCACTTTAATCATCTTGAAGGAGATCTTGGGAGAAGCTCTTGAAGAAACTAAGGGTAAGAATGTTGCATTGCAATTTTCTTTTTCAAGATTTGAAACTGGGGTTGTAATATTTACATGTAGTGTCATATTACCCTATATATATATACTTACGCTGTCTAGGTAGTTAAAAAAGAGTTTTGTCTAGGTAATTAAAAAAGAGGATAATAGGGTTAGGGTGACATTTGAAATTGGGCTATTATAGACAAAATTTTAAAAATGTCCATGTACCGCCAAGAAACCTTGGAATTGATTGAAAAAATGGAATTAGCATTCAAACGGGGCTTTTTGTTAAGTAGTGTCCAAACTCTATGCAAACACTTATTTTTTATTTGACAATGAAGTTGAAATGAAGTTGAAGTTGAATTATGAAGATGGTCACAAATATTAAACCAATTTGTCCAGAGTTTCTTGGATACTTGATCATGAGTCATGACCTTTTTAGTTTTTTTTTTTTTGTTTGGCAATTTTTAATCTAAAAAAATTTGTGAATAAATTATTTATGATTAGTCTTTTTCTTTTCAATAAAAATCCAATCAAACTTTTTTTTTCAATTATCTAGAGATTTTTTTAATTATACATCGAGAATTCTTTTCATACTATCGATAATTTAATTAATTAAAATGAAGAAGAAAAATCATTGTTTAACTTAGGTTTAAGGTTTATTTAGCTGATTGAAAATTAATTTTTATGGAGATTAATTTATAACTCCCTCATTTCGAAAAAACAAATATTTTCTAATTTTCGTTCTTATTTTGCTTGAACGTAGACTTGTACTATTTGTACTATAAATGTGCAGAAAAAGGAAAGGCCGGCTAGCGTAATTATTCATCAACACCTATCACCTGTCACCTGTCCCTCACTCTCTCCTCTCTCTGTTCATCCCTCCCGTGCATCTTCCATATGCTCTTTTCTCTCTCTTCTGGCTCCCCTTCACACTCTCTCTCCTCTCACGCTCCGTCTCACCCCACTCTCTCTCTTCTCTCTTCGCCGCCTCCTCTCGCACGCCGCGCTGCGTTCATTGGTCCGGTGCGGTGGTTCATTGGTGGGGTCGGGTGATTCGTCGGTCTGGCGAGCGCAAGCCACTGGCGGTCTCCCTCTCCCCCTCACAACTATCAAATCGGTAATATCACTTTTACTTTGCTTTTTAAAAAATGTGAGTAGTGGGGAGGGTTTAGCGGTGGTTGGGGGAGGGAGGAGCCAACGGGTGTTTTGTGGTAGTGGTAGTCTCTCTGTCTGGTTGTTGTCTGGTAGTCTCTGTGTGTTCTGAGAGGATGTGCTGAGAGGAGAGGATGTGGTGAGGGACTGTTAGTCCGGAAACAGGAACAGGATTAGTTTTATAACTCCTTTAATTTTGATAAAATAAATAAATAATTTGTATTTTTCATCCCGAGTCCTCATTCCTTACTTTGCTGGAGTTTTTCTTTTTTATGTGACTAAGTAAATTATTATAGATTTTTATTTTATTCCGTGGGTTGAGTTAGATTAATTAAACGTAATCACATTAAAAAAAAATAAACAAGGAGGGAAAAGGAAATTCGAGTTTTTGTCTTAGAAAATTCCCGAAAAAGAAAAGTCCTGAAGCTTCTCTCACTCTTTATCCTGTTGCAAGAGTTTTAAAAATCATTTTTTCAATTAATAAATTAGTATAAATGACCCCATACATTTTTTAATAGGTTCATATTTTGTGCTGGAATGATTTTCTTACTTGGAAAATTTGATTTAGTGTATGAATTTCCTTCTTTAGAAGTTTGTATTTTAATTTTCATTTAATGTAAATTTTTACTAACAAATACTATTCATGCCTAAATTTTGAGATTGTTATTAGTAGGGTGAGCGTGGTTCCCGGTTGTCTTTTTCTGGAAATCAAAACCGGAACCAATTACAATTCAAAAAAAAAAAAGAAACCCTAATCCCGCCCCCCACGTGATCTCCCCCCTTCCGTCGATTCTTCCCTCTTCCCCTTTCTTTTTCTCTCTTTCTTCTCTCCCCTTTTTCCTCCTCACGTCACTTTCTGCCCCCCTTTCCCCTACTTTTTTCTTTTCTTCTCTCTCTCCTCTTTTCCCCTCTCTTGGCCGAAACCCCCCTTCTTCTTCTTCTTCTTCCTTCCTCTCTTTTTGAGGGTTCCTTTTTGGCCGAGGGAGAAAGGGACCAAGCAAGGGAGAGTGACAGAGAGGGAAAGCAAAGCAAGGTTCTAATTTTTCTGTAGATTTTGGGTTGAGAGAGAGATGAGCTTGAGCTCAAGGGAGAGAGACCGAGAAGGAGAGTTTCGTGCAACTGAGGGAGAGCGGGAGAGGTTCAGCCGTGCATGGGCTCGAGTGAGACCGAGAGAGAGACCAAGGGAGTGAGAGAGAGAGACTGAGTAGTCCACTCCATCTGTGTGAGAAAGAAGTAACAGACTCGCGTCGGAGGCCAGCCCACCGACCATCGCCCGCCACAACACCGCGCCGGCCCAGGTAGGCCTTTCCTCATCTGTGCGTGCCTTGTTTTGGGCACGTGGGGTCTGAGTTCGCGGCCGTTCAGCTTATGTGAACTCCGGCCCCTGCCGGTTCTACGTTGACGCTGATGTGCATTTTGGTACGCTTGTTGTGTGTGCTAGTATGCCTTTAAAGAGTCTCGGTTCGGGCTTAAGCAGGGGTGAGCACCGGGAACCGGGAACCGGAGAATTGAACCGTACCCTCCTGTTCTCTGCCTCTACTCGTCGCTGACGCCGCTCGCCCTCGATGCCGCCACCGGACGCCGTTTGCCCTCGACGCTGCCGCTAGACGCCAGTTTCCCCGCGCTCGTCTCGCCCTTGCCTCCTGCTCCCTCGATGCTGTCACCCCTTGCTTGCCGAGCAGCCGCTCGCCGTCGACGCCGTCGACACCACCAATGGATGCCGCTCGTCCCCTTGGTGGCACCTTCGTGCACATATAATCTTCTTAACGCAACAGTATACACTTGATGAATGACAGGAAAATGTAAGGTTAGATATCAGTATCTAACCCACTGCATATTCTGGAATTCCCACTATCATATGTCACTTTTGTAGCATTTCTTCTCTAATTGGCTTGTTAACAACTTTCCCATCGATTGATGAATAGGGTGCTCAACTTGCTGCTGACGAAGAGAAAAGAGCAGCAACTTTAGCGGCTTGCCGAACTTTGGCTGAAGAACTTATAGAATCACGATTTTTAGCTCCTAGAATACTGGCATTTAAGGTTTATCCTCCTTCACACTTTTAATGTTTAATTCGTCTTATGTTATTCACGTGATGAGATGCTCATATTGGTTTTCCTATTCAACAAGAGGGAAGCTGTACATAGTGAATGAGAAGAATGATTTTGAATTAAGGGTGAGTTTTTTTTTTTTGGGTGCTTTTAACTCTTTTACACACTCAAAATGTTTATTTTTTACGTGTGTTATAGTAATTGAGTTTGGTGACTTGCTGGCTAACTCATTGGTTGCTACTAGCTCATATTATCATCAGTCATAGATGTCTTAGAAGTCATCAATGTGACAACTCGCTTACATGTATAAACATGTTGCATCAAATATCCTTGAATGGCCAATAGAAAATGTCAATTCTGGGACAGCAGATTGATTAATGTTAAGATGTGTTCTTGTTGTCTAAATATCTACTATTACACCAGGAAATTTTTTTTTTGGCAAAAAAAGAATTAACCAGTGAAGCTTTTGTTGTACGTCAAATATGTACAGTAGATAAAGAACAGAGAGAGTCCTCATTGGTTCGGTGAGAACAGAGAGAGTCCTCATTGGTTCTGCAAAATCATTAGTGGAGAAGCCAACTGCTTACTCACAGTACATTTACCGTAATTTTTCATTGCAGTTCAGAGAAAATCTTGTACTTAAATCTCTCTTTAGCTTTCTCATATCCTAATTTGTCTGCTGCAATAATGCCTTGAGCTGTTTCTTTTTGTGTGAAGTTAAAAATGGCTGGAAATAGTTTATAGTTATGATGACAATTAATATCTTTTACTTCAGCAGGAGATCAGACTTTGAGGTTTAAGATGACATGATTATGGTTTTGCTGTCTAATTTGGATTAAAAATGTTTTGATAGGGTTTAGAGTCTATCCATATTGGGCGGTCTAATTGCTGGTAACACGGAGAAAATTCCTCCATCACCAACGTGTGGCTTTAGAGTAAGTCTTTATTATTTAGTAATCTACAAGATAGCCATTTAACTTTCAGCTCTAAATATTTCTTCTATCACTTAGACATCTTTGGAAACTTTTCCCAAGAATGGGAAGAAATTTAGCTCAATGAAAGATTTTCGGGCAACAAATAAAGGTTCTTCTCCTATCAAGGAAAATGCAAGACTAAGTCTCTTTGCTGTGAGGTTGCTTGTGCTTTGTGAAAAGGAAGATAACATATCCAAGTTTCCAGATGAAGTGAAGCTCTAATTCTTTGAGTAGTTTGTTGTTTGATGCAGGTAAATCAATAATCAGATTATCAAATTTACTAGTCCATGAAATAATACTCATCAATTATAAAAAATTTATCCGTTCTTTTTTAAAATTATCCTATGATGATCTTTCACTTTTGCTGTAATATCTGCAAGATATTTGCGAGAGGAAGTTTCTCGGAAGGAAGATCGTTCGTTCGAAACCCTTCTTTGCAGCTGCAACATTGCCGAGAGATGTTCATGCAGCTCCACTTGAAAGCTTTGTTATTAAAGTTCTTTGAAGTCATTGGAAGCTGTAAAACAATGAGGGATATTGCCGAGAGATATTCATGCAGCTCCTCATTTTTATGGAAGCTATATATGTAATATTTAGAAATTTAAATATGGAAAAAATATAGGAAAAAATAAAAATGAAAATTAGTTTGAATTTTTATTATTAAAATTTCATGATTTTTCATAAATGAACAAAAAGACAGATGAGAGAAATGAGAAGGTTGAGATCCTACCTCTTGTGGATCTATTAGTGAAGATAAAATTTAAGGAAGAGTCTTGAATTTCCTATCCTTCGAACAAGCATATATTTATCTAACCTAAGAAATTCTTAAATACATAAGTATCTAGTTTTCATTTTAAGGTTGCATTAGGAAGATGAGCGAGAAAAGCTCATTTTGGCTAGAACCTAGCTTCTCTCTACTACGAGCTCTTATTCTTTCTAATTTCAAGGTTTTTGAATTCAAAATTTTATTAGTTTTCATATACGAAGACAATTAGTTCCTAGTGTCTTAATTTTGTCATATCCCTTTTATTTAAGATATCCCTTTTATTTAAGGTGAAATTATTCATTTATTTGTTTGAATTAGGTATTGATTCGATCGAAGTCATGGAGATTCAACCTTTTGACAATCTTTTCAATGATTTGGTGGTTTGGTGGTGGTGATTCTTTCTTTGGTGGTGACTAACTCTATGGAAGAATTTTTCAATGCAAAAATAAGGTAACATTTTAATATATCCCTTAAGTCTTTTTCAATAAATCAGGGTTAATTGAATTTCTTTTGACAATCTAACTAATATAATTTCAAAATGATTAATCATTTATTTTAATTAAACAAGAAAAATGTGTCTTAACCTTTTTAAGAGTACAAATATTTTCCTCGTGAAAACTCAATTCTTGTTAATATTTTGTCTCTATAGTTGCAAGATATTTAATAAATTAGTGGAAGATAACTCCATATATCGACAAATATCGTTAGACAAAATAGAGCTGGTGCTTGGAAGACGTCAATGTCTTTATTAAGAGGTGCATTAAATTAAATGCGATAACGTGGATGCTCTATATATATCAAGATTGGTAAGTGTTTAATTATATGATTTATCCATCTAATCTTTTTTTTATATAATTTTCTTCAAAGCTAAAAATTGAAGATCAATAACTCTTATATATTGCATTATGAATATATAAGTCTCATGAAGGTTGAGTCCGGAATGAAGCTTCTAGAGAGAGCTGCAGAATTGGGGCACCTTAGGGCTTCCTATATTGTTGGCTTTCTCCTTGTGTGCGAGGGTGGCGAGTCCAGGAAGAAGGAAGGAGGAAGAAGGAAGGAGTTGGATTGTTCCGAAAAGTCTACTCTACAGGACGATTGGTAGAATGCTGCGAGAAGTATCTAATTAGCATTCGCGACATGTGGTGGAATAACAAAATGATCTTTAGAGAAGACATTCGTCGTTATGATTGTGAGATATAAGTTAAACATTGCAAGAGGAGGGGATAGATGCCTGATATCAATTATTAAGAATTATTTTGATCTCTTTCCCACCCTCGTCTCTTTAAGCAAATCTCCGGTGGTGGTCACTAGTCAGGCAAGACATTTACGGGCATTTGCAATACTTGTATAGAATCAACTGACCACCACCCCCAGATGTTTTCTTAAAAAGACGAGGGTGGGAGAGATATCAAAATAATTCTTAATAGTCGATATCACGCATCCATCCCCTCCTTTTACAATGTTCAACTTGTATCTCACAATCATAACAAGAAAGGTCTTTTCTAAAGACCATTTTGTTATTCCACCACATGCCGCGAATGCTAATTAGATACTTTTCGTGGCATTCTACCAGTCGTCTCGTAGAGTAGACTTTTCGGAGCAATCCAACTTCTTCCTTCTTCTTCGACTCGCCACCCTCTTCGACTCGCCAACGATATAGGAAGCCCCAAGGTGCCTCAATTCTGGAGCTCTCTCTAGAAGCTTCATTCTCGACTCAACCTTCACGAGATTTATATATTTATAATGCAATATATAAGAGTTATTGATCTTCAATTTCTAGCTTCGAAGAAAATTATATAAAAAAAAAGAAGATTAGATGGATAAATCATGTAATTAAATACTTATCAATCTTGATATATATAGAGCATCCACGTTATCGCATTTAGTGTATTAATAAAGGCATTGACCTCTTCTCGACGCCAACTTTATTTTATCTAGCAATATTTGTTGATATATGGAGTCCTCTTCAGCTAATTTGTTAAACATCTTGCAACTATAGAAGCAAAATATTGACAAGAATGAGTTTTCACAAGGAAAATGTTTGTACTCTTAAAAGACTTACACACATTTTTCTTGTTTAATTAAAATAAATAATTAATTATTTTGAAATTATATTAGCCAAATGGTCGAAAGAAACCCAATTAGTCCTGGTTTGTTGAAAAAGACTTAAGGGATATATTAAAATATTACCTTATTTTTGCATTAAAAAAGTCTTACATGGAGTTAGCCGCTACCAAATAAAGAATCTTCACCACTAAATCATTGGAAAGATTGTCAAATGATTAATTAACAATTTTAGCTTAAATAAAAGGGATATGACAAAATTAATAGACACTAGGAACTAATTGTCTTAGTATGAAAATTAATAAAATTTTAAATTCAAAAATTTTGAAATTATAAAGAATAAGAGTTCATAGATGGAATCTAGGCTCTAGCCAAAATGAGCATTTCTCGCCCATCTTTTTAATGCAACCTTAAAATGAGGGCTAGATGCTGATGTATTTAAGAATTTCTTAGGTCGAGGTAAATATATGTTTATGTATTGATTGTAATTTTTTATTTGAGCTTGTTCCGAGGATAGGAAAATTCAAGACTCTTTTAAATTTTGTCTTCACTAATGGATCCAACCTTCTCCTTTCTCTCATTCGTCTTTTTGTTCATTTATAGAAAATCATGAAATTCTAATAAAAAAGAAAATTCAAATAATTTTCGTTTTTATATATTTTTATATTTTTCATATTTAAATTTCTTGATATTATATATATATGCGTATATATACATACATATATATGTATATATACACATATATAATACTAAATTAATATAAATAATACTAATATATATATTAATTCAGTATTATTTATATATACACGTGTATATAAATATACATATATGTATGTATATATACATATTATAAATAATATTAAATTAATATTGCTGTTGAGGCAACCCCAAATGAAGTTCCTGGAGCCCTTCAGATCCATCACTATACCCCCACTATATACTCTAATATGGAAGAGCATGTTATAAAGTGTTACTATTGTATAACTCAATGATCATATAATTATTATATGATCATTGAGTTGGGTTAATGCAATTAACCCCACTTGGCTTGAATATGAACCCAATCTAGAAAGTGATATATAATTTACAAAATTATTAAAACTTCATGAACCAAAAATTTCGAAATGGTTGGACTTGTGAAGGGATTTAAGTATAAATTTTATAAGATACACATACCTTATTTATCTCAACAGCGAAGCCAAAGAAAAAATAAAAATGATAAGAGTATGGGTGATCTCCGTGTGCACAGGTAATTTCTATGTTTTTTTTTTTATTTGTTCAATTTCTTATTAGAACTTTTTTTTTTTTTTGGCTAATGTGGTCTCCAATGAATATGCTTTTTTTTTTGGGTTCAAATTAGTGATTGCATGAAAGAGTAAATGTAAATACTGACTAGTCTTGGTGTGGTTGTATTATTTGAATATCCTAACAATTAAGGCTGATCTATAAAAATTAATCTGAAAAATTATTGAGTATGTTATATTATTTACGAAATTGACTTATTCCGATTTACTATGTAAGTACTATAAAAGTACACCGCCGTAACAGTAGGTAATTCAAACCAGTGCAATCCTTAGGAAGGAAAATATTTTCCGCTTCTCCTAGATCTCTCTAGTCTCTACCTCTCCTCCCCTTTCTTCTTCTTCTTTTCTTTTTTTATTTGAATTACTTTTTAATTTTCTTTTTCTTTTTTAATTCGAATTATTTTTAATTTCCTTTTTCTTTTCTATTTCTTTTTTTTTTCTTTTCTTTGTTTCAATCTTCTTCTTCTTTCTTGGCTATCATTTTCTTTATTTACTCTCCATGCTTTCTTTTGTTTATTAGAACACAAAAGACAAAAGACAGACTGGCCTCAAGAGGAAGATTCTCATTAAGGCTAGATGCTTTGCTTTTTTTCTCTTTTGCTTCTTTTTAAAATTAAAATCCATACGAGTAGCTCATATTTAAAGGCAAGTTCTTTATGGGTCGGTAAGTGATGCATGCCTAAGTGGGAAGTCTTAGAAAATTCCTAAAGATTTTTAGGTTTTAGCCGAAACAGTACCTTTAAGATTTAGGCTCCGCGATGGCAGAGAAAAAAGGGTAATTGTCGCTAGTTAATCACAATACCTTTAACATTTAGGTAATAACAAATTTTATAAAATAATCATGACAAATCACTACAAAAAGAAAAGAGTAAAAATCTCATTCATTAACCACTGAACTTTTAAAAGGTAAGTATGATGAATTTTTATGAAAGAATCCTGGAAAATTATAACAAATTATGATTTGGAATTCGTTTATCAAGATCATAGAACTCGGAAGGAACTGGTAAAAAAGTTAGGGTCCGTGTATTTTTGCTCTTGACAAAAAAGAAATCCTTTTTTTTTTTTTGCTATTTTAAAAATAGATCTAAGATTTTTCAGAAATTATAAGCCATTTTTTCTACTCGCTAAATTAAATAAACCAAGTATGCTCCTTTAATAATTTAAGGTAAGGGTACGTGAGAACAAGACACAAACGGAGGATCCAAGTCTCAAGTTCGACAATTGTGAATTAAGAATTAAATTATTGATGATTAGATTTGCAATAAATTTAAAATTATTATTCGATGCATATACATTAGATAAAAAAGCTAATATATAATGGCAAAGGCATCTAGTTCATTTGGAATTGTCGATGTTCGTGCCCTGAACTCAAAGACATTATCCTAAGAGTTTTCATCGCTGGACTCATCTCGACCTATATTTTGGTTGCCCAAATTTGGAGCTTCTTCAACTTGGTGCAATCTGGTGGCTGCTCCGACCACGGAAAGGAACGAGAAATAAGCTTGCCGCCAAGCGAACAATAAATTGTAAGATAATGCATATCGAAATATAACCTCTTAGCATATTTTTTGTAGTTTAATATCAACGGAAAACTTACTTCATTCTCATTCTGCTTCCTGAGTCTGATATGACAATCTAGGAACAAATAAAACAGGTAATTTCATTAGGACAATAATGAAACACACGAAACTGAACGTCAGCTTTTCGTGATTTTACTAAGATGTGTAATCACTTTGTAGTTAGTAAAAGTTATCAGTACTTTTTAATGCTAATTATTGCCCTTTTTATGGTTATTGCTACTTTGTTGTCAATTAGGTTTTTCATGCGTGTTGGTAATATTTAACACTATTGCCTTGCATATACTATTACTTGTTTGTTCTTTAAAAACTTAACTGTTCTGGCTAAATCTAAATAAAGTTAACCTAGCAAGTATATGCCTTGATTGTTGTTGTCAATGGTTGACAAGCTTCTTGATTGTAGACAAATCTCGCATTAGTTTTTCTCCTCATCAGTACCTTGACTTAGTGACTATTCTTTCTAGTTGATGATCTTTCTGAATTAGAATGCTTTTCAACCAATCTTTATGGATTTTTTTACATCGAATCCTACTATCTGTCTTCTGCACCTTGCACCTTTTCAATTAGAGATCAAGCCCATACCTTTCACAGTCTCATTTTAACTCGGGAATGTCAACGGATGTTGTCCGTTGCCTCATCATGTCATCAAGCATGCAAAACTAGGCATTGAGATTCTTCTGATTTTTGATTTTCTGTCTGTCTTGTTCTACTGTAATTTCTTTGAACTGTAGAATCTCTTTGTATGCTTCTGCCTTTATAGTCTCTGCATATCAGTAGATTGTATTAATGATAACTATAACATCTGCTTTCTTGTAGTGGTTGCATTCTGTCTGAACAATAGTGAAGTTCACATTTACAGACTTTCAGAAGACAAGTGGGAGCAAGCGCATATTCTCCAAAAGGTCATTATTGCAGTACTTCATCCATAAAGAGTAAGTGACTTTGAATTCAAATGACTGAAACAGAGGGACGACAATATACTAAACAGTATTTATGTGAACACAGAAATAAAAGCTATAAACTATATTTACCGAAAGATAAGCAAAATTGCATTTGTGTTATCTGATTTCTTGTCTTCAGCGTGGTAATTCTCCTGCCATGTTTGTTTTTCTCCAAAACTAAATAAATAGGACCAGAAGACACTCTATTTTAGTTTTCCCACTTTCCTATTGCTTGTCTCTTCTATTGTTCTTTTCTCTCTCCAGTTTATCGTATGGATGACTTCATTCTCCACAATGTCAACTGTCATTTCCAAACAGTGATTTGATGACCACATATGACCAGCAAGCCAGAGTTCTAACTTAATCTCCACATTGTCTTCTTTCCCCTTGGATGTCTAGGAAATGAACTGGTGAATGATGATGCACCTTTGAAATTTGATGTTGCTTGTTTTATCTTGCTAACAAAGCTTATCTCATCAACTAACAGATATCCGGCATTTAATGAAAGATTCTAGCATGCACCTCACTGATGTTTTGTTGCCTTGAACATATAATAAGTACATGATGATGGTTCATTTTGTTCTTATCTTTGCTTGAGAATTTATTTTGCATTCTACATAACAAGATTGAATGACTGAAGTTTATGTTATGCTAATTAATAGTTTAAATGAAGACTTTTGTTCTTGGTGCTCACAATGGGGAATGCAATGTCACAACATGACCAAATATTTCTGGAATAGACTGGAGTGCGGGGTCAAACAGAATAGTAACAGTGTCCCATGATCGAAATTTGTGAGTAAAATTACCTAATTGGAACCACCTTGCGTTCTGCCTCCCTTTTGCATATTTTCAAGTATCTAATGCATTTTTTTGTTCTTATGTAGATATGTATGGAATCATGAAGGATCAGAGTGGGTACCTACCTTGGTGATGCTCAGGCTAAACCGAGCTGTGGTTTGCGTTCAATGGAGCCCAATCATTGAGTTTGAATACAGGACGATGTTGAATGTTGCTTGTCAAAGACTTTTAGAGTATTTACATTGTATTGAAGAAGAATAAAATTCTGTTGCAATTGCTAGAAGAATTTGGTTCAGTCAATTGTTCTTAAAATGGCACTTGAGCTGTTAGACTCCAGGGAGCCATTTATAAATGTGAAGTACCAATAAGTTTCTGCATGAATCATAATTCCTCTAATGGGTTTATTCTTCATCTTTCATAATATAGTTAAAAAATTGTATATAATTTTAACTTAATTGTTCTGACCTCGTAGTTTAGCTGGCTGTGGTTCTTTTTTCTCTATAAATAAAGAGAAATTCACAATGAGCCTTCAAGGGTGGCGACCTATATAGAAAAAGAGCTGAAAGCCAAAAGAAAGCTGAATGTACTTCAAATTTAACCTCTTCCTATGTTTCCAACTCCATAAATGTCCTTCTAATCCTCTCTCCCCTCCTCCTCCTTCACATGTTAGAGATATTTTCACTATGGACTGCTAATTTATTCTGCTTGATTTCCTCTTGTCAAATGGACTGGGTATGATGAGTTAAAATACTCTCATTGTTTTCTTCTTTTTCCTGCAGAAAACAAATTTGCTGTTGGAACAAGATGGTATTAGCTTCTATTTCCGGGTTTTTCCTCTTCATCGTTTTTTTATTTATTTTATTTTTCAGTCTTACGTTGTGTTGGACATTTATTCTTCTGATGTGCTTTTTAGTAAGTCATCACTGACTGATTAGGGATTTATGGGGGATATGTTTTCCAAACGTGGGGGACAAGTTGGTTGTGTCCACTGCATTTGAACTCATTCTTTTATGATGAAAGCTTTTAAATATGGGTATGAGCATTGTCCAAGCATTGTCTGCTTGAAGTTGACCTAGGTCGTTTCTGAGTATGCGATACTCATGGATGAGCCTTATGCAGTTGTGGAAGCACATAATTTTGGGTATGAGCATTGGCCAAGCATTGTCTACTTGAAGTTGACCTAGGTCGCTTCTGAGTATGCTGAGTATGCAATACTCATGGATGAGCCTTATGTAGTTGTGGAAGCACATATGAATGGCAAAACGCAGAAGTTCACGGTTCAGGACTTTGAAGAGCGACAAATAGTATTCAGCGGGGTTGATGCTTTGTTGTACTGCTCATTTCTTCGGTGCGGTTTGGAGTGCAAACTCCAATGGAGACTTTGAAACCGTGCTGTTGCTACATATATGAATCAAATATCCCTCTTGCAAGTAACTCCAAGAGTTTAGCATTGTGGAAATGAAAACTGGATTAGAAATTAACTAGTTACTTGACGTGCTCTACAACTTCGTAAAGAAATGAGATGGTTACATATCAAAAAGACGGGAGATTAGTACACTTAGTTTCTGCTTTTGGTATCTCTTTGGGGGCAGTTATTGATGTATGTTCTGTTGTAGGTGGGTCGGTAAACTCATTAGGAAAAGACACAATTCATCGGTGACAAGTGTTGCTTGGCATCCTACCAATATGAGTATGTCCTCTTTCTCACATTTTTGTGGTGTTGGACACTTGCAACAAAGCTTTGTATCTTTTTACTTGGCCGCATCCGTGAATGCCTTTGTTATTTATGGTCATGCCTTCGCTTACAATTTATTTGGGTTACTAACAATTTTTGAGAAAGATGCATTTGGTAAACTTGTTTCAGGAATAAAAAAAAAAAAAAATGAATAGAAACACGTTTGGTAAATTTTTATTCTTTTTTTTGTTTCTTTTAATTTTTTAATATTTTTATTTTATTTTTATTTTTTCCTTTATTTTTTATTTTTCATCGTCGGAGGCGCCCAGCCACGGCGAGGCTCGCCAGCCTGGCGAGGCCGAGCCTCGCCGTGGTTGGGGAGGCTCGGCCTCGCCGGGGCCGGCCACGCTCCGGTGAGGTCGACCTTGCCGGAGCGTCGCCGGCCCTCGACGGCCGGCCGCTCGGCCATGGCCGAGGCCGGCGGCTGCCCGGCCAAAGAAAAAGAAGAAAAGAGGAGAGAGAAGAAATAATTTTTTTGTTTTTGTTTCTTTCCATTTGTGCGTGTTTCTGGGAACAAAAAAATAATTCTGGAACAAAAACGCAAACAAATGCGTTTCTATTCTTTTTTTGTTCCCAGGAACAAAAAAACAAAAAAAGTGTTCAGAAACAGAAACAAAGAATAAAAACATGCAGGCCCTAATAGTCACTCTGTCTGTTTGAGTGAGAGTTCATGAATTTTTTAGGGCAGAATATAATCTTATTCTCCATATACCTGCATTTGAAAGCTGTTAGGAATGGTAACCATTTTCAGTAGGAAATAGTTAAAAATGCGCAGTGCAGTGCTGGAGAAATAGACATGAAGACAGTAAAATTGAAATGGTTCACTAGTAAGATTGTTATTCCCTGATGAGGATTTTGTATGACACGATATAAGTCTGAGAATAGACTTTGTGATTTGGAACGGGAAAAAGAGTTGATGAGCCTTCAGTCAGTCATTGATTTAGGCATTTTCTTAAGTTAATTCATGTAGTCAAATGCTATTTGAAAAGAGTTTGAGATAGGATTTGAGACTCAAAGCAGGACAAGGGGATAAAGATGTACATGCTGACTCTTCTCCTTTCCTTTTTAATAGTTAAGGCTAGCACTCCTTTGATATAAATGATCTATTTATCTTTAGGTCTTGGAATCAAAGTCCACATTTGGCTACTCTCAAATTGATTGAGTTCTTCTTGCAAAGCGAAGATCCAACCATCATCACCTAAAGCTTCCTTGATATTTTTGGGCTCAATTTGAGACAAAAATCCATATTTGGGAATTGATCAATGCGAGGAACTAAGGCAACATGTCCATCTTCATTTCGAACGAGGAACTGTTCCCATCTTTAGTCCAATGCCACTGAGTAAGAGTTCCATAGAATGGCTAGCATTAAAACCATTCCTTTTCTAGGACGTTATTCTAACAACAGTAGCTGTAGAAGCAATTGTTACAGAACTAGTAGGATTGCTGGCTTCCGCAGAGTCTGCTTCTACATAGTCTACATTTCCAAAAGCAGTTTCTCCAGATTCTGCATCTACAGAATTTGCTTCTACAACAACATGATCTTGGGCAGGGATTAGGTTTCTCAAGGAATCATCAAAGGCGACAAGAATATACTCTTCAAGCGTTTTGGTTCTTTCGTTGTATAAACTAAATGCTTCACGTAAAATAGCATCGTCAAACCTTCCCACATGATCGCTAGCACTACTATCACAGAACGATTCAAAGTGCAGATGGCTTCTAATGCACGAAATGCTAAAGCCCATTCTCCTTCTGGACTTTTTAGTAAGTTTAGGAAATGCATGCAAAGCACCATTGTTATGAGCTAGGAAAAAAGAGCCCAAGAAAATCTAAAATAAATCTAAACCTGCTTTTTCTTATGCAAGTAGTCTCAAAATGGAAATATTAACCTTGTTATAAAATAATTAAACTTGCTAAAGATTAAAAAAAGTTACACGTGTCATTTTCCAAAATCTAGTTGTATAATTAACTTTTAAACCAGTAATGTACAGAATAAAACCCCTCCATTGGCTTTCTATTTACTATTTTAGGACGATGGAGGTGTCCCACTATATTTTTTTCATGGAATTAACATCCTAGCTGGCAAAAAGATTCTATGAATTGCTTTCATTAATTTATATTGGGCCGTGGCTGCTTCTCTTTACATAGTTAAATAAACATCATATGAATAAAGTAAGACTTAGTAAAGTCATTGTTTAGGCTTAAATCTTTTACTATCAATCCAAAGATTTGGTTGTTGTGCACCAAGACAGTCCCATTGTACTTAGAAAAGTTACTAAGAATACTGAATATGCAGTGATATAAGTTGTGGCACAGTTGCGGTGATGCATCGCTGCATTGTTGCCAAGGTAGTAGGAATTTCTTCCGCCCGATATGAATTGTGAGATTTGACACTCCAAAGGGACATTATTTGTTAGATGTTAAGCTTTGAGATGGATATGATATGCTATCTCCATACCTTTGGGAAGAACTTGCATATGGTCGAAACGTTGATCCTCTTGATTCTCATTCAAGCTATTTAGCCTGTAACTTTGACTTAACCAGGATTCCTATTGTTCATTGCACATCAGCGTCCCCACCATTACTATCTCTTTGACTTCCAAAACCAGAATTCTTGAACCTCTTTGTCCATGGTAGGCTAGATTATTGACTTGAGGAATAGGTTTGCAACCTTGTTTCGAGCAAACATCTTAGTAATCTCATATTGAGATCCTCACTTGATTTGTATTCCCGAGATACCTAGATAATGTTCCATCTCGTTTCTGGCAAGCTTGTAAGTTCCCTCTTAGTTCAAATTCTCTAGCTACTGATTTTTGTGTGAAGCAATTAAGTAGAGTTTGCCATAGATCCATGATGATACAAGTTGATCGGTTCATAGTTTTAGCTTCATGATCTTCAACCTCAATCTGCAATGTTTGAGTAGGTGGTGGAGTTTCACCATTGATGAAGCCAAAAAGATCTTGACTTGGCGCAAGAATTTGTGGAACTGTGCTTGCCAAAGAACGAAGTCTTCAGCTAACTTTATCGCGACAAAGTTGGAAATATTAACATGGATTGGGAAAGGGTATTTCTGTGTTCAGGTAGGCTTGATACCACGTGAAGATGAGTAGAATGAATGGAAGAAGAAGATGAAAATGAATGAAGAGTTTTGGATTCTCTCTTCTCTATATGAAGGAAAGAAGAAACATTCATATGAGAGCTTACATCTCGCTCGCTCTGTTTCTCTTATTTATATTACATGATCTAAACAAAGAAGAAACAAAACTAAAACATAGAACTAATGGAAAAAAGGTCAAACCAATTAAAGTTCTTAATCTGTTTATTCTGGTCCATTCATAATTGGACATGTGGAGTGGAAGTTGTGCCACCGACTCCATTCCTCCTAGTTGAACCAGTAACATCATGTACACATCATGTACACGTGTGGATCTTCATTGTAGCAGCAACATCTTCATCCATTTTCTTTGATGAAACAGCAACATGGGACCATAAACCATAATCGGTCCATCCAACTTTATTGAAATATGTGGAGTAGATGACTCATTCAGTGGTGTGGTGTTTGATTCTGGGTTTGATTTTGGCTGAAAATCTCCTTCATCCCTCAAATCCTCCCAAATAGCAGTTGCATGATTAGAGGTCTCTCCTTGCCCTATGAGGCACCTTATCATCTTGGTGTTGGAAGTAACTCTGGTTGGTAACAACTAACAATGGAGAGGCAGCATCGCAATAATTGGAACAACTAGCTATTAGGTCTCTGGTTGGTCCGATCAAATTTGATTTAGGTGGATTTCGGAATCTCCTAAGAACAATAAGGAAGAAGAAAAGGAAAAGAAAAATGAGAACGACGAAGATGTATTTCTAGGGCAAATTTTCTTCTGCTCTTTTTCATCCTTGTACATGTATAAATTTATAATACAAAAGATAAGAATAACAAAAAGGATAAGGAGGATTATAATACAATTACAATTTTCTACTTTATCTTTGAGTATATTTAATTTTCCTATTTTCTCTCTAAGTATCTTTGATTGAATCAATCAAGATCAAGGTATCCATCTCCAACACTTAGCACTTCTTCATTCTTCTTTGGAACTCCTCGCCAATATTTCCTTTTCCCTAATTTTGTTGGATGAATAGGGAATGGAGTTTTATAATTTATGTTTCATGTTGTGTTCAAACTTTTTATAGTCTACAATTGCATATAACTTTTATTTTTGGCGTTAAGAATTTTGGTCGTTCATCTTTAATTTTGAATCTCACAACCTTATACGATTTTGTTTTAAAAAAGAACCTAAAAAAAGGAAAGAAAAAAAAAACAAGTTCCTGGGTAGACCTTGGAGTTGGATTGAAAAAATAGAGTAGGTTCTAGAACCAATTCCAAGTAATCAGGTAGATTTTACGATTCAAGATTCAAAAATTGGGTTCCAGCTCTTAAACAAACTTACCGATCATGGAACCCATCACTCCTTTACCAAAGTTAGCCTTTAGGCATGATGTAAAGAATCCCTCTCTCTCTGCGTCAATGGTCTCTGCGTCAATGGAAGGAGCTTTCCTTTTATTATTAAAAAAAAAAAAAAACACATGATTTAGGAATAGTGAAGTTTTTATTTAAGTTCATTGTAAGTATTCAAATTTTAGGACAAACTAACAAAGATGACGGCGTGTCATTAGCTTTCATGATTAATAATAATAACAAAGCTCAGAAATTATAATTTAATTGTCCTGCAGTTAAGTTATTCTTTTTGTCTCAAGAGCACGATAAGAATTAGCCCGGAATCTGGAGAGGAACTAGCATAATTACAAAGTTGGGAAATTATAGTTTAATTGTCTTGCAATTAAGTTCTTCTTTTCAACCCAGGAGCTAGACAGCAATTAGTTTGTCGTGGTATCAATTTCAGTGTCACTAATCCAAATACTGAGCATCTATTATTTGGGAATGGATTTTAAAACTAAAGGACGAGATTATCTCTTTTGATTTGATGAAACTAGAGGGTGTTTGTATTTATAAATAAATTTACATTAGCTCATCCGACATTTCCGACCAAGCCACACGTTTATGCTAAATGTGGGAGGAACATGAGTTGGATGTGCTTTTCTTAAACATGCACATTCTAAGAGAATGAGAATCGACGACTTGAGTTTAATTTAATTTCATGGATCTGGAAAAGAAAAATGAAAGAAAATGGAGGGGCGCTCGGGCCAGATAAAAAGAGGGCGAGGGGAGGAGAGGGAGGGGCGTCTTTTTAAAAAGCCATATCACAGAGAGAGGAGGAAAACTGGAGAGAGGGAGAGAGGCGTTCTTGCTCTAGAGTGACTGAAAATTATATTGCCCGTGCTCGCTCGAATGAGGTACTCGGTCAAAAGGAGGTTTTTGAACCTAGCCTAGTATGTTAGGAGAAGGGTTTCACGGGAATCAAGGCCGGAAGACATGAATTTAGAGTGGTCCGGACCCTACGGTTATCATTACCCCATTTAACTGTTGGGGTTGACTTCGAGAACAAAAACAGTTTAAGGATATGCTTAGGTCCAAAAAAAGCCATATCACAGAGAGAGGAGGAAAACTGGAGAGAGGGAGAGAGGCGATCTTGTTCTAGAGTGACTGAAAATTATATTGCCCGTGCTCGCTCAAATGAGGTACTCGGCTAAAAGGAGGTTCGGTCATTTTTGCATTATTGCGTAAGAATGAGCATAAAAGCCCCGATCACCGTTGGTTGATTTTTAGCGAAGAGGTACAAAACACTCTTCCCGAAATTTTTGATTGTGAAAATTTTAAGAGAATGGACGCGAAAATTTTAAGAGAATGGACGCGAATCTGGCTAACAAATCTCGCTAACGTACTCTGAAGAAAAAGAAACAAGTCGCAGGGAAGAGAAAGGCCACCGGGGAAGAAGTCGGAAGAAAAAGAGAATGCAGCCGAAAAAGACAAAAGAGTGAGGAAGACAAAAGGAGAGAATAAAAGAAATTAAGAAAAACATTAACAAAAAAATTAAAAAGGTTGAAATTTTTCGGTTTTTTTTTTTTTAATCTGAGGTTGGTTGGATCCGGGTAGACGGATCGGGTCACTGGGTCACATAGGCAAAAGGTCCGAAATCATTCCCGAATATAATAATATTATTATTATAAATGTATAGATAAAAAAATCAAAAAAATCAAAAATTGGTAAAATATTTTAAAAATTTTAGAAAATTCGAAAATTAATAAATAAATAGATTTATAGAAAATAATTTAAAAATTGAAAGCGCATTTAAAATTCAAAAATTCGGAAGAAATTAAAAATTTGAAAAATCAGAAAATTCTTAAAAATTTAGAAAATTCGAAATATCATTAAAAATTTTAGAAGATTCAGAAAAATCCTTAAAAATTGGAAAATCCAGAAACTAAAAAATAATTTTAAAAAGTTAGAAAAAATAAATAAATTAGAAAATCGCTAAAAAATTAAAATCTAAAAAACCTGGTCTTTAAAAAATTATTAAATAATTCATTTTTTTTTTTAAGTCCGAGAAAATGTTTGGGTCGTGTATGGCTACACAAATAAACAAACTTTACTCCACAAACAAACAAACAAAGTGAACGCCCAACAATTTCTCCTCCTCCTCTTCCTTTTTTTTTTAGCTTTTCATTTCAAATCACTAGCGCCAAAATTATTTAAGAACAATGTTTCTCTTTATCTTGAAAAGGTTAATAAATACTTGCATTAACATTAGGAATATCTTTTAAGTGATGATACTTTCATACTTATTATTTTATTTTAGAAGTAAATTTTCTTGGAAGCATATTGCTTCCTTTCTAAAGAAATCAGTGAAAGAGTTTAGGGGCGATGTTGAATTCTCACCCGGTCAAAGCCCCGCCTGTTAATAGTTATTTTAAATAGTGATTTGTAAGCTATTTTAAATAGTGATTTGCAGGTATCTAATATTTAAAATGCGCATCTAGGGAGGTGGAGGAGGAGCCAGGGGGAGAGCCAGCCAGTCAGATACCCATTTATATGCCAAAAAATGGTGTGTGATACCAAGTTTTTGTTGTAAATTTTTTTTTAGAGTAACAGCACCATTGGGAATAAGAATAAGGTAGAAATGTGAGTTTTCTTGGTGTCATAATTTTTTTTTTTTTGAAATAAATGTGTCCCGAGGTAAGGTATAATTTAAGGTTTTTGGTATTTGAACGAGACATGTACTATACTAAAATTAAATATATAATGCCAGGCATACAAGGAAAAAGGAGACAATGAAAAAGAAAGAGAGGCCATGTGAAAATACCACTCTAAGGGGTGGCAAAATATTGGACTTACCAAGAGAGTGAATCACTCTTTGTTCAAGCCTGTTGCTCTTTTTTTCATTTATTCTCTTTAGGCTTCTAAGTTAATAAATATCCTTAACTATAAAGACAAATCCATAAATGATAGACCAGGCTTCAGTCTTAGCCCAAGCCACACCCAAGTTAAGTCAACGATTTCACCCTTCACCACAATCACATCACAAAAAAAAAAAAAAAAAAAAAAAAAAAAAAAAAAAAAAAAAACAAGGAAATGGAAATTCGACTTTTTGTCCTTCCAAAATTCGGGAAACATGGGAAACATAAAAAAGCCGGGCCAAGGATAAAAGTCCAGAAGAAGAAAGCGGAAGACAGGAGCTTTAGAAGTTGAATCGTTTGTCTCTCTCCTCCTCTCTCACTCTTTATCCTCCCTTCCTTTCACTTTCGTAACCTTTCACTCTCATAGCCTAGGATATTTCCTAAAAATAATTTTTTTCAATTAATAAATTCATATAAATGACCCCATACATTTTTAATAGGTTCCATTTTGTCCTAAATGCTTACCTGGAAAATTTGATTTAGCCTATGGAATTCCCTTCTTTTTATCCGAAAACACAATAATAGAAATTTGTAATCTAATTTATTTAGTTTTTAAAAATCCGATTCTATTTTTTTCTAAATCCATTATTAATTTCTTCTTTTTCTTTGTTTTTTAAAATAAAAATAATTAAACTTTCCATTTTTTAGAAACAATTAAAGATTCGTTTTTAATAATAAAAATAATTGAAAATTAAAAATATTATTAAAATGAGTAAAAAATAGTTTGTAGAAAATAATTTGTACGTAACATTTTGATTTTGAAAAGATTTTTTAAGAAAAGGTTTTCCAAAAACCAAGAAACAAACTCTTTTTCTTATAAAATTAATTTTAAAAAAATATACTTTTTATCTTTATTTTGAAAATATCAAGTTTTTTTTTTTTCCTCCAGCGACATAATTCTGTTTCATAATTCCGTTTTTACTCGTACTCCTACTCGTACGGAGAGATACTCTCGACTAGGAGAGAGAGGGTGGCAGAGAGCGGCGCACAGAGAGACAGGGAGAGGGGGAGGGGGATGCAGAGTTTGCGACGCAATGGTAGTGGTAGGACATACATGTAGTTAATGGTTTTGGTTTGTATTGGAAAGCTTTTTGCTTTGCTATTCCTGGCTCCTTTTTGTCGCCCAGCTCATAATCATAGTAATTAGGTATAATTAGATGGCTCGAACTCGACATTGGGCACGGCACTAGTGCCTTGTTTGATTGATTGATGGGTTGATGATTACTTCTTGTCATGTTCATGTCCTCTATTCATGTCCTCTGTGGAACTCTTCAATATAGTATCACCATCTATCTATCACTAATGTATATATATTAGGGTGAATATACTTAATTAGAAATTTTTTGCAATTTCAATGACCACATGAGAAAAACAATACATTGGACTACCCATTATCATAATAAAATTCATATCATTTATAAAAGCTCAAATATTGTAAACACACTAATGTTGGCAACGTTAAATGCGATCATGGGGAGAGTTTTTTTTTTTCTTCTTTGTTGAAAATGAAAAGAAAATCAAAACCAGAAAGGGCTAGGCTCTTTGGGTTCTTCACATGAGCTAGTTCCATTTCATCAAGTTCATGCACCACAATAGAAAAAAAAAAAAAAAAAACCTTTTCTAAGAAGTCTCACTACGCTCTATTATAGTAACATTCATATTATTTATAATTTATAATTCCGGGATATTATTTATAAAGTAAAATTCATATTATTTATAATTGCTCTGGTCATTATGCAAGGAGTTTTTTTTTTTTTTAATCTTTATTGAAAATGAAAAGAAAAGCAAAATGAAAAAGTGCCTATGCCATTTGGGTTTCGGTCATAGCCGGAATTTTTTTTTTTTTTTTCAATTGGTTACACTAATTATTTCTAACATCACATTTCTGAAAATTTTCAGACTCCGCATCAATATTTGATTGGGCCGGACGTGGCGGGAGCCGGCCCACCTTATATTTTTTGCGAGATCAACCCTCCCGCTCCATTATCTAACGAAAAATCATACAACTTCTCCGAACGAGGAACGAGGGATTCTCGAGTCATCGTCAGTGTCCTCATTTTGCTAATTCATCATGGCAATGGCAATGGCAATGTTGCGGTGGAGGATCGCAATCCAGAAATTGACAGCGCCTGCGCCTCGCCAATGGGCCGGTTCGGCCAGTAGCTCGCTCTCTCCTCTCCCCCCTCTCTTCTTCTGCCACAATCTTCCGCCCACATTTCCTCCTTTCTCCTTCGCGACCCAGCTCCCCTCCACCGTTGCGCACTACTCTGGTGCGCCTGAGCTAACCAGACGAGACATAGGTCTCAGGTGAGTGTTACGAAGGTTCTGAGCTCTAAAATTTGGATTTGGAATGACTTTGGAAGAGGAAAATGAAGCGAACTGACACTCGGAAAATTCAGTTGTTGCACTTGGGCTTGATAGACCTGTTTTGTTGCCCACAAAATGTGGCAGTGAAAGAGAATCCAACCCTAATTTGTCAGGGTATGGTACAATCTGTTCTCGTTCAATGCTTAAGCCAGTTACTTTTTCTATTCGTGCTAATTGAGGATGGATTGGGGTTTTGCTCGCATCGTTTTATGCCTTAGAACTTTGGGTATTTTTAGATTCCGAAGGTGTGTCTTATATGAATTCTTTTCTTTGCAAATTTACTCTCACGCTTTATTGGCTTAGTGTTCCCTCCCCCAAGCAAAAAGTTTGGTGAACGTCACGAGCATTACGAATTAGTGGATGATGATAGTTTTTATAGGTTGGGCGATACTTGTTTTGTTTGGACTCTACAACTCCCTTCACAATATCTTGCCTCTTTATCCCATAGGTTTTATAGATTTTCTACCTTAATGCTGTAATTCTAATTCGCATCTCCTCCTCTCCTCCTCGAGACATATATTTTGGGGGCAGATTCTTGTAATGGAAGTCAATGTCTTCGGTGTACATGAAATGCTCTTTTGATCACTATCTTGGGTGGTTTTTAATGGTCCATCCAAGGCGTATCCTTTACCTCATGTGCAGGCATGTTTTTCTGCATGCAATCTGTTTCCAGTTTTGATCCCTATAACTTATGAGGTGTCTGGTTTAGACCAAATTTTATGTGTGGCATTAATCCGTTTGCTACATCCTTTTGCATCTCTTTTAGCTTTTAACTTTTAACTTTTAACTGGACTCAACATATATCCATATATGGATCTTTGTTTATTAGGATGCTAATGTGCCTGACCACTCTCCCCAACAAGAGTATTTTCATGGTATCCCTCCCTCGTCCTTGTCGTTGTTCTGCTTTATGGGCTTCAATGAAAATCAATGTGAGGTGATTCTTATGTAATAAATCAATGTGAGGTGATTATCATGTAATAATTAGGAGGCCTAATCCATGCCAAGGAAATGCAGAATAATATCCTTTTAGACTCTACATATATCCCTATGGACCTCACTTGAGTTGTTTATTAGGTCGCTAATATGCATGACGACTCTCTAGAAGACGAGTATTTTCGTGGTTACCCAAGAAAGGTATTGCCTTCTTTTCCCTTCCATGCATCTATTCCGTTGTTGAGTTTATGGGCTTCAACGAAAATCAATGTGAGGTGCTAATAACTAGGGTGTAATTCATCCTCCATGCATTTATTGCCAAGGAAATGCAGAACAATATACTTTTGAGCAGCAGAGACCACTTCATCAACTAACTTACTTTGTCCCATTTTTAGTTAGGAGTATTTTTAGGAGTTGATGACTTTTATGGAGTTGCCCTAGTGAATTGCAGTTTTTGGATGGTCTGGATATACATAGCATTATTTCTCTACTTTACTTTAGTTTGCCCTCTTTAAATTCCATTACTTCTCTCTTCTCTAGTGTTTTCCCATGATAATGCGTTGGATAAAGCGTTCACCTGAGGAAATTAGAGAGATATGCAGGGCAGCAGTATTGGTAAGACTTATTGCTTTGGATCTCATTGAAAATATTGCGAGTGCTTCTTGCATGTGGTATAGTGGACCATCAGAGAGAAGTCATTACACTTCGCTAAATTTCTGGTTTTCTGCATTAGGAGATGAAACACGCTGAGGAGACATTGGACCATTTTTACCGAGAAATGAGCAAGGAAGTG